>CM038680.1:344454547-345054547 GCA_021605205.1 Aegilops longissima | reverse complement strand
ATGCACATGCTCCAGTGCATATAAATTGGTTGAAAAATCAAATCTGTGTCCTTGGGTGCATGCTTAGGTCCCATGCAAGAAATGGGAATGAATTCCTAACACCAGGGCCTCGTTCTTAAATTCTAGTAAATCCAGAACTCGTCTGAAATTCGTGAAAGTTGGCATGCTATCATGGACCGGCATCAACATGTCGTGGTAAAATTTTTGTCCTATTTGGGGCAGGTTTGGGTATATGCTTCTCATAAACCGGAGCTTCTCACAACAAGCATGACGGTTTTCAGTAGGGAGCGTCCCACCTCTAGGGACTAAACGATATCGATTGCCTCTTAAAACATTCAATTTTTTTCTCGTGTCAACATAGAACAACAGGAGTGTTGTGTGAATTTTTGTTCTTTTACGGGGTTCGTTTGGACATTTTTATGCATTAATTGAGCTTTCAATGCATTTATGTGCATAATTCAAATTTGAACTACATGCACATGCTCCAGTGCATATAAATTGGTTGAAAAATCAAATTCGTGTCCTTGGTTGCATGCTTAGGTCCCATGCAAGAAATGGGAAAGAATTCCAAACACCAGGGCACTGTTGATTGCCGGCAAAACATTGAGATGCCTCATTTTTAAATTCTAGTAAATCCAGAACTCGTCTGAAATTCATGAAACTTGGCATTCTATCATGGACCGGCATCAACATGCCGTGGTAAATTTTTTGTCCCATTTGGGATAGGTTTGGGTATATGCTACTCATAAACCGGAGCTTCTCACAACAAGCATGATGGTTTTCGGTAGGGAACATCCCACCTCTGGGGACGAAATGATATCCATTGCCTCTTATTGCTTTCAATTTTTTTTCTCGTCTCAACATAGAACAACAGGAGTGTTGTGTGATTTTTTGTGCTTTTTCAGGGTTAGTATGGACATTTTATGGATTAACTGATTTTTCAATGCATTTATGTTCATAATTCAAATTTGAACTTCATGCACATGCTCCAGTGCATATAAATTGGTTGAAAAATCAAATCTGTGTCCTTGGGTGCATGCTTAGGTCCCATGCAAGAAATGGAAATGAATTTCAAACACCAGGCCAGCGTTGATTGTCGGCAAAACATTGAGATGCCTCCCAGTAAATCCAGAACATTTCTGAAATTCGTGAAACTTGGCATGCTATCATGGAGCGGTGTCAACATGCCGTGGTAAATTTTTTGTCCAATTTGGGTCAGGTTTGGGTATATGCTTCTCATAAACCGGAGCTTCTCACAACCAGCATGATGGTTTCGGTGGGAACGACCCACCTTTGGGGACGAAACGATATCCATTGCCTCTTATTGTTTTCAAATTTTTTTCTCGTGTCAACATAGAACAACAAGATTGTTGTGTGAATTTTTGTGATTTTTCAGGGTTCGTTTTGACATTTTTAAGCATTAACTGAGTTTTCAATGCATTTATGTGCATAATTCAAATTTGATCTACATGCACATGCTCTAGTGCATATAAATGGTTGAAAAAACAAATGTGTCCTTGGGTGCATGCTTAGGTCCGATGCAAGAATTGTGAATGAATTTCAAACACCAGGGCACCGTTGATTGACATCAAAACATTGAGATGCCTCGTTTTTACATTCTAGTAAATAAAAAACTCGTCTGAAATTCATGAAACTTGGCATGCTATCATGGAGCGGCATCAACATGCCATGGTAAAAATTTGTCCCATTTGGGGCAGGTTTGGGTATATTCTTCTCACAAACCAGAGCTTCTCACAACAAGCATGACGGTTTTCGGTAGGGAACGTCCCACCTCTAGGGACGAAACGATATCCATTGCCTCTTATTGCTTTCAATAAAATTTCTCGTGTCAACATAGAACAATAGGAGTGTTCTGTGAATTTTTGTTATTCTTCAGGGTTCGTTTGGACATTTTTATGCATTAATTGAGCTTTCAATGCATTTATGTGCATAATTCAAATTTGAACTACATGCACATGCTCCAGTGCATATAAATTGGTTGAAAAATCAAATTCGTGTCCTTGGTTGCATGCTTACGTCCCATGCAAGAAATGGGAAAGAATTTCAAACACCAGGGCACTGTTGATTGCCGGCAAAACATTGAGATGCCTCATTTTTAAATTCTAGTAAATCCAGAACTCGTCTGAAATTCATGAAACTTGGCATTCTATCATGGACCGGCATCAACATGCCGTGGTAAATTTTTTGTCCCATTTGGGGCAGGTTTGGGTATATGCTACTCATAAACCGGAGCTTCTCACAACAAGCATGATGGTTTTCGGTAGGGAACATCCCACCTCTGGGAACGAAATGATATCCATTGCCTCTTATTGCTTTCAAAATTTTTTTCTCGTGTCAACATAGAACAACAGGAGTGTTGTGTGATTTTTGTGCTTTTTCAGGGTTAGTATGGACATTTTATGCATTAACTGATTTTCAATGCATTTATGTGCATAATTCAAATTTGAACTTGATGCACATGCTCCAGTGCATATAAATTGGTTGAAAAATCAAATCTGTGTCCTTGGGTGCATGCTTAGGTCCCATGCAAGAAATGGGAATGAATTTCAAACACCAGGCCAGCGTTGATTGTCGGCAAAACATTGAGATGCCTCCCAGTAAATCCAGAACATTTCTGAAATTCATGAAACTTGGCATGCTATCATGGAGCGGTGTCAACATGCCGTGGTAAATTTTTTGTCCAATTTGGGTCAGGTTTGGGTATATGCTTCTCATAAACCGGAGCTTCTCACAACCAGCATGATGGTTTTCAGTAGGGAATGGCCCACCTTTGGGGACGAAACGATATCCATTGCCTCTTATTGTTTTCAAATTTTTTTCTCGTGTCAACATAGAACAACAGGAGTGTTGTGTGAATTTTTGTGATTTTTCAGGGTTCGTTTTAACATTTTTAAGCATTAACTGAGTTTTCAATGCATTTATGTGCATAATTCAAATTTGATCTACATGCACATGCTCTAGTGCATATAAATGGTTGAAAAAACAAATGTGTCCTTGGGTGCATGCTTAGGTTCGATGCAAGAATTGGGAATTAATTTCAAACACCAGGGCACCGTTGATTGACGTCAAAACATTGAGATGCCTTGTTTTTACATTCTAGTAAATAAAAAACTCGTCTGAAATTCATGGAACTTGGCATGCTATCATGGAGCGGCATCAACATGCCATGGTAAAAATTTGTCCCATTTGGGGCAGGTTTGGGTATATTCTTCTCACAAACCAGAGCTTCTCACAACAAGCATGACGTTTTTCGGTAGGGAACGTCCCACCTCTAGGGACGAAACGATATCCATTGCCTCTTATTGCTTTCAAAAAAAATTCTCGTGTCAACATAGAACAATAGGAGTGTTCTGTGAATTTTTGTTATTCTTCGGGGTTCGTTTGGACATTTTTATGCATTAATTGAGCTTTCAATGCATTTATGTGCATAATTCAAATTTGAACTACATGCACATACTCCAGTGCATATAAATTGGTTGAAAAATCAAATTCGTGTCCTTGGTTGCATGCTTAGGTCCCATGCAAGAAATGGGAAAGAATTTCAAACACCAGGGCACTGTTGATTGCCGGCAAAACATTGAGATGCCTCATTTTTAAATTCTAGTAAATCCAGAACTCGTCTGAAATTCATGAAACTTGGCATTCTATCATGGACCGGCATCAACATGCCATGGTAAATTTTTTGTCCCATTTGGGGCAGGTTTGGGTATATGCTACTCATTAACCGGAGCTTCTCACAACAAGCATGATGGTTTTCGGTAGGGAACATCCCACCTCTGGGGACGAAATGATATCCATTGCCTCTTATTGCTTTCAAATTTTTTTCTCGTGTCAACATAGAACAACAGGAGTGTTCTGTGATTTTTTGTGCTTTTTCAGGGTTAGTATGGACATTTTATGCATTAACTGATTTTTCAATGCATTTATGTGCATAATTCAAATTTGAACTTGATGCACATGCTCCAGTGCATATAAATTGGTTGAAAAATCAAATCTGTGTCCTTGGGTGCATGCTTAGGTCCCATGCAAGAAATGGGAATGAATTTCAAACACCAGGCCAGCGTTGATTGTCGGCAAAACATTGAGATGCCTCCCAGTAAATCCAGAACATTTCTGAAATTCATGAAACTTGGCATGCTATCATGGAGCGGTGTCAACATGCCGTGGTAAATTTTTTGTCCAATTTGGGTCAGGTTTGGGTATATGCTTCTCATAAACCGGAGCTTCTCACAACCAGCATGATGGTTTTCAGTAGGGAATGACCCACCTTTGGGGACGAAACGATATCCATTGCCTCTTATTGTTTACAAATTTTTTTCTCGTGTCAACATAGAACAACAGGAGTGTTGTGTGAATTTTGTGATTTTTCGGGTTCGTTTTGACATTTTAAGCATTAACTGAGTTTTCAATGCATTTATGTGCATAATTCAAATTTGATCTACATGCACATGCTCTAGTGCATATAAATGGTTGAAAAAACAAATGTGTCCTTGGGTGCATGCTTAGGTCCGATGCAAGAATTGGGAATGAATTTCAAACACCAGGGCACCGTTGATTGACGTCAAAACATTGAGATGCCTCGTTTTTACATTCTAGTAAATAAAAAACTCGTCTGAAATTCATGAAACTTGGCATGCTATCATGGAGCGGCATCAACATGCCATGGTAAAAATTTGTCCCATTTGGGGCAGGTTTGGGTATATTCTTCTCACAAACCAGAGCTTCTCACAACAAGCATGACGGTTTTCGGTAGGGAACGTCCCACCTCTAGGGACGAAACGATATCCATTGCCTCTTATTGCTTTCAAAAAAAATTCTCGTGTCAACATAGAACAATAGGAGTGTTCTGTGAATTTTTGTTATTCTTCGGGGTTCATTTGGACATTTTTATGCATTAATTGAGCTTTCAATGCATTTATGTGCATAATTCAAATTTGAACTACATGCACATGCTCCAGTGCATATAAATTGGTTGAAAAATCAAATTCGTGTCCTTGGTTGCATGCTTAGGTCCCATGCAAGAAATGGGAAAGAATTTCAAACACCAGGGCACTGTTGATTGCCGGCAAACATTGAGATGCCTCATTTTTAAATTCTAGTAAATCCAGAACTCGTCTGAAATTCATGAAACTTGGCATTCTATCATGGACCGGCATCAACATGCCATGGTAAATTTTTTGTCCCATTTGGGGCAGGTTTGGGTACATGCTACTCATAAACAGGAGCTTCTCACAACAAGCATGATGGTTTTCGGTAGGGAACATCCCACCTCTGGGGACGAAATGATATCCATTGCCTCTTATTGCTTTCAAATTTTTTTCTCGTGTCAACATAGAACAACAGGAGTGTTCTGTGATTTTTTGTGCTTTTTCAGGGTTAGTATGGACATTTTATGCATTAACTGATTTTTCAATGCATTTATGTGCATAATTCAAATTTGAACTTGATGCACATGCTCCAGTGCATATAAATTGGTTGAAAAATCAAATCTGTGTCCTTGGGTGCATGCTTAGGTCCCATGCAAGAAATGGGAATGAATTTCAAACACCAGGACAGCGTTGATTGTCGGCAAAACATTGAGATGCCTCCCAGTAAATCCAGAACATTTCTGAAATTCGTGAAACTTGGCATGCTATCATGGAGCGGTGTCAACATGCCGTGGTAAATTTTTTGTCTAATTTGGGTCAGGTTTGGGTATATGCTTCTCATAAACCGGAGCTTCTCACAACCAACATGATGGTTTTCAGTAGGGAATGACCCACCTTTGGGGACGAAACGATATCCATTGCCTCTTATTGTTTTCAAAAAAATTTCTCGTGTCAACATAGAACAACAGGAGTGTTGTGTGAATTTTTGTGATTTTTCAGGGTTTGTTTTGACATTTTTAAGCATTAACAGAGTTTTCAATGCATTTATGTGCATAATTCAAATTTGATCTACATGCACATGCTCTAGTGCATATAAATGGTTGAAAAAACAAATGTGTCCTTGGGTGCATGCTTAGGTCCGATGCAAGAATTGGGAATGAATTTCAAACACCAGGGCACCGTTGATTGACGTCAAAACATTGAGATGCCTCGTTTTTACATTCTAGTAAATAAAAAACTCGTCTAAAATTCATGAAACTTGGCATGCTATCATGGAGCGGCATCAACATGCCATGGTAAAAATTTGTCCCATTTGGGGCAGGTTTGTGTATATTCTTCTCACAAACCAGAGCTTCTCACAACAAGCATGACGGTTTTCGGTAGGGAACGTCCCACCTCTAGGGACGAAACGATATCCATTGCCTCTTATTTCTTTCAAAAAAAATTCTCGTGTCAACATAGAACAACAGGAGTGTATGTGTGAATTGTTGTGTTTTTTAGGGTTTGTTTGGACATTTTTATGCATTAACTGAGTTCCAATGCATTTATGTGCATAATTCAAATTTGAACTACATGCACATGCTCCAGTGCATATAAATTGGTTGAAAAATCAAATCTGTGTCCTTGGGTGCATGCTTAGGTCCCATGCAAGAAATGGGAATGAATTTCAAACACCAGGGCACCATTGATTGCCGGCAAAACAATGAGATGCCTCGTTTTTAAATTCGAGTAAATCAAAAACTCGTCTGAAAATCATGAAACTTGGCATGCTATCATGGACCGGCATCAACATGCCATGGTAAATTTTTTGTCCCATTTGGGGCAGGTTTGGATATATACTTCTCACAAACCGGAGCTTCTCACAATAAGCATGATGGTTTTCGGTAGGGAACGTCCCACCTCTAGGGACGAAACGATATCCATTGCCTCTTATTGCTTTCAAATTTTTTTCTCGTGTCAATATCGAACAACAGGAGTGTTGTGTGAATTTTTGTTATTTTTCGGGGTTCGTTTGGACATTGTTATGCATTAACTGAGTTTTCAATGCATTTATGTGCATAATTCAAGTTTGAACTACATGCACATGCTCCGGTGCATATAAATTGGTTGAAAAATCAAATCTGTGTCCTTGGGTGCATGCTTAGGTCCCATGCAAGAAATGGGAATGAATTTCTAAGACCAGGGCACCGTTGATTGCCGGCAAAACATTGAGATGCCTTGTTTTTAAATTCTAGTAAATCCAAAACTCGTCTGAAATTCATGAAACTTGGCATGCTATCATGGAGCGGCATCAACATGCCGTGGTAAAAAATTTGTCCCATTTGGGGCTGGTTTGGGTATATGCTTCTCACAAAACGGAGCTTCTCACAACAAGCATGATGGTTTACAGTAGGGAACGTGCCACCTCTTGGGACGAAACGATATCCATTGCCTCTTAAAACGTTCAATTTTTTTTTTCTCGTGTCAACATAGAACAACAGGAGTGTTGTGTGATTTTTTGTGCTTTTACGGGGTTCGTTTGGACATTTTTATGCATTAATTGATTTTTCAATGAATTTATGTGCATAATTCACATTTGAACTACATGCACATGCTCCACTGCATATAAATTGGTTGAAAAATCAAATCTGTGTCCTTGGGTGCATACTTAGGTCCCATGCAAGAAATCGGAATGAATTTCAAACACCAGGGCACCCTTGATTGCCGGCAAAACATTGAAATGCCTCGTTTCTAAATTCTATTAAACCCACAACTCATCTAAAATTCATGAAACTTGGCATGCTATCATGGAGCAGCATCAACATGTCGTGGTAAATTTTTTGTCCAATTTGGGGCAGGTTTGGGTATATGCCTCTCATTAACCGGAGCTTCCCACAACAAGCATGATTGTTTTCAGTAGGGAACGTCCCACCTCTGGGGACGAAACGATATCCATTGCCTCTTATTGCTTCCAATTTTTTTCTCGTGTCAACATGGAACAACAGGAGTGTTCTGTGAGTTTTTGTGATTTTTTGGGGTTCGTTTGGACATTGTTATGCATTAACATAGTTTTCAATGCACTTATTAGCATAATTCAAATTTGAACTACATGCACATGCTCCAGTGCATATAAATGGTTGAACAATCAAATTTGTGTCCTTGGTTGCATGCTTAGGTCCCATGCAAGAAATCGGAATGAAATTCAAACACCAGGGCACCATTGATTGTCGGCAAAACATTAAGATTCCTCGATTTTAAAATCTAGTAAATCAAAAACTCGTCTGAAATTCATGAAACTTGGCATGCTATCATGGAGTGGCATCAACATGCTGTGGTAAATTTTGTGTTCCATTTAGGGCAGGTTTGGGTATATGCTTCTCACAAACCGGAGCTTCTCAGAACAAGCATGATGGTTTTCGGTAGGGAACGTCCCACCTCTGGGGACTTAACGATATCCATTGCCTCTTATTGCTTTCAATTTTTCGGGGTTTGTTTGGACATTTTTATGCATTAACTAAGTTTTCAATGCATTTATGTGCATAATTCACATTTGAACTACATGCACATGCTCCAATGCATATAAATTGGTTGAAAAATCGAATCTGTGTCCTTGGGTGCATGCTTAGGTCCGATGCAAGAAATGGGAATGAATTTGAAACACCAGGGCACCTATGATTGCCGCAAAACGTTGAGATGCCTCGTTTTTAAATTCTAGTAAATCAAAAACTCATCTGAAATTCATGAAACTTGGCATGCTATCATGGAGCGGCATCAACATGTCGTGGTAAAAAAATTATCCCATTTGGGGCAGATTCAGGTATATGCTTCTCACAAACCGGAGCTTCTCACAACAAGCATGATGGTTTTCAGTAGGGAACGTGCCACCTCTAGGGACGAAACGATATCCATTGCCTCTTAAAACTTTCAATTTTTTTCTCGTGTCAACATTTAACAACAGGAGTGTTGTGTGAATTTTTGTGCTTTTTCGGGGTCCGTTTGGACATTTTTATGCATTAACTGATTTTTCAATGCATTTATGTGCATAATTCAAATTTGAACTACATGCACATGCTCCATTGCATATAAATTGGTTGAAAAAATCAAATCTGTGTCCTTGGGTGCATGCTTAGGTCCCATGCAAGAAATGGGAATGAATTTCAAACACCGGGGCACCGTTGATTGCCGGCAAAACATTGAGATGCCTCGTTTTTAAATTATAGTAAATCCAGATCTCGTCTGAAATTCATGAAACTTGGCATGCTATCATGGAGGGGCATCAACATGCCGTGGTAAATTTTTTGTCCCATTTGGGGCAGGTTTGGGTATATGCTACTCATAAACCGGAGCTTCTCACAACAAGCATGATAGTTTTCGGTAGGGAACGTCCCACCCCTGGGGACGAAACGATATCCATTGCCTCTAATTGCTTTCAATTTGTTTTCTCGTGTCAACATAGAACAACAGGAGTGTTGTGTGAATTGTTGTGATTTTTTGGGGTTCGTTTCGACATTTTTATGCATTAACTAATTTTTCAATGCATTTATGTGCATAATTCAAATTTGAACTACATGCACATGCTCCAGTGCATATAAATTGGTTGAAAAATCAAATCTGTGTCCTTGGGTGCATGCTTAGGTCCCATGCAAGAAATGGGAATGAATTTCAAACACCAGGCCAGCGTTGATTGTCGGCAAAACATTCAGATGCCTCCTAGTAAATCCAGAACACGTCTGAAATTCGTGAAACTTGGCATGCTATCATGGAGCGGCGTCAACATGCCGTGGTAAATTTTTTGTCCAATTTGGGTCAGGTTTGGGTATATGCTTCTCATAAACCGGAGCTTCTCACAACATGCATGATGGTTTTTCAGTAGGGAACTTCCCACCTTTGGGGACGAAACAATATGCATTGCCTCTTATTGTTTTCAATTTTTTTTCTCGAGTCAACATAGAACTACAGGAGTGTTGTGTGAATTTTTGTGATTTTTCGGGGTTCGTATTGACATCTTTAAGCATTAACTGAGTTTTCAATGCATTTATGTGCATAATTCAAATTTGATCTACATGCACATCCTCTAGTGCATATAAATGATTGAAAAAACAAATGTGTCCTTGGTTGCATGCTTAGGTCCGATGCAAGAAATGGGAATGAATTTCAAACACCAGGGCACCGTTGATTGACGGAAAAACACTGAGATGCCTCGTTTTTACATTCTAGTAAATAAAAAACTCATCTGAAATTCATGAAACTTGGCATGCGATCATGGAGCGGCATCAACATGCCGTGGTAAAAAATTTGTCCCATTTGGGGCAGGTTTGGGTATATGCTTCTCACAAACCAGAGCTTCTCACAACAAGCATGGCGGTTTTCAGTAGGGAACGTCCCACTTCTAGGGACGAAACGATATCCATTGCCTCTTATTGCTTTCAAAAAAATTTCTCATGTCAACTAGATCAACAGGAGTGTTGTGTGAATTTTTGTTATTCTTCGGGGTTCGTTTGGACATTTTTATGCATTAACTGAGTTTTAAATGCATTTATGTGCATAATTCAAACTTGAACTACATGAACATGCTCCAGTGCATATAAATTGGTTGAAAAATCAAATTTGTGTCCTTGGTTGCATGCTTAGGTCCCATGCAAGAAATGGGAATGAATTTCAAACACCAGGGCACTGTTGATTGCCGGCAAAACATTGAGATGCCTCGATTTTAAATTCTAGTAAATCCAAAACACGTCTGAAATACATGAAACTTGGCATGCTATCATAAAGCGGCATCAACATGCCGTGGTAAATTTTTTATCCCATTTGTGGCAGGTTTGGGTATATGCTTCTCACAAACCGGAGCTTCTCACAACAAGCATGATGGTTTTCGGTAGGGAACATCCCACCTCTGGGGACGAAACGATATCCATTTCCTCTTATTGCTTTCAATTTTTTTCTCATGTCAACATAGAACAACAGGAGGGTTGTGCGATTTTTTGTTATTTTCCAGGGTTCGTTTGGACATTTTTATGCATTAACTGAGTTTCTAATGCATTTATGTGCATAATTCAAATTTTAACTACATGTGCATGCTCCAGTGCATATAAATTGGTTGAAAAATCAAATTTGCGTCCTTGGTTGCATGCGTAGGTCCCATGCAAGAAATGGGAATGAATTTCAAACACCAGGGCACCGTTGATTGCCGGCAAAACATTGAGATGCCTCGTTTTTAAATTCTAGTAAATCGAAAACTCATCTGAAATTCATGAAACTTGGCATTCTATCATGGACCGGCATCAAAATGCCGTGGTAAAATTTTTGTCCCATTTGGGGCAGATTTGGGTATATGCTTCTCATAAACCGGAGCTTCTCACAACAAGCATGATGGTTTTCGGTAGGGAACGTCCTACCTCTGGGGACGAAATGATTTCCATTGCCTCTTATTGCTTTCAATTTTTTTTCTCGTGTCAACAAAGAATAACAGGAGTGTTGGTTGAATTGTTGTGATTTTTCGGGGTTCGTTTGGACATTTATATACACTAACTGAGTATTCAATGCATTTATATGCATAATTCAAATTTGAACTACTTGCACATGCTCCAGTACATATAAATTGGTTGAAAAATCAAATCTGTGTCCTTGGGTGCATGCTTAGGTCCCATGCAAGAAATGGGAATGAATTTCAAACACCAGGGCACCCTTGATTGCCGGCAAAACATTGAAATGCCTCGTTTTTAAATTTTAGTAAATCCAAAACTCGTCTAAAATTCATGAAACTTGGCATGCTATCATCGAGCAACATCAACATGTCGTGGTAAAAAATTTGTCCAATTTGGGGCAGGTTTGGGTATATGCTTCTCATAAACCGGAGCTTCTCACAACAAGCATGATGGTTTTTAGAGGGAGGGCGTCCCTCCTCTAGGGACGAAACGATATCCATTGCCTCTTATTGCTTCCAAATTTTTCTCTCGTGTCAAAATAGAACAACAGGAGTGTTCTGTGAATTTTTGTGATTTTTCGGGGTTCGTTCGGATATTTTTATGCATTAACTGAGTTTTCAATGCATTTATGTGCATAATTCAAATTTGAACTACATGCACATGCTCTAGTGCATATAAATTGGCTGAAAAATCAAATATGTGTCCTTGGGTGCATGCTTAGGTCCCATGCAAGAAATGGGAATGAATTTCAAACACCAGGTCACCGTTGCTTGCAGGCAAAACATTGAGATGCCTCGTTTTCAAATTCTAGTAAATCAAAAACTCGTCTAAAATTCATGAAACTTGGCATGCTATCATGGAGCGGCATCAACTTGCCGTGGTAAAAAATTTGTCCCATTTGGGGCAGGTTTGGGTATATGCTTCTCACAAACCGGAGCTTCTCACAACAAGCATGATGGTTTTCAGTAGGGAACGTGCCACCTCTAGGGACAAAATGATATCCATTGCCTCTTAAAACTTTCAATTTTTTTTCTCGTGTCAACATAGAACAACAGGAGTGTTGTGTGAATTTTCGTGCTTTTTCAGGGTTCATTTGGACATTTTTATGCATTAACAGATTTTTCAATGCATTTATGTGCATAATTCAAATTTGAACTACATGCACATGCTCCAGTGCGTATAAATTGGTTGAAAAATCAAATATGTTTCCTTGGGTGCATGCTTAGGTCCCATGCAAGAAAGGGGAATGAATTTCAAACACCAGGGCACCGTTGATTGCCGGCAAAACATTGAGATGCCTCGTTTTTAAATTCTAGTAAATCCAGATCTTGTCTGAAATTCATGAAATTTGGCATGCTATCATGGAGGGGCATCAACATGTCGTGATAAATTTTTTGTCCCATTTGGGGCAGGTTTGGGTATATGCTTCTCATAAACCGGAGCTTCTCACAACAAGCATGATGGTTTTCGGTAGGAAACGTCCCACCTCTAGGGACGAAACGATATATATTGCCTCTTATTGCTTTCAAATTTTTTTTCTCGTGTCAACATAGAACAACATGAGTGTATGTGTGAATTGTTGTGTTTTTTCAGGGTTTGTTTGGACATATATATGCATTAACTGAGTTTTCAATGCATTTAAGTGTATAATTCAAATTTGAACTACATGCACATGCTCTAGTGCATATAAATTGGTTGAAAAATCAAATCTGTGTCCTTGGGTGCATGCTTAGGTCCCATGCAAGAAATGGGAATGAATTTCAAACACCAGGGCACCATTGATTGCCGGCAAAACAATGAGATGCCTCGTTTTTAAAGTCTAGTAAATCAAAAACTCGTCTGAAATTCATGAAACTTGGCATGCTATCATGGACCGGCATCAACATGTCGTGGTAAAATTTTTGTCCCATTTGGGGCAGGTTTGGATATATGCTTCTCACAATAAGCATGATCGTTTTCGGTAGGGAACGTCCCACCTCTAGGGACGAAACGAGATCCATTGCCTCTTATTGCTTTCAAAGTTTTTTCTCATGTCAATATAGAACAAAATGAGTGTTGTGTGAATTTTTTTTATTTTTCGGGGTTCGTCTGGACATTGTTATGCATTAACTGAGTTTTCAATGCATTTATGTGCATAATTCAAATTTGAACTATATGCACATGCTCCAGTGCATATAAATTGGTTGAAAAATCAAATTTGTGTCCTTGGTTGCATGCTTAGGTCCCATGCAAGAAATGGGAATGAATTTCAAACACCAGGGCACCTTTGATTGCCGGCAAAACATTGAGATTCCTCTATTTTAAAATCTAGTAAATCAAAAACTCGTCTGAAATTCATGAAACTTGGCATGCTATCATGGAGCGGCATCAACATGCCGTGGTAAATTTTTTGTCCCATTTAGGGCAGGTTTGGGTGTCGGGGAAGCTGATCGTGGCCCACGAACACCAATGCGACCGTGTCCCTTGTGGTTCGATGGAGAGCAGAGAGTGCACAAAGAGCGGATCGAGGCGATGCACACGAGCAGATTTACCCAACTTCGGAGCTCTCCGGAGAGATAACACTCCTACTACTTCTTGGTGGATTATATTGTGTTCTTGCTAGGAAGCAATGGGAGCTACAAAACCTAGCCTAAGTGAGTGTGGTCTCGAATGAGTCGAATGAACTCAACCGGAGCCGAACCCTTTCTACATTGCCCTTGGGCCTCCTTTTATAGGCACAAGGGGTCACCACAGGTGGCAAGTAGACAAGGGTAAAATAGGAAAAACAGAGGTTGGTACACCGCTTTGTACAGTGTACAGTGATCTATACCTAACTCTGACGGCAAGGGACAAGATCCATAAATGTCCATCCCTGTCGCCTAAACAGTGTAACAGGGACCGTCAAGTGCGCCTCCGTTTTCCACGATGGTAGCTTGTCAGCGCTGCTTATCGCTGCTCCCCGCTGGCTGCACAACCCTTTGACACGCGTGCCTGGGAAAGCCCCATGGCGACACGTTGGCGGATGAGCTGGAGCGGAGATGAAGAGAGATTGCATGCCGCGGCAAGCGTCTTGCCGCGGCAGAATCCTTGTCGCGCTCGGGAGCTTGTCGCTCACCGAGCCTTCCCGGCAAGCTCCTCTTGCCGGGGCCTTGTTTCCTTCGTGCCTTGAGTGGTCTTCCCAGCAAGCTCCTCTTGCCGGGGTCTTGATTACTTTGTTCTTGAATGGCTCCAAAGGAGCCGCTGAGGACCTTGGCGGTCACCAGGCCAGCCCTGCCGCGGGGTGCTGCGACTGTCCGTTCACGAGTTCGGGGTATTAGGGTACCCCTACTCTAGTACACCGACAGGAGCCCCCGGGCCTGGGCCACACACGGCGCCAAGCTCTATTGGGCCAGGCCCAAAACAGTGCACGGGCACGCGCGGCCTGGATCACGCAGTTATTTGCTTCGGACCCACCACGCCCCCACGAGCGGCACGTTACGGGCGTGGCGTCGTGGGAGAGATCGTGGGGCTTTCTTCAATGGGAAAATCGAACGCCGCCCCTCTCCCCCTTATAAGCAGGGAAACAGGCAGAACGCCCACTTGCCATTGTTGTCACATCAAAACCACCGCTGCTCCCCCTTCTTCTCAAGTCCAAAGAGAGCGACCTCCGCCCGTCCCCATTGCCCTTTGGTGCCTGCGCCATCAATTCCTCCACCACCTCTGTCATGGCTCAAAGCCGACAAGGGCAAAGGGTGAAGTCGGCGGCGCAGCGGCGGCTCACGGCGCTGCAGAAGGAGCGGGCCTCTTGATCCCTGCTTCGACGGAAGGAGATGCGAGAGCTGTACTACCTCTTCAGTCGACGGAGACAGGCGCACCAGCGCTGCGAGGTGATCTCCGCCGCCACATCCGAGAAGGTTTCCGTCGGGTACCCTTTCTTCACGCTTTTCTTCCACTGCGGGCTCTGCCCACCCTTTTCTGAATTCTTTTGTGACGTCATGAACACATATGGCCTCCGCCTCCTTGATTTCACCCCCAACGCCGTCCTCACCATGGCCGTTTTCGCACACCTCTGCGAGAACTTTGTCGGGGTCCACCCAAATGTAGCACTTTTCTGCCATTACTTCATGCCCCGCGTAGAGAGAGGAGAGCCGCTTGCCGGAGGAATTGCATGGATCTCCAGGATCGGCAAGAAGGAAGCATATCTTGACGGAGAGCTGCGCAGCAAGTGGGAGGAGTGGAGAGCCGACTGGTGTTGGATTATAGAGGAGGAGCCACAGCCTTTTATTGCCCTGCGCCAAACTCCCATAGTGCGCGGCAACGATTGGAGGAACTTGGCGCCGGAGGATGCCAAGTTGAAGATTGCCGTGACTAGGATCTTGCGCCTCAGGCATGCCGGGCTTACCGTAGGAGCAGTTGGCGCGGACTTCCTTCGCCGCTGCATTGCGCCCTTGCAGGAGAGGGGGAGGCCTGCTTGGGATTTCCAAAACGCGGCGGACATTATGAGGCTGCGCCCGGGTCTGAACTAGAACTTTACTGTCTTGGAGCTGGATGGCATGCTGTGGGAGCTGTTCAAGCCTGATGCAGATCACCCCGAGTGATTCATGTTGCCGAAGGGAGTCGTGCCCTTGTGCAACTACTGTCGCTTGACCGCATCCGCGCGATGATGCCTGCCAGCGATTCCCATGGAATCGTTCCAACTTGGCAGGAGCCCGCCGACGACATCGTGCAGCAGTTCTTCGACAACTTGGAAGAAGTGCCGATCCGTGCCGACGAGCAGAAGCGGCTCACCCACGACACCACCGAGCAAGAGATGGTGCGCATTGCCACAAGGTTGGAGGAGGCGGCAGAAGCTGCTGCCGCCGGCGCGTTTGGGTTCTCCGTCGAGGAGGCAGAGGCAGCCGAGGCGGCAAGCCTTGCCGATCGATAGGAGTTCGCCGTTGAGGAGGAGCAGGCCGAGCTCGACGCTGACCCGAACGAGCCCGCTGGGGGCGCCTCCCCTCCGTCGTCAAGTAGCTTGCCGCGGGAGGAGCCCGCGGCCCCGCCAAGAAGACGTCTCCGCAAGACCGGAGAAGTGGCGGGGCGGCAGATGGGCCAACAGCCGCCTCGCCGCCCGACGCGCTCCACCGCGGCAAGCACTGTTGCCGCGGGAGCGCCTCATGCCGCCACAGCAAAGGGAGCGGGGCCTTCTGGAGCCACGGCCCCCGCACCCGCCAAGCGTCCGAGGGAGCCTACTCCTCCAGCTCGTCGCACCGGAACGGAATTTGACTTCTCCGCACTCAGCTCCGAGGAAGAAGAGGAAGAGTAAGTTCTTGTCGCTGCTACTTGTAATTCTTCAATTTACCGCTTTGTCTTGTAAATGACTTGCTTCATTCTGAGCTCTTTCCTTCTTCAGGACGCTGGCTCAGAGGGCGTCGAAGAGGGCCAGGACTCCGGTGGTCGTTGTCGAAGACGATTCCCCTGTGGCGAGAGGAGGCACGTCTGAGACTCCCTTGCCGGATCCGGCGACCCTTCAACAGAGCAGCCCCCAGCACAGCCCCCTGCGTAAGTATTTGATTTATTTCTTACGGTTAGGTGTGCTTGGGTGCTCCTTCCTTACTGATTTCTGGCTTGTGGATTCGTGTAGGAGCAGAGCAACTTCATCAGGAGGTCCCAGAGGTCACTCCTGAAGTCCTGTCTGCTTCAACTACGCCACCAAGGGAGAAATCTCCGCCAAGGGAGCGCTCTCCGGCAAGGGAGGCCTCTCCGACAAGGGGAGCTTCTCCGACAAGGGGCAATGCCGACGACCCTCCGGTGGTGGAGACCGCGGCAACATATCCCACTGCAGGTAAGCTTCTTGCTTGAGAATTTCCCTTGGGTTCTTTTCTTCTGTTCTTCTTTTTCGAACATTTGCTTGACTTGTTCTTTTCTTTCTCTGATCATTAGATCCATCTGCCGGAGAACCAATGGAGACTGAGGTTGCCGGCGAGGAGGACGCTCGCGGCAACAATGACGACGCCGCCAACATGGAAGAGGAGGCCGGCGTCGATGGGTCCGCCGGCGAGGAGGCCGCCAAGGCTGCTGGCGCAGAGGCTGGGGAGGGGTCCGGCGATCGCACCGATGCCGCACCAGACTCCGAAGAGCCCCAGCCCGGCGCCTATCTGAAGGCCGGCGAAGGTGTCTTCATCAAGCTTCCGTGGGCGTCAAGCTCCAGGGCACCGGCCGAAGGGGAGACCTTCGACGCGGAACTACTCGCCTCCGCCGGGCTGTCGCTGGTTGACGTTCCAAGCAGCAGCAGCGGCGAGCCTGAGGAGGAGCAGCTACTGAAGAGGTTGTTGTCGCTCTACCGCGCCCGACAGGCTAAACTGGAGTCGCGGGAAGCACTTGTCGCGAGGGCGGGGGCAGACATGGAGAAGCGCGCAGAAGAGCTTCGGCGCGCCAACAAGGAGACTCTCCGGGACATAGCAGAAGCGCGGGAGCAGCTTGCTGAGGAGCGCACGGCCTTCATCTTGGAGAAGGCCGAGGTCGAGGAGCAGCAAAGGCTTGCCGGCGAGAAGCTCTCTGCGCAAGAAAGTGAGCTGGCGCAGTGGAAGATCAACCTCGACAGCTATGAGGAAGATCTTGCCGCGCACGAGCAATCAATTGGCGGAGCACTCCAGGAGGCAAAGGACGCCGCCGCGGCTGCCGAGGCCGCCAAGAAGGAATTGGAAACGAGGGTGGCGCAGCTGGAGGCCACCCTCCAGAAGAGCGCCGAGGAGGTCACCGGACTGAAATGCGAACGCGAGAAGGACGCCTACACTCTCGGCGAGTTGCAGGGTCGTTTCGCTGAGAAGATAAAAGAACTTGACGCCGCCAAGGATTCCAAGGCGGATCTGGAGCTGAAACTGACCACCTTGACGGAGACGCTGGATGGCCCCAAGGAGCGGGAAACGGGTCTGCTGGAGAAGATCAAGGCCAACGAGGAGCTGTTGGCGAATGCCGCGACTGCCCAGGATACTCTCAGAGATAGCATAATGCACTGGACAGAAGGTCTTGTGGACACTGCCGCCGCCATCCATAATGAGCTGATGGAGCTGGGGATGGTGGATCTTGGGTACTCCACCGACGAGAACCTCCAACCCAGCGCCAAGCTCAGCCTGTTCTTCAAGAGCGTGCTGACGGGTCTCCAGCGGCTCCGGGAAGAGATCCCAAAGCAACTGGCCGACGAGTCGCGCCAAGTCTGCGCGGGGCTCTCGGAAGGTCTTGATGAAGGTGGCCTTCCGCAACCCAGGCGTCAACTTCACCAACGTCCTCAAGTCCCTGCCTCCATCTGCCGACGTTGAAGCACTCAAGGCCCTTGTCGCACCCATTGTGGACAGGGTGAGCGGAGTCAAGAGGCTCGATGGCGACCGCGTGGACTAGGCCGCCAAGCTATCTTTCCCTTGTCGCTGCTGATCATGTTTAGAACAATTTGTTAGATCTGCGACAAGTCATTTTTGTAATATACTCTATCTTATGCATCAATTGCAATGTCATTCCCTTTACTTGATTTCTTCCCTTGTATGTTTGTGCCCTACGCTCTTAGGGAACTTGTCGGCGCGGGCACCTTTGCCGCGAGCGCTGAGTGCGGAATGTCAAGAGCTTCTTTGGCGATGCCGCCTCCGACAAGCAACCTTGTCGCAACTAGTTGCAGCGCACTTAAGTTGTTGAGCGGACTCGAAACAAAGTAAGGGTGCGACTAGCTACGAGTTGGTTCCTCCGCCGCTGGGTTTTCCATACAAAGTACTATCGTTCGAGGAAGATAACTTAAAATTTAAAACTGATTGTTTAAACTTAGCAACTTAGCTTTTACGTCGCTTGCTTCCGGCGAGCGATACTTCCTCGGCGACACTTGGTGGCCCACACCATTATCTTCTCCTTCCCCGGCTAACTTGTGGGCGGATGAACCTTCTTTTCTTATGAGAAGAAAGAAGAGAAAATAAAGTTATGGAGCCTGGTGGCTCGTTATTGCTTACCGGGTGTGGATGCTGCACAAAATGTTAGATAACACATGCATAAAGGATTATGAAAGAATGCATTTGACAAGTTGTGCGCAACACATGAGCTTTACTGATGCACGGGGTCTGCGCCCGACTTTGTACAAAGGATTACATGCAACAGCGGCAAGACTTGTACAAAAGGTGGTTGCCGGAACGGGTTCCGGCAACCGCGCCTTATGGGTAAAACTTGCGAAGATGTTCTATATTCCAGGAGTTGCTCACCGGAACGCCATCTTCGGTCTCAAGGCGGACAGCGCCAGGCCTAGTGACTCGTTTCACCCGATAAGGGCCTTCCCACTTCGGCGTCAACTTGTTGGAATTCTTGGCGGACTGAACGCGCCGAAGAACAAGGTCGCCTTCCTCGAAGCTTCTGGCATTAACTTTGCGGCTATGGTAGCGGCGCAAAGCTTGCTCGTAACGAGCGGCTCGTACAACAGCCTGAAGACGATCCTCCTCGAGGAGCAGCGCGTCATCTTGTCGCAGCTGCTCTTGCTCAAGCTCATCATAAGCGAGTACTCGAGGTGATCCGTATATGAGTTTCGTGGGGAGAACTGCCTCTGCTCCATAGACTAGAGCGAAAGGTGTCTGGCCAGTGGCTCGATTTGGTGTCGTCCTGATCGACCAAAGAACCACCGGCAGCTCCTCAATCCAGTTTCTTCCGCACTTGTGCAGCCTGTCGAAAGTTCTGGTCTTGAGTCCTCGCAGCACTTCAACATTTGCCCTCTCTGCTTGACCGTTGCTTCTCGGGTGAGCAACAGAAGCAAAGCAGACCTTGGCGCCAAGATCTTGGACGTACTGCATGAAGGTGCGACTCGTGAATTGGGTGCCGTTGTCGGTGATGATCCGGTTAGGTATCCCAAAACGGCAAATAATTGACTGAAGAACTTGATGCCGTTGTCTTGTCACCTTCCTCCTGCCTCCACTTCCGCCACTTTGTGAACTTGTCGATTGCGACGTACAAGTACTCAAAGCCCCGACAACTTCGGGGAAGGGCCGAGATGTCGAGCCCCCGGACGAAAATGGCCAGGATAAAGGGATCGTCTGGAGAGCTTGAGCTGGCTGGTGTATCTGTTTTGAATGGAACCGCACGCTTCACACTTGGTTACTTGTGCAGTTGCATCTGGAGGGCTTCGGCGGAAGAAACCTTGCCGGAATGCCTTGCCGGCAAGTGCTCTTGCGCCAATGTGGTGACCACATATGCCTCCATGTATCTCTGCCAACAGCTTCTGTCCATCTTCCCGGCAAATACACTTCAATTTCACTCCGTTGAGTCTTCTTCTGTATAGGATGTTGTTAACAAACTGGTACATACTTGACTGCCGGGCTACTCTTTCCGCTTCTTCTTGCTCTTCGGGAAGTTCTCCTGTCTGAAGGAAATGGACGATCTGCTGTGCCCATGTTGGAGCCTGCGGCTCGACAACAAGGATTAAAGGCACATCTGCCGCTGCGGGAACATCAGCTTCCACGGCAAGAACCTGCGGTTCTGCCGGAGCTTGATGATCCCCGGCAAGCTTGCCGGAGCAAGACTTGTCGGGAGCGTCTGCTTCAACGAAGCAAACCCTAGGGCTTGTCGGAGCAGACTGCTCCTTAGCGATATCTGCGTTGATTTTGGGGGCCTTCTTGGTGGCGGCTTCAGGGAGCTCTGCCGGAAAGTAGTCACCAGAAACCAACTTCCTCTTCTTGCTCTGTCCGATTGATGGTGTTACAGTTGGTTGAGTCAGCTTGAGCACAAAAATTCCTGGTTCCACAGGTAACTTGAGTGCAGCACACTTTGACAGGCCATCAGCAATATCATTTTGAGCTCTTGGAACATGTTCCATTTGCAGGCCTTCAAAGTGTTCTTCTAGCTTTCTCGCATAATCAACGTAGGCTTCCATCAACGGACTCTGATAATCTTTGTTCACTTGGCGGACGACAAGTTGCGAGTCACCCCTGACGATAAGCTTTTTGATCCCAAGGTCCACCGCAATTCTAAGGCCGGCAAGCAAACCTTCATACTCTGCAGTATTATTTGTTGCTTGTTCCCTGGGAAAGTGCATCTGGACTATGTACTTGAGGTGCTCTCCGGTGGGTGCAATAAGCAAGCACGCCGCACCGGGCGCTTTGCAGCGAGAAGGCACCATCAAAGTACATCAGCCACTCTTTACTTGCTTCCTTGACGGGGATGCTCGTCTCTGGAATTTCTTCATCTTGCGTTGGCGTCCATTCTGCTATAAACTCTGCCAATGCTCTGCTTTGGATAGTTGAAGTGCTTTCAAATTTAAGGCCAAAGCTTGACAGTTCCAGCGCCCACTCAACGATCCTGCCAGTTGCTTCTGGATTTTGCAATATCCTCTTCAACGGAAAGCGAGTGACAACTGTTATCTCATGTGCTTGGAAGTAATGGCGCAGCTTTCTCGAGGCCATGAGGAGGCCGAAAAGCAGTTTCTGCACACCAGAATACCTTGATCTAGCCCCCTGCAGAAGGGAACTGACAAAGTAGACCGGGCGCTGCACCATCCTTTTCTGTATCTTGTCGCAATCCTGCACTGATCCGTCCTTGTCGGGACCAGAGCTTGACGGCGAAGCCCCCTGCTTGTGGCTGGATGCATCTGCCTCGGTTGCCGGCTCATCATCCGCCTCCCTCTCCGCTACTAACGCAGCACTAACCACTTGATTGGTTGCCGCTATATACAGCAGCAACTTCTCTTGTGGCCTAGGTGCGACAAGTATTGGAGTGGAGGACAAGTACCTCTTTAAGTCCTGCAGCGCAGCCTCCGCTTTGGGAGTCCATTTCATTGGACCTGCCTTTTTCAAAATTTTGAAAAATGGCAGGGCGCGCTCAGCTGACTTAGAGATAAACCTGCTGAGAGCAGCCACGCAACCGGCAAGCCTTCTTACATCCTTGACGCGCTTTGGTGCTTCAATCTGCTCAATGGCCTTGATCTTGTCGGGATTGGCTTCAATTCCCCTCTGAGACACGAAGAACCCGAGAAGCTTGCCGGAAGGGACTCCAAACACGCACTTCTCGGGGTTGAGCTTGAGGTTGATCTCGCGCAGATTTGCAAAGGTCTCATCTAAGTCTTGAACCATAGTTGCTTTGTCCTTGATCTTGACCACTATGTCATCCATGTAAGCTTCTACATTTCTATGCATTTGTGGCTCAAAGGCATCATGGACTACTCTTGCAAACGTTGAACCAGCATTCTTCAAACCGAAAGGCATCCGTATGAAGCAGTATGTGCCACATGGTGTAATGAATGCGGTTTTCTCTTCATCCTCTTCTGCCATGAAGATCTGATGATATCCAGAATATGCGTCAAGAAATGAAAGCAAATCACATCCAGTGTGGAGTCAACAATCTGGTCTATACGCGGCAAGGGAAATGGGTCTTTGGGACAAGCTTTATTAACATCCGTGAAGTCAATACAAAGTCTCCATTTCCCATTCGCCTTGCGTACAACTACCGGATTGGCCAACCACGTGGGATGGAGCACTCCTCTGACAAGGCCTGCTGCTTCCAGTTTCTTGATCTCTTCAGCTATGAACTCTTGGCGCTCCACTGCCTGTTTCCTAACTTTTTGCTTGACGGGCCGCGCGTGAGGACAGACAGCTAGGTGGTGCTCAATTACTTTCCTGGGAACACCGGGGATGTCAGATGGTTGCCATGCAAACACATCAACATTCGCCCGCAGGAAAGCAACGAGCTCGCCTTCCTATTTAGGGTCAAGCGTGGCACTGATGGTGAAGGTATCACCAGTGCCGTCCTCCTTGGCGGGCACCTTCTTGGTCTTCGGCGGAGCCGCCATCATCCTCTTGCACTTGCCGGTGGAGCTCGATGGTGCGTCCTCGACGGTAGCGCAACACTCCGAAGAGGTGCGCTTGCCGGAGTGGGCATCAGAGCTCTTGTCGGACTTGGTCTTCTTCTTCCCCCCGGGAGCTTCAGCGGCAAGTGGTTTGCTATCTGTCGCAGCCGCTGCATCCCGGTAAATCTTGTCGGCGCAGATAAGCGCATCCTTCTTGTCGCCATGGACAGAAATGACGCTTATCGGGCCGGGCATCTTGAGTAAGTTGTAGGCGTAATGAGAGGCTGCCATGAATTTGGCGAGTGCTGGACGGCCAAGTATCCCATTGTAGGGCAATGGGAAATCAGCAATGTCGAATGTGACCCTCTCAGTCCTGAAATTTAACTCACTGCCAAATGTTACCGGCAATGTGATCTTCCCTTTCGGCTTGCTCCTTCCTGGGTTGATTCCTTGGAAAGTGCCAGTCTCTTCGAGCTCGCTGTCAGGGATTTGAAGCTTCTGGAGCACTATAGAGGAGATCAGATTCAGGCCAGCCCCGCCGTCAACCAACATTTTAGTGACCTTGAGGTTGCGGATAGTTGGTGAGACCAACATCGGCAAGCACCCGACTGCAGTTATGCGATCAGGGTGGTCCTCAATATCAAAAATGATGGGCGTCTGGACCACTTGAGGTCACGTGACTCCCGGATGGTTCTGCTGCATTGACCTCCGCATCCATTGCTTGAGTTGGCGGTGTGAGGTATGCAGAGAAGCACCTCCGTCAACACAGAGAACCTCTGTTGCTTTCTGAAACTCCTGCTCATCGGCTTCATCGTCTTCCATGTCATCATCATCATCATCGTCTTCATCCTTGTCGCGCCGCGGGAGGTCTCTCCTTGCCGCTGCTTGGCCTTGCCTGCGGCGTCCTCCCGGCCGGTCTCTTCTTACCAGCTGCACCAGCACCTTCCTGGCCTTCTCCTTGTCTCGCCGCTCGTACTCAGCCTTCGGTAGTTCAACGAGCTGCTCGACTTTCTTGCAGCTCTGGAGATCGTGGCCCTTGGTGCGGTGAATTTTACAGTACTGTTTGTTGGAGCTGTCCTGCTTGTCGGCGGCAGCCACAGCTTGGCGGTCAGTGTCAGTGGCAACCTCCTTGCCGGAGCTACCAACCTTAGCCTTGTTGGTGCCGCCTCCGTTGCCGGACTGTTCGACAACTAGTACCTCCTTGTTCTTCTTCTTTCTGTTGTTCCGCCGCTGGCTCTTCTTTGCCGGGGCGGTCTCCTCACTGTTGGATTCTGCTCCAACATTCTCCCCTGGGAGTCTTCTTCCTTCTTCAGCCCGTGCCCACTTGTCGGCCAAGGCATACAGCTCACTGACGTCCTTGACTTTGCACATCGCCATCTCCTCCCTCATCCTGCGGTTCCAAGACGTTACGATGAAACGCGCTGATCATCTGCGGCAGGGTGGACGTGCGGGATGTTGTAGTGCACACGATGAATCTCTGGATGAACTTGCGCAGGACTCTCCTTCCTTCCAGGCGGCAGGTGAAGGTCACTCTCTTGGCCATGAGGCTTGTGGTCGCTGTGAAGGCGCCGACAAACCGATGGCATAAATCTTCCCAAGAAGATATGGAACTGTCCGGCAAGTGCATGAGCCAAGATCGACATTTGGCTTGAGCACCGGCGGAAGTAGTTGGCGAGATCTTGTCATCTCGCCCCCGCAGCCTGCACCGCAATGGTGTAGATCTTTGAGGAACTCCGATGGGTGCGCCCTGCCATCATACTTCTCCGCACGTCGGCTTGAAGTTTTTCTTATCGGGCCTTGGACTTGCCGCAGCTCACGGGTGAACGCAGGGCATCCTACCGCGTCTGGCAAGTCACTGGTTCCCCTGGCGCATGCATGTCAACAGCAGGCCCAGCGCGTTGATCGGATTGACGCCGCGCTTCTCTTCGGCGCTCGATGCGGGTTCGAGCGTCTTCTTGTTGTCGTTCCTTAAGAACTTGGCGCTGATCACGGCGAGCTCGTGGATCCGACGACGCGGTGGAGTCGCTGTCGAGGTGGATCCGAGGAGCTGGTGATCTTGGCCTTCGGGAAGGGGAGTGCATGGTGGTGTCACCCCCGTAGGTCTCGTCGCCACCGGCTCGTGCCTTGTCGTCTCGCCGCGGCAAGGACGCGGTTGGTTGCCGCGGAACGTCTCCATTGGCAAAGCCGATGAGACTCTGGATTGTGGCCCTCCATTCGTCGACCTTGTCGGCTGTTGGAGGGTAGTCTAGAAGTAGCTGAGCTCTCGCCAAGGCTTCCGCTCGAGTGGTTGGTGGCAATGGCGTACGGAGCGAGGAACGGGATGTGCTCGGACTCCTAACCAAGTTAGGAGGAGCAGCATCCCGCCCAAGCGAGCGTACTCCGCTCGTACCAGCATGCTGGCGTGCATGCGGGTCTCGAGGGCCTCGGGATCCTCCAGCTTGGCCTTGGTCCAACGAGCGTATGGTGCTGCGAGCATCATGACGCTGTCGGTCCCACGCCTCCTGAGAAGGACGCGGTGCGGATTCGGACGCCGAAGCCTGCGCCGCCTTGTCCTTGGCCCTGGCAGCGTCGTGGGCTCTCTCGACGACGCCCATTCCTCCGCCAGCGTCTTCCCCACCACTCATCAGCTCCGGTGGTGGTGGGTTTGACGCGGACGGCTCTGCTACCGCTGAAGCCTTCTTCTTCGGAGGCATGTTGACGAAGATGATGAAGAAGTTGCTCGTGTGAACGCCGGATCGGATTCACACAGCCTCGACGCCCCCTACCTGGCGCGCCAAAGATGTTGGGGAAGCTGATCGTGGCCCACGAACACCTATGGGACCGGGTCCCTTGTGGTTCGATGGAGGGCGGAGAATGCACAAAGAGCGGATCGAGGCGATGCACACGAGCAGATTTACCCTGCTTCGGAGCTCTCCGGAGAGATAACACTCCTACTGCTGCTTGGTGGATTATATTGTGTTCTTGCTAGGAAGCAATGGGAGCTACAAAACCTAGCCTAAGTGAGTGTGGTCTCGAATGAGTCGAATGAACTCAACTGGAGCCGAACCCTTTCTACGTTGCCCTTGGGCCTCCTTTTATAGGCACAAGGGGTCACCACAGGTGGCAAGTAGACAAGGGTAAAATAGGAAAAATAGAGGTTGGTACACCGCTTTGTACAGTGTACAGTGATCTATACCTAACTCTGACGGCAAGGGACAAGATCCATAAATGTCCATCCCTGTCGCCTAAACAGTGTAACAGGGACCGTCAAGTGCGCCTCCATTTGCCACGATGGTAGCTTGTCAGCGCTGCTTATCGCTGCTCCCCGCTGGCTGCACAGCCCTTTGACACGCATGCCTGGGAAAGCCCCATGGCGACACGTTGGCGGATGAGCTGGAGCGGAGATGAAGAGAGATTGCCTGCCGCGGCAAGCGTCTTGCCGCGGCAGAATCCTTGTCGCGCTCGGGAGCTTGTCGCTCACCGAGCCTTCCCGGCAAGCTCCTCTTGCCGGGGCCTTGTTTCCTTCGTGCCTTGAGTGGTCTTCCCGGCAAGCTCCTCTTGCCGGGGTCTTGATTACTTTGTTCTTGAATGGCTCCAAAGGAGCCGCTGAGGACCTTGGCGGTCACCAGGCCAGCCCTGCCACGGGGTGCTGCGACTGTCCGTGCACGAGTTCGGGGTATTAGGGTACCCCTACTCTAGTACACCGACATTGGGTATATGCTTCTCACAAACTGGAGCTTCTCAGAACAAGCATGATGGTTTTCGGTAGGGAACGTCCCACCTTTGGGGACTTAACGATATCCATTGCCTCTTATTGCTTTCAATTTTTCGAGGTTTGTTTGGACATTTTTATGCATTAACTAAGTTTTCAATGCATTTATGTGCATAATTCAAATTTGAACTACATGCACATGCTCCACTGCATATAAATTGGTTGAAAAATCAAATATGTGTCCTTGGGTGCATGCTTAGGTCCGATGCAAGAAATGGGCATGAATTTCAAACACCAGGGCACCATTGATTGCCGCAAAACATTGAGATGCCTCGTTTTTAAATTCTAGTAAATCAAAAACTCGTCTGAAATTCATGAAACTTGGCATGCTATCATGGAGCGGCATCAACATGCCGTGGTAAAAAGTTTATCCCATTTGGGGTAGGTTTGGGTATATGCTTCTCACAAACCGGAGCTTCTCACAACAAGCATGATGGTTTTCAGTAGGGAACGTGCCACCTCTAGGGACGAAACGATATCCATTGCCTCTTATTGCTTTCAAATTTTTTTCTCGCGTCAACATAGAACAACAGGAGTGTTGTGTGAATTTTTGAGCTTTTTCGGGGTTCGTTTGGACATTTTTATGCATTAACTGATTTTTCAATGCATTTATGTGCATAATTCAAATTTGAACTACATGTGCATGCTCCAGTGCATATAAATTGGTTGAAAAATCAAATTTCCGTCCTTGGTTGCATGCGTAGGTCCCATGCAAGAAATGGGAATGAATTTCAAACACCAGGGCACCGTTGATTGCCGGCAAAACATTGAGATGCCTCGTTTTTAAATTCTAGTAAATCGAAAACTCATCTGAAATTCATGAAACTTGGCATTCTATCATGGACCCGCATCAAAATGCCGTGGTAAAAATTTTGTCCCATTTGGAGCAGATTTGGGTATATGCTTCTCATAAACCGGAGCTTCTCACAACAAGCATGATGGTTTTCGGTAGGGAACGTCCCACCTCTGGGGACGAAACGATTTCCATTGCCTCTTATTGCTTTCAATTTTTTTTCTCGTGTCAACAAAGAATAACAGGAGTGTTGTGTGAATTGTTGTCATTTTTTGGGGTTCGTTTGGACATTTATATGCATTAACTGAGTATTCAATGCATTTATATGCATAATTCAAATTTGAACTACATGCACATGCTCCAGTACATATAAATTGGTTGAAAAATCAAATCTGTGTCCTTGGGTGCTTGCTTAGGTCCCATGCAAGAAATGGGAATGAATTTCAAACACCAGGGCTCCCTTGATTGCCGGCAAAACATTGAAATGCCTCGTTTTTAAATTCTAGTAAATCCGAAACTCGTCTAAAATTCATGAAACTTGGCATGCTATCATCGAGCAGCATCAACATGTCATGGTAAAAAATTTGTCCAATTTGGGGCAGGTTTGGGTATATGCTTCTCATAAACCGGAGCTTCTCACAACAAGCATGATGGTTTTTCGTAGGGAACGTCCCTCCTCTAGGGACGAAACGATATCCATTGCCTCTTCTTGCTTCCAAATTTTTCTCTCGTGTCAAAATAGAACAAAAGGAGTGTTCTGTGAATTTTTGTGATTTTTCGGGGTTCGTTCGGATATTTTTATGCATTAACTGAGTTTTAAATGCATTTATGTGCATAATTCAAATTTGAACTACATGCACATGCTCTAGTGCATATAAATTGGCTGAAAAATCAAATCTGTGTCCTTGGGTGCATGCTTAGGTCCCATGCAAGAAATGGGAATGAATTTCAAACACCAGGTCACCGTTGCTTGCAGGAAAAACATTGAGATGCCTCGTTTTTAAATTCTAGTAAATCAAAAACTCGTCTAAAATTCATGAAACTTGGCATGCTATCATGGAGCGGCATCAACTTGTCGTGGTAAAAAATTTGTCCCATTTGGGGCAGGTTTGGGTATATGCTTCTCACAAACCGGAGCTTCTCACAACAAGCATGATGGTTTTCAGTAGGGAACGTGCCACCTCTAGGGACAAAACGATATCCATTGCCTCTTAAAACTTTCAATTTTTTTTCTCGTGTCAACATAGAACAACAGGAGTGTTGTGTGAATTTTCGTGCTTTTTCAGGGTTCATTTGGACATTTTTATGCATTAACAGATTTTTCAATGCATTTATGCGCATATGTCAAATTTGAACTACATGCACATGCTCCAGTGCGTATAAATTGGTTGAAAAATCAAATCTGTGTCCTTGGGTGTGTGCTTAGGTCGCATGCAAGAAAGGGGAATGAATTTCAAACACCAGGGCACCGTTGATTGCCGGCAAAACATTGAGATGCCTCGTTTTTAAATTCTAGTAAATCCAGATCTCGTCTGAAATTCATGAAATGTGGCATGCTATCATGGAGGGGCATCAACATGTCGCGGTAAAATTTTTGTCCCATTTGGGGCAGGTTTGGGTATATGCTTCTCATAAACCGGAGCTTCTCAGAACAAGCATGATGGTTTTCGGTAGGGAACGTCCCACCTCTAGGGACGAAACGATATCTATTGCCCCTTATTGCTTCAAATTTTTTTTCTCGTGTCAACATAGAACAACATGAGTGTATGTGTGAATTGTTGTGTTTTTTCAGGGTTTGTTTGGACATATTTATGCATTAACTGAGTTTTCAATGCATTTAAGTGTATAATTCAAATTTGAACTACATGCACATGCTCCAGTGCATATAAATTGGTTGAAAAATCAAATCTGTGTCCTTGGGTGCATGCTTAGGTCCCATGCAAGAAATGGGAATGAATTTCAAACACCAGGGCACCATTGATTGCCGGCAAAACAATGAGATGCCTCGTTTTTAAATTCTAGTAAATCAAAAACTCGTCTGAAATTCATGAAACTTGGCATGCTATCATGGACCGACATCAACATGTCGTGGTAAAAATTTTGTCCCATTTGGGGCAGGTTTGGATATATGCTTCTCACAAACCGGAGCTTCTCACAATAAGCATGATCGTTTTCGGTAGGGAACGTCCCACCTCTAGGGACGAAACGAGATCCATTGCCTCTTATTGCTTTCAAAGATTTTTCTCATGTCAATATAGAACAAAATGAGTGTTGTGTGAATTTTTGTTATTTTTCGGGGTTCGTCTGGACATTGTTATGCATTAATTGAGTTTTCAATGCATTTATGTGCATAATTCAAATTTGAACTACATGCACATGCTCCAGTGCATATAAATTGGTTGAAAAATCAAATTTGTGTCCTTAGTTGCATGCTTAGGTCCCATGCAAGAAATGGGAATGAATTTCAAACACCAGGGCACCTTTGATTGCCGGCAAAACATTGAGATTCCTCTATTTTAAAATCTAGTAAATCAAAAACTCGTCTGAAATTCATGAAACTTGGCATGCTATCATGGAGCGGCATCAACATGCCGTGGTAAATTTTTTGTCCCATTTAGGGCAGGTTTGGGTGTATGCTTCTCACAAACCGGAGCTTCTCAGAACAAGCATGATGGTTTTCGGTAGGGAACGTCCCACCTCTGGGGACTTAACGATATCCATTGCCTCTTATTGCATTAACTAAGTTTTCAATGCATTTATGTGCATAATTCAAATTTGAACTACATGCACATGCTCCACTGCATATAAATTGGTTGAAAAATCAACTCTGTGTCCTTGGGTGCATGCTTAGGTCCGATGCAAGAAATGGGAATGAATTTCAAACACCAGGGCACCGTTGATTGCCGCAAAACATTGAGATGCCTCGTTTTTTAAATTCTAGTAAATCAAAAACTCATCTGAAATTCATGAAACTTGGCATGCTATCATGGAGCGGCATCAACATGCCGTGGTAAAAAGTTTATCCCATTTGGGGCAGGTTTGGGTATATGCTTCTCACAAACCGGAGCTTCTCACAACAAGCATGATGGTTTTCAGTAGGGAACGTGCCACCTCTAGGGACGAAACGATATCCATTGCCTCTTATTGCTTTCAAATTTTTTTCTCGTGTCAACATAGAACAACAGGAGTGTTGTGTGAATTTTTGTGCTTTTTCGGGGTTCGTTTGGACATTTTTATGCATTAACTGATTTTTCAATGCATTTATGTGCATAATTCAAATTTGAACTACATGCACATGCTCCAGTGCATATAATTTGGTTGAAAAATCAAATCTGTGTCCTTGGGTGCATACTTAGGTCCCGTGCAAGAAATCAGAATGAATTTCAAACAGCAGGGCACCGTTGACTGCTGGCAAAACATTGATATGCCTCGTTTTTAAATTCTAGTAAATCCAGAACTCGTTTGAAATTCATGAAACTGGGCATGCTATCATGGACCGGCATCAACATGCCGTGGTAAAAAATTTGTCCCATTTGGGACAGTTTTGGGTATATGCTTCTCATAAGCCGGAGCTTCTCACAACAAGCATGATGGTTTTCTGTAGGGAACGTCCCACCTCTAGGGACGAAATAATATCCATTGCCTCTTATTGCTTTCAATTTTTTTTCTCGTGTCAACATAGAACAACAGGAGTGTATGTGTGAATTGTTGTGTTTCTTTAGGGTTTGTTTGGACATTTTTATGCATTAACTGATTTTTCAATGCATTTACGTGCATAATTCAAATTTGAACTACATGCACATGCTCTAGTGCATATAAATTGGTTGAAAAATCAAATCTGTGTCCTTGGGTGCTTGCTTAGGTCCGATGCAAGAAATTGGAATGAATTTCAAACACCAGGGCACCGTTGATTGCCTCAAAACATTGAGGTGCCTCATTTTTAAATTCTAGTAAATCAAAAACTCATCTGAAATTCATCAAACTTGGCATGTTATCATGGAGCGGTATCAACATGACGTGGTAAAACTTCTGTCCCATTTGGGGCAGGTTTGGATATATGCATCTCACAAACCGGAGCTTCTCACAACAAGCATGATGGTTTTCGGTAGGGAACGTCCCACCTCTAGGGACGAAACGATATCCATTGCCTCTTAAATCTTTCAATTTTTTTTCTCGTGTCAACATACAACAGGAGTGTTGTGTGAATTTTTGTGCTTTTTCGGGGTTCCTTTGGAAATTTTAATGCATTAACTGATTTTTCAATGCATTTATGTGCATAATTCAAATTTGAACTACATGCACATGCTCCAGTGCATATAAATTGGTTGAAAAATCAAATCTGTGTCCATGGGTGCATGCTTAGGTCCCATGCAAGAAAGGGGAATGAATTTCAAACACCAGGGCACCGTTGATTGCCGGCAAAACATTGAGATGCCTCGTTTTTAAATTCTAATAAATCCAGATCTCGGTTAAAATTCATGAAACTTGGCATGCTATCATGGAGGGGCATAAACATGTCGTGGTAAATTTTTTGTCCCATTTGGGGCAAGTTTGGGTATATGCTTCTCATAAACCGAAGCTTCTCACAACAAGCATGATGGTTTTCGGTTGGGAACGTAACACCTCTAGGGACGAAACGATATCCATTGCCTCTTATTGCTTTCAATTTTTTTTCTCGTGTCAACATAGAACAACATGAGTGTATGTGTGAATTGTTGTGTTTTTTCAGAGTTTGTTTGGACATTTTTATGCATTAACTGAGTTTTCAATGCATTTATGTGCATAATTCAAATTTGAACTACATGCACATGCTCCAGTGAATATAAATTGGTTGAAAAATCAAATTTGTGTCCTTGGGTGCATGCTTAGGTCCGATGCAAGAAATGGGAATGAATTTCAAACACCAGGGCACCGTTGATTGCCGCAATCCATTGAGATGCCTCATTTTTAAATTCTAGTAAATCAAAAACTCGTCTGAAATTCATGAAACTTGGCATGCTATCATGGAGCGGCATCAACATGCCGTGGTAAAAAATTTATCCCATTTGGGGCAGGTTTGGGTATATGCTTCTCACAAACCGGAGCTTCTCACAACAAGCATGATGGTTTTCTGTAGGGAACATGCCACCTCTAGGGACGAAACAATATCCATTGCCTCTTAAAACTTTCAAATTTTTTTCTCGTGTAAACATGGAACAACAGGAGTGTTGTGTGAATTTTTGTGCTTTTTCGGGGTTCGTTTGGACATTTTTATGCATTAACTGATTTTTCAATGCATTTATGTGCATAATTCAAATTTGAACTACATGCACATGCTCCAGTGCATATAAATTGGTTGAAAAATCAAATTTGTGTCTTTGGGTGCATGCTTAGGTCCCATGCAAGAAATGGGAATGAATTTCAAACACCAGGGCACCGTTGATTGCCGGCAAAACATTGAGATGCCTCGTTTTTAAATTCTAGTAAACCAGAACTCGTCTAAAATTGATGAAACTTGGCATTCTATCATGGACCGGCATCAACATGCCGTGGTAATTTTTTTCCCATTTGGGGAAGGTTTGGGTATATGCTACTCATAAACTGGAGCTTCTCACAACAAGCATGATGGTTTTCGGTAGGGAACGTCCCACCTCTGGGGACGAAACGATATCCATTGCCTCTTATTGCTTTCAATTTTTTTTCTCATGTCAACATAGAACAACAGGAGTGTTGTGTGAATTGTAGTGATTTTTCGGGGTTCGTTTGGACATTTTTATGCATTAACTGACTTTTTAATGCATTTATGTGCATAATTCAAATTTGAACTACATGCACATGCTCCAGTGCATATAAATTGGTTATAAAATCAAATATGTGTCCTTGGGTGCATGCTTAGGTCCCATGCAAGAAATGGGAATGAAGTTCAAACACCAGGGCAGCGTTGATTGTCGGCAAAACATTGAGATGCCTCATTTTTAAATTCTAGTAAATCCAGAACTCGTCTGAAATTCGTGAAAATTGGCATGCTATCATGGAGCGGCATCAACATGTTGTGGTAAATTTTTTGTCCAATTTGGGTCAGGTTTGGGTATATGCTTCTCATAAACCGGAGCTTCTCACAACAAGCATGATGGTTTTCAGTAGGGAACGTCCCACCTTTGGGGACGAAACGGTATCCATTGCCGCTTATTGTTTTCAATTTTTTTTCTCGTGTCAACCTAGAACAACAGCAGTGTTGTGTGAATTTTTGTGATTTTTCGGGGTTCGTTTTGACATTTTTAAGCGTTAACTGAGTTTTCAATGCATTTATGTGCATAATTCAAACTTTAACTACATGCACATGCTCTAGTGCGTATAAATGGTTGAAAAAACAATTGTGTCCTTGGGTGCATGCTTAGGTCCGATGAAAGAAATGGGAATGAATTTCAAACACCAGGGCACCGTTGATTAACGACAAAACATTGAGATGCCTCGTTTTTACATTCTAGTAAATCAAAAACTCGTCTGAAATTCATGAAACTTGGCATGCTATCATGGAGCGGCATCAATATGCCGTGGTAAAAAATTTGTCCCATTTGGGGCAGGTTTGGGTATATGCTTCTCACAAACCAGAGCTTCTCACAACAAGCATGACGGTTTTTGGTAGGGAACATCCCACCTCTAGGGACGAAACGATATCCATTGCCTCTTATTGCTTTCAAAAAAAATTCTCATGTCAACATAGAACAACAGGAGTGTTGTGTGAATTTTTTTTATTCTTCGGGGTTTGTTTGGACATTTTTATGCATTAACTGAGCTTTCAATGCATTTATGTGCATAATTCAAATTTGAACTATATGCACATGCTCCAGTGCATATAAATTGGTCGAAAAATCAAATATGTGTCCTTGGTTGCATGCTTAGGTCCCATGCAAGAAATGGGAATGAATTTCAAACACCAGGGCACTGTTGATTGCCGGCAAAACATTGAGATGCCTCGATTTTTAATTCTAGTAATTCCAAAACTCGTCTAAAATTCATGAAACTTGGCATGCTATCATGGAGCGGCATCAACATGCCGTGGTAAATTTTTTTGTCCCATTTGGGACAGGTTTGGGTATATGCTTCTTACAAACCGGAGCTTCTCACAACAAGCATTATGGTTTTCGGTAGGGAACGTCTCACCTCTGGGGACGAAACGATCTCCACTGCCTATTATTGCTTTCACATTTTTTCTCGTGTCAACATAGACCAACAGGAGTGTTGTTTGAATTGTTGTTTTCGGGGTTCGTTTGGACATTTCTATGCATTAACTGATTATTCAATGCATTTATGTGCACAATTCAAATTTGAACTACATGCACATGCTCGAGTGCATATAAATTGGTTCAAAAATCAAATATGTGTCCTTGCGTGCATGCTTCAGTAACATGCAAGAAATGGGAATGAATTTCAAACACCAGGGCACCGTTGATTGCCGGCAAAACATTGAGATGCCTCGTTTTTAAATTCTAGTAAATCCAGAACTCCTCTGAAATTCATGAAACTTGGCATTCTATCATGGACCGGCATCAAAATGTCGTGGTAAAATTTTTGTCCCATTTGGGGCAGATTTGGGTATGTGCTTCTCATAAACCGGAGCTTCTCACAACAAGCATGATGGTTTTCAGTAGGGAACGTCCCACCTTTGGGGACGAAACGATATCCATTGCCTCTTATTGTTTTCAAAAAAAAATTCTCGTGTCAACATAGAACAACAGGAGTGTTGTGTGAATTTTTGTGATTTTTCGGGGTTCGTTTTGACATTTTTAAGCATTCACTGAGTTTTCAATGCATTTATGTGCATAATTCAAATTTGAACTACATGCACATGCTCCAGTGCATATAAATGGTTGAAAAAACAATTGTGTCCTGGGGTGCATGCTTAGGTCCGATGCAAGAAATGGGAATGAATTTCAAACACCAGGGCGCCGTTGATTGACGGCAAAACATTGAGATGCCTCGTTTTTTCATTCTAGTAAATCAAGAACTCGTCTGAAATTCATGAAACTTGGCATGCTATCATGGAGCGGCATCAACATGCCGTGGTAAAAAAATTGTCCCATTTGGGGCAGGTTTGGGTTTATGCTTCTCACAAACCAGAGCTTCTCACAACAAGCATGACGGTTTTCAGTAGGGAACGTCCCACCTCTAGGGACGAAACGATATCCATTGCCTCTTATTGCTTTCAAAAAAAATTCTCATGTCAACATAGAACAACAGGAGTGTTGTGTGCATTTTTGTGATTTTTCGGGGTTCGTTTGGACTTTTTTATGCATTAACTGAGTTTTCAATGCATTTATGTGCATAATTCAAATTTGAACTACATGCACATGCTCCAATGCATATAAATTGGTTGAAAAATCAAATCTGTGTCAATGGGTGCATGCTTAGGTCCCATGCAAGAAACGGGAATGAATTTCAAACACCAGGGCATCGTTGATTGCCGGCAAAACATTCAGATGCCTCGTTTTTAAATTCTAGTAAATAAAAAACTCGTCTGAAATTCATGAAACTTGGCATGCTATCGTGGAGCGGCATCAACATGCCGTGGTAAATTTTTTGTCCCATTTGGGGCAGGTTTGGGTATATACTTCTCATAAACCGGAGCTTCTCACAACAAGCATGATGGTTTTCGGTAGGGAACGTCCCACCTCTGAGGACGAAAAACGATGTCCATTCCCTCTTATTGCTTTCAAAATTTTTTTCTCATGTCAACATTGCACAACAGGAGTGTTGTGTGAATTATTGTGATTTTTCAGGGTTCGTTTGGACATTTTTATACATTAACTGATTTTTCAATGCATTTATGTGCATAATTCAAATTTGAACTACATGCACATGCTCCAGTGCATATAAATTGGTTGAAAAATCAAATTTGTGTCCTTGGTTGCATGCTTAGGTCCCATGCAAGAAATGGGAATAAATTTCAAACACCAGTGCACCGCTGATTGCTGGCAAAACATTGAGATGCCTCGATTTTAAATTCTAGTAAATCAAAACTCGTGTGAAATTAATGAAACTTGGCATGCTATCATGGAGCGGCATCAACATGCCATGGTAAATTTTTTGTCCCATTTGGGGCAGGTTTGGGAATATGCTTCTCACAAAACGGAGCTTCTCACGACAAGCATGATGGTTTTCGGTAGGGAACGTCCCACCTCTGGGGACGAAACGATATCCATTGCCTCTTATTGCATTCAGTTTTTTTTCTCGTGTCAACATAGAACAACAGGAGTGTTGTGTGATTTTTTGTGATTTTTCGGAGTTCGTTTGGACATTTTTATGCATTAACTGAGTTTTCAATGCATTTATGTGCATAATTCAAATTTGAACTACATGCACATGCTCCAGTGCATACAAATTTGTTGAAAAAACAAATCTGTGTCAATGGGTGCATGCTTAGGTCCCATGCAAGAAATGGGAATGAATTTCAAACACCAGGGCACCGTTGATTGCCGGCAAAACATTGAGATGCCTCGTTTCTAAATTCTAGTAAATCCAAAACTCGTCTGAAATTCATGAAACTTGGAATGCTATCGTGGAGCGGCATCAACATGCCGTGGTAAAATTTTTGTCCCATTTGGGGTAGGTTTGGGTAGATGCTTCTCATAAACCAGAGCTTCTCACAACAAGCATGATGGTTTTCGGTAGGGAACGTCCCACCTGTGAGGACGAAACGATATCCATTCCTTCTTATTGCTTTCAAATTTTTTATCGTGTCAACATTGAACAACAGGAGTGTTGTGTGAATTATTGTGATTTTTCAGGGTTCGTTCGGACATTTTTATGCATTAACTGATTTTTCAATGCATTTATGTGCATAATTCAAATTTTAACTACATGCACATGCTCTAGTGCATATAAATTGGTTAAAAAATCAAATATGTGTCCTTGGGTGCATGCTTAGGTCCCATGCACGAAATGGGAATGAATTTCAAACACCAGGGCACATCTGATTGCCGGCAAAACATTGAGATGCCTCGTTTCTAAATTCTAGTAAATCAAGAACTCGTCTGAAATTCATGAAACTTGGCATGCTATCATGGAGCGGCATCAACATGCCGTGGTCAAAATTTTGTCCCATTTGGGGCAGGTTTGGGTATATGCTTCTCACAAACCGAAGCTTCGCACAAGCATGATGGTTTTCGGTAGGGAACGTCCCACCTCTAGGGACGATACGATATCCATTGCCTCTTGTTGCTTTCATTTTTTTCTCATGTAAACATAGAACAACAGGAGTGTTGTGTTAATTATTGTGATTTTTCAGGGTTCGTTTGGACATTTGTATGCATTAACTGAGTTTTCAATGCATGTATGTGGATAATTCAAATTTGAACTACATCCACATGCTCAAGTGCATATAAATTGGTTGAAAAATCAAATCTGTGTCCTTGGGTGTCAGTGTCCTTGGAATGGGGGTCCCCAGACTTGCCTGCCTGCGGCCCATGGCGTGTCTCCACCAGCGGCCCTGTACGGCCCATCTTCACCAGCAAGCACTCAAGACCCTCGTGAGGGGCCAAGCCTCGCGAGGCGGACGACACAAGACCTCCTCGGGAGCGGGCTCACCAGGCTGGCTCACGAGGGGCGGAGAGATCAAGGCAAGGGACACCTCCTGAGGTTCTTGTGACGCAAGCCGTGACGACTGGAGCCAGGCGGGCGCCTGCGCGCGCAGTGTCCTCATTTCCTCTTTGGTGCTAAAGGGGCAAGCGCAGGTGAGGAGTCCCGAGGCATCAGGCAAAGGTTTCCATATCGGTGCAACGAGACCAAGACCAGCAGGACGGCAGGACGAAGGTCACTGTGGATCCCAAGATGGTGTCACCACTAGAGCCTTTGGCAGGCGAAGACCACCTTTAGTCAGGATAACTTGTTCTAGTTGTCTCCCTTTGAATTTGGCCGTTGTTGGCTCCCTTCCCGCTCAATATTCTGGGAGAGGACCAGGGCGTCTATAAATAGGACTAGCCACCATAGTAGGAGGCAACTCATCTAGAAGGGATTCAGATCATCCTCACCCACTCAAGTTCACCAAGCACAAGAACACCTCACCTCAGGAGGCTGTTCTTCCCCTTGTACTGTTCATCGTCAGCCCAAGAGGCAATCTACCACACCAAATTGGAGTAGGGTATTCCACCACAACGATGGCCCAAACCAGTACAAATCTCGTGTCTCTTGTGTTACGGGTTCGTTCAGCTAGGCCTTGAGATCGCGGTGAGGCTGAGGGAAAGATTAGGTAGGGGGAGATCTTCGTGTGCACCCCAGTGTTCGAACCTCAAGGGTTTTGCCGGAACCCGAAATCCGACATTTGGCGCGCCAGGTAGGGGTGCGCCGGAGCTCTCCTTCCATCGATCTGCGCTTCTCCACCACCGCGCTTCGCCCCCATGGCAGGCTTCGCACTTCTAGCTCCGACGACCGGTGCCAGTAGCGGGGCCTGGGGGCTCCGAGCCTTGGCCCCCGCCTTACAGCAGGTGCGGTGGCTGCCCAAGTTCAAGCCGGAGATGCCACCGCGCTACGGCGGCGCAGCGGAACCGATGGCTTTCCTGCTGGCGTACGAGGAGGCCATCCTTGAGGCTGGGGGCGACGACAAGGTCATGGCCAACTGGCTTCCCATGGCCCTCACTAGCGTGCCGCGCGCCTGGCTGCTCAACCTCCCCGGATCCATGGTGGCATCTTGGGAGGAGTTGCGCGGCCTCTTTGCTGCGTGCTTCGCGACACCGGCACCCCACGCGGTCGCGACCCTCCTCGGCGGCTCGCAGGCACCACCCTCGGACCGCCACACCAAGCCGTTCTTCCACCAGATTGGAGCCACCTCCATGCAGCTGGGGGCTCCCCCGGGTTGGGCGGCGCCCGAGGCCGACCTAACCTTTGACTCGGGAGATCACCCTATCACCACTGTTGGCTCGGGCGTGCTCCCAATGCTCTGCACCCCCACCATCTGCAGCGTAGCCGTCACCAAGACCCTTATCGACGGCGGCATCGGCCTCAACATGCTCTCTGTGGAAGCTTTTAGCCTTCTTCACGCACCACTCGAGCGGCTTCGCCCTAGCAAGCCCTTCTCTGGAGTCGGCGGCAGCTCTGCCAGTCCTCTGGGGCAGATCCGCCTGCCCGTGACCTTCGGCACTCGCGACAACTACCGCACCGAGCTGATCGACTTCGACATCGCCCGCATCGGCCTCCCATACAACGCCATTCTTGGGTACCCGGCTCTGGCTCAGTTCATGGCGGCAACCCATCCGGCCTACAACCTCATGAAGATGCCTGGGAGCAAGGACGTCCTCACCGTAGTAGGCGATACCAAGGAGGCTCTGGTGGCACTCAAGCTTGCCCTCAAGACCGCCGCGACGGTGCAACCGGGCGAGGTGGACACCTCCGGAGTTAAGGAAGCCGCACCAACCAAGAAGAAGCAGTTGTTCACTCAAGACCGGGCGGAAACCAAGCAGGTGCCGGTTGAGGAAGATGGGTCCTTGGGGGCCACCTTCACCATAGGTGCCAACCTCGACCCCGATCAAGAGGAGGCACTGGTGAAGTTCTTGCGTGCAAACAAGGACGTATTCGCCTGGGAGCCCGGCTGGTAGGGGTCCCACGAAGAGTGATTGAGCACCACTTGAAGGTGTGCCCCAATGTACGCCCTGTGAAGCAGAGGGCGCGGCGGCAGTCCACGGAGAAGCAGTCCTTCATCGTCCAAGAAACCCGCAAGCTGGAGGCAACAGGTGTCATCAGCGAGGTTCGATACCCTGAATGGTTGGCAAACCCAGTCGTTGTGCCCAAGAAAGGTGGAAAGGAGCGCATGTGTGTCGACTTCACCAACCTCAACAAGGCCTGCCCCCAAGATCCGTTCCCGCTTCCTCTCATCGACCAGATCGTCGACTCCACTACCGAGTGCGACCTGTTGTGCTTCCTGGATGCGTTTTCAGGCTACCACCAGATCAAGATGGCGGTAGAAGATGTTGAGAAGACGACCTTCCTGACCCTGTGCGGGGTATACTGCTACACTTGCATGCCGTTCGGGCTGCGCAACGGGGGCGCGACCTTCCAACGGCTGATGCACATCGCCCTGGGTCAGCAGCTCGAAAGGAACGCTGAAGTCTACGTCGACGACATTGTGGTGAAGTCTCGGAAGGCGAGAACCTTAATTCAGGATCTGGAGGAGACCTTCGAAAGCCTGCACCGAGTGGACTTGTGGCTCAACCTGGAGAAATGCGTGTTTGGTGTCCCTTCGAGCTAGTTGATGGGTTTCCTCGTGTCCAGCAGGGGGATCGAGGCCAACGCAGAGAAGGTCAAGACAATCGAAGACATGAGTCCACCACAGACCCTTAAGGAGATGCAGAAGCTTGCCGGTCGCGTGACTGCGTTGGGGCGCTTCATCTCCAAGGTGGATGAGCGCGCCCTACCATTCTTCAATATGATGAAGAAGAAGGGCCCATTCGAGTGGACCCCGGAGGCCGGCCAAGCGTTTCAAGACCTCAAGATATACATGACCAGCCCTCCAGTGATGGTGGTGCCCCGACCTCTCGAGCCCCTGGTGTTTTACCTTGCCGCCACCCCTTACTCCGCCAGCGCGGCTCTTGTGGTGATCCGGGAGGAGCACCGGGTTAGGGATGCGTCGCGCCAAGTTGCTCCCCCAGCCGAGCCGGCGCAAGACCCAGAGGGCACCGGGAGGGCTGTGGCAACGTCAGCAAAGGACCAGGCTCAGCAAGACGGCGCACTTGGGCCTGCGAAGGCCCCAACGAGCGACCAGGCTCTGGGGGCTTAGTCGTCTCGGGAGGTGCTCCAACCTCCGGAAGCCGTGAGCCTCGTCAATGCAGCCGCCCTTGTCGATCACCCTGTGTATTTGGTCAGCATGGTGTTGTGGGACGCGAGGGCACGGTACCCCATGCCTCAGAAGCTCCTGCTCGCGCTCTTGGTGGCCTCACGTAAGCTGCGACACTACTTTCAAGGTCACCCCATCAAGGTCGTCTCGGCCTACCCGTTGGAGAGGGTGCTCAGGAGCCCCAACTCCGCTGGGAGAGTCGCTGAGTGCAACATCGAGCTGCAGGCATTTTAGTTGAAGTTCAGCATAACCAGGGACATCAAGGGAGCCGCGCTCACTGATTTCGTGGAAGAATGGACGGATTCCCCGGGGCTTGAAGAAGGCGAGGATCAACCCCTCTCGCCGGGGAGTGAAGCACCAGACGGCTGGGTTATGTATTTCGATGGCTCCTTTGCGCGCCAGGGCACGGGGGCTGGAGCAGTTTTCATCTCACCCACTCAGGACAAGCTCTACACTACAAAAAAAGACACATCCGTGACATTTTGGGCCGAACGATTTTTTGTCATACTTATGACACTTCTATGACGATAATTGTGACAAAACCCAGTATCATCATAAATGTGGTGGGCTCCTACTTCAATGAAAAAAATCATGACAGAAAATGGGCTTTTCATCATGGGCGGGCCAGAGACGCAGTTGCATGACATTCTTTGGGCCGTCCATGACGGAAAAAATCGTGGTAGAAGTGAGGGCGAGGAAAATATCGGGGTGTTCCCCGTTACGGTGGGTGGTCGGGGCCGAGCGATGCACGGAGGTTTGCGTGTTTCTCTCGTACACACACGCACGTGGGTGTGAGGCGTTGGGCTCTAACTGAACCCGAGCGAGGCGTTCGCCTACTGAACCCAAGCGATTGGACTGCAAGCTACGCGTTACTGAACCCGAGAGATCGATCGATGGCTGTTAACTCAACCCGAGCGAGCGATTCCTTCGCTACTGCTGCTAACTGAAGCCAGCCGATGCTGCCTCTGGATGAACAGTGAGCGTTGCTGGGGGGTTTGGATGAACAGTTCCTGGTGGGGTGGATGAACAGGACCCCGTGGTGTTGCCTCTGGATGAACAGGACCCCGATCGATCGAGCCAGTTGGGGCTGGATGAACAGGACCCCGTGGAGGGCTGGATGAACAGGACGACCCCGTGGAGGGCTGGATGAACAATAGATGATGGAGGACTGGATGAACAGTAGCCCGTGGAGGGGTGGTTGAACATGAGCCCATGGAGAGGGCTGGTTGAACAGTAGCCGGTGGAGTAGCGCGCGGTGGCGGCTGGATGAACAGGAGCCCGTGGATGAACAGTCGCAAGTGGAGGCTGGAGGAGGTCGACGGTGGATGAACAGTAGCCCGTGGAGGCTGGAGGGGGTCGACGGTGGAGATGAACAGTATCCCGTGGAGTCCCGTTTTGTGGTACGCCACACCCCTTCCGATGAATAGGACCCCATTTTTGACCGTAGCGCTCCAACACAAGTCCGTTTCCTCCGTTTTGCGATACGCCACACCCCTCCCGATCAACAGGACCCCATTTCGACCGTAGGAGGTCCAACACAAGTCCGTTTCCTCCGTTTTGCGGTACGCCAGACCCCTCCCGATGAACAGGATCCCGTTTCGACCGTGGCCAGTCGAACACAAGGCCGTTTCCTCCGTTTGGTGGTACGCCAGGCCTCGTTTCCATCGGTTGTTCCGTCCAAGCCCTCCCGATAAACACAACGACACATTCCATTCCAACCCAGCTGGTTGGCTCCCCATGAACAAGACACGAAGTAGTTTCTCCATTCAGACCCAACCATGTACACGAGCCCTGGCCATACGTATGCACGAGTAGGCGTTCGAGACCCCACCCGTGTGTACGTATGTGGCTGTATTTTCTTTCTTGCACACTGTCCGCTGTACATACATGTACATGCTACGTACGCGCCTCTACTACGACACGTGCGCGCCTCTACATCGACCAGTATGTACGTACACATTCACGACCAGAATGACAATGCTACGTACGCTTCGACCAGGTGTCCCGACTGTCAGGCACTTCCTTCTGTGCGAAGATGTAGCTAATGGGTCCCAGCAGTCAGAAGGTGAATCGTTTTTTTTGGACGCACTTCCTTGTGTGCGAAGATGTAGCTGGTGGGTCCCAGCAGGTAGGTGGGAAACGCTTTTTTCACAAAATACGGTGGCCCATCCGATGGGTCCCTATTGTCAGGTGGAGGAATAATTATTTTGCGCGTAATAAGGAGGCACTTCCTTGCTGCGGCCGTGGACCCATCTGCCAGCCTCTCCACGTACTGTCCACGTCCGATGGAAGCCGTTCCTTGACCATGTTGACCACGCCGCGCCGACAGCACCAGGGCGGTGGACGACGGCGAAGCCTAGGAAGGGGACGACGCGGAGCCGGGGAAGAGGCGACAGTAGATGCCCACGTGTAGAGGAGTATGAGGGTTCACTGGTTCACTGTGGTGTGAGGCTGCCGTTGCCGCAGAATAATAGGGGGTGTGGGTGAGTAGAGGGATGGCCTGGCCAGCGGTGGGAGTAGTAGGGGGCGGTGAGGCCTCTGCGACATCGCAGCCGGCCACGAGAGGCAGGAGCACGAGGCACGACCGGCGCTGGTTTGGGTGGCTGGAGCAAGAAGACCAGAGGTTGAAGAGGCACTACGGCCGTTGGATGGACATCATACGGTCACTGGAGCTAGAATCGTGCATATTGACTAAGTTGACAAAGCCCTCCGTCCCCGTCAACTTAGTAGGCCCACAAGTCAGCCTCCCACTATACTGGGTCCCAGCTAGCAGGGGGAGTATTCTTTTTTTGTGCGTAATAAGGAGGCACTTCCTTGCGTGCGAAGATATAGCTTGTGGGTCCGAGCTGTCTGCGGCGGTAACGTTTTTTCGTGAAATATAGAGGCCCTTTCGGTGGGTCCCAGATGCCAAGTGGAGGAATCATTATTTTGTGCGTAATAAGGAGGCATTTCCTTGCGTGCGGCCATGGACCCAGCTGTCAGCCTCTCCACGTACAGTCCACTTCAGATGCATGTCGGTCGTTGACCACGTTGACCAGGCCGCGCCGAGAGCACCAGGGCGGTGGATGACGGCGAGGCCTAGGAAGGGAACAACATGGAGCCAGGGAAGACTCGGCAGTTGTTTCCCACTTGGAGGGGAGTACAACTGTATGAGGGTTTACTGGTTCGTCTGCCGTCGCCGGAGAATAACAGCAGGTGTGGGTGAGTAGAGGGATGGCTAGGCCAGCGATGGGAGGATGGTGGGGCAGTGAGGCCTGCGCGGCAGCACAGCCGGCAGCGGGGAGGAGGGAGCAGGCAGTCCCACCGACGCTTGTTTGAGCGGCTGGAGCAGGAAGAGCAGAGATTGAAGAAGCACGATGGCCGTTGGATGGACATCCAACAGTCACTGCTTGTGTGTCAACCTTTTTTTAGGAAAGCCTCAAATCTGTGGAAAACAGCATACAACCCATCTCCCATTATTTCTAATAATTTACAGCCCATTTGCTAACTCTTAAGGTTTTTTTGGAGCCCATATTCTTTTTATTAGCATTACAGCCCATATTGTGGCCACGGTTAAAAAATTATACAAAATTTTGCATATTTTGGTGCGGTCCGAACTGTTTTTAATCCCGAAATTTCAAGTCACATTCAAACCAATTTTAAAAATAAATGTATATCAATATAAAATCCAACAAATTGTCCACGCATAAAAATCAATGCAATTTAAAATCTCGAAATGAAAAACAGAAATTTGAAACTAATTGCCGGTTTGATGTGTTTTAAAAATGTACATCCCATTTCTCATTACTGATAGGCCATTTTCTCGGCTAGCCGAATGAAGCTCTCCTCGTCTTGAAATATTTGCGGCCCAACAGGCCTGACAAAGCGACTTACTTGGCAAATCACAAAAAAACTGGGCTAGCCATTTTCAGAAAGAAAAAAAACTACTGGGCTGGTCTGTGGTAAACATAAAAGATAAGGCTGTTTAGACAGGCTAGAGTGCCCCGCACAGCCTAGTTGACACCCTGCTTCCGTCTCAAAAACAAGTTAGATAAATGCCACTCCAATTATGGCGATTCATAAAAATGCCACTGCAATTTCCAAACTTTGAAAAATGCCACTGCAATTTTTGCAAACTTTGGAAAACGCCACTCCAGACTTTGAAAGATGCCACTGGAAATGGCATGAAATGGCATTTTTGAAAGTTTGGAAATTGCAGTGGCATTTCTCGGAAACACCAGATTTGGAGTGGCATTTATCAAATTAACCCAAAACAAAAATAACTGGGCGAACTACTGGGTCCCTGGTGTCAGCTGCTCATTGTGAAATTCTCTTGTTTATTGACTACGTTGACAATGGCATGGGACCCAAATGTCAGAAATCCATTAGGAGGAGCCATTTTTTATTGGCTTGAAATAAGGAGGCACTTGCTTGCGTACTGCCATGACCTTGGCGGGTCCCTGCTGTCATCCTCTCCACGTACAATCACCTCCTGATTGTGTACGCGTTCAACTTGGTAGGCCCACAAGTCAGCCTCTAAACCCGTGGAGGACAAATACAACCCATTTAAAAAAATAACAGCCCATTCCATACGTTCAAACGGAAAGTTCAACATTCGAGCAAAGTAACAGTCCGATCCACGATAGAGTATCTTGAACTTCCACGTTAACAACCATCATAGCCAAGTTAACTATCTACTCCCACTAATACTCTAGTAGCGTACAAGTACTAACTTACTCTTAGCTAACTAGACGATGCCAGCCGCCATCTGTGGTACACGCTAAACGCCGGCACCGGCATCCTCCGCCTCGCCTCGGACTTGCCAGAGGTGTGACAGGGCGCGTTGCTCGTGCGCATTGCCCCTTTCCATGCCGGTGTGGTCGACCGAAGCTTCGGCTTCTAAACGGGAAACCCAATTGACGAGCTGGTAGTAAAAATCGGTGTCGCGAACGCATGCGTGCCCGACAACCTCGAGGGCTATTTTCCAGGCGCCGGCCTCCATGTAGTCGGCCCAGTTGCGGGTGCTCTGCTCGCGACTCAGAGCGTCGGTGCGCTGCTGCTCCATGTCCTGCTGGCGGCGCAAATCAGCGATACGCTGCTCCTCCGCCAAGTGGTCGTGCTCCAACAAGTCCTCGATCTCCGTATTGCCATCTAAAGACCGATAGAATGCCTCCTCCCTCCATCTGCCTTCTGGTGAAAAACCGAACACTAGTTCCGGCGGCGACCGCCTCCGGCCTCGCCTATCGTAGACGGGCGGGGGCATGGCGGACGTGGCGAGAGCGAGGATAAGTGGCGAGCGACGTCGGGCCGGTGGGGGCTTATGAGGATGGGCGAGTTGGGTCACGGTGCCACCGGAGAAGGCTGGGAAATAGTACTTATAGGCGGAAGGTAGCGCGACGGTCATCAGAATTCAATGCATAAGCAGGCATGGCTTAGGGGCGCCAGCTTGCCGTGGAAAACTAGAGAAACTGAAATTATGACTGTGCCGTCCCGTCCCGTCTGTGCTGGGTCGCACGCCGGCATGACGTTCAAACAAGTGCACTCAAATCATCTCCCTCCTTGTCAATAATGATTCCACGGATTTAAAAGGCCCACAACAATTAAAGCGCATCTTTTTTCGCATCAATTAGATGCCTTAATTACGGCCGGCTGCATGCAGGCACTCAAAATCGCTCGTAGCCAGTACGCGGAGCAGCATGCAACAAGTCGCAGCCGAGGGAATTAGTGGATGAACTTTAGCTGGGAGATAAGGCATTTGCGAACGTTTTTGTTTTCAATTTCTTCATATTCGCATGGCATTTTCTTCAGAGCAGCATGTCAGTTTCTTCAGAGGTAGGCATTTTTATTCAAAAAACTACCACTTCGGATCTTGCATCGCAACTAAAACTGCCAGGAGCGCATTAGTAGGCTAGCTAGTGATCGATCAGTAACTTGTAAACACTGAGCGAACAGAAATAAGGAACTGTTAATGTATCTCAATGATTCACAGATCATATACAAATATGTAGCTCCAAAAGCAAAGATTCACCACTTCGGATCTTGCGTCGCCACTAAAACCAACTAGTACGATTCCCATACATCAGATCAACATGTTAATGCATCTCAATGATTCACAGATCATATAGAAATATGTAGCTCCAAAAGCAAAGATCTAGAAAAACATCTGTTCTTCCTACTAACATGGATGCTTCTCTTGGCCAACATTTAGTACAGACTGAAATACAAATATGCTTGTGAAGTCTACAATTCCTCTTGCAAACGTAAGTGGTTTCACCAACAGCTAGAACCATGAGAATGAACCACACATGATGGAGGAACATCCACTGCAATATGATTTGGTCTTCTCTCGATCACACGGCGAGACTATTTTCGGAATACAAACTTTAACTTAGGCAAAATGATGCCCATTGTATAATCAGACCAAAGCAATGAAGCACCTAGTGTTGGCCAATAAATAGTATAGTACTACTTTTCTGCAGTCCATGAAGTGACTATCCAATCTTTCCATGTCTATTTTCAAATGGCACTGCATGCAGTGACTATACTATTCTCTTGTGCAGTTCAACCAAAATTGTGGTCACTTTGTGTGTTTGCCAAATAGCAACGGATAGACATGTCTGTCTGCACAAATATCAAGCAGCTAGTAAACATATACCCCACCTTGTATTTTCGGTTTAAACATGTCTCTTCCGCTTAGCATCTGTCATGTTTTGCACTGGACAATGTGGTACAGTCATGTTTTGCCCTGGACAATTTCATACTGAATTGATTTGCTGGTTCAGAGTAGAAATATAGCGCCTATTCTTCATCAGACCAAGGATATCCATGTTCCCAGTGATGGAAGAGGTGAAACCGATACAACCGAAATTGAGCATCCAATGATTGAATCTTGTCCTGCACCTCCAATGTAGGTCCACCCTGCCAATTAATTCACATGCAAACCACTAGTATTACTAGCTAATGACAGTACAAAAAGAGTAGCAAGATACTAGCAAAACCATGTACCTTCGTAATGAACAGCTCATAGTGCCACCAATTGGATATAAAGGTTTGGAAGAAAACATGCTCCTAATGTTGAACCAGTTAGACTTTTTGTGCAGTTCCACTAAAATCGAGCATCCCTATTTGCATAGATATTGAAAGTGTGGTTACTATAAAAGTGGCACTAGTTGAAGAATAGACTCACACAAATATAAGCATTCCAATTTCTTAATGGGAAAAGGTAGCAAGACTGTTTCTAACCACCTGTTTGAAGGAATAAATAAGGCAACAACGGCTGATGTCAGAAAGGCATATATAGTTCTTTCTGAAAGAATGATCTTCCAATGTGCAGTTCAACTAAAATAAAATGCCATAACCGCCTTGACAATTCAGTGACACTGTACAAAAGGAAATGACTTAACATTACATCATAATGTCAGGTACGTAGTCGACAGGCATTAGAGACAAACATACAAACCTCCTCCGATAACAGAATGAACATTAATTTTAACAAAGGTGTGACTAGATTTACCGGGATAATTTGAGTGAACTCCACACCCTCTGTTCCTTAATATAAGACGTTTTCGCGGTTCAATTTAAAGTACCCAAACGTCTAGTATTTAGAAAAACAGGTAGTAGTTTTCTTGAGCACATATCTGGGAAAGCTTGCCACACTTTATTTATGTCCATACGCTAATGCAACACCATTCAATACTACAAATATACACTAATCCAATGGCTAGTGCAACAAGAGAGTAGTTATTTTATTACGAGTACAAGACAATGGTTTTCTTGAACAGATTTCAATAAACTCTAGCACTGGAAGATTTCTATAAGAATTAACAATATAAAATGTAAAGGTAACACATTTCAACATTGGTATACTAGCTGTGCATGAGCATTAAACCAAATACAAAAGTCTGAAGGTAACTAGCATTATTAAATAATGACAGTATAAAAAAATTGCAAACCATGTACCTCCAAGGTAAATATCATTTCAAACTCGGGGGGACCTTAAAAATTGATATCCCAATCTTGATAATCGATCAAACATAAAAACTTGATCAAACGAATCAAGAGAACAACCAGAGGAGGAGGTGCCCACTCTTGACCTTTCCTCTTGTCTTCATATTTTTTGTGTAGTTTAACCAAAATAAAATGACATCAGTGCCTTGGCATTTTGGTGACACTGTACAAAAAAATTAACTCATCTCATGAAAGTGAGGTATGTAATCTATAAGCATTAACAGTGCAAAAATCTGAAGGTAGTAACAAGTTTCATCGTTGGTATACTGGCTGTGCAACAACATTAGAATGCCTTAGCTGAAAAATCAAATCTTTAATACATCCACAATCAACAGCTAACCCTGAAATAATCCAGTGACATTAAATGGCATTGCTTAAATTTATTGGTGGCATTATACTGAGTGCGGCATTAGTTAAATGGGGCATCACTTTGGCAGTAGCATTGCTTGACTTGACAGCTGGCGTTATACTAACAGCAAAAAAGTGATAATAAGAGCATGGGAGGCCCATTCGGACAGTGGGCGCACCAGTACGATGTACCTCCACGGACGCATAGAGTGGTGAGGGAGGTATGGTTGCCCAGAGCAACAAATATCCAGGTAGCATATGTGGATTACGTCCCATTTTTGTTCTCTTTAGCCACCTTTTTCCTATGTGAGGACAACAAACCGATCGACCTGGTCATTCTCTATTGTGTTTTCATACTTTTCTACCCTTCTTCAACCAAGAGACATGAGACTCGTTCCTTAGCTACTGATTTCCCCCTTTTCAACCTAGATGCGGGTTCGATGCCTATCTCTTGGATAGTACAGTCTCCCTTCCTTTCCTTATTCAACCCAGACATGGATTAGTCTGCATGAAGTAGGGTTTCCTTTAATAGTGCAAATTAAGGTTTTCGTCTGCGTGACTAGCAGAGAAGAGGATAGCAAATTGGGAAGATGGTGGAGTGGAAAAAGATCCACAAGGGTATGGTTCAAAAAGAGGTAGCCTGCCTGAGGGTCGGCGGGAAGTGGCTTCGCTCGTGGTCGTCGTCCTCCGCACGCACTACGGAAGCGAGCTTGGGGACGGAGGCCATCCCACACGGGCGCTAGGTATGAGAGGACGGCCTTGTCGTCAGTGCGTGACCTCGCTCGCCGACGATGGGTGCATCAATGTTGCACGTCCTTTTCTTCCCCGGCGGATCTGTGACCACCGGTGAGGACGGAGAGAGAGGCCGTCTTTTTTAGATCTCGAGAGAGGGTGATAGTGTGAGAAGCAAGTGGGCAGCCCTTAGCAAGAAAGCTCTGAAGCTCCAGCCTATATATCTTTTTTATACTACTAGTACTAGAGGTGGAGTAGTGGTAGAGTAGTTTATATTTTCTCTACAAACAGTACCAGTTAGTCGTGCTTCAAACTGAACGGCACGCCATTAAAAAAATAAAGTCGAGAAATAATGCGACACTTCAGGCCAATGTGGCCAGATCGCATTTTGCACGAGATATTACACACCATGTTACGTTGACACGTGGTCCCGTTCCAACATGTCAGTGAGACGACGGCGAGTCCTTTTGTACAATTTCCGAAAGGACGTGTAGGCCGGGGCGCCTCTTCGTGTACCGTGGCAAACTGGCAACCGTCCACCGACTCTTCACCTTTCCCTCTCGATTTGGAATTGTTGTCGCACGTTCTTCCTCCCTCCTCCATTTTCCTTCACCCTTCCTTCTGTCATTGTTCGATCATCTTCTCCATGGAGGGAACAAGACGGAAATGACCCCGTTATTCTTGCCCCGATCTGAAAGATGACGTGGTGGGGGAACTCATTGATCGGTGCAACGTCATCACCTCGGCTAGCATGGCAGGTTCGTTCAAGACCATTCTTGACTTAACTAATAACATCATTACAAGGAACCCAAGGGTCCAGAGCGGTTTGATCTCCCTTATCTTCTTCGCTATAAGCCTGTTCGCATGGGCGCGGATGACGGAGGCCTCACCTTGTGCAAGTTGATGCCGCTTGATAATGATACGTGTGATGTCAAGATGCCATCTCTTAAGGGTAAGGCCTGGGCTGGCGCAAATGGAGATTGGGTTGTTTATATTGGGTACAATTGTGAGTGGGAACTTGTGAATGTGTACACTCGTCAGCGGATTCCACTTCCAAAAATCTCAGAGTGCTCTGAGGTTGAGCACACAGATGATCTACGTACGTTCAAATACTATCATGGTGGCTGTCGTCTATGGAAGATAGCAAATTGTCGAGTTCACAACCGCTCTTGGAATTACAAGAACTATGAAGTTGTTGCTATCTTCGACAAGTTTGTTGCCGTCGTTACTGATTCCACGGTTCGTCCATGGATATTGTTCAAAAGTTAGTTTCTGTACACGGATGATGAGTACTATGATGCAATTGAATACGAGGATCTTGTGTTTGCTTCCACCACTCGTGGCACTATTTTTGCATGGGATCCTCGTAGTTTCGGTACTTTTGTCTTCCACCATAGTTATAAGTGTTTCATCCACATGCATGCAGGTTAGCAAGTTTCCCTTTACTAATTAACCTTCTTCTTGTGTTTCCAAGGTCCTGTGGACATTCCACCACCTATACTTGAAAAATTTAGTAACCAAGGGGGAGATGACGATGGTGATGATCACGATCATGAGGACGAGCAGGACTTATATACTCAGTGGCAGCTGGCAACTAATTCCGTGGATCACCTCTTCTTGTCTGTATACAGTGCACTGAGATTGTTACTACTGAGGGAGCATGTGGTGTCTCCCATGGTCGCCCTCTCCGGACCTATTCCAACAACCATTGCAGGGTATTCGGGATTGATACTAGTGTGCTAGCGCCAAGACCTTCTCCCTGGTACAGTATTGATAGTCTTGGAGCAAACTCGCTCTTCCTTGGACCAAACTATCCAATGATGGTTAAACGCGATCCAGCTGCTGTTGACACAACGTTACTACCATTTATGAGAAGCAACTGTATCTATACCTCAGACATTGCGGTGGTTCCCTACCCTGCTCCTGATATATGCCGCTTCATCCTGGATGATCAGTCCTGCGTTGCTCTCGATATTGACAATAGGTGGCCCTTCCTAGAGCACCTATGGTTCAAAGCAAGCATTTCCGACGCCAAGGATTGGTTGAATTGAAGTTTATTTCATTGCTTCTTATTTGTTGTGTGATGAAAACTTCATTATTTACTAGAATGTTTTGTTGGAAATAACCTATAATCCAACATGTATCATCGTTGTCGTTGTGTGTTGATGACTTGTTGTATGTAATGAATGGTACATTTGCAAATGCGTGTCATAGACTCAATTTATGAATGGTTTTTGAGTCACTTCTTGGAGTGTTAGTACCGTAGTAGTATAGCCAGCATCTGGTTAGTATATGAAGTTGCCACATCACATAGAGCCAACCTAATATTGGAGTATGCTAGTCCTCCACCGGCGCACCGCTTCAAATGGCGGAGGAAGTGAGAGGTCGCATCACCTTGTGTCCAGATCTGAGATGCGACGTGTACCAGATGAATGACTCCAAGTTTGACCACCGTGATGCTAGGTGCGAGCCGAGGAACACTGTTGGAGAGACCCCCCTCGTAATTTTCCTACATTGCTCGTTTGATTCATAGGATAGAATGCTATAGGAATTTTTTTCCTATGTAATCATGTTTTAATTGGCAATCTAGCATCCACTCCAACTTTTGTTTCACTTCCTTTGATCCTACGAAGAGAGTACTTGCTCTAAATGATGTGCCGCTGCAAGAGCCGCCTATATTAATGAACCATGCTCTAAAAAGGTGGACCAGCTTTGGCTATAGTAGCAATATACTAGGTTAGTAGGTGACCTTGCGCTTGGCTCTTCTCCTCTTCCGGAAGTCGAACAATAATGATGGTACTACTTCTGGCAATCTGACACCAAATGAACTGCTGCACGTCCACCGCTTGTAAGCAAAAGTTTCTCCTTGTGCTGCGAGCCACCGCGCACATGTTGGCGAGGGAGAAGGCGTAGTAAACAAGCTTATCGTCGTTCTGCGAGTTGACGGGACACATCAAAGTTACGTATTTATTAGTACTCTCTTCAAAAAGGGCCGACCATGTCCATGGCTACCATCCTGTGCTTTGTCATTGAGTACGTGCACTATTCACATGCCATGGAGGAGAAAAAATATTGCGTAGTACTAGGTGCCATAGAAGTGCACGACTCACTTACGCACTGCATATCTCCATTTTCTTGCATGACACGCCACCTTGATGCTAGATGTCCCGCGTGTCATGGAGGCATATCGTATGATTTGGTAAAATGGAGGCATATAGGTGTCCCGCATGTCGGCAAAAGGATGAACAAAGCTCATGTCTTAAACGAAAGAGTGGAAGAACATAGATTCCCGACGACCAAGAAGGAGCTACAAACCTCGGGGTGGAAAGTCTGCACTCATAATATTTTATATTATTCAGCGATATAAATCAACCAAATCTCTCCACGTTCCTATACCATTCTATAGTATGAGCATAACTTTGAACGTAAGCCATTGATTCACTCCATTCAATGGTCATAGTTGGAAAATCCAAACAAAACCAAGCATTGGATCAACTCTTTTTTCGAGATCAACTCTTTTAGCACTTAGATTGTTGCCGCCTGCCCACCTAGCCCACCTATATATCCGCTCATGTGTGATGACCACAGGAGCTATCCACTCATATTGTATGTTAAAAAAATAAAGGTCGATAACTAATGCGGCACCTCGGGCCAACGCGGCCAGATCGCATTTTGCACGAGAAATTATACACCATGTTTCGTTGACATGTGGTCCCGTTCCAACATGTCAACGAGACGACGGCGAGTCCTTTTGTACAATTTCTGAAGGGACGTGTAGGCCGGGGCGCATCTTCGTGTACCGTGGCAAACTGGCAACCGTGCACCGACTCATAGCCTTTCCCTCTCGATTTGGAACTGCTGTCGCACGCTCTTCCTCCCTCCTCCATTTGCCTTCACCCATCCTCCTGCCATTGTTCGATCGTCTTCTCCATGGAGGGAACAATCCGGAAACGACCCCGTTATTCTTGCCCCGATCTGAAAGATGACGTGGTGGGGGAACTTATTGATCGGTGCGACGTCATCACCTCGGCTAGCATGGCAGGTTCGTTCAAGACCATTCTCGACTCAACTAATAACATCATTAGAAGGAACCCAAGGGTCCAGGAGCAGTTTGATCTCCCCTATCTTCTTCGCCATGACCCTGCTGACTGGCGTGGGGATGAGGGAAGCCTCGCCTTGTGCAAGTTGATGCTGCTTGATAATGATATGTATGATGTTAAGATGCCATCTCTTGAGGGCAAGGCTTGGGCTGGCGCAAATGGAGGTTGGGTTGTTTATATTGGGTACAACTGCGAGTGGGAACTTGTGAATGTGTACACTCGTCACCGGGTTCCAAAAATCTCAGACTGCCCATAGGTTGAGCACACTGGTATTCTACGCACGTTCAAATACGATCATGGTGACTGTCTTCTATGGAAGATAGCAATTTGTCGAGTTCCCAACCGCTCTTGGCATTACAGGAACTATGGAGTTGTTGCTATCTTAGACAAGCTTGTTGCCATCCTTAGTGGTTTGACTGGATGGATATTGCTCAAAAATCAGTTTCTATACACGGATGTGTACTATGATGCAATTGAATACGAGGGTCTTGTGTTTGCTGCCACCACTCGTGGCACTATTTTTGCATGGGATCCTCGTAGTTTCGGTACGTTTGTCTTCCACCATAATTATAATTGTTTCATCCACATGCATGCGAGTTAGCAAGTTTCCCTTCTCTACTAATTAACCTTCTTCTTGTGTTTCCAAGGTCCTGTGAACATTCCAGCACCTATACTTGAAAAAATTTATAACCAAGGGGGAGATGACGATGGTGATGATCACGAGCATGAGGACGAGGAGGGCCCATATACTCGGTGGCGCTGGCAACTTCCGATGGATCACCCTTCTTGTCTCAGATACAACCCATCGCTGATGTTACTACTAAGGAAGCAGGTGTTGTCTCCCATGGTCGCACTCTCCGGCCTATTCCAACACCCGCTGCATGGTATTCGGATGGATACTACTGTGCTAACGCCAACACCTTCTCCCCGGTACAAGATTGATAGTCTTGGAGAAAACTCGCTCTTCCTTGGACAAAACTATCCAATGATGGTGAAAGGTGATCCAACTGTTGTTGACACAACGTTACTACCATTTATGAGAAGCAACTATATCTATACGTCGGACATTGTGGTGGTTCCCTACCCTGGTCGTGATATAGTAGGCCGCTTCAGCCTGGATGATCAGTCATGCGTTTGTCTCAAGATTGACTGTAGCTGGCCCTTCCCAGGGAATCACTTGTGGTTCAAAGCAAGTGTTTCCAACGCCGAGGATTGGTCGAGTCGAAGTTCATTTCATTGCTTGTTCTTTGTTGTGTGATGAAAACTTTAGTATTTATAATGTATCCTCGTTTTCCTTCTGGGTTGATGACCTGTTGTATGTAATAAAATGATATGCTTGTGATAAACTTACTAAATTTATGAATGGCTTTCGAGTCGCTTCTCTGAGTGGGTGCTGCGACGAGGCAAAAAAATATTTTCCGAATACATAATTGTATGTGCATTGCAACAGGTTATCGGATGAGGCCAACCAACAATAGTACACTATTTGTACTAGCTTCACATGCTGCACTATCTCTACGTCTACGTACATAATACAACAAGTTTTAAACCTGAGACCAGCCACCCATCCTCACAAAGAACACTTTTTAACCTAGCACAGACTCCAGGAAATTTGGCCACAGTGTGAGGTGGGCCATATGTTAATGTGTTCGTTGTACGTAACCAACACCTCGAATCGATACTACTACTATAAGTAGTAGGAGTAGTAGGGTGGCATGGGCCAGAACAAGCATTCACGTCGTGAGTACGGACACGCCACCAAAGATGACTTCCATCCGACACCATATTTCTTGGAGTCCGTGATACATCAATCTCTTCAACCTCGTCATTTCTCTAACTCAGCCATCGCGCGGCGGGCGAGGTTGGGTTTTGTCAATAGTCGGTTTCCTCAACTACGGTCCCGCTTGTAAGGCCAACTCCAACGCACGACCCCAAACGGACCTCCTTTTTGCCTGGATTCTGTCCGTTTGGGTAGGGCAATGGGGTCGTGTCCATGCCATTTCTCGGATGTGGTTGCCGTGCGCCGAATGCTAGGACGCATCCCGGCCGCGTACATTTTTCTTTGCAAACACATATCTTTTTTTCACCATGGATTTTTTGGTACATGGAAATACATCACCAAAATTTTGACTAGAAAAGCAAGACCAAAAGAAACAAGAACCACAAGAATACATTTTAGAAGATATCCAACTTCCATAACTGCTCCTGTAAGTTGGATTAGTGCCTTCTCGATGCATTCATTGTTGATCTGTGGAGGGTCGATCTTGCGTGCTTCTTTCTTCTTCGAGTGTAAAGAAGTAGACGTATCTAGCATCTATTCTATCAACAAGTGCACTAGTCTCATCTCTAGCCTCTATGCTAGCTAAAAGTGCTAGAACATCTACTAAATTGTGCTCTATCAATATATCGTTGTACTCTTCTTCCCAATACCAAAACTTGCATCCATTCAACACAATAAATTTTAATTTAGCACAAATAGTCTAATACGAGAGCACAACCGAATATTTGGTCGAGTTCTTCCTCATTTTGCCGACACGTGGGACATCCAGCATCCAGGTTGTGTCATGCAAGAAAACAGAGTGGTAGTTGAAGCCACGTTATGTGCATCTTGGGTCAAATTGTAAATAGAATCTTACTACTCTTGAGTAACTCCAAAAGCGGCCACCGTAGACCTTTATTGGATTTGTTTTTCATCACCAGCACGTCGAGGTGAAAGATGTGCAGGTTCTGTGGGTCCTCTTGCGTTTTCACTGACATGTGGGACCGCATATGAGCAAACAGATGATGGGCTCCGCACGTCTGCTGGCTGGCTGAGAAGAGAGATAGAGGAGGGCTGAGCACGGACTCCAGGAAATTTGTTCTACGTAACCAGCACCTTGATATAGTGGGGTGGCATGGGCCATAACTAGCATTCATGTCTAGCAGTACGGCGCACGCCACCCACACGAGTTCCATCCGACACCAACTTTCTTGGAGTCCGTGCTACAGCCATATCTTCTCCTCCTGTTTTCTCACCCATCGCATGGTGGGCAGGGTGGGGGTTTGCTGATAGTCGGTTTGCTCAACGGCGGTCCCACTTGTAAGTGAAAATGCAACATAGCACGCATTCCCCCTTGAGTGGCGTGCCTGACCAACCGTGTGGGGGTGCGACGCGAACACGGCAGGCTTTTCCTTTTGAACCTGTAACTTGTAATATTTGGTTCTGCTCCATGGCGCGACCGGTAGATAGAAATAATGATTTTCCCTAGAGTAATGAGAGGTTTGGTTCTGGCGCGGTTCATGCATGGAGTACGTACGAAAATTATGAAGTTGATGCGGAAGGTAAGATAATTACTAGTAGTACCATATACTACTACATGGATTTGACGGAAAGATAAAGATACATACGAATCCATCAACGACATCCTCACGCCCTAGTGCACCGGGTCACCAACCGACGTGTGAGGAGCAGCGGCGTTGGCGGCAAGCTCAAAATGCTTCTGAACAATGTCGTTCAAGGATGCCCTGCGGTCCAAGAAGGCCAGCGTCCTATCGTCCTCCTCTTGCATGTAGTAGTCCTTGTGGACGATTTGCGCGTAGACGTGGGTGATTATCTCGATGGTATCTTTCTACGCCAGGCGCTGCATGGCGAGCGCGACCTCGAGGTGGACATTCTCCGGCGCGACGGCGCGCAATCGCGGGGCCACCAGTGCATCGAAGAGGTTGTCACCATAGAGGCCGTCCAGGGTGGCAGGCATCATAGAGCCCAGGCGCGTGGGCTGGAGGCGTACATCAAGGTCGTCCGCGAGCTTCTTAACGGCGGTGAACTTGTCGAGGAAGCCGACGAGGACCTCGTCGAACAAGGAGACGGTTGTCGTCAAGTGGCCCTCGCTCGGGCGGCCTCGTGCACTACCCGAGACGCCTTGGTGCCAGCCGCGGCCGCATCGTGGACCAACTGGCACAGTCGGCTGGTGCTCGCGCTCATTGCCTCCATGGGTCTAGCTTCTAGTCAACTAATCTTGCGATTGGAGTAATCACTCTTGCCCTTGGGTGCGAGGTGCGAGGATTTGAGATTGATCTGGCGGGAGCCTTTATATGAGAAGTGCAGACTGCGTTGAATTCACGTGCATGTTGGCCATCTACTCCTCGCCCCTCTACTGCACCTGCCTTTGGCTGTATGATAGGTTGGCCAGCCACCCGTTGGGCCCACGTGTCACACCCAAAGGCAGGTGCAGTGAGTCAATGAAGCTGCGTCCCCCTCTGTGCCGGTGCAGTATAGTCATCTCACCGGACCTCTAGTTGGGGCCAAAGGGAGAACTTTGATGTTTACTGGTTTATTGGTCCCCTTTGCATTTTGCGCCAAGTTTTGACCTTTGATTTAACTAATAAAATGTTAGTGCATGTAACAAAAAATGTTGTGTAAGTCACCTTACGAAAACCAAATAATCCCAAAACACTTAGGCACGATACATTAACTCCATCCTCATTTCTTATTTCGTGACATATCAACCAATGAGAGATGTGGGCCGTGCATGCTTTCAATGACTTGAGACTACCAAACATCACATGCAGTGGTTAGTTCATTGCATATAATCCTATTAAGTAGCAAAAAGACATTAAGTTATCTCGCCGATAGGAATAAAACAATACACCATGTATTTATTTACAGAGGGAGTAGTACATTTTGTGTGACATGCATTACTAGATATTGCTAGTCAAATACTAAATCCAGATGGACGTGGTAGTACTGCTAAATCCAGATGGTGGTGCTAGTACTAGTAGTAGTACTACCAATGTAGTAGCACTGTACTACTCGTTGGTCAAATTTTTATGTGCTGCTCCTCACAGTGAAGTGACAAGACCCTACGCCAGAGATGACACCTGAGTATAGGCGCCGTGTACGGCATACCATAGTCAGCCTCACCGTTTGCAGTCACTATCTTCATGGCTGTAGACCTAGCCTGCTTACAACTAGCCGTGTTCGAACATAAGTTCCCGTGCTTAGATGCCCGTGCATTGCACGAAACACCAAGATTGGGGGGTGGACGACGCCGGCAGCGGCCATGGCACCAGATTTTTCCATGGCCTTCTAGATGTGGTGGGGAGGAGATAAGGCTGATTGTGAGAGACAAGGAGTTGTTTGTAAATAGGGAACAAGTGCGGGCATCTTTTTGCAAAACTGGAGAAGTTTGGTTTGTATGCGTCAGATCTTGATCCGACGGCTATTGGTGAAAGATGGCAGGCACAACATCATCACCAACTCAGGACCTGTTTGATTCGCAGGATTTTGAAAACGCAGGAATAAGACACGACAATATTACAAGTTTCAAACTGATATTACAAATGTTAGGAGTAATGTTGCACCTACGAAGAGGGAATTACTAGGAAGTTTATGTAAGAACTTTCGTAATTTAGGTGGATGCAGCATTATCGTACAAACTAAAATCCACCGCCCTGACAAGTCACTAATTGGCAAATAAGTTTTCGAGTCTCTGGCCACTTGATGTTTCAAAAACAAATTCAGCTTCTGCGGAGACTTTGTCATTTAGGCTTAGACGCTTGCGGTGATCAGCACGCCATTCATTGTTGGGCCAGAGAACACGAAACGTCATTACCATGAGCACACTTGCCTCCAGAACAAAGAACCTGGCCAATTTAACCTCAGATGTGCTGCCTCAGTAGTCGATCAAATCAATTTCTGTAAGATGGAGATCAAGGCATTCGATGAGATTGTTATGGTGCAGCACATTTTTCACTTTCGGGTCTTTTTTTATCTGCAAAAGAAGAGAACATATTAGATCAACTGGCTATATAAGATTGTCGCGTCATCAAGAGGTACCAATATCATTTTCTCATACGATAGGGTTGGCTGGCTAGTGATATTTTTTCACTCTCTCTCTCTTTCTCTTTCCTCTCATTTACCTAGGAGTACGCGAAGAGCTTGGGCATTTGTTGCCTTCCACTATCTGGCCGATGGCATATTTCGCAAAAGTATGCCACATAATACGCATCGATGTCAAATCAAAAGATTTTGGCACCGCTCTCGCGATGTGAGAGAGCTGGCACCGCTGTGCACACAGACCCACATGTATAAACAAATCAATCAAACCAACTACACCAGCCTCTCACTCTCCCAAAACAAGTGTTTTTATTGCCTCAGTCCTCTCTCTCTCTCTCTCTCTCTCTCTCTCTCTCTCTTCCACGCAAGTGTTTTTTCATTGCGTGAGTTAATTTGGCACCGGAGCAAAGTAGGTGACCCAGATTGGGGCACCAGGTGAGCAATGGAGGGCATCGATGCCAAATGCGTCACAAGTGAATTTGGCACGTGTTTTGGCCTACATAGTGGAGGGCCGTTATAGCCCACTTTTGTACTACCTCTTATTTAGTATAAAATTTTGACCATAGATTTACGTAAGAAAATGCCAATGCATGTCACTAAAAATTACACCATTTGAAATTATGTTCAAATACGAATCCAACGATATAGTTCTTAGTGACATGCATTAACATTTTGTCAGTTAAATCTATGGTCAAATTTTGATACTACAAAATAGGAAGAGTAAACCAGGATGGAGGTAGTACTTGCTCTTAGGGTAACCATAGAGTTACCGGAGTAGTCTAAGTTACTTTCCACTATGACTATCCTAGGCTACTATAGTAGTACAACAAAAAATGATGCAGGTGATCACGTGAGAAAAAAATACTAAAAACATTTATTTCGGTGCAGTGCGTAGATGCAGTTTTGAACACTACACTTGTCATCGTAATTTGGGAAAATTATGAAAAACAAATTGAGCTACGTTGTGATTACCGTTTACTAATAGGAAAGAAGTTTCACCTCGATGAGTAGCTTCTCCGTGCATGGAAAGATGTAAGGAATCCAACAACTTCATCCAGATTGGGGCCGATAGATTTTATTGCCAAGATCTTCACTGTGCGCATAGACTGGGTGAAGCTTGTGGGAATCATTTTCTGGAAGACAGTCATAAATACATCAAGAAGAAATTTAAAAATGTGAATTTCAAGAAGACGGAGAAGAAGATGAGTGTTGTACCTGAACGATTACAGATCCAAGAAATAGTTCGGAGAATTTGGCAGACGAGTGCACCAACACTGTCAATTTCGGCGCGTCAATGACCCTGATTTTTGTTGGACTTTCTAGATCCGATACAAGCAATCTCTCAAGGAAAGGCGCATTCTCAATGACCATAACGTGGAACAGCTGGAGTGATCTGTTCCCAATTTATGTCTTGTTGCGGGGCCAGCAAGACACATAAATCCATCGGAGATTTGTCGAGGCAATGTGGAGGCTAATGAACCCATGGATCTGCTCAAGACGAAGGTACTCGAGCGCAGTACAGCTGTAGAGCAGGTGCTATATAGCCTTCTTCGAGATGACAACGTCAAAGAGGTCGAGCTGCTTGAGTTGAGGGAGAAGAAGGGCGGGCGCGGCATTAATCTGGGGAAGATAGCAGGAGCTGAAGCTGGCGCAGCGCAGTGTTGGCGTGAGGCAGAGCGCGGGCAGTGGTAGAGAGCGACATCGTCCAGCTTCAAAGTTGAGCTCCTCGAGCTGATCTAGGGTCGGGGATAAGAACTACTCGTCGAACTTGGGTTGGACCTTGTAGTTAGTACTGAACATGCGGATGTCAAGGCATCTGGCTGGCCCAGGGTGCGACGAAAGGATCTTGGAGACTACGGCCATGCGTTTGCAATCCCCGTCGCGGAGGCAACTGTCGACAGTGAGGTTGAGGGGGACGCGGCGCCAGAGGGGGCACCACTGACGGGAGAGCAGGGCGGTTCGCACGGCAGATTAGGTGGGGAGGAGGCCGATGATGACGAGCAACATGTCGTCGGGAGGCTGCTGATGAAGTCCAGGCTCGCCGGATGCGGTTTTGGCTCGAGCCGCTTCCGCTTGTTGGCTGCCTCGCCGTCCATCTCAACCGGCGGCGACGCCGGTGTACACGTGTGTTGGTGTGTGTGTTGTGTGCTGGGTGTGCGCGAGTGCGTCCTTCTGTGCATGCCGCCGCGAAGTGGTGAATTGTGCGTGAGTGCGTCCTTCACGCGGAAGAAGTGTGTCCTCAATGCGCCCACAATTTACCTGCGTGCGGGGTGCTACCCCGAGTGGTTTCAACTTTGTTTACTTCACCGCGTGTCAAATGGGCCTCTAGTTTACTTATTTTCACCCACTGCCACATGGGCCAGCACACGAAGATACAAAACACGAGCTGACAAGGCAGCATGTGGACTGGTTGACCGGTCAACTAAACAATATACCGAGCTATACGCTGACACAGTGAGCGTATAATCCGTCGGTATAGAGTGTTCGAGTGAGAGGGGAGGCACGTGAGAGATAGTAGATAGAGAGAGAGAGAGAGAGAGAGAGAGAGAGAGAAAGAGCTACTCCCTCCGTTCGATAATGTAGTTCCAACATTTTTTTAGAAGTCAAACTTTTGAAACTTTGACCAAGTTTATAAAGAAATTACTTATATCTACAATACCAAAGATAAATGATAGTATGAAGTAAGTACATGTTGTGATGAATCTAATGATCATTCCAGATGTAAATGTTTTTCTCCACATATACCTGGTCAAACTTTTCTGAGGTTTGAGTTTTCAAAACATCCATATGCTTATGGACGTGAGAGAGTCCCTAACTAGAGAGAGAGAGAGAGAGAGAGAGAGAGAGAGAGAGAGTGAAATAGAAAGAGTGAGTGAAAAAAGTGTGTGTGCGTGTGTGAAAGAGACATGGACAACACTCGATAAAAGTCGAGAAAAAACATGTGTGTCTTGTGCAAACATATCACACATGCATCTTCGACAACGGAAGCAAGGTGAGGAGATAGTGCGTGGTTGTTTGCAACCGAGAGAGCAAGACCCCTAGCACATGGCCAAGAGGGGTCTGACAAACAAGGGAGAGAGGTCGAGAGAGACGTACAGAGAAAATGCAGATATGGGGAGGAGAGAGTGTATGTTTGTCATAGAGAGATCCCCTGGAGATCGTGATGGGACTACATGGGTGGGAGATCGAGTGACAAGGTGTGTGCACGATAGAAGATACCCCGAGAGATATCGCGATAGACGTAAGGATGGAAGGAGACAATACGTGTGTTCCTGATGGCTAGTGAGAGATAATCATAGTTAGGGGGGAGTGCTTGCGCCTATGATGGAGTGAGGGATTATGGTACTTATTAGGGGGGTGCGTGTCACACAGAGAGAGAACAAGGGCGGAGAGTGTTGGATGGGTCTATGTGTATAGAGCGAGCGAGACATGTGTATGTGTGAACCAGGGAGATATAAAGTTTGAGAGAGATTGACGAGCCCCGATAAGGCTGAGTGGTGCGTCAGATAGCTGAGAGGGGGAAAGAGAGATTCCATCCGCTCGATAATGCAGTGCATGTAAATTTTTTAGAAGTCAAACTTTGGAAACTTTGATCAGGTTTACACAAATGTTATTTATATCTACAATACCAAAGATACATCATACGAAACTACATCTCATAGTGAATCTAATGGTATATGTTTGTCATTCTAGATGTAATTGTTTTTCTCCACGTACATGGTCAAACTTTGTGATGTTTGACTTTTCAATAAATCAATATGCTATGGACTGAGGAGAGTGCCTAAGTCGAGAGAGATCAAGTGCGTGTGAAGGAGAATGAGTAAGTGTGCAAAAAGAGTATGTGTGTGAAAGAGAAAGTGACAACAAACGATAAAGAGAGAGAGAGAGAGTGTGCGTGTTTTCGTTTCTTAGGCGAACATATCATGCATGCATCTCCGAGATAGAAAAGCGAGGGGAGGAGATACACGAAGATAGCTAGTGTGTGATTGTTTGCTACGGAGAGAGACACCCCTATAGCACATGTCCAATAGAGTTCTGGCCAACAAGGAACAAAGGTCGAGAGGGACACATGCAGAACATGGACGCATGGGGAGGGTGAGAGGGTGTGCTTGTGATAGAGAGATCCCCTCGAGATCGTGAGGGGACTATATGCGTGGGAGATCGAGGGAGGTGCGTGCGCGATAGAAAGATGCCCCGAGACAAATCGAGATAGACCATGCACATGTTTGTGATGGACACTAAGATTAGCTAGTCATATACATATAGGGGGGACTGCGTGTGCCTACAATTGAGTGAGAGACCATCATACTTGGCTAGCTAGGCATGAGATTGTGTGTGTGTGCGCATGAGATGGAGAGAGAACAAGGGAGAGAGATAGAGTTTTAGATGGGCCTATCGAGTGCGAGTGAGATATGAATGTGTATGTGTGACCTAGGTAGATGGAGAGTTTGAGAGAGGGGGGGAAGAGCTCCGAGACGACAGAGTGGTGTGTGAGAGAGTTACGGGCAACGGGCCAAGGAATTTTGTGTGTACAATGAGTGCACCCAAGATATCTAGCTTGGACTAGAGAATCATCCATAGTGTGCGAGAGATACCTATAGATGGAGTATATATGCATGCGAACTAGAAAGACCCCCCCCCACACACACACACACAGAGAGAGAGAGAGAGAGAGAGAGAGAGAGAGAGAGATGTGGAGAGAAAGCGAGAGGGACCAACAAAGTTTGTGTGTTGGATGTGTGCGACGGAATTGAAGATTGTCGGCGAGAGAGAGAGAGAGAGAAGAGAGAGAGAGAGAGAGAGAGAGAGAGAGAGAGAGCAGGAGTCCGGGAGAGGGGGAGGTCGCGTTTTATGCATCAAAGACTGATATAAACCATGTTTCGATATAAAATTGCATTCAAATATTTAAATTGGAGAACATGTTGTCTGCAATCCACACATGAACAGATATATGCGTATATCAAACAAGTTCATTAATTTGACTTTCAACATGTTCATGGAGTACTATAAATACTTTACAACATGCTACTCGATTGAGGTGTTCAATTTTGGATTTAGTTCACTATTTTGACCTAGTGAACGAGCTATTTCATTGAATTGAGATATTTCATTTTGGGTTTGATTCCCTTTTTTTGAGTGGGTCAACTATTTGTCATATAGTAAATCGCTAGCAACGAGCATGTAAAAACACATTACTCCCGAGCATCATCTCCCCATCTAAAAAAGAAGTGGCAAGCTAATATTTCAAAAATTGATTCGAATCGACTTGGTAAGGTAGACGTGGATGCTCGTTCTCCCAAGTTTTGAATGAACCATTAAACATCCCCTGCTCGGTGGAATTCGCCCGAGCAAATAAATGGGAGACGCGAAATTACCGTCCTATGTGGGACACGCATCAATTGGCCCGTTGTACATCGAGGGTAGGTTCGTAACTTCATCCAAGCGTGCCTTCTCCTCGGCCGAAATGACATGTGCCAAATAATTCATAAACCATGGTCAGCAAAACACGCTCTCCTCGCCCGAAATAGCTCGCGCCCACTATTTCAAAACACACTCTCCTCTCCCAAAATCGCTCGCGCCCACTATATTTCAAAACACGCCCTCCTCGCCCGAAATTGCTCCCGCCCACTGTCGGGGAAGCTGATCGTGACCCACGAACACCTATGGGACCTGGCGGACCGAGTCCCTTTTGGTTCGGTGGGGGCGGAGATTGCACGAAGAGCAGATCGAGGCAATGCACACGAGCAGTTTACCCAGCTTCGGAGCTCTCCGGAGAGATAATACTCCTACTGCTGCTTGTCTGATTATATTGTGTTCTTGCTAGGGAGCAATGAGAGCTACAAAACCTAGCTTGAGTGTCTCTAGTCTCGAATGAGTCGAACTGGCCGAACCGAACCCTTTCTACGTTGCGCATGGGCCTCCTTTTATAGGCTCAAGGGGTCACCACAGGTGGCAACGTAAACGAGGGCAAAATGGGAAAAATGAGTTGTGGTTGGTACAGCTACTTTGTACAAAGGCATTCTACCTAACTCGACGGCAAGGACAAGATTAATAAATGCCCGCCCATGTCACCTAAACAGTGCGAGAAAGGGACCGTCAGAGCGCCACCGATCGCCACGATGGCACCCTCGTCAAGACCGCTATCGCTGCTCTCCGCTGGCTGCACAGCCTTCTGACACGCACGCCTGGAGTGGCTCCATGGCGACACGCTGATGGATGAGCTGGAGCGAGATGAAGAGAGGTTGCTCGCCGCGGCAAGCACCTTGCCGCTGCTGAATCCTTGTCGCGCCGGGAGCTTGTCGCCGCCAAGCCTTCCGGCAAGCTCCTCTTGCCGGGTCTTGTCTTCTGCGTGCCTCGGTGGCCTTCCCGCAAGCTCCTCTTGCCGGGCCTTGTCTTCTCGGCTTAAATACTTTGTTCTTGAATGGCTCCAAAGGAACCACGGAGGATCTTGGTGGTCACTAGGCAAGCCCTGCCGCTGGGTGTTGAACTGCCTGCGGCACGAAGTTCGGGATACTAGGGTACCCCTACTCTAGTACACCGGTCAGAGCCCGGGCTCGGGCCACACGATGCCGAGCGCTGTTGGGCCAGGCCCAAAACAAGGCACGGGCACGCGCTGCCCAGATCACGCCGTTACTCGCTCCGGACCCACCACGCCCCACTTAACAGACGCTACTGGACGTGGCGCCGTGGGGAGATCGGGGCTTTCTTTAATTGAAAAGCGAACGTCCGCCCCTCTCCCTCCTTATAAGCAGGGGAAACAGGGGCAGGTCGCCCACCTCGCCATTGCTGTCACATCTCAAAAACCACCGTCGCTCCCTCCCTCCCTCTCGAGTCTGAAGAGAGCGAAGCTCCGCCCCACCATCGCCACCAACGCCATCAACGTCGTCGGCCTCCTCCACCACCTCCACCATGGCTCCGAAAGCCGACAAGGAGAAGGGCGTGAAGTCGGCCGAGGCGCAGCGGCTCGCGGGCGCTGCGTATGAGCGGGCCATCTTCGACCCCCAGCCGACGCAAAGGAGCCGAGGGAGGGTACTACCTCTTCGGTCGACGGAGACGCGATGATCCGCCGCACGAGGGTAATCTCTGCCGCCACATCCGAGTTGGTTTCATTGGGTACCCTTCTTCACGCTTTCATCTGCGGGCTCGCCCGCCTTCTCTCAATTTTTTTGCGATATCATGAACACCTACGGGCTTCGCCCTTGATTTCACCCCAATGCTGTCTCGACCATGGCGGTTTTCGCACACCTTTGCGAAAACTTTGTCGGAGTCCACCCAAATGTAGCCCTCTTCCGCCACTTCTTCATGCCCCGCGTTGAGAGGAGAGCCGCTTGTCGGAGGGATTGCTTGGATCTCCGTGGATCGGCAAGAAAGAAGCATATCTGGAAGGAGAGCTCCGCAGCAAGTGGGAGGAGTGGAGAGCCGATTGGTGTTGATCATCGAGGAGAACCCGCAGTCTTCATCGCCCAGCGCTAAACTCCCATAGTGCGCGACAACGATTGGAGCAACTTGCGCCGGAGGATGCTAGGTTGAAGATAGCTGTGACCCGGATCTTGCGCCTCGGTGCATGCCGGACTCATCAGAGGCGCCGTTGGCGCTGATTTCCTCGCCGCCGCAGACGCTTCCCTTGCAGGAGAGGAGGAGGCCTGCTTGGGAGTTCCAAATGCGGCAGACATCATGAGGCTGCGCCTGGCCTCAACCGGAATTTCACCGCCTTGGAGCTGGATGCGATGTCTGCCGAGCTGTTCAAGCACGCACCTGCATCACCCCGAGTGGTTCATGTTGCCGAGGGGTCGCCTTTGTGCAACAACTCTTCGCCGATCAAGATCCGCGGTAATGATGTTGCCAGCGATTCCCATGGAATCGTTCCAACTTGGCAAGAGCCCGCCGATGATGTCGTGCAGCAGTTCTTCGACAGCCTAGAAGAAGTGCCGATCTGCCCCGACGAGCAGAAGTGGCTCACCCGCGACACCACCGACGCCGAGTTGCATCGTATCGCCACCAGGCTGGAGGAGGCGGCAGAAGCTGCTGCCACTGGTGAATTCGGGTTCACCGTGGAGGAGGCAGAGGCAGCCGAGGCGGCAAGCCTTGCCGATCGAGAGGAGCTTGCCGGCGCGGAGGAGCAGGTCGAGCCTGAAGCTGAGCCGAACGAGCCTGCCGGGGGTGCCTCTCCCCCACCTTCAAGTAGCTTGCATGGAGGAGCCCGCAGCTCCACCAAGAAGGCGCCCGCAAGACCGGGAAGTGGGGGGCGGCAGACGGGCTAACAGCCGTCGCGCTGCCTGACGTTGCTTCCACCGCGGCAAGCATGTTGCTGCGCAGGAGCGCCTCACGCCGCCACAAAGAACGGGAGCGGGCCTTCCGACCACGGCCCCGCACCCGCCAAGCGCCCGAGGGAGCCTACTTTTCCAAATTGCCGCACCGGAGGCGGACCAGAATTTGACTTCTCCGCACTCAGCTCCGAGGAAGAAGAAGAGTAAGATCTTGTCGCTGTTACTTGTGATTCTTCAATTTGTTGCTTTGTCTTGTATCTGATTTGCTTCATTCTGAACTCTTTCCTTTTCCAGACGCTGGCTCGTAGAGCGCCGAAGAGCTAAGACCCCGTGGTTGTCATCAAGATGATCCCCGATGGCTGGGAGGCGCGTCTGAGACCCCTTGCCGGATCCGCAACCCTTCCTCGTGAGCAGCCCCAGCCGTAAGTATTTGGTTTATTTCTTACGGTTAGGTGTGCATGGGTGCTCCTTCTTTACTAATATCCGACTTGTTGATTTGTGTAGAGCAGAGCAGCCTCATCAGAGGGCTCGAAGTCGCCCCAAATTCCGCTCGCTTCAACTACGCCGCCAAGGGAGAAATCTCCGCAAGGGCGCTCTCAAGCAAGGGATGCTTCTCCGATAAGGGAAGTTTCTCCGACAGGGTCAGCGCGGCGATCCTCCGTGGTGGAGACCGCGCCACAGATCCCATCGCAGTAAGCCTTCTTCGCATGACAATTTCCCTTGGGTTCTTTTTCTTTCGTTCTTCTTTTCAACATTTCTTGATCGTTTTTTTTCTTTCTCGATCGCCGATCCATCTCGCCAGATCCGATGGAGACCGAGGTCGCTGGCGAGGAGGCGCGACGGCAACACCGACGACGCCGCCACCATGGAGGAAGAGGATGGCGCCGATGGGTCCGGCTGGCGAGGAGGCCGCCAGGCTGCCGCCGCAAAGGGCTGGCGAAGGGTCCGCGATCGATCGACGACTTCGAGGTCGCAGGAGCGCCAGCGCCACACCGACCGCCGATCCTCCGCCACCGATGCAGCATCAAAGCTCAAGAGCCCCAGCCCGGCGCTTATTCAAGGCCGCGACGGCGTCTTCATCAAGCTTCCATGGGCGCCGAGCCTGTGGCGCCGGTCGAGGAGAGACCTTCGACGAGGAGCTGCTCGCTTCGCTGGGCTGTCGCTGGTTGACGCGCCAAGCAGCAGAGTGGCGAAGTCCGAGGAGGAGGAGCTGCTGAAGAAGCTGTTGTCGCCTACCGCGCCCGACAAGCTAAGCCGAGTCCCGGAAGCACTTGTCGCGAGGGCGGGAGCGACATGGAGAAGCGGGCGGAGAAGAGCTCCGGCGCCAATCAAGAAGCTCTCCGAATGTAGCAAGCGCTGGAGCAACTCTCCGAAGAGCGCACAACCTTCATCCTTGAGAAGGCTGAGGTCGAGGAGCAGCAAAGGCTTGCCGGCGAGAAGCTGCCTTCGCAAGAAGGCGAGCTGGGCAAAGGGAAGATCAACCTGACAGCTATGAGGAAGATCTTGCTGCTGAAGCAATCACTTGGCGGAGCTCTCAAGGAAGCAAAGGACGCTGCCACAGCTGCCGAGGCCGCCAAGAAGGAGTTGGAAACGAAAGTGACGCAGCTGGAGGCCAGTCTGCAGAAGAGCGGCGAAGAGCTCACCGCGCTGAAGCACGAGCGCGAGAAGGACACCTACACTCTTGGCGAGTTGCAGGGCCGTCTCGCTGAGAGGATCAAGGAGCTCGACGCCGCCAAGGACTCCAAGGCAGATCTTGAGCTGAAGCTGACCACCTTGATGGTGACACTGGACGGCGCCAAGGAGCGGGAAGCTGGCCTGTTGGAGAAGATCAAGGCCAACGAGGAGCTGCTGGCGAATGCCACGACCGCCCATAACACCTTCAAAGAGAATGTGATGCACTGGACCGAGGGTCTTGTGGATACTGCCGCCGCCATCGACAAGGAGCTGATGGAGATGGGGATGGTGGATCTCGGGTACTCCACCGACGAGCATCTCCAACCCAGCGCCAAGCTCAGCCTGTTCTTCAAGGGCGTGGTGGCGGCTCTCCAGGGCTCCGGAAGAGATCCCAAAGCAGCTGGCCGACGAAGTCGCGCCAAATCTGTGCAGGGGCTCTTCGTAAGGTGTCGATGAAGGTGGCCTTCCACAATCCAAAGCGTTAACTTCGCCAACGCCCTCAAGTCCTTGCCGCCGATCGCTGCGACGTTGAAGCGCCAAGGCCCTTGTCGCACCCATTGTGGACAGGGTGAGCGGAGTCAAGAGGGTTGATGGCGCACCGCGTGGACTAGGCCGCCAATTTATCTTTCCTTGTCGCCGATCATGTTTAGGAGAACAATTTATTAGATCAGCGACATGTTATTTTGTAATATACTCTATCTTAGGCAACGATTGCAATGTTATTTCCTTTACTCGATTCCTTCCTTTATATGTTTGTGCCCTACATTTTAGGGGACTTGTCGGCGCGGGCACCTTTGTCATGAAAGCGCTGAAAAGTGAACGTCAAGAGCTCTCTGGCGGTGCCACCTCCGATAAGCAACCTTGTCGCAACTAGTTGCAGCTCACTAAGTTGTTGAGCGGACTCAAACAAAGTAAGGCGCAAACTAGCTACGAGTTGGTTCCTCCGCCGCACAGGTTTTCCATATAAAGTACTATCGCTCGAGGAAGATAACTTAAAAATTTAAAGACTGATTGCTCAAACTTTGGCAACTTAGCTTTTCTGTTGTTTGCTTCGGTAAGGCTTAAACTTCCTCGAAGCGACGCTATGCCCACACCATTATCTTCTCCTTCCCCCCTTGTTAACTTGTGTGCGAGGGAACCTTCCTTTCTTTGAGAAGAAAGAAGAGAAAATAAAGTTATGGAGCCTTGTGGCTCGTTATTGCTTACCGGGTGTGGATGCTGCACAAAATGTTAGATAACATATGCAAAAGAGGATTATGAAAGCATGTATTTAACAAGTTGTGCGCAAGACATGAGCTTTACTGATGCACGGGGTCCGCGCCCGACTTTGTACAAAGGATTACATGCAACATCGGCAAGACTTGTACAAAAGGTGGTTGCCGGAACAGGTTCCGGCAACCGCGCCCTATGGGTAAAACTTACGAAGATTCTCAATGTTCCGTGAGTTGCTCACCGGAATGCCATCTTCGGTCTCAAGGCGGAAAGGCTGTGCCTAGTGACTCGCTTCACCCGATAAGGGCCTTCCCACTTCAAGGCCAACTTGTTGGAATTCTTGGCGGACTGAACTCGCCAAGAACAAGGTCGCCTTCCTCAAACTTCCGCACTAACTTTGCGGTTATGGTAGCGGCGCAAAGCTTGCCGATAACGAGCAGCTCGACAAATGCCCCAAGCCGGTCCTCCTCAAGGAGCAGCGGTCATCTTGTCGCAGCTGCTCTTGCTCAAGCTTATCATAAGCGAGTAGTACTGGCTGACCAGATACGAAGTTCCGTGGGGAGAACTGCCTCGCTCCATAGACTAGAGCGAAGGTGTCCGCCGCTGGCTCGATTTACGGCGTCGTCTGATCGACCAAAGAACCACCGTAGCTCCTCGATCCAGTTTCTTCCGCACTTGTGCAGCCCGTCGAAAGTTCTGGTCTTGAGTCCTCGCAGCACTTCAGCGTTTGCCCTCTCCGCTGACAGTTGCTTCTCGGATGAGCAAATGCTTAAGCGGCGCACTTTGGCGCCAAGATCTTGGACGACAGCATGAAGGTGCGGGTCAGAATTGTGTGCCGTTGTCGGTGATGATCCTGTTAGGAATCCCAAAACGGCAAACAATTGACCAAGAACTTGATCGCCGACCGTGTTGTTACCTTCCTCATCGCTTCCACTTCCGCCACTTTGTGAACTTGTCGATTGCAACGCATAAGTACTCAAAGCCCCGACAGCTCGGGGAAGGGGCCGAGGATGTCGAGCCCTGCATCAAAAATGGCCAGGATAAAGGGATCGCCCGAGAGCTTGAGCTGGCTGGTGTATCCGCTGGAATGGAACCGACATGCTTCACACTTGGTTACTTGTGCAGCTTGCATCCCGGAGGGCTGTCGGCCGAAGAAATCTTGCCGGAAAGCTTTGCTTGCAAGTGTTTTGCGCCAATGTGGTGACCACATATGCCTCCGTATCTCTCGCCAACAGCTTCGGCCCATCTTCCCGTGAATACACTTCAATTTCACACCGCTGGGTCTTCTTCTGCACAGCGGCCGTCGATTTAACTGGTACATACTTGATCGCCGGGCTACTTTCTCCCTTCTTCTTGCTCTTCGGAAGTTCTCCGATTGAAGGAAATGGACAATCTGTTGCCCATGCCGGAGCTTGCGGCTCGACAACAAGGACTAAAGGCACATCTCGCTGCTGCGGAACATCCGCTTCGACGGCAAGAACTCGCGGCTCGGCCGAGCTTGATGTTCCCGCAAGCTTGCCGAGCAAAACTTGTCGGGAGCGCTCGCTTCAACGAAACAAACCCCGGGCTTGTCGGTGCAGATCGCTTCCTCAAAGACTCTTTGTGTTGATGTTGGGAACCTTCGCGACGGCGGCTTCGGGTAGCTCGCCGAAGTAGTCACCGAAATCAACTTCCTCTTCTTGTTTTGTCCAGCTTGATGGCGCCACAACCGGTTGAGTCAGCTTGAGCACAAAATCCCTGGTTCCATTGTGTAACTTGAGGCGGCGACTTTGACAAAGCCATCAGAATATCATTCTCGAGCTCTTGGAACATGTTCCATTTGCAGTGCCTTCAAAGTGTTCTTCTAGCTTCTCACTTCATCGACGAGGCTTCCATCAACGGACTCGATAATCTTTGTTCACTTGGCGGACGACAAGTCATGCGAGTCACCCCGACAATGAGCTTCCCGATCCCAAGGTCCATCGCTATCTCGAGTCCGCAAGCAAGCCTTCATACTGCAGATTATTTGTTGCTTGCTCCTTGGGAAAGTGCATTTGAACTATGTACTTGAGGTGTTCTCCGTGGTGCGATAAGCAGACGCCGCACCGGTGCCTTGCAAATAAAAGGCACCATCAAAGTACATCAGCCATTCCTTGCCTCGCCTCCTTGACGGGATGCTTGTCTCTCGAATATCTTCATCTTGCGTCAAGGCCCATTCTGCTATAAATCGTGCCAATGCTCGCTCGATAGTTGAAGTGCTTTCAAACTTGAGGCCAAAGCTTGACAGTTCCAAAGGCCCACTCGACAATCCCGCTCGTTGCTTCGGATTTTGCAAGATCCTCTTCAGCCGGAAAGCGAGTGACAATGTGATCTCATGTGCTTGAAGTAATGGCGCAGCTTTCTCGAGGCCATGAGGAGGCCGAAAAGCAATTTCGCACACCGTAGTACCTTGACCTAGCCCCTCAGAGAAGGGAACCGACAAAGTAAACCGGGCGCTGCACCATCCTTTTTCTGATCTTCTCGCCGTCTCAAGCAGATCCGTCCTTGTCGGGACCAGAGCTTGTCGGTGAAGCCCCCGCTTGTCGCTGGATGCACCCGCCTCGGTTGCCGGCTCCTCATCTGCCTCCTCTCCGCTACTAACGCAGCACTAACCACTTGATTGGTTGCCGCTATGTATAGCAGCAACTTCTCTTGTGGCCTAGGTGCGACAAGTATTGGAGTGGAGGACACGCACTCTTTAAGTCCTGCAGCGCAGCCTCCGCTTCGGAGTCCATTTCATTGACCCGCTTTTTCAAAATCTTGAAAATGGCAGGCGCGCCAGCAGACCTAGAGATAAACCTGCCGAGAGCAGCCACGCAACCGCAAGTCTTCGTACATCCTTGACGCGCTTTGGTGCTTCAATCTTCTCAATGGCCTTGATCTTGTCGGATTGGCTTCAGCCTCGCCGAGAGACGAAGAACCCGAGAAGCTTGCCGGAAGGAACTCCAAACACGCACTTCTCGGGTTGAGCTTGAGGTTGATCTTGCGCAGATTTGCAAAGGTCTCATCTAAATCTTGAACCAGAGTTGCTTTGTCCTTGCTCTTGACCACTATGTCATCCATGTAGGCTTCTACATTTCTATGCATTTATGCTCAAAAGCGCCATGGACTACTCTTGCAAACGTTGAACCAGCATTCTTTAGCCCAAAGGGCATCCGATAAAACAAAGATGTGCCACATGGGGTGATGAATGCGGTTTTCTTCATCTTCTTCGCCATGAAGATCTGATGATATCCTGAATATGCGTCAAGAAATGAAAGCAAATCACATCCAGCAGTGGAGTCAACAATCTGGTCGATGCGTGGCAAGGGAAATGGGTCTTTGGGACAAGCTTTATTAACATCTGTGAAGTCGATACAGAGTCTCCATTTCCCATTTGCCTTGCGAACAACTACAGGATTGGCCAACCACGTAGGGTGGATCACTCCTCTGACAAGGCCTGCTGCTTCCAACTTCTTGATCTCTTCTGCAATGAATTCTTGGTGCTCCACTGCCTGCTTCCTGACTTTCTGCTTGACGGGCCGCGCATGAGGATAGACAGCTAGGTGGTGCTCAATTACTTTCCTGGGAACACCGGGGATGTCAGACGGTTGCCATGCAAACACATCGACATTCGCCCCGCAGAAAGCAACGAAGCGCTTTCCTATTTCGGGTCGAGAGTGGCAATCGATGGTGAAGGTACCACCAAGTGCCGCCCTCCTTGGCGGGCACCTTCTTGGTCTTCGTGGAGCTGCCATCATCTTTTGCACTTGCCGGTGGAGCTCGATGGTGCGTCCTCGACGGTAGCGCAGCACCAAGAGGTGCGCTTGCCGGAGTGGGCATCGAGCTCTTGCCGGACTTGGTCTTCTTTCTTCCCCGGAGCTTCAAATGCAAGTGATTTGCTATCCGCTGCAGCTGCTGCTTCCCGTAAATCTTGTCGGCGCAGATAAGAGCATCTTTCTTGTCGCCATGAACAGAAATGACACTTATCGGCCCGCATCTTGAGCAAGTTGTATGCATAATGAGAGGCTGCCATGAACTTGGCGAAGCGCTGGACGCCAAGTATCCCATTATAAGGCAATGGAAAATCAGCAACGCCGAACGTGACCCTCTCGGTCCTGAAGTTTAGCTCGCTGCCAAATGTTACCGGGCAACGTGATCTTCCCTTCGCTTGCTCCTTCCCGGATTGATTCCTTGAATGTGCCGCTTCTTCGAGCTCATTGTCAGGATTTGAAGCTTCGGAGCACCGCGGAGGAGATCAGGTTTAAGCCGCCCCGCCGCCAACTAGCATCTTGGTGACCTTGAGGTTGCGGTAGTTGGTGAGACCAACATCGGCAAGCACCCGACCGCAGTTATGCGATCGGGTGGTCCTCAATATCAAAGATGATAGGCGGCCGGACCACTTCGTGAGGCTCGCGGACTCTACGGATGGTTCTCGCTGCATTAACCTCCCGCATCCATTGCTTGAGCTGGCGTGTGTGAGGTATGCGAGAAGCACCACCGCCAACGCAGAGGACCTCCGTGGCTCTCTCAAACTCCTGCTCATCAGTTTGGCCATCCTCCATATCTTCATCGCCATCATCGTTTTCATCCTTGTCACGCCGCTGGGAGGTCTGTCTCTTGCCGCTGCTTGGCCTTGCACAAGGCCCTCCCCCGCCGGGTCGCTTGCTAGCTGCCCAAAGACCTTCCTCGACTTCTCCTTGTCGCGCCGCCAGACTCAGTCATTGTTCAACAAGCTGCTCGACCTTCTTGCAGCTTTGGAGGTCGTGACCCTTGGTGCGGTGAATCTTGCAGTACTGTTTGTTGGAGCTGTCCTGCTTGTCGGCGGCCGCCACAGCTTGGCGGTTGGTGTCAGCGGCAACCTCCTTGCCGGAGACACCAGCTTTGGCTTTCTTGGCGGCACCACCGTTGCCGGACTGCTCGACAACTAGCACTTCTTTGCCCTTCTTCCTTCGGTTGTTCCGCCGCCGGCTCTTCTTTGCCGGGGCGGTCTCCTCACTATCAGATCCTGCTTCCGCATTCTCTCCTGGGAGTCTTCTTCCTTCCTCAAAACGTGCACACTTGTCGGCCGTATGCATAGCTCACCGACGCCCTTAACTTTGCACATCGCCATCTCTTCCTCATCTCGCGTTCCGCACGCTCGATGAAACGCGCTGATCACCGCGGCAGGGTGGACATCCGGGATGTTGTAGTGCACACGGCTGAATCTTTGGATGAACTTGCGCAGGACTCTCCTTCCTTCCGGGAGAGCAGATGAAGGTCACTTTCCGCCATGAGGCTTGTGGTCACCGTGAAGGCGCCGACAAACCGATGGCATCGATCGCCCAAGAGGATATGGAGCTGTCCGCAAGTGCATGAGCCAAGATCTCGACATTTGGCTTGAGTACCCGGGAAGTAGTTGGCGAGGATCTTGTCGCTCGCCCCCCGCAGCTTGCACCGCGATGGTGTAGATGCCGAGGAACTCCGATGGATGCGCCCCGCCATCATACTTCTCCGCACGCCCGCTTGAAATTTTTCTTGTCGGGCCATTGACTTGCCGCAGCTCACGAGTGAACGCAGGGCAACCCACCGCAGCACGGCAAGTCACCGGTTCTCGGGCGCTTGCACGCCGACAATGGGCCAGCGCGCTGGTCGGATTGACGCCGCTGCTTCGCGCCGATGCGAGTTCGAAGGCCTTCTTGTTGCCGCTTGAAGAACTTGGCGCTGATCACGGCGAGCTCGTGGATCCGGCGAAGCGTGGAGTCGCTGCCGAGGTGGATCCGACGAGTCGGCGATATTGGCCTTCGGGTGGAGAGTGCATGGTGGTTGCACCTCCACAGGTTTCGCCGCCACCACTCGTGCGTTTTGTCGCCTCGCCGCGGCAGCGATGTGCTTGGTTGCCGCGGACGTCGCTGCTGGCAAAGCCGATGAGGCTTTGAATGGTGGCCCTCCATTCGCCGACCTTTGTCGGCCGTTGGAGGGTAGTCCGTATAGCTTGAGCTCGCCAAGGCTTCGCTGGAGTGGTGGGTGGCAATGGCGACGGTGCGAGGAGCGGATATGCTCGGACTTCTAACCAAGTTAGAAGGAGCAGCATCCCGCCCAGCGATCAGATTCGCTGCATTCAAAGATGTTGGCGCGCATGCTGGTCTCGAGGGCTTCGGATCCTCCAGCTTGGCCTTGATCCAACGAGCATATGGCGCTGCGAGCACCATGACGCTGCCGGTCTCGCGGCTCCCGAGATGGACGCTGCACGATCCGGACGGCAAAGTCTGCGCCGCTTTGTCCTTGGACTTGGCAGCTTCGTGGGCTGCCTCGACGACGCCGTTCCTCCGCCTGTTTTCCTCACCACTCGCCAGCTCCGGTGGTGGTGGGTTTGACGCGACGGTTTCGCTGCCGCCAAGCCTTCTTCTTCGGTGGCATGTTGATGAAGATGATGAAGATGTTGCTCGTGGTGAACGCCGGATCAGGTTCACACAGCCTCGACGCCTCTACCGGGCGCGCCAAAGATGTCGGGAAGTTGATCGTGACCCATTTAACACCTATGGACCTGGCGGACCGAGTCCCTTTGGTTCGGTGGGGCGGAGATTGCACGAAGAGCAGATCGAGGCGATGCACACTAGCAGCTTACTCCAGCTTCGGAGCTCTCCGAGAGATAATACTCCTACCGCTGCTTGTCCGATTATATTGTGTTCTTGCTAGGGAGAAATGAGAGCTACAAAACCTAGCTTGAGTGTCTCTAGTCTCGAATGAGTCGAATCTGGTCAACCAACCCTTTCTACGCTATGCATGGGCCTCCTTTTATAGGCTCAAGGGGTCACCACAGTGGCAACGAACGAGGGAAAATGGGAAAATGAGCTGTGGTTGGTACAGCTACTTTGTACAAAGGCATTCTACCTAACTCGACGGCAAGGGACAAGAGTAATAAATGCCCGTCCATGTCGCCTAAACAAAGGCAGTAAAGGGACCGCAGAGTGCCACCGATCGCCACGATGGCACCCCATCAAGACCTGCCATCGCTGCTCTCCGCTGGCTGCACAGCCTCTTGACACGACGCCGAGTGGCTCCATGGCGACACGCTGATGGATGAGCTGGAGCGGAGATGAAGAGAGGTTGCTCCATGGCAAGCACCTTGCCGCGGCTGAATCCTTGTCGCGCGGGAGCTTGTCGCCCGCCAGCCTTCCCGGCAAGCTCCTCTTGCCGGGTCTTGTCTTCTGCTGCTCCCCTGAGGGCCTTCCGGCAAGCTCCTCTTGCCGGGCCTTGTCTTCTCGGCTTAAATACTTTGTTCTTGAATGGCTCCAAAGGAACCACTGAGGATCTTGGCGGTCACTAGGCAAGCCCCGCCGCTGGTGTCAGAATCGCCTGCACGAAGTTCGGGATACTAGGGTACCCCTACTCTAGTACACCGACACCCACTATTTGGGAGAAGCAAAGTTACTCTACTATCCCCAACCTCAAAGACACGCATCTAAGCCGAGAAGCCTAAAGGCAGGGGTAGAACTGAATTCCCTCACATTTCGCATAAATGCATCCAGAAACATGGTTCCACTCCCCTCTCAATACCCCCCCATTCCCTCGTGGGCGCCAAATCACCTTCGACCTGGAAGCTCCCTTCCCCCGAGCTGCGAAACCTCAGCCCCTCCTCCACGGCTCCCCCACCACACCAATTTCACAGCCTCCCTCCTCCCTAATGCCGGAGACGATGTCCATTTGCCGTCATGCACTGGGCCGTGTGCCTCTTACTCCATGCTGCTAGAGTTGTCTCGGCGATGGCCGCGTGAATCGTACCGGAGCCGATTCACCCCCGCCGTTGTTCACGACGCCGGAGCGGCTCCAACTTCGGATCCGTCCAGAGTCCCGGCGCTGCTTCCCCGTAGCCGTCGACCATCGCGACATCGCTGTTTCTGTGCCCCCAGTGGCCGGCGAGGTTACTCGGTAGCTGGACCTGCCTACTTCACCATGCCACCAGATAGGTCGCACCCTCATCTCAAATCACTTTATTTAGGTGTCAGTTGTCTGGATTTTTATTCTAGGCCAATCGATTCCCAATGGGAAGCAGCACCCCTCGAGGCGTCGGAGCTCCTAGGCTGTCGGTTGGATGGTGTCTAACATAAGGGTGCGGGGTCGCAAGTTTGCCGTGGAAGCATCGCTTAGATGGCTATCTTAGAGTTGCGTGGGTTGAAGGTACTACCTCCGCCGGATCTGGATGACGGGGATGTCGGGGAACGTAGTAATTTCAAAAAAATTCCTACGCACATGCAAGATCATGGTGATGCATAGCAATGAGAGGGGAGAGTGTTGTCCACGCACTGTGAGATCGAAGCGGAAGCGCTAGCACAACGCTGTTGATGTAGTCGTACGTCTTCACGATCCGACCGATCAAGTACCGAACGCACGGCACCTCCGAGTTCAGCACACGTTCAGCCCAATGACGTCCCTCGAACTCCGATCCAGCCGAGTGTTGAGGGAGATTTTCGTCAGCACGACGGCATGGTGACGATGTTGATGTTCTACCGACGCAGGGCTTCGCCTAAGCACCGCTACGATATTATCGAGGTGGATTATGGTGGAGGGGGGGCACCGCACACGGCTAAGAGATCAATGATCAATTGTTGTGTTTCAAGGGGTGCCCCTCCCAGATATAAAGGAGTGGAGGAGGGAGGGCTGGCCTCTCTATGGCGCCCTAGGAGGAGTCCTACTCCCACCGGGAGTAGGATTCCCCTTCCAAGTAGTAGGAGTAGGAGTCAAGGAAAGGGGGAGAGAAGAGAGGAAGGAGGGGGCGAGCCCTCCCCTAGTCCACCCGGACTAGGCCTTGGGGCGCCTAACCTCTCTCTCTCTTTCCCATAAAGCCCAATAAGGCCCATATACTCCCGGCTAATTCCCTTAACTCTCCTAAGATTTCAAAAATACCTGAATCACTCGGAACCTTTCCGATGTCCGAATATAGTCGTCCAATATATTGATCTTTATGTCTCGACCGTTTCGAGACTCCTCGTCATGTCCCCAATCTCATCCGGAACTCTAAACTACCTTCGGTACATCAAAACTCATAATATAACCGTCATCAAAACATTAAGCATGTGGACCCTACGTGTTCAAGAAATATGTAGACATGACCGAGACACGTCTCCGGTCAATAACCAATAGCGGAACCTGGATGCTCATATTGGCTTCCACATATTGTACGAAGATCTTTATCGTTCAGACCGCATAACAACATACATTGTTCCCTTTGTCATCGGTATGTTACTTACCCGAGATTCGATCGTCGGTATCTCAATACCTAGTTCAATCTCATTACCGGTAAGTCTCTTTACTCATTCCTTAATACATCATCTCGCAACTAACCCATTAGTCACAATGCATGCAAGGCTTATAGTGATGTGCATTACCGAGAGGGCCCAGAGATACCTCTCCGACAATCGGAGTGACAAATCCTAATCTCGAAATACGCCAACCCAACGAGTACTTTCGGAGACACCTGTAGAGCACCTTTATAATCACCCAGCGTTGTAGACGTTTGGTAGCACACAAAGTGTTCCTCCGTAAACGGAGTTGCATAATCTCATAGTCATAGGAACATGTATAAGTCATGAAGAAAGCAATAGCAACATACTAAACGATCAAGTGCTAAGCTAACGGAATGGGTCAAGTCAGTCACATCATTCTCCTAATGATATGACCCTGTTAATCAAATGACAACTCATGTCTATGGCTAGGAAACATAACCATCTTTGATCAACGAGCTAGTCAAGTAGAGGCATACTAGTGACACTCTATTTGTCTATGTACTGACACATGTATTATGTTTCCGGTTAATACAATTCTAGCATGAATAATAAACATTTATCATGAAATAAGGAAATAAATAATAACTTTATTATTGCCGCTAGGGCATATTTCCTTCGGTCTCCCACTTGCACTAGAGTCAACAATCTAGTTCACATCGCCATGTGATTTAACACCAATAATTCACATCACCATGTGATTAACACCCATATTTCACATCGTCATGTGACCAACACCCAAAGGGTTTACTAGAGTCAATAATCTAGTTCACATCGCTATGTGATTAACACCCAAAGAGTACTAAGTTGTGATCATGTTTTGCTTGTGAGATAATTTTAGCCAACGGGTCTATCACATTCAGATCCGTAAGTATTTCGCAAATTCTATGCCTACAATGCTCTGCACGGAGCTACTCTAGCTAATAGCTCCTACTTTCAGTATGTATACAGATTGAGACTTAGAATCATCTGGATCAATGTCAAAAACTTGCATCGACGTAACCCTTTACGATGAACCTTTTGTCACCTCCATAATCGAGAAACATATCCTTATTCCACTAAGGATAATTTTGACTGATGTCCAGTGATCTACTCCTAGATCACTATTGTACTCCCTTGCCAAACTCTATGGTAGGGTATACAATAGATCTGGTACACAACATGGCATACTTTGTAGAACCTATGGCTGAGGCATAGGAAATGACTTTCATTCTCTTTCTATCTTCTGCCATGGTCGGGCTTTGGGTCTTACTCAATTTCACACCTTGTAACACAGGCAAGAACTCTTTCTTTGACTGTTCCATTTTGAACTACTTCAAAATCTTGTCAAGGTATGCACTCATTGAAAAAACTTATCAAGTGCCTTGATCTATCTCTATAGATCTTGATGCTCAATATGTAAGCAGCTTCACCGAGGTCTTTCTTTGAAAAACTCCTTTTCAAACACTCCTTCATGCTTTGCAGAATAATTCTACATTATTTCTGATCAACAATATGTCATTAACATATACTTATCAGAAATGTTGTAGTGCTCCCACTCACCTTTTTGTAAATACAGGCTTCACCGCAAGTCTGTATAAAACTATATGCTTTTATCAACTCATCAAAGCGTATATTCCAACTCCGAGATGCTTGCACCAGTCCATAGATGGATCGCTGGAGCTTGCACATTTTGTTAACACCTTTAGGATCGAAAAAACCATCTGGTTGCATCATATACAACTCTTCTTTAATAACTCCATTAAGGAATGCAGTTTTGTTTATCCATTTGCCAAATTTCATAAAATGCGGCAATTGCTAACATGATTCGGACAGACTTAAGCATAGATACGAGTGAGAAACTCTCATCGTAGTCAACACTTTGAACTTGTCAAAAACCTTTTGCGACAATTCTAGCTTTGTAGATAGTAACAGTACTATCAGCGTTCATCTTCCTCTTGAAGATCCATTTAATCTCAATGGCTCGCCGATCATTTGGGCAAGTCAATCAAGGTCCATACTTTGTTCTCATACATGGATCCCATCTCAGATTTCATGGCCTCAAACCATTTTGCGGAATCTGGGCTCATCATCGCTTCCTCATAGTTCGTAGGTTCGTCATGGTCAAGTAACATGACCTCCAGAATAGGATTACCGTACCACTCTGGTGCGGATCTCACTCTGGTTGATCTACGAGGTTCGGTAGTAGCTTGATCTAAAGTTACATGATCATCATCATTAGCTTCCTCGCTAATTGCTATAGGAGTCACAGGAACAGATTTCTGTGATGAACTACTTTCCAATAAGGGAGCAGGTACGGTTACCTCATCAAGTTCTACTTTCCTCCCACTCTTTTCGAGAGAAACTCCTTCTCTAGAAAGGATCCATTCTTAGCAATGAATATCTTGCCTTCGGATCTATGATAGAAGGTGTACCCAACAGTAACTTTTGGGTATCCTATGAAGACGCATTTCTCCGATTTGGGTTCAAGCTTATCATGTTGAAACTTTTTCACATAAGCATCGCAACCCCAAACTTTAAGAAATGACAACTTTGGTTTCTTGCCAAACCACAGTTCATAAGGTGTCATCTCATCGGATTTAGATGGTGCCCTTTTTAACGTGAATCCAGCTGTCTCTAATGCATAACCCCAAAACGATAGTGGTAGATTGGTAAGAAACATCATAGATCGCACCATATCTAATAAAGTACGGTTATGACGTCCGGACACACCATTACGCTGTGGTGTTCCGGGTGGCGTGAGTTACGAAACTATTCCGCATTGTTTCAAATGAAGACAAAACTCGTAACTCTAATTTTCTCCTCCATGATCAGATCGTAGAAACTTTATTTTGTTGTTATGATGATTTTCTACTTCACTCTGAAATTATATGAACTTTTCAAATGTTTCAGACTTTATGTTTCATCAAGTAGATATACCCATATCTGCTCAAATCATCTGTGAAGGTCTGAAAATAACGATACCTGCCGCGAGCCTCAATATTCACCGGACCACATACGTCAGTATGTATGATTTCCAACAAATCTGTTGCTCGCTCCATTGTTCTGGAGAACGCCGTTTTAGTCATCTTTCCCAAGAGGCATGGTTCGCAAGCATCAAGTGATTCGTAATCAAGTGATTCCAAAAGCCCATCAGCATGGAGTTTCTTCATGCGCTTTACACCAATATGACCTAAACGGCAGTGCCACAAATAAGTTGCACTATCATTATTAACGTTGCATCTTTTGGCTTCAATATTATGAATATGTGTATCACTACGATCGAGATTCAACAAACCATTCACATTGAGTGTATGACCATTGAAGGTTTTATTCATGTAAACAGAACAACAATTATTCTTTGACTTTAAATGAATAACTGTATTGCAATAAACATGATCAAATCATATTCATGCTTAACGCAAACACCAAATAACATTTATTTAGGTTCAACACTAATCCAGAAAGTATAGGGAGTGTGCGATGATGATCATATCAATCTTGGAACCACTTCCAACACACATGGTCACTTCACCTTTAACTAGTCTCTGTTCATCCTGCAACTCCCGTTTCGAGTTACTAATCTTAGCAACTGAACTAGTATCAAATACTGAGGGGTTGCTATAAACACTATTAAAGTACACATCAATAACACGTATATCAAATATACCCTTGTTCACTTTGCTATCCTACTTATCCGCCAAAAACTTGGGGTAGTTCCGCTTCCAGTGACCAGTCCCTTTGCAGTAGAAGCACTTAGTCTCAGGCTTAGGTCCAGACTTGGGCTTCTTCACTTGAGCAGCAACTTGCTTGCCATTATACTTGAAGTTCCCTTTCTTTCCCTTTGCCCTTTTCTTGAAACTAGTGATCTTGTCAATCATCAACACTTGATGCTCTTTCTTGATTTCTACCTTCGTCGATTTCAGCATCACGAAGAGCTCGGGAATCGTTTTCGCCATCCCTTGCATACTATAGTTCATCATGAAGTTCCAAAGAACTTGGTGATGGTGACTAGTGAACTCACAATCACTATCTTATCTCGCAAGATTAACTCCCACTTGATTCAAGCGATTGTAGTACCCAGACAATCTGAGCACATGCTCACTGCTTGAGCTATTCTCCTCCATCTTTTAGTTATAGAACTTGTTGGAGACTTCATATCGATCAACTCGGCTATTTGCTTGAAATATTAACTTCAACTCCTGGAACATCTCATATGGTCCATGACGTTCAAAACGTCTTTGAAGTCCCGATTCTAAGCCGTTAAGCATGGTGCACTAAACTATCAAGTAGTCATCATATTGAGCTAGCCAAACGCTCATAACGCCCGCATTTGCTCCTCGCAATAGGTCCGCTACCTAGCGGTGCATCAAGGACATAATTCTTCTGTGCAGCAATGAGGATAATCCTCAGATCACGGATCCAATCCGCATCATTGCTACTAACATCTTTCAACATAGTTTTTCTCTAGGAACATATCAAAATAAACATAGGGCAGCAACAACGCGAGCTATTGATCTACAACATAGATATGCTAATACTACTAGTACTAAGTTCATGATAAATTTAAGTTCAATTAATCATATTACTTAAGAACTCCCACTTAGATAGACATCCCTCTAATCCTCTAAGTGATCATGTGATCCAAATCAACTAAACCATAACCGATCATCATGTGAAATGGAGTAGCTTTCAATGGTGAACATCATTATGTTGATCATATCTACTATATGATTCACACTCGACCTTTCGGTCTCAGTGTTCCGAGGCCATATCTGCATATGCTAGGCTCTTCAAGTTTAACCCAAGTATTATGCGTGTGCAAAACTGGCTTGCACCCGTTGTAGATGGACGTAGAGCTTATCACACCCGATCATCATGTGGTGTCTGGGCACGGTGAACTTTGGCAACGGTGCATACTCAGGGAGAACACTTTTATCTTGAAATTTAGTGAGAGATCGTCTTATAATGGTACCGTCAATCAAAGCAAGATAAGATGCATAAAAGATAAACATCACATGCAATCAATATAAGTGATATGATATGGCCATCATCATCTTGTGCTTGTGATCTCCATCTCCAAGCACCATCATGATCACCATCGTCAAATAGCGACACCTTGATCTCCATCGTAGCATCGTTGTCGCCTCGCCAATCTTATGCTTCTACGACTATCGCTACCGCTTAGTGATAAAGTAAAGCATTACAGGCGATTGCATTGCATACAATAAAGCGACAACCATATGGCTCCTCGCCATTGTCGATAACTCGTTACAAAACATGATCATCTCATACAATAAAATTTCGCATCATGTCTTGACCATATCACATCACAACATGCCCTGCAAAAACAAGTTAGACGTCCTCTACTTTGTTGTTGCAAGTTTTACGTGGCTGCTATGGGCTTAGCAAGAACCGTTCTTACCTACACATCAAAACCACAACGATAGTTTGTCAAGTTGGTGCTGTTTTAACCTTCGCAAGGACCGGGCGTAACCACACTTGGTTCAACTAAAGTTGGAGAAACTGACACCCGCCAGCCACCTGTGTGCAAAGCACGTCGGTAGAACCAGTATCGCGTAAGCATACGCGTAACATCGGTTCGGGATGCTTCATCCAACAATACCGCCGAACGAAAGTATTGAAGGAAATATGCCCTAGAGGCAATGATAAAGTTATTATTTATTTCCTTATTTCATGATAAATGTTTATTATTCATGCTAGAATTGTATTAACGGGAAACATAATACATGTGTGAATACATAGACAAACATATAGTCACTAGTATGCCTCTACTTGACTAGCTCATTAATCAAAGATGGTTATGTTTCCTAACCATAGACATGTGTTGTTATTTGATTAATGGGATCACATCATTAGGAGAATGATGTGATTGACATGACCCATTCCGTTAGCCTAGCACTTGAACGTTTAGTATATTGCTGTTGCTTTCTTCATGACTTATACATGTTCCTGTAACTATGAGATTATGCAACTCCTGTTTACGGAGGAACACTTTGGTGCTACCAAACGCTCACAACGAATCGGGTGATTATAAAGGAGTACTACAGGTGTCTCCAAAGGTACATGTTGGGTTGGCGATTTCGAGATTAGGTTTTGTCACTCCGATTGTCGAGAGGTATCTTCTGGGGCTCTCTCGGTAATACACATCACATAAGCCTTGAAAGCATTGCAACTAATAAGTTAGTTACGAGATGATGTATTACGGAACGAGTAAAGAGACTTGCCGGTAACTAGATTGAACTAGGTATTGGATAAAACGATCGAATCTCGGGCAAGTAACATACCAATGACAAAGGGAACAACGTATGTCGTTATTGAAGGAAATATGCCCTAGAGGCAATAATAAAGTTATTATTTATTTCCTTATATCATGATAAATGTTTATTATTCATGCTAGAATTGTATTAACCGGAAACATAATACATGTGTGAATACATAGACAAACAGATAGTCACTAGTATGCCTCTACTAGACTAGCTCATTAATCGAAGATGGTTATGTTTCCTGACCATAGACATGTGTTGTCATTTGATTAATGGGATCACATCATTAGGAGAATGATGTGATTGACATGACCCATTTCATTAGCTTAGCACTTGATCGCTTAGTATGTTGCTTATGCTATCTTCATGACTTATACAAAGTTCCTACAACTATGAGATTATGCAACTCCTGTTTACGGAGGAACACTTTGTGTGCTACCAAACGTCACAACGAATCGGGTGATTATAAAGGTACTCTACAAGTGTCTCCAAAGTATATGTTGAGTTGGCATGAATCAAGATTAGGATTTGTCACTCCGATTGTCGGAGAGGTATCTCTAGGCCTTCTCGGTAATACACATCACATAAGCCTTGCAAGCATTACAACTAATGAGTTAGTTGTGAGATGATGTATTATGGAACGAGTAAAGAGACTTTCCGGTAACGAGATTAAACTAGGTATTGGATACCGACGATCGAATCTCGGGTAAGTAACATACCGATGACAAAGGAACAACGATGTTGTTATGCGGTTTGACCGATAAAGATCTTCAGAGAATATGTAGGAACCAATATGGGCATCCAGGTTCCGCTATTGGTTATTGACCGAGAATGGTTCTAGGTCATGTCTACATAGTTCTCGAACCGTAGGGTCCGCACGCTTAAGGTTTCAATGACGGTTATATTATGAGTTTATGTATTTTGATGTACCGAAGGAGTTCGAGTCCCGGATGTGATCACGGACATGACGAGGAGTCTCAAATGGTCGAGACATAAAGATTGATATATTGGATGGTTATATTCGACACCGGAAAGGTTCCGGAAGTTTCGGAGAAAACCGGAGTGCCGGAGGGGTTACCGGAACCCCCCGGGGAAGTTATGGGCCTTATTGGGCCAAGAGGGGAGAGAGAGGGCTGCACCAGGAGGTGGCGCGCCCCCCCCATGGGGAGTCCGAATTGACTAGGAGGGGGCGCAGCCCCCTTCCCTCTCCTCTCCCTCTCTTTCCTTCCCCTTCCTCTTCCTAGTAGGACTAGGAAAGGGAGTCCTACTCCTACTAGGAGGAGGACTCCCTCCCTTGGTGCGCCCAAGGGCTGGCCGCCCTCCCCTTGCTCCTTTATATACGGGGCAGGGGGCACCCTAGAACACACAAGTTGATCTTCGTGATCGTTCCTTAGCCGTGGCGGTGCCCCCTCCACCATATTCCACCTCGGTCATATTGTTGCGGTGCTTAGGCGAAGCCCTGCGATGGTAGAACATCAAGATCGCCACCACGCCGTCGTCAGGTCGACGGAACTCCTCCCAAGCTTTGCTGGATCGGAGCCCGGGATCGCCATCGAGCTGAACGTGTGCTAAGAACTCGGAGGTGCCGGAGTAACGGTGCTTGGATCGGTCGGATCGTGAAGACGCACGACTACATCAACCGCGTTGATATAACGCTTCGCTTTCGGTCTCACGAGGGTACGGGACGGACACTCTCCCTCTCGTTGCTATGCCATCACCATGGTCTTGCGTGATCGTAGGAAAATTTTTGAAATTACTACGTTACCCAACAATGGCATCCGAGCCTGGTTTTATGCGTTGATGTCATATGCACGAGTAGAACACAAGTGAGTTGTGGGCGATACAAGTCATACTACCTACCAGCATGTCATACTTTGGTTCAGCGGTATTGTGAGATGAAGCGGCCCGGACCGACATTACGCCAGACGCTTACGCGAGACTGGTTTCACCGCCGTGAGCACTCGTTGCTTAAAGGTGGTGGCGGGTGTCTGTCTCTCTCACTTTAGTTGAACTGAGTGTGGCTACGCCCGGTCCTTGAGAAGGTTAAAACGAGTCTATTTGACAAAGTATCGCTGTGGTTTTGATGCGAGGTAAGAACGGTTCTTGCTCAGCCCGTAGCAGCCACGTAAAACTTGCAACAACAAAGTAGAGGACGCCTAACTTGTTTTTGCAGGGCATGATGTGATGTGATATGGTCAAGACATGATGCTATATTTTATTGTATGAGATGATCATGTTTTGTAACCAAGTTATCGGCAATGGCAGGAGCCATATGGTTGTCGCTTATTGTATGAAATGCAACGCCATGTAATTGCTTTACTTTATCACTAAGCGGTAGCGATAGTCGAGAAGCAATAGTTGGCGAGACGACAACGATGCTACGATGGAGATCAAGGTGTCGCTACCGGTGACGATGGTGATCATGACGGTGCTTCGGAGATGGAGATCACAAGCACAAGATGATGATGGCCATATCATATCACTTATATTGATTGCATGTGATGTTTATCCTTTATGCATCTTATCTTGCTTTGATTGACGGTAGCATTATAAGATGATCTCTCACTAAAATTATCAAGTAGTGTTCTCCCGAGTATGCACCGCTGCCAAAGTTCGTCGTGCCGAGACACCACGTGATGATCGGTGTGATAAGCTCTACGTCCATCTACAACGGGTGTAAGCCAGTTTTGCACACGCAGAATACTCAGGTTATACTTGACGAGCCTAGCATATGCAGATATGGCCTCGAACACGGAGACCGAAAGGTCGAGCGTGAATCATATAGTAGATATGATCAACATAAGATGTTCACCATTGAAAACTACTCCATCTCACGTGATGATCGGTTATGGTTTAGTTGATTTGGATCACGTGATCACTTAGATGACTAGAGAGATGTCATCTAAGTGGGAGTTCTTAAGTAATATGATTAATTGAACTTAAATTTATCATGAACTTAGTCCCGTAGTATTTTGCAAATTATGTTGTAGATCAATAGCTCGCGTTGTTGCTTCCCTATGTTTTCATATGTGTTCCTAGAGAAAATTGTATTGAAAGATGTTAGTAGCAATGATGCGGATTGGATCCGTGATCTGAGGTTTATCCTCATTGCTGCAGTAAGAATTATGTCCTTAATGCACCGCTAGGTGACAGACCTATTGCAGGAGCAGATGCGACGTTATGAACGTTTGGCTAGCTCAATATGATGACTACTTGATAGTTTAGTGCACCATGCTTAACGGCTTAGAATCGGGACTTCAAAGACGTTTTGAACGTCATGGACCATATGAGATGTTCCAGGAATTGAAGTTAATATTTCAAGCAAATACCCGAGTTGAGAGATATGAAGTCTCCAACAAGTTCTATAGCTAAAAGATGGAGGAGAATCGCTCAACTAGTGAGCATGTGCTCAGATTGTCTGAGTACTTCAATCGCTTGAATCAAGTGGGAGTTAATCTTCCGGATAAGATAGTGATTGATGAATTTCTAGTCACCATCACTAAGTTACTAGAACTTCGTGATGAACTATAATATGCAAGGGATGACGAAAACAATTCCCAAGCTCTTCGCGATGCTAAAATCGGCGAAGGTAGAAATCAAGAAAAACATCAAGTGTTGATGGTTGACAAGACCACTAGTCTCAAGGAAAAGGGCAAAGGGAAGAAGGGAACTTCAAGAAGAACGGCAAGCAAGTTGTTGCTCGAGTGAAGAAGCCCAAGTCTGGATCTAAGCACGAGACTAAGTGCTTTTGCTACAATGGAACTGGTCACCGAAGCGGAACTACCCCAAGTATTTGGCGGATAAGAAGGATGGCAAAGTGAACAAAGGTATATTTGATATACAAATGACTGATGTGTATTTTACTAGTGTTCGTAGCAACCCCTCGGTATTTGATACTGGTTCAGTTGCTAAGAGTAGTAACTCAAAACAGGAGTTGCAAAATAAACAGAGACTAGTTGAAGGGGAAGTGACGATGAGTGTTGGAAGTAGTTCCAAGATTGATATGATCATCATCGCACACTCCCTATACTTTCGGGATTAGTGTGGAACCTAAATAAGTGTTATTTGGTGTTGAGCATGAATATGATTTGATCATGTTTATTGCAAAATGGTTATTCATTTAAAGTCAAAGAATAATTGTTGTTCATTTAAATGAATAAAACCTTCGATGGTCATACACCCAATGAAAATAGTTTATTGGATCTCGATCGTAGTGATACACATATTCATAATATTGATGCCAAAAGATGCAAAGTTAATAATGATAGTGCAACTTATTTGTGGTAATCGCCGCTTGGGTCATATCGGTATAAAGCGCATGAAGAAACTCCATAAGGATGGATTTTGGAATCACTTGGTTATGAATCATTTGATGCTTGCGAACCGTGCCTTTTGGGCAAGATGACTAAAACTCCGTTCTCGGAACAATGGAACAAGCTACTGACTTGTTGGAAATAATACATATATACCGATGTATGTGATCCAATGAGTGTTGATGCTCGTGGCAAGTATCGTTATTTTCGACCTTCACAAATGATTTGAGTAGATATGGGTATATCTACTTGATGAAACATAAGTCTGAAATAGTTGAAAGGTTCAAAGAATTTCAGAGTGAAGTGGAAAATCATCGTAACAAGAAAATAAAGTTTCGCGATCTGATCGTGGAGATGAATATTTGAGTTACGAGTTTGGTCTTCAATGAAAACAATGTGGAATAGTTTCACAGCTCACGCCACCTGGAACACCACAACATTATGGTGTGTCCGAACGTCAGAATCAGACTTTATCTTGATATGGTGCGATCTATGATGTATCTTACCGATTTACCACTATCGCTTTGGGGTTATGCATTAGAGACAGCTGCATTCACGTTTAATAGGGCACCATCTAAATCCGCTGAGATGACACCGTATGAACTATGGTTTAGCAAGAACCTAAGCTGTCATTTCTTAAAGTTTGAGTTGTGATGCTTATGTGAAAAGTTTTCACCGATAAGCTCGAACCCAAATCGGAGAAATGCGTCTTCATAGAATACCCAAAGGTAACTATTGGGTACACCTTCTATCACAGATCCGAAGGCAAGTTTTTCGTTGTTAAGATGGATCCTTTCTAGAGAAGAAGTTTCTCTCGAAAGAAGTGAGTGGGAGGAAAGTAGAACTTGATGAGGTAATTGTACCTTCTCCCTTATTGAAAAGTAGTTCATCACGTAAATCAGTTTCAAGTGATTCCTACACCAATTAGTGAGGAAGTTAATGATGATGATCATGAAACTTCAGATCAAGTTGCTACCAAACCTCGTGAGGTCTTCCAGAGTAAGATCCGCACTGAGTGGTACGGTAATCATGTTCTCGAAGTCATGTTACTAGACCATGATGAACCTACGAACTATGAGGAAGCGATGATGAGCCCAGATTCGCGAAATGGCTTGAGGCCATGAAATCTGAGATGGGATCCATGTATGAGAACAAAGTGTGGACTTTGATGGAGTTGCCCGATGATCGGCAAGCCATATTATATAAATGGATCTTCAAGAGGAAGACAGATGTTGATAGTAGTGTTACTATCTACAAAGCTCGACTTGTCGCAAAAATGTTTTTGACAAGTTCAAGGTGTTGACTACAATGAGATTTTCTCAACTGTAGCGATGCTTAAGTCTGTCCGAATCATGTTAGCAATTGCCACATTTTATGAAATCTGGCAAATGGATGTCAAAACTGCATTCCTTAATGGATTTATTAAAGAAGAGTTGTATATGATGCAACCGAAGGTTTTGTCAATCCTAAAGGTGCTAACAAAATGTGTGAGCTCCAATGATCCATCTATGGACTGGTGCAAGCATCTCGAGTTGGAATACACACTTTGATAAGTTGATCAAAGCATATAGTTTATACAGACTTGCGGTGAAGCCTGTATTTACAAGAAAGTGAGTGGGAGCACTACAACATTTCTGATAAGTATATGTGAATGACATATTGTTGATCGGAAATGATGTAGAATTATTCTGCAAAGCATAAAGGAGTATTTGAAAGGAGTTTTTCAAAGAAAGACCTCAGTGAAGCTGCTTACATATTGAGCATCAAGATCTATAGAGATAGATCAAGACGCTTGATAAGTTTTTCAATGAATACATACCTTGACAAGATTTTGAAATAGTTCAAAATGGAACAGTCAAAGAAAGAGTTCTTGCCTGTATTGCAAAGGTGTGAAATTGAGTAAGACTCAAAACCCGGCCACGGCAGAAGATAGAAAGAGAATGAAAGTCATTCCCTATGCCTTGGCCATAGGTTCTATAAAGTATGCCATGCTCATGTGTACCAGATCTATTGTATACCCTGCACTGAGTTTGGCAAGGAGTACAATAGTGATCTAGGAATAGATCATGGACAGCGGTCAAAATTATCCTTAATGGAATAAGGATATGTTTCTCGATTATGGAAGTGATAAAAGGTTCGTCGTAAAGGGTTACGCCGATGCAAGTTTTGACACCGATCTGGATGACTTTAAGTCTCGATCTAGATACATATTGATAGTGGGAGCAATTAGCTAGAGTAGCTCCGCAAGAGCATTGTTGACATAGAGATTTGCAAAATACATACGGATCTGAATGTGGCGGACCGCTGACTAAGATTCTCTCACAAAGCAAAACATGATCACACCTTAGTACTCTTTGGGTGTTAATCACATAGCGATGTGAACTAGATTACTGAATCTAGTAAACCCTTTGGGTCTTGGTCACATGGCGATGTGAATTATGGGTGTTAATCACATGATGATGTGAACTATCGATGTTAATCACATGATGATGTGATCTAGATTATTGACTCTAGTGCAAGTGGGAGATCAAGGAAATATGCCCTAGAGGCAATAATAAAGTTATTATTTATTTCCTTATATCATGATAAATGTTTATTATTCATGCTAGAATTGTATTAACGGAAACATAATACATGTGTGAATACATAGACAAACAGATAGTCACTAGTATGCCTCTACTAGACTAGCTCATTAATCAAGATGGTTATGTTTCCTAACCATAGACATGTGTTGTCATTTGATTAATGGGATCACATCATTAGGAGAATGATGTGATTGACATGACCCATTTCATTAGCTTAGCACTTGATCGCTTAGTATGTTGCTTATGCTATCTTCATGACTTATACAAAGTTCCTACAACTATGAGATTATGCAACTCCTGTTTACGGAGGAACACTTTGTGTGCTACCAAACGTCACAACGAATCGGGTGATTATAAAGGTACTCTACAAGTGTCTCCAAAGTATATGTTGAGTTGGCATGAATCAAGATTAGGATTTGTCACTCCGATTGTCGGAGAGGTATCTCTAGGCCTTCTCGGTAATACACATCACATAAGCCTTGCAAGCATTACAACTAATGAGTTAGTTGTGAGATGATGTATTACGGAACGAGTAAAGAGACTTTCCGGTAACGAGATTAAACTAGGTATTGGATACCGACGATCGAATCTCGGGTAAGTAACATACCGATGACAAAGGGAACAACGATGTTGTTATGCGGTTTGACCGATAAAGATCTTCGAGAATATGTAGGAACCAATATGGGCATCCAGGTTCCGCTATTGGTTATTGACCGAGAATGGTTCTAGGTCATGTCTACATAGTTCTCGAACCGTAGGGTCCGCACGCTTAAGGTTTCAATGACGGTTATATTATGAGTTTATGTATTTTGATGTACCGAAGGAGTTCGGAGTCCCGGATGTGATCACGGACATGACGAGGAGTCTCGAAATGGTCGAGACATAAAGATTGATATATTGGATGGTTATATTCGGACACCGGAAAGGTTCCGGAAGTTTCCGGAGAAAACCGGAGTGCCGGAGGGGTTACCGGAACCCCCCGGGGAAGTTATGGGCCTTATTGGGCCAAGAGGGGAGAGAGAGGGCTGCACCAGGAGGTGGCGCGCCTCCATGGGGATTCCGACTTGGACTAGGAGGGGGCAGCCCCTTTCCCTCTCCTCTCCTCTCTTCCTTCCCCTTCCCTCTTCCTAGTAGGACTAGGAAAGGGGAGTCCTACTCCTACTAGGAGGAGGACTCCCCCCTCCCTTGGTGCGCCCCAAGGGCTGGCCGGCCCTCCCCCTTGCTCCTTTATATACGGGGGCAGGGGGGCACCCTAGAACACACAAGTTGATCTTCGTGATCGTTCCTTAGCCGTGTGCGGTGCCCCCCTCCACCATATTCCACCTCGGTCATATTGTTGCGGTGCTTAGGCGAAGCCTCGCGACGGTAGAACATCAAGATCGCCACCACGCCGTCGTCTTGACGGAACTCCTCCCGAAGCTTTGCTGGATCGGAGCCCGGGATCGCCATCGAGCTGAACGTGTGCTAAGAACTCGGAGGTGCCGAGTAACGGTGCTTGGATCGGTCGGATCGTGAAGACGCACGACTACATCAACAGCGTTGATATAACGCCTCGCTTTCGGTCTACGAGGGTACGTGGACGGACACTCTCCCCTCTCGTTGCTATGCCATCACCATGGTCTTGCGTGATCGTAGGAAAATTTTTGAAATTACTACGTTACCCAACAGTTATGCGGTTTGACCGATAAAGATCTTCGTAGAATATGTAGGAACCAATATGGGCATCCAGGTTCCACTATTGGTTATTGACCGAGAATAGTTCTAGGTCATGTCTACATAGTTCTCGAACCCGTAGGGTCCGCACGCTTAACGTTACGATGACAGTTTATTATGTGTTTATAAGTTTTGATGTACCGAAGTTTGTTCGGAGTCCCGGATGTGATCACGGACATGATGAGGAGTCTCGAAATGGTCGAGATATAAAGACTGATATATTGGAAGCCTATATTTGGATATCGGAATGGTTCCGGGTGAAATCTGGATTTTACCGGAACACCGGGGGGTTACCGGAACCCTCCCGGGGGATAATGGGCCTTAGTGGGCCATGAGGGAGAAGAGGAGGGCCGGCCAGGGCAGGCGGCACGCCCCCTCCCCCCTAGTCCGAATAGGACAAGGAGAGGCGGCGCCTCTTCCTCTTTCCCTCCCCTTTCCTTCTCCAACAAGGCAAGAGGGGGGAGTCCTACTCCCAGTGGGAGTAGGACTCCTCCAGGCGCACCCCTTTGGGGCCGGCCGCACCTCCCCCTCCCTCCTTTATATACGAGGACAGGGGGGCACCCCATAACACACAAGTTGATCTACGGATCGTTCCTTAGCCGTGTGCGATGCCCCCCTCCACCATATTCCACCTCGGTCATATCGTCGCGGAGTTTAGGTGAAGCCCTGCGCCGGTAGAGCATCATCATCGTCACCACGCCGTCGTGCTGACGGAACTCATCCCCGACACTTTGCTGGATCGAGTCCGGGATCGCCATCGAGCTGAACGTGTGCTGAACTCGGAGGTGCCGTACGTTCGGTACTTGGATCGGTCGGATCATGAAGACGTACGACTACATCAACCGTGTTGTCATAACGCTTCTGCTTACGGTCTACGAGGGTACGTGGACTATACTCTCCCCTCTCGTTGCTATGCCATCACCATGACCTTGCGTGTGCGTAGGAAATTTTTGAAATTACTACGTTCCCCAACAGTGGCATCCGAGCCTGGTTTTATGCGTTGATGTTATATGCACGAGTAGAACACAAGTGAGTTGTGGGCGATACAAGTCATACTGCTTACCAGCATGTCATACTTTGATTCGGCGGTATTGTGAGATGAAGCGGCCTGGACCGACATAACGCGTACGCTTACGCGAGACTGGTTTCACCGTTGTGAGCACTCGTTGCTTAAAGGTGACTGGCGGGTGTCTGTCTCTCTCACTTTAGTTGAACCGAGTGTGGCTACGCCCGGTCCTTGCGAAGGTTAAAACATCACCAACTTGACAAACTATCGTTGTGGTTTTGATGCGTAGGTAAGAACGGTTCTTGCTCAGCCCGTAGCAGCCACGTAAAATTTGCAACAACAAAGTAGAGGACGTCTAACTTGTTTTTGCAGGGCATGTTGTGATGTGATATGGTCAAGACGTGATGCTATATTTTATTGTATGAGATGATCATGTTTTGTAACCGAAGTTATCGGCAACTGGCAGGAGCCATATGGTTGTCGCTTTATTGTATGAAATGCAATGCCATGTAATTGCTTTACTTTATCACTAAGCGGTAGCGATAGTCGTAGAAGCAATAGTTGGCGAGACGACAACGATGCTACGATGGAGATCAAGGTGTCGCGCTGGTGACGATGGTGATCACGACGGTGCTTCGGAGATGGAGATCACAAGCACAAGATGATGATGGCCATATCATATCACTTATATTGATTGCATGTGATGTTTATCCTTTATGCATCTTATCTTGCTTTGATTGAAGGTAGCATTATAAGATGATCTCTCACTAAATATCAAGAAGTGTTCTCCCTGAGTATGCACCGTTGCGAAAGTTCTTCGTTCTGAGACACCACGTGATGATCGGGTGGGATAGGCTCTACGTTCAAATACAACGGGTGCAAAACAGTTGCACATGCGGGATACTCAGGTCAAACTTGACGAGCCTAGCATATACAGATATGGCCATGGAGCACGGAGACCGAAAGGTCGAACGTGAATCATATAGTAGATATGATCAACATAGTGATGTTCACCATTGAAACTACTCCATCTCACGTGATGATCGGACATGGTTTAGTTGATTTGGATCACGTAATCACTTAGATAACTAGAGAGATGTCTATATAAGTGGGAGTTCTTAAGTAATATGATTAATTGAACTTTAATTTATCATGAACTTAGTCCTGGTAGTATTTTGCAAATTATGTTGTAGATCAATAGCTCGCGTTGTTGCTTCCCTATGTTTTTTGCTTCCCTATGTTTTTATATGTGTTCCTAGAGAAAATTGTATTTAAAAATGTTAATAGCAATGTTGCGGATTGGATCCGTGATCTGAGGTTTATCCTCATTGCTGCACAGAAGAATTATGTCCTTGATGCACCGCTAGGTGATGACCTATTGCAGGAGCGGATGCGCACGTTATGAACGTTTGGCTAGCTCAATATGATGACTACTTGATAGTTTAGTGCACCATGCTTAACGGCTTAGAATCGGGACTTCAAAGACATTTTGAACGTCATGGACCATATGAGATGTTCCAGGAATTGAAGTTAATATTTCAAGCAAATACCCGAGTTGAGAGATATGAAGTCTCCAACAAGTTCTATAGCTAAAAGATGGAGGAGAATCGCTCAACTAGTGAGCATGTGCTCAGATTGTCTGGGTACTTCAATCGCTTGAATCAAGTGGGAGTTAATCTTCCAGATAAGATAGTGATTGACAGAATTCTCTAGTTACCATCACTAAGTTACTAGAACTTCGTGATGAACTATAGTATGCAAGGGATGACGAAAAAGATTCCCGAGCTCTTCGTGATGTTGAAATCGACAAAGGTAGAAATCAAGAAAGAGCATCAAGTGTTGATGATTGACAAGACCACTGGTTTCCAGAGAAGGGCAAAGGGAAAGAAAGGGAACTTCAAGTAGAAAGACAAGTAAGTTGTCACTCCTGCGAAGAAGCCCAAAGCTGGACCAAAGCCTGAAACCGAGTGCTTACATCGCAAAGGAAATGGTCCCGAAGCGGAAATGCCCTGAATATTTGGTGGATAAGAAGGATGGCAAAGTGAACAAGGGTATATTTGATATACAGGTTATTGATGTGTGCCTTACTAGTGTTTATAGTAGCCCCTGAGTATTTGATACTCGTTTGGTTGCTAAGATTAGTAACTCGAAACAGGAGTTACAGAATAAACAGAGACTAGTTGAAGGGGAAGTGACGATGAGTGTTGGAAGTAGTTCCAAGATTGATATGATCATCATCGCACACTCCCTATACTCTCGGGATTAGTGTTGAACCTAAATGAATGTTATTTGGCGTTTGCGTTGAGCATGAATATGATTTGATCATGTTTATTGCAATATAGTTATTCATGTAATTTAGAGAATAATTATTGTTCTGTTTACATGAATAAAACCTTCTATGGTCATACACCCAATGAAAATGGTTTGTTGGATCTCGATCGTGTGATACACATATTCATAATATTGAAACCAAAAGATGTAAAGTTAATAATGATAGTGCAACTTATTTGTGGCACTGCAGTTTAGGTCATATTGGTGTAAAGCGCATGAAGAAACTCCATACTGATGGGATTTTGGAATCACTTGATTATGAATCATTTGATGCTTGCGAACCGTGCCTTTTGGGCAAGATGACTAAAACTCCATTCTCGGAACAATGGAACGAGCTACGACTTGTTGGAAATAATACATACCGATGTATGCGATCCAATGAGTGTTGATGCTCGTGGCAAGTATCATTATTTTCTGACCTTCACAGATGATTTGAGCAGATATGCGTATATCTTCTTGATGAAACATAAGTCTGAAATAGTTGAAAAGTTCAAAGAATTTCAGAGTGAAGTAGAAAATCATCGTAACAAGAAAATAAAGTTTCGCGATCTGATCGTGGAGATGAATATTTGAGTTACTGAGTTTGGTCTTCAATTAAAACAAAGTGGAATAGTTTCACAGCTCACGCCACGGAACACCACAACGTTATGGTGTGTCCGAACGTCAGAATCGTACTTTATTTTGATATGGTGCGATCAATGATGTCTCTTACCGATTTACCAATATCGTTTTGGGGTTATGCATTAGAGACAGTTGCATTCACGTTTAATAGGGCACCATCTAAATCCGTTGAGACGACACCATATGAACTATGGTTTAACAGTAAACCTAAGCTGTCGTTTCTTAAAAGTTTGGAGTTGTGATGCTTATGTGAAAAAGTTTTCACCTGATAAGCTCGAACCCAAATCGGAGAAGTGTGTCTTCATAGAATACCCAAAGGTAACTATTGGGTACACCTTCTATCACAGATCCGAAGGCAAGTTTTTCGTTGCTAAGATGGATCCTTTCTAGAGAAGAAGTTTCTCTCGAAAGAAGTGAGTGGGAGGAAAGTAGAACTTGATGAGGTAATTGTACCTTCTCCCTTATTGGAAAGTAGTTCATCACAGAAATCAGTTCCAGTGATTCCTACACCAATTAGTGAGGAAGTTAATGATGATGATCATGAAACTTCAGATCAAGTTGCTACCAAACCTCGTAGGTCCTCCAGAGTAAAAAACCGCACCAGAGTGGTACGGTAATCATGTTCTGGAAGTCATGTTACTAGACCATGATGAACCTACGGACTATGAGGAAGCGATGATGAGCCCAGATTCCGCGAAATGGCTTGAGGCCATGAAATCTGAGATAGGATCCATGTATGAGAACAAAGTATGGACTTTGATTGACTTGCTCGATGATCAGCAAGCCATGTTAAATAAATGGATCTTCAAGAGGAAGACGGACACTGATAGTAGTGTTACTATCTACAAAGCTCGACTTGTCACAAAAAGGTTTTCGACAAGTTCAAGGTATTGACTACAATGAGATTTTCTCAACTGTAGCGATGCTTAAAGTCTGTCCGAATCATGTTAAGCAATTGCCACATTTTATGAAATCTGGCAAATGGATGTCAAAACTACATTCTTTAATGGATTTATTAAAGAAGAGTTGTATATGATGCAACCAGAAGGTTTTGTCAATCCTAAAGGAGCTAACAAAATGTGCAAGCTTTAGCGATCCATCTATGGACTGGTGCAAGCATCTCGGAGTTGGAATAAACGCTTTGATAATGTGATCAAAGCATATAGTTTTATACAGACTTGCGGTGAAGCCTGTATTTACAATAAAGTGAGTGGGAGCACTACCGCCTTTCTGATAAATATATGTGAGTAACATATTGTTGATCGAAATGATGTAGAATTTTTCCGAAAGCATAAAGGAGTATTTGAAAGGAGTTCTTTAAAAGAAAGATCTCAGTAAAGCTACTTACATATTAAGCATCAAGATCTATTGAGATAAATCAAGACGCTTGATAAGTTTATTCAATAAGTACATACCTTGTCAAGATTTTGAAGTAGTTCAAAATAGAACAGTCAAAGAAAAGTTCTTGCCTGTGTTGCAAAGGTGTGAAATTGAGTAAGACTCAAATCCCGACCACGGCAGAAAATAGAAAAGAGAATGAAAGTCATTCCCTATGCCTCAGTCATAGGTTCTATAAAGTATGCTATGCTATGTACCAGACCTATTGTATACCTTGCTCTAAACTTGGCAAGGGAGTACAATAGTGATCTAGGAGTAGATCACTGGACATTGGTCAAGAACATCCTTAGTGAGGACTAAGGAAATATTTCTCGATTATGGAGGTGATAAAAGAGCCCGTCGTAAAGAGTTACATCGATGCAAGCTTTTTACACCGATCCAGATGACTCTAAGTCTCAATCTGGATACATATTGAAAGTGGGAGCAATTAGCTAGAGTAGCTCCGTGCAGAGCATTGTAGACATAGAATATTTGCAAAATACATACGGCTCTCGAATGTGACAGCCCGTTGACTAAGCTTCTCTCACGAGCAAAACATGATCATACCTTAGTACTCTTTGGGTGTTAATCACATAGCGATGTGAACTAGATTATTGACTCTAGTAAACCCTTTAGGTGTTGGTCACATGACGATGTGAACTATGGGTGTTAATCACATACAGATGTGAATATTGGTGTTAAATCACATGATGATGTGAACTAGATTATTGACTCTAGTGCAAGTGGGAGGCTGAAGGAAATATGCCTAGAGGCAATGATAAAGTTATTTTTATTTCCTTATTTCATGATAAATGTTTATTATTCATGCTAGAATTGTATTAACCGGAAACATAATACATGTGTGAATACATAGACAAACATATAGTCACTAGTATGCCTCTACTTGACTAGCTCATTAATCAAAGATGGTTATGTTTCCTAACCATAGACATGTGTTGTTATTTGATTAATGGGATCAAATCATTAGGAGAATGATGTGATTGACATGACCCATTCCGTTAGCCTAGCACTTGATCGTTTAGTATATTGCTGTTGCTTTCTTCATGACTTATACATGTTCATGTAACTATGAGATTATGCAACTCCCGTTTACCGGAGGAACACTTTGGGTGCTACCAAACGTCACAACGTAACTGGATGATTATAAAGGAGTACTACATGTGTCTCCAAAGGTACATGTTGGTTGGCGTATTTAGAGATTAGGTTTTGTCACTCCGATTGTCGGAGAGGTATCTCTGGGCCCTCTCGGTAATACACGTCACATAAGCCTTGCAAGCATTGCAACTAATAAGTTAGTTACGAGATGATGTATTACAGAATGAGTAAAGAGACTTGCCGGTAACGAGATTGAACTAGGTATTGGATACCGACGATCGAATCTCGGGCAAATGTATACCAATGACAAAGGAACAACATTATGTCGTTATGCGGTTTGACCGATAAAGATCATCGTAGAATATGTAGGAACCAATATGGGCATCCAGGTTCCGCTATTGGTTATTGACCGAGAATAGTTCTAGGTCATGTCTACATAGTTCTCGAACCCGTAGGGTCCTTGCACGCAACGTTACGATGACGGTTTATTATGAGTTTATAAGTTTTGATGTGCGAAGTTTGTTGAGTCCGGATGTGATCACGGACATGACGAGGAGTCTCGAAATGGTCGAGACATAAAGATTGATATATTGAAGCCTATATTTGGATATCGGAATGGTTCGGGTGAAATCGGGATTTTTGGACACAGGGGTTACTGGAACCTCCGGGGATAATGGGCCTTAGTGGGCCATGAGGGAGAAGAGGAGGGTCGGCCGGGCAGGCAGGCCGCGCCCCCTCCCCTAGTCCGAATAGGACAAGGAGAGGCGGCGCCCCTTCCTCTTTCCCCCCCTTCCTTCTCCAACAAGGCAAGAGGGAGTCCTACTCGGTGGGAGTAGGACTCCTCAGCGCACCCTGGGGGCCGGCCACCTCCCCTCCTCCTTTATATACGGGGACAGGGGCACCCCATAGCACACAAGTTGATCTACGGATCGTTCCTTAGCCGTGTCGGTGCCCCCTCCACCATATTCCACCTCGGTCATATCGTCGCGGAGTTTAGGCGAAGCCTGCGCCGTAGAGCATCATCATCGTCCACCACGCCGTCGTCTTGTGGAACTCATCCCGCCACTTTGCTGGATCGAGTCCGGGATCGTTATCGAGATGAGCGTGTCCTGAACTCGGAGGTGCCGTCGTTCGGTACTTGGATCGGTCGGATCGTGAAGGCGTCGACTACATCAACAGCGTTGTCATAACGCTTCCGCTACGGTCTCACGAGGGCGTGGACTATACTCTCCCTCTCGTTGCTATGCCATCACCATGATCTTGCGTGTGCGTAGGAAATTTTGAAATTACTACGTTCCCCAACAAGTATGACATCTTTGGTAAGCAAGTATGACTTATATCGCCCACAACTCACTTGTGTTCTACTCGTGCATATGACATCTACGCATAAAACCTGGCTCGGATGCCACTGCTGGGGAACGAGTAATTTCAAAAAATCCCACGCACACGCAAGATCATGGTGATGCATAGCAACGAGAGGGGAGAGTGTTGTCCACGCACTCGTGAGACCAAATCGAAGCGTTAGCACAATGCGGTTGATGTAGTTGTACGTCTTCACGATCCGACCGATCAAGTACCGAACGCACGGCACCTCCAAGTTCAGCACACGTTCAGCCCGATGACATCCCTCGAACTCCGATCCAGACGAGTGTTGAGGGAGAGTTTCACAAGACGACGGCATGGTGATGATGTTGATGTTCTACCGACGCAGGCTTCGCCTTAAGCACCGCCACGATATTATCGAGGTGGATTATGGTGGAGGGGGGCACCGACACGGCTAAGAGATCAATGATCAATTGTTGTGTCTCCAAGGGGTGCCCCTTCCTCAGATATAAAGGAGTGGAGGAGGGGAGGGCGGCCCTCTATGGCGCGCGCCCTAGAGGAGTCCTACTCCTACCGGGAGTAGGATTCCCCTTCCAAGTAGTAGGAGTAGGAGTCAAGGAAAGGGGAGAGAGAGAAGGAAGGAGGCGCAGCCCTCCCCTAGTCCAATTCGGACTAGGACTTGGGGGCGCCCAACCTCTCTCTCTCTTTCCCCTAAAGCCCAATAAGGCCCATATACTCCCGGCGAATTCCGTAACTCTCGGTACTCCAAAAATACCCAAATCACTCGGAACCTTTCCGATGTCCGATTATAGTCGCTCAATATATCGATCTTTACGCCTCGACCATTTCGAGACTCGTCATGTCCCCGATCTCATCCGAACTCAACTACCTTCGTACATCAAAACTCATAAAATCATAATGTAACCGCCATCGAAACTTTATGTGCGGATCCCACGGTTCGAGAACTATAGACATGACCGAGACACGCCTCCGGTCAATAACCAATAGCGAATCTGGATGCTCATATTGGCTCCTACATATTCTACTTAAGATCATTATCGGTCGATCGCATAACAACATACATTGTTCCCTTTGTCATCAGATAGTTACTTGCCCGAGATTCGATCGTCAGATCTCAATACCTAGTTCAATCTCGCTATCGTAAGTCTCTTTACTCGCTCCAGAATACATCATCTCGCAACTAACCCATTAGTCACAATGCTTGCAAGGCTTATAGTGATGTGCATTACCGAGAGGGCCCAGAGATACCTCTCCGATAATCGGAGTGACAAATCCTAATCTCAAATACGCCAACCCAACAAGTACTTTCGAGACACCTGAGAGCACCTTTATAATCACCCAGCTTATGTTGTGACGTTTGGTAGCACACAAAGTGTTCCTGCAGTAAACGGGAGTTGCATAATCTCATAGTCATTGGAACATGTATAAGTCATGAAGAAAGCAATAGCAACATACTAAACGATCAAGTGCTAAGCTAACGGAATGGGTCAAGTCAATCACATCATTCTCCTAATGATGTGACCCTGTTAATCAAATGACAACTCATGTCTATGGCTAGGAAACATACCCATCTTTGATCAACGAGCTAGTCAAGTAGAGGTATACTAGTGACACTTTGTTTGTCTATGTACTCACACATGTATTATGTTTCTGCTTAATACAATTCTAGCATGAATAATACACATTTATCATGAAATAAGGAAATAAATAATAACTTTATTATTGCCTATAGGGCATATTTCCTTCAGGGGAGTCTTTGTGGATTGGCCCGGGGGCGGCGCAACCACGGCAGTGCGGTGGGGCGGGGAAAGGGGTTTTGGCCGGGGCCACGGACGGCGGAGGCAGGCTGCTCTGCCGTTGGTCGCTGGCTCTTCGGGGAAGATTCCTAGCAGTGTCAGCCGGGAGGCACAAGACTGCCATCAAGCCATATTGCGTAGATCGGACGGTACCAAAATGAAATAAAGTCGTGTGACCCCAATTTAGTCTTCAGTCAACAAACGTGTGACCACTCTCGTACCTTGCTGATGATCTCTTAGTATATTCCTTCAGATCAAAGAGATGTGTCGTTCTTAACATTATGTGTTATCTGCATCTTCAGCCACACCGTCTTCCGACTCACCGCAGCTGCTCCAACAAGGGAAGCATAGACCAGAAGGGAGCCATAGTCCCCACTCAACAGTTCCCTACATTGAATGCGCGTGCCCGACATGGACAGCCACAACAACTGCAGGGCCATCGACAAGTCAGCACATGATGCTCACTCCTATGGATGGCGGCCAGATAGGTTGTACCCTCATCTTTCTTGTGTGCAACATTTATGGCTTTGTTATTCATCTAATCATGGAAAATAGATTATCACATTTCACTGTATATTCATGCTGATCTCTTATGGGTCTTGTTCAGGAGTTAACGTTGTTCCATTGTTTAGCTAAGATACTTGTTCTTTAGGTAACGATGTTCCATAGTTATCATACATCAGCCAATGCTATCCCACAGGCTGGTGATTATAGTATTATACCACTTCTAGTATTACCGATGTTGTTCTTTAATACTTTTGTGTGCCATCTAGTTAATCTTGAGTACAAACGATACATATTCTGTAGCTTTCATCTGTGTTCTCCCTTTAGTTTTTGAGACCTGTTGCTGCTAGTTAACCCCAGTCCTACTATTTATGTCATCTCCTACAGGCACTCATTACATAAATCTAACTACTAGTTGTATTCCATGCATGTAGATATAATTGCACACACTGATATATCCACAAGAACCTCACGGAGCAATGTAAAGGCCAATAAACTGGATGTCACTGATACCCAATATGATGGAACATGTAAAGGCAGTTCTTCAGAAGACTTGCAGAAAGATGCTGAACCCTCTTCACCCCACAAGGTCCTTACTCTAACTTGGCCCGTGATATGGGTACAACATGCATATAATGTCCTGGAGTGTATCTACTCTGTTGCAATGCCATGTGCTTAGCATGCTGATCATGCATGTAAATATGCCGTGCCTTCCTATTTTTCAGTACCTATTCCATTCATGATAACATGTTTTAAAATTCCAGTACTGTCATTCTACTCTATCGCAATGGCATCTGCTTAATTTGGACATCATGCTTCTGAATATCTTATTGTGGCACCCCGGCTCAGAGAAAACCGGAACACCCCGTATTCCAGCCCAGAGATCAAGGAGAAGTCTTCTGGAATACGACACTGCTTAGCATAGAACAAACCAACTTACTATTATTACACGAATATGAATACAAGGTTTCCGATATTACAATGAATAACATCGGCACGACGACACTATGCCATCCTCAGTTTCTCTATGCAAGCAGCAGAACAACTCGAAGCAGCGGAAAAACTACTGGCAGCGAAACAACGACGACGGTGGTGAACTCCACTCCGCAGGGGACTCTGGCTGGAACGCTTATCCTAGCTCGCGAACACAGGAACAACACCAAACAAGCAAGCAATCCAGGCACGACCTGCAAGCTGGCATGACACGCCAGGTCAGTACATTGAATGTACTTGCAAGCTCACAATAACCAGACGCATTCAAGACAAACAATAGTATGGCAATTACAGGTTAATCAGGGATTATCATGAGATCATCAGGATAACATGGCATGAACATTTTGAACATATTATCGCTAGGACAATATATGATCATGGCATGAACATATAAATCTGATGATACTAGCATGCAACATGATGACACTACATGCACCATTTATTCTGTTCGGGTTACCTCGTAACCATCACATGCATCACTTACCAACCTCGGACATCACATGATCATCTCAGGATCAAATCAAGCTTGGTATAAACAATACCGTAGTAATCATTAAATGACCACAAGGAGCTTGATTTTTACCCACGATTCTCGCACAACATCACGAATGTACAACAACTCGGCATCCTCGATACCACGGTGATCTTTCCTGCGATCACAACCATGACCAACACTTGGTCTTACACGGTGATCTTTCTGGCGATCACAACCAACTTATCTCATCGTCGAACCAGGGTTGTCATTAATCAAGTTATTATTAATATTGTTGACTCACAGTGGGACCGACTACGAACTGGGCCCTTATCCATGGGCGCGGCTATCGATAGATTGAATATACACTCTGCAGAGGTTAGTACACTGTACAAACACCACGGAACCCATGGCCTCGCACTCCCATTCGGGTGGACCAACGGCGTTTTGACAAAACCGATCTACTGCCGTGACACTCTCCCGGCCACTCCGACTCACTCCCCATTGGGCTAGTCTTGGGTGGCCCCGTGTCTACCAAAGACACAACAACCACCGTCGTGGTCCGTCCCAAATAGGGACAAAAGCGCTTATAATCCAACTACGGGCACACAAGGCTAAGTCTGCTTACCTGATCAGGGTACGCATGCCCATAACCTTCCCTAGTTGGAGGCACCGGTGAGAGGCACGACAATACACCCAGTTAGGACCCCCATAAGGCAAGTGTGGTTGCACTGGTCAGCTCGATTTGGTGGCACCATGACTCAGCCAACAGTTGTTCAAGTTCAATTTAATCCGGTTAAACTTGAATGCAATATGTTGAGCCATGATAAAATAACATGATGCAATAATGAATAAACATGATATCAACATAAGCACGGGGTGCAACATAACTATCCACCATATCCACAATGAATCATATCCAACTGAGCATAGTATAATGACAAGCATGAATATCACAAGTACAACACTACTCATAGAAACCTAGCATGACCACTAGCATCAACAATAAATATCATGCAAGACATATCTACAATGCTACCATGCAATCATTTAACCAACTGGATGCAATGGAACATGCATAACAACAGTACTCGGGACAGACGGCAGTCCTGCACCGAAGACCATCACCAACATCAACATGTACTACTAGCAAGCATAAGCATATGAAAGGAATACTAGCACTAGCAGGGCCTGATAACTAGGTGCATAATGATACGTCTCCAACATATCTATAGTTTTTGATTGCTCCATGCTATATTATCTACTGTTTTGGACTATATTGGGCTTTATTTTCCACTTTTATATTATTTTTGGGACTAACCTATTAACCGGAGGCCCAGCCCAGAATTGATGTTTTTTGCCTATTTCAATGTTTCGAAGAAATGGAATATCAAACGGAGTCCAAACGGAATGAGACCTTCGGGAACGTGATTTTCTCACCGAATATGACCCAGGAGAATTGGACCCTACGCCAAGGAAGCTTCGAGGTGGGCACGAGGTAGGGGGCGCACCCTATACCCCCAGGCATGCCCCCCACCCTCGTGGGCCCACCGAAGCTCCACCGATGTACTTCTTCCACCTATATATACCTCACGCACTTCAAACGAACAGACACGAGCCAAAACCTAATTCCACCGCGCTCAGATCCACGAGATCCCATCTTGGGGCCTGTTTGAGCTCACGGAGAGGGCCGTCATCACGGAGGGCTTCTACATCATCATAGCCTCTCCGATGAAGTGTGAGTAGTTTACCTCAGACCTTCGGGTCCATAGTTAGTAGCTAGATGGCTTCTTCTCTCTTTTTGGATGTAACATCCCAAATTTCCTATTTGGAATGTTTTACAATTATAGCTAAGCATCCTATGCATCCTGTTTGAATTTGAATGCCATTTGAAGTTTCAGAGAATTTTGAGTTTTGAATTTGAATTTCAAACTTTGGCAAGTGGGAAACATTTCAAAAAACTAAGCCTGATAAATACTTGATCAAAAGTATGAGAGGAGTAAACATGACACTCCAAAAATATCAGAGGAAAACATTGCCAAAAGTTTTGGATTCAAATCTGAATTTTATTTGAATTTGAAAAAATGGATTTTTATAAAGTTTGGATTTTGCCTTTGGAAAAATGTTCAAATGAAAGGGAATATTCCCCTGATCATTTTGGTATATATATACCCTATATAAAATATTTATAGTTATTGTTTTATTTCTGTTTTTGTTTTAATAAAAAACAATTTTTTTTAAAAAAAGAGAAGCCCCAGCGCCAGCCTAGGCCCCCTGCCCAGCCCTTCATAAACCCAGCGCCAAGCGCAGCCGTGCCCACTGAGGCCAGCCGAGCCGGCCCAGCTCCCTCTCACCTCACCCCGCGCCCGAACTCCCTCCGCATCGGCCGCCCGCTCGCTCCTCACCCCTCTCTCTCTCTCACTGACAGCAGGACCCGCCCCCATCGTCAACCCCCGCCCCACGCCACCTCGCCGCGCCGCCGCAGATCGTCGGAATCCCGAAGGATCCGGGATCCCGATCCCCTCCGATCGCCCCGGCTAGGCCGAGGCCCCGCTATAAAGCCGCCGCCCCGCACCCCATTCCCCCTAGCCTCGCGGACCCCTCCTCTCTCGCTCGAGCTCACGGAGCCAAGCTCCCCCGCCGCCATTCTCATCGCGTCGCCGCCCTAGACCACCCCGGTCACCCCCGACTCCACCAAACCTCCCCGAGCTCAAGACCCGCCCGGCTACTCCCCGACCTCACCGACGCCTGGAGCCTCGCCAAGACTCATCGCCGCCCGCCGCCGCCGCCGTCGGACCTTGATGAAGTCACCGAAGCCCTCCCCGTCCGATGCGCCACCAACGGTGTAGATTAGAACCCCCGAAGGGGTATCTTTTTTTAAATAAAACCGCCCGGTTCGGCCGGTTTAGTTTACGGTTTATTAGTTAGGGTTTTTATTTATTAGCCCGGCCCGTTTTAGTTTAAACCCTAGGCCGTTTAGGTTATTTGACGCCGAGTGCACAGTTTAGGCCCATTAGGCCTTTTTCTTTTATTTTTGTTTTTCTGTTTTAGCAGAATAGTTTCTGTTTTGAAAAATTCATATCTTTTATTCTGTTTAATATTTTTAGGTGATTCTTTTTTATTGGTTTGCAAATTTTATGTAGTTTCTGTAGAGTATATATTTAGCTATGTTAAAATTAATTAAAATTGCTTTATTTTAGTTTTAGTCAGAATAGTAAATCTGCTATAACTTGAGTTAGAAAAATTATTTTGGATGATTCTTTTGTCCCAACTTTATTTTGGCATTGCCAAACCATAAAAATTAACTTGGGTATTTTAGGATTAATAAATAAATAGTTTTAAGAAGAACCTTGTTAATCCTAATTAATTGACTAGCTACTGTTTTCCTATTATTTTAAATAGTAAATAAATTTATTTTTAACATGTAATTGATTATTCTAGGATAGTTTCTGTCACTTTATAGGATGAACTTTTATTTATAATTAATAAAAGTTTTATTTTATTTTTCTTAATAGAAATTGGATTAGGCCTAATAGGAGTTTTATAATAGATTTTAAATTAATTCTTTTGCTCCTAGTTGCTTAGTGAATTCTTTTTTGTTAAGTTAACCTAAAACCATGATTAGGTTATGTTAGAAACTTTTTATTATATAAAACTACTTTTAGTTGTTGTTTGAAGTAGGAAAAACTTTGAATTGGTTTTCTTTGAGTTTTTCCTTTGGATTTTGATTTGGTTGTTTTGGTGTGTTATGTTACTTTTGTTATGCTATTGTGTTATGTGATCCCATTGCTATATGCTTATTGTGATTTGTTTGTCTCGATAGAGTTTCCTGAGTCTAAGCTTGCTACTACTGAATCTTTAGCTTACGAGGATCATCAAGAAGGCAAGTTTTGATCATGTTATTTCTATACCTATGTTTTTGTGCATTAGAATTGTCACCACCCCACCATGCATGCAGTAGTTGAAATTTTGAAGTTATTAAACTTGAGTAGTATCATGTGGTAGGATGAACCAATCCCCTTGTTACCATGACCCCGGATTAAGTAGTTACTTTGCTATGCTCGTGAGACGGGTTTTGGGTTGAGTGAAATTCATAAGCAAGATGTGAGAGTCAATGATGATGACAACCCCATGAACTACAATGATCAAGATGGACTTCGAAAAATCACTACTGGGTGGAGGACGGTTGACGGGCACCCTGGAGAACCCAGTGGTTGGCTGGGATGCATGGAGAAGTGCCATGACATCTTGCGGAAAGCTTCACCCAGCCACGAAGAGAAGGATGGATGCCCCATGACCGGAAGCTTACCTGTGCATCCGCAAGCCATTATGGGCTCTGGCTGGGTTAACCTTAGTAGTGACGCTGGCTGGACGGTACTACGAGATGTAGAAGAACGGTAGGATTGGATGGGTACGGCAGAGCCGAAGAACTCTTTGGAAGACCTGTTTCATTCGTCCGTCTTCAAACACCATGAAGTGCGAAGACTTTAAAGGAGGGAATGATTCTTATGGGAAAGTCGCAAACCTCTGCAGAGTTAAAGATCTAATCGATTAGCCGTGTCCCCGGTTACGGACAATTTGAGCCTCTGGAACTTGGAAGTATTCGGATATCTCAACACTAAAACTAATGAATTAACTTGAGGGGTTTATGACTTAATAATTGGGAATGAGATTTTGGTTGGCGGAACCATCTCAAAAACTACCAACAATCGTAGTAATTTGCAAGCAAGTCCACTGTAGTAGGGAAAATTTTGCTTTTTGCAAAATGATGAAACTTAGAGCCCCACAGCCAAAATGCATATAGTGATAGTAACATTATTATTGTTATTCTTCATGACTTGCCAGCTTATTCAAAAAGCTGACCTACATGGCTGCAACGTCTTATGTTGCAGAGGTATATTCCGATCAGGAGTGAGGCTACGCTCCGCGCTTGGCGATTGCCCTTTGGAGTCGGATGGACTCGCTTTATCTTCGACGCTTCCGCAGTGTTATTAGTTTATTTCTCATGAGTTGGCCTTGAGCCGAATTTATTCCCTTGTAATAAAGACTCTATATGAGAACCGTGTAATAATATTCAGGTGTGATTGAACTTTGATTACTTTATCGATGTACTGTAAGTAGCAGCATGATCTTGGGATGGTACAGACACAGAGATTTGACCGATTTTGGGTCAGGTCGCTACATTGGATCTCAATACAAAGTTCTCCCCCTCTCTTGTGGATATTTATTCGATGTAATCTTCTTCTTTTTGCGGTGTGTTTGTTGAGACCTATGAATTGTGGGTTTATGATCAAGTCTATCTATGAATAATATTTGAATCTTCTCTGAATTCTTTTATGTATGATTGGTTATCTTTGCAAGTCTCTTCGAATTATCAGTTTGGTTTGGCCTACTAGATTGGTTTTTCTTGCCATGGGAGAAGTGCTTAGCTTTGGGTTCGATCTTGCGGTGTCCTTTCCCAAAGTGATGTAAGGGCAGCAAGGCACGTATTGTATCATTGCCATCGAGGATAACAAGATGGGGTTTATTTCATATTGCATGAATTTATCTCTCTACATCATGTCATCTTGCTTAAATCGTTACTCTGTTTTTGACTTATTACTCTAGATGCATGCTCGATAGCGGTCGATGAGTGGAGTAATAGTAGTAGATGCATAATCGTTCCGGTCTACTTGTCACGGACGTGATGCCTATATACATGATCATACCTAGATATTCTCATAACTATGCTCAATTCTGTCAATTGCTCAACAGTAATTTGTTCACCCACCGTAGAATACTTATGCTCTTGAGAGAAGTAACTAGTGAAACCTATGCCCCCCGGGTCTATTCTCATCATATCAATCTCCATCACTTTAATCTTGCTTTTCTTTTTACTTTGCCTTTTACTTTTCACTTTGCATCTCTATACCAAAAATACCAACAATACTATCTATCAGATCTCACTCTCGTAAGTGACCGTGAAGGGATTGACAACCCCTAATCGCGTTGGTTGTGAGTAGCTATCGTTTTGTGCAGGTACGAGGGACTTGAGCGTGGCCTCCTACTGGATTGATACCTTGGTTCTCAAAAACTGAGGGAAATACTTACGCTACTTTGTTGCATCATCCTCTCCTCTTCGGGGAAAACCAACGCAAGCTCAAGAGGTAGCAAGAAGAATTTCTGGCGCCGTTGCTGGGGAGTCTACGCAAAAAGTCAACATACCAAGTACCCATCACAATCCCTATCTCTCGCGTTACATTAGTTGCCATTTGCCTCTCGTTTTCCTCTCCCCCACTTCACCCTTGCCGTTTTATTCGCCCTCTCTTCCCAACCTCTTTCTCCTTTCTCCATTTGCCTTTTTCTCGCTTTCCTTTTGTTTGCTTGTGTGTTGGATTGCTTGTTTGTCGTGATGGCTCAAGATACTACCAAATTGTGTGACTTCACCAATACCAACAATAATGATTTTCTTAGCACTCCGATTGCTCCTCTTGCCAATACTGAATCTTGTGAAATTACTGCTTTGTTGAATCTTGTTATGAAAGATCAATTCGCCGGCCTTCCTAGTGAAGATGCCGCTACTCATCTGAATAGCATCGTTGATTTATGTGATATACAAAAGAAAAAAGATGTCGATAATGATGTCATTAAATTGAAGCTATTTCCTTTTTTGCTTAGAGATCATGCTAAAGCTTGGTTTTCGTCTTTGCCTGAAAATAGTATTGATTCTTGGAACAAGTGCAAAGATGCTTTTATCTCTAAGTATTTTCCTCCCGCTAAGATCATCTTTCTTAGAAATGATATTATGAATTTTAAGCAACTTGATCATGAACATGTTGCACAAGCTTGGGAGAGAATGAAAATTAATGATACGTAATTGCCCTACTCATGGTTTGAATTTGTGGATGATTATACAAAAAAATTATGCCGGATTGAATTTTGCTTCTAGAAATCTTTTAGATTCGGCATGGAGGCACTTTTATGGAAATCACTTTAGGAGATGCTACTAAACTCCTAGATAATATTATGGTTAATTATTCTCAATGGCATACTGAAAGATCTTCTAATAAAAAAGTGCATGCGATAGAAGAAATTAATGTTTTGAGTGGAAAGATGGATGAACTTATGAATTTTTTTGCTAATAAGAGTGTTTCTTCTGATCCTAATGATATTCCTTTGTCTACTTTGATTGAGAATAACAATGAATCTATGGATGTGAATTTTGTTGGTAGGAATAATTTTGGTAACAACACATATAGAGGGAATTTTAATCCTAGGCCATATCCTAGTAATCCTTCTAATAATTATGGAAATTCCCACAACAACTCTTATGGAAATTATAATAAGATGCCCTCTGAATTTGAGAATAGTGTTAAAGAGTTTATGAATTCACAAAAGAATTTTAATGCTTTGCTTGAAGAAAAATTGCTTAAAGTTGATGATTTGGCTAGGAACATTGATAGAATTTCTCTTGAGGTTGATTCTTTAAAGCTTAGATTTATTCCTCCTAAGCATGATATCAATGAGTCTCTCAAAGCCATGAGAATTTCCATTGATGAGTGCAAGGAAAGAACCGCTAGGACGCGTGCTTCCAAAGATGTCTTTATTAAAGCGTGTTCTTCCAATTCTTATGAAAATCAAGATGAAGATCTAAAAGTTATTGATGTGTCTCCTATCAAATATTTGTTTTGCAATATGAATCTTGATGAAACTGAATATGATCTTCCTTTACCTAGAAGGCGTTCCAAAAATTCGGAGTATTTAGATCTTTATGATGAAATTGATGAAAGTGGGATTGAAAGAAATAAAACCCTAGATGTTGCTAAACCCACTATATTGGATTTCAAGGAATTTCATTATGAAAGTTTCTATTTAATTGATTGTATTTCCTTGTTGCAATCCATGCTAAATTCTCCAAATGCTTATAGTCAAAAGAAAGCCTTTACCGAACATATTGTTGATGCCTTGATGCAATCTTATGAAGAAAAACTTGAGTTGAAAGTTTCTATCCCTAGAAAACTCTATGATGAGTGGGAACCAACTATTAAAATTAAAATTAAAGATCATGAGTTTTATGCTTTGTGTGATTTGGGTGCTAGTGTTTCCACTATCCCCAAAACTTTGTGTGATTTGCTAGATTTCCGCGATTTTGATGATTGCTCTCTAAACTTGCATCTTGAGGATTCCACTATTAAGAAACCTATGGGAAGAATTAATGATGTTCTTATTGTTGCAAATAGGAATTATGTGCCCGTAGATTTCATTGTTCTTGATATAGATTGCAATCCTTCTTGCCCTATTATTCTTGGTAGACCTTTCCTTACAACGGTTGGTGCAATTATTGATATGAAGGAAGGGAGTATTACATTTCAATTTCCATTAAAAAAGGGCATGGAACACTTTCCAAGAAAGAAAATAAGATTGCCATATGAAACTATCATGAGAGCCACTTATGGATGGCCTACCAAAGATGGCAATACCTAGATCTATCCTCGCTTTTATGCCTAGCTAGGGGCGTTAAACAATAGCGCTTGTTGGGAGGCAACCCAATTTTATTTTTAGTTTTTTGTGTTTTTCTTCTGTTAGGGAATAAATAACCTATCTACCTTCTGTTTGTATGTGGTTTTGTGTTTAAATTAGTGTTTGTGCCAAGTTAGACCTATTGGATCTTCTTGGATGATAGTTATCTGATCTTGCTGTAATTTCCAGAAACTTTGCGTTCAGTGCCAGAATTATTAAAAATCATCAGAACGTGATAAAATACTGATTACAATTGCTTATGATCAATAAACAAATTTATAGGTCGTCTAATTTTGGTAGATATTTTGGAGTTCCTGAAGTTTGCGTTAGTTACAGATTACTACAGACTGTTCTGTTTTTGACAGATTCTGTTTTTCATGTGTTTTTTGCTTATTTTGATGAATCTATGGTTAGTAAAATAGTTTATAATCCATATAGAAGTTGGAATACAGTAGGTTTAACACCAATATAAATAAAGAATGAGTTCATTAAAGTACCTTGAAGTGGTCTTTTGTTTACTTTCTCTAACGGAGCTCACGAGATTTCTATTGAGTTTTGTGTTGTGAAGTTTTCAAGTTTTGGGTGAATTCTTTTGATGGATTATGGAACAAGGAGTGGCAAGAGCCTAAGCTTGGGGATGCCCATGGCACCCCCAAGATAATCTAAGGACACCAAAAGTTCAAAGATTGGGGATGCCCCAGAAGGCATCCCCTCTTTCGTCCACTTCCATCGGTAATTTACTTGGAGCTATATTTTTATTCACCAACATGATATGTGTTTTGCTTGGAGCGTCTTGTATTATTTGTGTCTTTGTTTGTCAGTGTGCCACAATCATCCTTGCTGTACACACCTTTTGAGAGAGCCATACATGAATTGGAATTTGATAGAATACTCTATGTGCTTCACTTATATCTTTTGAGCTATGTAGTTTTGCTCTATGTGCTTCACTTATATCTTTTGAGCGTTATAATTTTGCTCTATGTGCTTCACTTAGATCTTTTAGAGCACGGTGGTGGATTTGTTTTAAAGAAACTATTGATCTCTCATGCTTCACTTAAATTATTTTGAGAGTCTTAATAGCATGGTAAATTGCTTAATAATAATATGCTTGGTATTCAAAATTTGTGAAACTTTATTTTGAGTGCATTGAATACTAAGAAAATATTGAAGCATGATAATTGTTTTGACATATGGAGGTGATAATATTAGAGTCATGCTAGTTGAGTAGTTGTGAATTTAAATAATACTTGTGTTAAAGTTTGTGATTCCGGTAGCATGCACGTATGGTGAACCGTTTGTGATGAAGTCGGAGCATGATTTATTTATTGATTGTCTTCCTTATGAGTGGCGGTCGGGGACGAGTGATGGTATTTTCCTACCAATCTATCCCCCTAGGAGCATGCGCGTAATACTTTGCTTTGATAACTTCTAGATTTTTGCAATAAGTATATGAGTTCTTTATGACTAATGTTGAGTCCATGGATTATATGCACTTTTTCCCATCCTTCCACCATTGCTAGCCTCTCTAATACCGCGCACTTTTCGCCGGTATCATACACCCACCATATACCTTCCTCAAAACAGCCACCATACCTACCTATCATGGCATTTCCATAGCCATTCCGAGATATATTGCCATGCAACTTTCCACCGTTCTGTTTATTATGATACGCTCCATCATTGTCATATTGCTAGCATGATCATGTAGTTGACATCGTATTGTGGCAAAGCCACCGTTCATAATTCTTTCATACATATCACTTGATTCATTGCATATCCCGGTACACCGCTGGAGGCATTCATATAGAGTCATATTTTGTTCTAAGTATCGAGTCGTAATTGTTGAGTTGTAAGAAAAATAAAAGTGTGATGATCATCATTTTCAGAGCATTGTCCCAAGTGAGGAAAGAATGATGGAGACTATGATTCCCCCATAAGTCGGGATGAGACTCCGGACAAAAAAAAGAAAATAAAAGAGGCCATAAAAAAAGAGAAAAGGCCCAAATAAAAAAATGAGAGAAAAAGAGAGAAGGGACAATGTTACTATCCTTTTACCACACTTGTGCTTCAAAGTAGCACCATGATCTTCATGATAGAGAGTCTCTCATTATGTTACTTTCATATACTAGTGGGAATTTTTCATTATAGAACTTGGCTTGTATATTCCAATGATGGGCTTCCTCAAAATTTCCCTAGGTCTTCGTGAGCAAGCGAGTTGGATGCACACCCACTTAGTTTCTTTTGATGAGCTTTCATATACTTATAGCTCTAGTGCATCCGTTCCATGGCAATCCCTACTCACTCACATTGATATCTATTGATGGGCATCTCCATAGCCTGTTGATACGCCTAGTTGATGTGAGACTATCTTCCCCTCTTTTTGTCTTCTCCACAACCACCATTCTATCCCACATATAGTGCTATATCCATGGCTCACGCTCATGTATTGCGTGAAGATCGAAAATGTTTTGAAAAAGTTAGAGTATGAAACAATTGCTTGGCTTGTCATCGGGGTTGTGCATGATTTAAATACTTTGTGTGGTGAAGATAGAGCATAGCCAGACTATATGATTTTGTAGGGACAACTTTCTTTGGCGATGTTATTTTGAGAAGACATAATTGGTTTGTTAGTATGCTTGAAGTATTATTATTTTTATGTCAATATGAACTTTTGTCTTGAAACTTTCGAATCTGAATATTCATACCACAATTAAGAAGATTTGCATTGAAATTATGCCAAGTAGCACTCCGCATCAAAAATTCTCTTTTTATCATTTACCTACTCGAGGACGAGCAGGAATTAAGCTTGGGATGCGATCGTCTCCAACGTATCTATAATTTTGATTGCTCCATGCTATATTATCTACTGTTTTGGACTATATTGGGCATTATTTTCCACTTTTATATTATTTTGGGACTAACCTATTAACGAAGGCCCAGCCTGTAATTGCTGTTTTTTGCCTATTTCAGTGTTTCGAAGAAACGGAATATCAAATGGAGTCCAAATGGAATGAAACCTTCGGGAACGTGATTTTATCACCGAATATGACCCAGGAGACTTGGACCCTACGCCAAGCAAGCTTAGAGGTGGGCACGAGGTAGGGGGTGCGCCCTATACCCCCAGGCGCGCCCCCCACCCTCGTGGGCCCACCGAAGCTCCACCGACGTACTTCTTCCTCCTATATATACCTACGTACCCCCAAACGAACAGATACAGAGCCAAAAACCTAATTCCACCGCCACAACTTTCTGTATCCACGAGATCCCATCTTGGGGCCTGTTCCGGAGCTCCGCCGGAGAGGGCCGTCATCATGGAGGGCTTCTACATCATCATAGCCTCTCCGATGAAGTGTGAGTAGTTTACCTCAGACCTTCGGGCCCATAGTTAGTAGCTAGATGGCTTCTTCTCTCTTTTTGGATCTCAATACAAAGTTCTCCCCCTCTCTTGTGGAGATCTATTCGATGTAATCTTCTTGTTTTTGCGGTGTGTTTGTTGAGACCGATGAATTGTGGGTTTATGATCATGTCTATCTATGAATAATATTTGAATCTTCTCTGAATTCTTTTATATATGATTGGTTATCTTTGCAAGTCTCTTTGAATTATCAGTTTGGTTTGGCCTACTAGATTGGTTTTTCTTGCAATGGGAGAAGTGCTTAGCTTTGGGTTCGATCTTATGTGTCCTTTCCCAAAGGATGAAAGGGCAGCAAGGCATGTACTGTATCGTTGCCATCGAGGATAACAAGATGGGGTTTATTTCATATTGCATGAGTTTATCTCTCTACATCATGTCATCTTGCTTAAAGCGTTACTCTGTTTTTAACTTAATACTCTAGATGCATGCTGGATAGCGGTCGATGAGTGGAGTAATAGTAGTAGATGCAAAATCATTTCGGTCTACTTGTCACGGACGTGATGCCTATATACATGATCATACCTAGATATTCTCATAACTATGCTCAATTCTGTCAATTGTTCAACAGTAATTTGTTCACCCACCGTAGGATACTTATGCTCTTGAGAGAAGCCACTAGTGAAACCTATGGCTCCCGGGTCTATTCTCATCATATCAATCTCCATCACTTTAATCTTGCTTTGCTTTTTTACTTTGCCTTTTACTTTTCACTTTGCATCTCTATACCAAAAATACCAAAAATACTATCTATCAGATCTCACTCTCGTAAGTGACCGTGAAGGGATTGACAACCCCTAATCGCGTTGGTTGCGAGTAGCTATCGTTTTGTGCGGGTACGAGGGACTTGAGCGTGGCCTCCTACTGGATTGATACCTTGGTTCTCAAAAACTGAGGGAAATACTTACGCTACTTTGCTGCATCATCCTCTCCTCTTCGGGGAAAACAACGCAAGCTCAAGAGGTAGCACATAACAACATCGTAAGAAAGTAAGCACTAACCCAGAAGCATTACCGAAACCATGATAAACATATTTTAAATATGCCACCATTTAATAAATATTCAAGTTGAAAACCATGGCTACTGCATAACTATCATGCAAGTGGGTATTGTGGCTTGCCTGGGGATGAAGAAGGCACCGGGGAGAAGTGCGGTGAAGCCGCGGAAAGATTTGCCGGAAATAGTTCTCCCTTGGAGGGGCTGTTTACGTGTGTCGGTGTACAAAAAGAGGGGTACACTTTTTGTACCCCTATAACTGTGCACGGGCAGTCTGAGCCGCGGGCACCACCGCACTGAGCAAGGCAAGGGAGGTGAGCCAAGGTAAGGCCGAAGCTCGAAAGGAGCAGAACGACGCCAAGACCAAGACCACAAAGAGCAAAGGGGACGAAGCGGACTCCCCCGGCAAGATCCTTGTCGGGAGGCGGTTTTAGCAAACCCGGCAAGACCTTTGCCGTGGCAGCTCGTCCCACACCTACGGAGCGAATCACCCTTGAGTCCACTGCCCCCATGGGGCAAGGATTCGGGAGACATCCCCGTGGTGGCATGCAGATCTTTGTGAAGACATTCAAGATCAGATACACACTATAGAAGATGACGACCCTTGGCGGGATCCCAGCCAAGGAGGACCACAAGGCCCCCGGCAAGAGCCTTGCCGGGGATGACAGCAGGCGCCACGGCAAGACCCTTGCCGGGGCCCCGGCAAGATCCTTGCCGGGGCTACGGCAAGGCCCTTGCCAAGAACACCCATAGGGCCACCATCAGGCCCACGCCAATCAAACCTCCACCACCATTCGCATGCAGCTTCCAACCCAACCAGTTGGGCAGGCACCTGTGTGGCGGCAAGCGGATCTTCGTGGAGACCCACCACTGCGCTACCTCAACTGCCTGCCTGCCTACATGGCACCACGGGCATCGCTGGCCAGGGCGCGTGTCGACATGAAAGGGAGCGGCGACGGACGGGACAGGGCTCTCCCCCGTCCCTGATAAAGCAAGGACACCTAAGCAAGACGCATTAAAGGCGCCTTGTCATGTAATGCGAAGGATAAACTCGCATCACTGTACCCTTTCCACCTCCTGTGTGCCCTTTATGGCGACCCTTTCCCTATAAAAAGGAGGCCCAAGGCGACCAGGAGGAGGATTCGCTTTGGAGCTCCTCACGCCCCATTGCTAGTTCAAGAACACGATAAACAAACCACCAAAGCAGGAGTAGGGTTTTACGCATCCTCGCGGCCCGAACCTGGATAAAGAAACCGTGTGCTATCAGTTTGATCTGCTCTTCTCACGACCCCGCGCCCCGCGACCGTAGTAGGGATTCTTGTGATCCCATAGGTGTCATTCCCACCGACATATTTGGCGCGCCAGGTAGGGGGGGCGCGCAGTTGTGAGAATCGACTCTAGCAGTTAGTTCGACGCTTCTTCATCGTCATGGCGCCCAAGAAGAAGATGACGGTGGCGGTTGGCCCGTCGGAAGCCGGACATCCCGTCCCGACGCGGGCGAGCAGCGGACCGGTCGCAGAAAGGACCCGGGGCGCCGTTCCAGCAACCGAAGTTTGGGAGGCGGCGATGGTCGTGTGCCTGGTAACGGGCCGCACGCCGCCAAATCCAAAGACGGAGCAAGGCCCTCCGCGGGTGGCGCGGGGCCTTCCAAGATCGCTGCCACCCCGCCCGAAGGCGACGCGAGGGCTTCCAAGACTCCCACGCCGGCGCTGACGGCGCGCTCCTCTCGAGCAGCTTGTGCGACGAACGGCGTAATCACGCCGAGGACCCCGGGCGTCTCCGCGGAAAGAGCCTCGAGCGACACTCCTGGGATTTAGAAGACTTGCCCGCTCGCCGAAGCGCTGGTGAAGATGGCATGCGACCGCGGGGTCGTGATAGAGCTCCTTCTGACATGGTCAGAAGTCGAAGCGCGTCGCGATCCGTGCAGGTTTCGCTGCCACCAACGCCAGCAGAAGCTCCCGCGCGGCGCGCGATTGCTCTCGATTTTCCTCCCACTACGGGGAAACTCGACGAATGGAGAGCCACTATCCGAAGCCTTGTTGCGGTGGCCAACAAAGACGAACCGAGTCCGATGGAGCCCCCGGGTCGACGCTCCGACGGAGCCCCACGCACCAGTGGCAGGAGAGCCGGCGGCGCCACGACCACGGTGCACTCGCCTCCTCCTCGCCCGGTACCGCGGACGCCAGCCCGTCGCGACATTACGGGCGACGAAATCTCCGTAGCATCGTCCGACCCCGCGGGCCCACTGTGACCAGCGCCAAGTTCTTCGGGAACGAGAACATGAAGACGCTCGAACCACTATCGAGCGCCGGCGCGGAGTGCACCACCAATCAGACAGGCAAGCAGGGCCTGCTGTGAGCCACCCGGCACCGGGGAGCCCTGGAGGCCTACCTTACGAGGTAGGTTGTCCGGCTTTTACCCGTGAGCTGCGGCAGTTCCAGTGGCCCACTCACCGCACCTTCAAACCCGACGTGGGCGAAAAGTACAGCGGCAAGACCCACCCGTCCGAGTCCCTCAACATCTAGACCATTGCGATGCAAGCTGCCGGAGCCCGCGACGATAAAGTGCTTGCGAATTACTTTCCGTTGGCTCTTAAACCCAACTCCATGTTATGGTTGATGCACTTTCCGGTAGACTCTATTTCCTCCTGGTTGGATTTGTGCCATGAGTTCGTGGGCGCCTTTACTGGAGGCCACCAAGCCCATGGCCAAGCAAGCGACCTGCACGTCATTCCCCAGAAGGGAGGCGACAGTCTCCGCAAGTATATACATAGGTTCAGCCGGATACAGTACAATATCCCTGATGTTCACCCTGCCGCCATCATCAGTGCGTTCCATCAGAACGTGCGTAACCGCCAGATGCGTGAAGAGCTGGCAATGAACAAGGTGAAAGATGTAGCAGAACTATATGTTCTTGCTGACCGATGTGCCCGAGCTGAAGAGGGAAGGAAGTACCCCGGAGAATATGCCGGCGTGGAAACCGACTCCTCAGATGAGGATATTGTCGCCCCGGCAAAGAAAGGCCGACGCCACAACAGGAAGCGCAAAGGTAAAGCCATGCTTGCCGTCGAGGGATCTGATGACGCCGGCTCCACCAAGAAGACCAACGCAGATGACCCCGGCAAGGAGATTGCCGGATGTGTCGCCTGCTGGACCTTGGCGGCTGCCGAGAAGCCAGGAAACTCCGACAAGCGATACTGCAGGATCCATTGCACCAAAGGCCATGCTCTCCAAGACTGCCGACAGGTTGAGCTCCTCGCTGAGAAGCAGAGGGCTGAGTATGAGAGGCGGGACAAGGAGAAGGGCCCAGACGGTGCCTTGGGTCCGGCAAGAAGCGTGACGGCCAAAGCGGGCCATCGCGGCAAGGATAAGCAACAGGAGAGGCCGCCGGGCCATGATGAAAGCCGTAAGACGACGATCACGAAGAGGATGACGAATCCGCGACCAAGAGTTTTAAAGCTACAGAGGACATAAAGGCCGACGGCAGCGCCTCGCTGCATACCTCTCACCGCCGGCTTAAACAGTGGGCGCGAGAGATTACAGCGGCAGAGCCGTCGTTTGATGCCCAAAGGCCGCTGAAGTAGTCCAGCACACCTATCATTTTTGACACTGGGGATCACCTTGATCGCACTACTGCAATCGGATGCTTGCCGTTGTTGGTTTCACCAACAATACGCAACCTCAAGGTGATGAAGATGCTAGTCGATGGCGGGGCCGGTATGAACTTGATCTCGCCTGCCGTGATCGAGAAACTGCAGATTCCTGATGGAGACCTCGAAGAGACGGGCACGTTTCAGGGGGTCAGCCTGGGAAGAAGCCAACCCAAAGGAAAGGTCACGTTGCCCGTGACTTTTGGAAGCGACCTGAACTACAGGACGGAGAGGATCATGTTTGATGTTGCCAAGATCCCCTTACCCTACAACGGGATCCTTGGCCGCCTAGCGCTGGCCAAGTTCATGGCGGCGCCACACCACGCCTACAACACCACAAGATGCCGGGACTGTGACGATCATCACCATCCCTCCGATAAGAAAGATGCACTGATTTGCGCTGACCAACTATACCAGCAAGTAGTTGCAGCAGCTACGGCCACTAGGGCACTTGCTCCTGCCGCTGGGACCCCGGGAGGGAAGAAGAAGAAGAAGAAGACCGGTGAGACCTCGGACACCCACTCCGGCAAGTGCACCTCTTCGGAGTGTAGCGCTACCGTCGAGGACGGGCCAGAGAGCTCCACCGGCGTAAACAAGAAGCCCAGGGACATACCGCCGGGAACCAAGAAGGTTTCTGTCAATGAGGACGGCACGGGAGGAGCTTTTACCATAAGCTCCAACCTTGACGACAAATAGGAAGACGCGCTCGTCACCTTCCTGCGGGCGAATGTCGATGTGTTTGCATGGCAAGCTTCCGACATCCCGGTGTTCCTGTGGAGGTGATTGAGCACCACCTTGCTGTCTGCCCTCATGCGCGGCCCGTCAAGCAGAAGGCCAGAAAGCAAGCTTTGGAACGACAAGAGTTCATCACAAAAGAGATCCGGAAACTGGAAGCAGCGGGTTTGGTAAGAGGAGTGCTCCATCAACGTGGTTGGCCAATCCGGTCGTGGTGCGCAAGGCAAATGGGAAGTGGAGGTTGTGTATTGATTACACAGATATCAATAAGGCTTGCCCTAAAGACCCTTCCGCTGCGGCGCAAGATCGACCAGATTGTTGACTCCACGGCTGGGTGTGATCTGTTGTCATTCCTCGACGCCTACTCCGGCTACCACCAGATCTTCATGACAAGAGAAGACGAAGAGAAAACAGCATTCATCACCCCATGTGGTACGTATTGTTTCATGCGAATGCCTTTCAGGTTGAAGAGTGTTGGTTCAACATTTGCAAGGGCGGTCCAGATTGGTTTTGAACCCCACCTCCATAGAAATATGGAAGCTTATATGGATGACATAGTGGTAAAAACCAAGGATAGGGCAACCCTCATACCAGATTTCCAAGAAACATTTGCAAACCTGCGCAAGATCAATCTCAAGCCGAACCCTGAGAAGTGCGTCTTTGGCGTCCCGTCCGGCAAGCTTCTCGGGTTCTTGGTGTCACTGGCGTGGGATAGAGGCCAATCCGACAAAATCAAAGCTATAGAGCAGATTGAAGCACCAAGCGAATCAAGTATGTGCGTCGGCTTGTTGGTTGCGTCGCCGCCATGGGCAGGTTCATTTCAAATCGCGAGCGCACCTTCCCTTTCTCAAGATCCTGAAAAAGGCGGGCCCGATGGAGTGGACGCCAGAAGCCGAAGCAGCATTGCAAGGTTTGAAGAAGTACCTATCCTCCGCGCCAATACTAGTTGCGCCTAGGCCACAGGAGCCATTGCAGCTACACCTGGCAGCAACGGACCAGGTGGTCAGTGCCGCACTAGTGGCGCAGAGAGAGGTTGATGACGAGGTAATGGCAGCGGCAGAGCCCGACACCACCAATGCAGAGACGACACAGCCGGTTGAAGTGCCGCCGAAGAAGAAAATGATGCAGCACCCAGTCTACTTTGTTAGTTCCCTCCTGCAGGGGGCTAGATCAAGGTACTCCAGCGTGCAGAAACTGCTCTTCGGCCTTCTTATGGCCTCGAGGAAGCTGCGTCACTACTTCCAGGCACACGAGATCACTGTCGTCACTCGCTTCCCTCTGCAACGGATATTGCACAATCCGGATGCAACGGGAAGAATTGTGGAATGGGCACTCGGAGCTGTCCAGCTTTGACCTCAAGTTTGAAAGTACTTGACGATTGAGCCGAGTCCTAGCGGAGTTCATTGCGAATGGACCGCAACGCGCCGATTTAAGAGGCCCAAGAGACTGCTCTCCCGGCAAGGAGGCAAGTTGTGATTGGATCATGTACTTTGATGGAGCTTTCTCCTTACAAGGCGCGGGGCTGGCGATCGCTTGTCGCGCCCATCGGAGAGCACCTCAAGCACGTGATCCAGATGCACTTCCCCAGGGAGGCGTCAACAAACAATACAACAGAGTATGAGGGGCTGCTTGCCGGTCTTAGGATCACGGCGGACCTCGGAATCAAGAAACTCCTCGTCAGGGGAGACTCGCAGCTTGTCGTCAAGCAATTCAACAAGGATTACCAGAGCCCGTTGATGAAGGCCTATGTCGATGAAGTGAGAAAGCTGGAAGAGCGTTTCGACGGTATACAGGCTGAACACGTTCCCCGAGCGGAGAACGATATCACCGATTACCTGTCAAAACGCGTTGCCCTCAAGCTACCCGTGGAACCAGGTACCTTTATGCTTCAGCTAACTCAGCCATCCGTTGATCGGTCAACAGAGCAGAATAAGAGGAGGAAATCAGGGCCCGGCAAGTACTTTCCCGCCGAGCTCCCCGGAGCCGTCGGCAAGGATGTTGCCGGGATACCGAGCCCGCCATGGGACGACGGCAGCTCGCGCGGGCGCTGCTTTTGCCGTCGAGACAGCCGCTCCTATAGCGGAGGAAATGCCTTTAGTCTCGCCGTCGAGCCCTGTGCTCCAGCGGCAGGCACAAGACACCGTCCGATTCCTCCAAACAGGGGAACTTCCTGAGGAGTAGGAAGAAGCGGAAAAAGTAGCCTGTCGCTCTACCATGTACCAGTTCGTCGATGACGTCCTGTACAGAAAGAGGCTGAACGGTGTGACATTGAAGTGTATCCCTCGACAGGAAGGACTGGAGTTGTTGGTGGAGATACATGGAGGCATATGTGGATCCCACATTGGGTTTAGGGCCCTTGCCGGCAAGGCATTTCGGCAAGGCTTCTTCGCCCACCGCCCTCCAGATGTGACGACACTAGTCACCGTGTGAAGCGTGTCGGCCCATTCAAAGAAGCTTCATCAGCCAGCTCAAGCCCTTCAAACCATTCCTCTCTCCCGCCCTTCTCGGTGCTGGGGCTCGACATATCGGGCCCTTTCCCGCGTTGTCGGGGCTTTGAGTACTTGTACGCTGTAATCGACAAGTTCACAAAGTGGCCGGAGGTGGAGGCAGTGAGGAAGGTCACAGCTCAGTCAGCCGACAAGTTCTTCAAGGGACTAGTGTGTCGTTTTGGCGTACCCAACAGGGTTATCAACGACAATGGCACACAGTTCACAAGCCGCACCTTCATGCAATATACTCAAGACCTCGGCAGAAAGTGCATTTCGCCTCGCTGCTCACCCACGAAGCAATGGTCAAGCTGAGAGGGCAAATGCTGAAGTACTACGAGGCTTAAGGACCAAGACCTTTGACAGGCTGCCTAGGAGTGGAAGGCGCTGGATTGATGAGTTGCCGGCGGTTCTTTGGTCGATCAGGACGACGCCAAATCGAGCCACCGGCCAGACACCTTTTTCCCTAGTATACGGAGCAGAAGCAGTTCTCCCCACTGAACTCATATACGGGTCACCTCGAGTGCTCGCTTATGACAAGCTTGAGCAAGAGCAACTGCGCCAAGATGACGCAATGCTCCTTGAGGAAGATCGTCTTCGGGCGGCTGTGAGAGCAGCACGCTACCAGCAAGCCTTGCGCCGCTACCATAGCCACAAGGTTCATGCCCGAATCCTTGAGGAAGGCGACCTTGTCCTTCGGCGCATTCAATCGGCCAAGAATTCCAACAAGTTGACGCCAAAATGGGAAGGACCTTATCGGGTAATACGAGTCACCAGGCCCGGCGCAGTCCGCTTGGAGACCGAAGATGCCGTTCCGGTGAGTAACTCCTGGAACATTGAGCATCTTTGCAAGTTTTACCCGTGAGGCGCGGCTTGCCGGGCCCCCCGGCAAGCCACCTTTTGTACAAGCATTGTCGATGATGCATGTAACCCTTTGTGCAAAGCCAGGCGCAGACCCTGAGCATAAATAAATGAAGCGTTGGCGCCCTAAGTTATAGCATGCATGCTAGGTCGAGTCTCGTCCTTGGTTAGGGTTGATAGTGCTTAGCGGCGACTAACCCCTAGCCTAGAGGTTGAGTGTGCGTCTCTTTGCCATTCTTTTGTCTTCTTTGGTTCGTAGGACTCACAGATATCCTTGCCGGATCACTAGAGGACGAAAAAGGAAAGAGGGACCGACCGGCATCTGGACCCCGGCAAGCCAGTATTGCCGGGGGCTGCAAGTGCAAAGATTCACCCACGGCAAACCAGAGTTGCCGGGGGCTACAGCTTCAGATAAGTTCTTCATCCCTTATCATGCATTCCCTTATGGACTGAGGTATGTGAAACCTCGTTTTTTCCCAAAACTACCGTGCTCCCTAAAACTCTAGGCCCTGTGGCTCGTTCTCGGGCCAGGTTTGGTCGAGTCGCGCAGCAAAAGGATAAAACGAGGAGCCTGAACCCACCTCATCCCTGCCTCCGCCAGAAGCGTGAGAAAGGTCGAGCGAAGTGGGAAGACGGCAGGGCCTGTTGCCGGGCAAGGAAATGTTTATCTTAGGGATATCAAAGATTTACTCCTTGTCGTGGGTTCTACCCGCAAACAAATGACCAGGCAAGCATCCCTTTTTCATTAAAAAAAATTCCACTCAGGTACAGCCCATGGGGAATGAAAAACATGAATGATGGGATTACAAGTTTTAAATTCAGCTAAGGCCCAACGGTTTACAAGCTAAAAAGAGATAAGGTGACCATAACCCCTTTCTTGTCCCTCTCCTCAGGAGGCAGGTCAAGGAGGCGAAAAGGGCAGAAGGGGCGCCTAGGCGAAGCACGAGTGGCGGAGACACCAAGAGAACATCTCGGTGGTCGTCCAAGGCTGGATGGTGATGGCGATGCGGAAGCGAGCTCAAGACGAGGCGGCAGGACGCCAAGATGCTGCGTCAAGGCGCGGTGCCCACAGATTCGATTTGACGGCCTTGCCGCCCGCCCTCTTCCTCTTCCGCAGCCTCCCAACGCCAGCCGCCCAAGGAGACGACCCCGAGAAGTTCAGGAAGTCGGCGACACGGATGACGGGGTCGCCGGTGCCGCACGGAGCGGCGCCCGACACCTAGTCGGACCCGTCATCCTGCCGCCCGCTACCCTCGTCGTCGCTGCCGCTGTCCTCCTCGCCACTCCCGCCCGAGGAGGAGTCCTCGCTATCAGAAGAGCTGTCCACGCAGCACCTTGCCCGAGTCCCGAAGCACCCGAAGACCTTGACGGAGAGGAGGCCGCCCTCCATTAGCTTGAAATGGAGAGTGAGCCCCTCGTCAAGCGGTGGATATGAGCGAATGTCTTCCATCCTCGGCGAAGATACATCACATGAGGGGCTGGGAAGTCTAAGCGAACTCGCGTACTGCTGATCCAACAGCCCCTCATGTGCAGCCGCAATGACTCCGGCGGATCCAGCTCCATCTCCCGCGCGAATGGAGTCGGGAGACGAAGGAGACGGCGAGGCGGACGGCGCAGCCTAACAAAGAACTCGCAAGGATCATCCCCAACATGGCCCTCCATGGGGGGAGGAACTACGGGCGGAGGCGAGACCGGCGCGCCGCCCCGACCTCCTCTTCCCCGAGCGCCTCGGCCTCGCCCACGGCCTTGCCCCCTCACCCTTCCCCTCGCGGCTGGCTCTGCCACCGCAGGTGCAGGAGAAGGAAGGACGCGTTGTCGAGCGGCGACCCTCGCCGCCACCGTTGAAGGGCCAGGATTCCCTCTTTCCATGGCGGATGGAGGGGGGAGCAGAAGCTGAAGGAAGGAGGAGATGGAAGAATGCGGGACACCATTCCCCCCCTCCCGCTCTTTATAAAGGAACGGGGTGGGGGCTCGGCCGCCCCGCTCAGCCAATCAAGACGCGGAAGGCGCAGGGAACTGGGACCAACCCGCTGCCCCAGCCCGCGACGGCCCGGTTTCCCGCCTCCACCGTTCGCCACCCCAAGCGCATGAGAACCACGTGGCAGGTGTGCGGGACCAAGGCGACGGGTGAGGCGACCTCTCCCCACCCCGTGATCGTGGGGAGTGGACGCCTTGAAGACCACGCCTCGGCCCCGTTCAGTAAATGGGCCGCGCCTCCATGCCTCCCTCCGTTTATGGGGAAGGCGCGAACTGCCCCTTTACTACGACGTGGATTTACGCGCCGCAGAGCTCAGCCCCACGCATGCCGCCCACGCCACGCACGCCCCCACGCCGAGCCACGCTGGAGGCATGGGAAGCGCAGCGCGAAAAAGACTTACCGCGTAAAACCACCCCCCTGCTCACAAGATTGTTTTTGGGCCTAGCCCAACGACGCGATTGCGCTTACGTGTGGCCCAGGCCCGGGGGCTCCTGTCGGTGTACAAAAGGAGGGGTACACTTTTTGTACCCCTATAAATGTGCACGGCAGTCTGAGCCATGGCACCACCAAGACCGAGCAAGGCAAGGGAGGTGAGCCAAGGTAAGGCCAAGCTCGAAGGAGCAGAACGACGCCAAGACCAAGACCACAAAGAGCAAAGGGGACGAAGCGGACTCCCCTAGCAAGATCCTTGCCGGGAGGCGGTTTTAGCAAACCCGGCAAGACCCTTGCCGTGGCAGCTCGTCCCACACCTACGGAGCGAATCACCCTTGAGTCCACTGCCCCCATGGGGCAAGGATTCGGGAGACATCCCCGTGGTGGCATGCAGATCTTTGTGAAGACATTCAAGATCAGATACACACTATAGAAGATGACGACCCTTGGCGGGATCCCAGCCAAGGAGGACCACAAGGCCCCCGGCAAGAGCCTTGCCGGGGATGACAGCAGGCGCCACGGCAAGACCCTTGCCGGGGCTACGACAAGGCCCTTGCCAAGAACACCCGTAGGGCCACCATCAGGCCCACGCCAATCAAACCTCCACCACCGTTCGCATGCAGCTGCCGACCCAACCAGTTGGGCAGGCACCTGCGTGGCGGCAAGCGGATCTTCATGGAGACCCACAACTGCGCCACCTCACCTGCCTGCCGCCTACATGGCACCATGGGCATCGCTGGCCGTATGCGTGTCGACACGAAGGGAGCGGCGACAGACGGGACAGGCTCTCCCGCCCCCGATAAAGCAAGGACACCTAAGCAAGACGCATTAAAGGCGCTTTGTCATGTAATGCGAAGGATAAACTCGATCATCTGTATTTTTCCACCTCCTGTGTGCCTTTGTGGCGACCCTTTCCCTATAAAAGGAGGCCCAAGGCGACCGGGAGGAGGATTCGGCTTTTTGGAGCTCCTCACGGCCCATTGCTAGTTCAAGAACACAGATAAACAAACCAACAAAGCAGGAGTAGGGTTTTACGCATCCTCGCGGCCCGAACCTAGATAAAGAAATCGTGTGCTATATGTTTGATCCGCTCTTCTCACGACCCTGCGCCTCGCGGCTGTAGTAGGGATTCTTTTGATCCCATAGGTGTCGTTCCCACCGACAACATGCAAGGGCAAAAAGGTCATTTCCACTCTGTGAAACCATAATGAAAATGATACCAAAAGTTTGGGCTCGACGAAACAAAGAAGTGGGCTTTGGAATCACATTATTTGGAGTTGCGAGCAAAAAGGTATAGCCCGACGAAGTTCAAGAACCAAACTGTAAAAAATAACTCTACAAACAGGCCCCTGTGCTGAAAAACAGAAAACGTATTTTAGGAAATACGTCTTCAGAATGGAGAAAGCGCATTTTTAGATAAAGCAGAGGCAGAATACGCTTACTTCACGCGAAAAAGTACTTTTCAAGCACGCCCACTAAAACGCTGCATGGTCCGGGCTGGGGTCGCTAATGTGCGGTCCCACGGGTAGGGCCTCATCACTTATCCATGCTGGCCGCCGGGTCAACGATGCGGGGCGGGCCAGCCCGAGTGGCTGCTGGTGGGGTCGAGGAAAGGAGGGGCCCGCCTGGCTCGACTCCTTCTTCCTCCTCGCGTGCCCGGACGGAGCAGAGCAGGGCGCGGCTCCGGCAATGAGCGCTAGCGCTTCCGGACACCGTAGGCGGCGCTCTACCTACCCACGTGCTCAGGGCAACGAGGCCGACCCGTTCCAGGATAGAACGGACCTCGAGGAGGGCGGTGTTGAGAGAAGCAAGCACTCCGGCGGAGGGGGCTTCGGGTGGAGATGGGACTCGAGGCCATAGTGGCTCCGGCGAGGGGGAAAGGACCTGGGGATGGTCGCCGAAATGGGGATGGTCTACTGGTGGTGGTAGGAGCAAGGGAGTGGCTCGGGTTCACTCCAATTTAGGAAGGCCGAGGCGGCGGCCATGGCGGCAGAGGGAGGGCAGGAGAGCTTCTCGAGCTCGGAGAAGAGGTCGGGAAGGCTTGCTGGAGTGGGGTGATGCTGGTGTTGTGCTCGAAGAGCTCGGGGAGGGCCATTTATAGGCGCGGGGCGAGGTGCCGAGCTGTCGTCGCCGCGGACGCGTGTGTGCGTGCATGGGCTTGGATGCAGGCGACGAGGGAGGCACAAAGGGGAGCTCACGGGGAGGAGGAGGCCAAAGGAGAAGTAGAGGAAGAAGCCGAGCGCCATTAAAGGTCGGTCTGCCACAGTGCGCCCGTGGGCGCTCAGCGGCGAGCGTCGGTGGGCGTCGGTGAAGAAACGGACGGAGGGGGAGAGGGGTCCAGGGGAACAACGACGACGCGGGCCAGCTGCTGGACACGCTCACGCGCACGAAGGCGACGAGGGGAGGAGGGGGTCCAGCACAAACATCCATCGGACGCGCCACTTCACACGTAGCGTGCAGTGACAGCACGCCATTTTCGCGGTCACCGCGTGCACTGGCATGTAGCGGGGAGAGGGGTTGTAACTTGTTGTCTAGTGGTAAGTCCTCCAGGGGAGGTCTCAACTATGGTGGTAGTTCGGTGAAAACTGCTACGGTTAACTTGTAATCACCCTCTGAAGTTTACTGCAGAAAACTTGGCCGTGAAACAGTACTCAACCGAGGTGAGATTAGAGCCAAATGAGTTGTCTGGGGTGATTAGCTTAGTAAGAACTACCATGCTGGGGAGTTTGGCAGGAAATGGACCAAGATTTAATGCACTTTCTTTGCAACTGCATAATCTGGTCCGGAAACTTGATCGGGAAGGTGCACTCACATGGAGTGTCAAATTGAGCTCAAATTGGGCAAGGCAGAGTCATTTGGTCCTATGAAGATGCTCAAAAAGTCTCATACCAATTGGCCAAGCCAAACTGGTACTTGCTTCAAAAACATCTCCTCTGGATAGAACTTGCAAAAATTCTAGAGGAATAATGGCTTCATTAAACAAGCACAAAATGGGTGGAGGTAGGTTATATGAATAATACAAGGCCTAGAAAAATAGGCAGCCATAATGGAGCAAGATAAAATATACTTGCTTCACAAACTGAAATTTTGGACAGTATCAAATAATTGAAGATGAGCTCACATGGAGGCATGAAATGAGCTCTACTTTGGTGGAGGGCTATGATATTATGATATGAGGTATCATGCAAAATGGCAACTCATTTGGATATGCCTAGCTTGCACCTCCTTCACAAAGCTTCTTTCTGGATAGAAACTTTGGAAAATCATAATTAAATAATTACTAGGCAAATGAGGTTGAATTTTGGCATGTGGCAATGATATCGACAGGAAAATGTATCCAAGGAGTTTAAGGTCAATTGGGAAAAGTAAAATAGCACTTGCTTCACAATGTGCCATTTAGGGCAGAATAGGAAATGAATTATTTGAGCATGATGATAAACATGACAAACGAAATATTTTTCCATATTTGAGAAATATATGACCCAAAAAATTTATGAAAATTATTTGGGAATTTTAGGAGTGATGGAAATAAAGGTTGCTTCACAACCTAGGGCAATTTGAGTTATTCCTTTAATAGAAAAGGAATATTCCCAATAAAAAGAATATTGGGATTTGGGCTAGGATGAAAAGGACAGGGTCTAGGGAAGGATTTGAGTATGACAAGCCACTCTGGAAGCAAAGAAGAGTTCATCTTCTTCACTTTCCAGACCACAAAGCCACGGAAAAAAGAAAATTCAAGCAAAAACCTCATAAAAACAAAAGAAAAAGAAAGTGCCAAAAATCAGGCTGTCACAAACCTTACCCCCTTAAAGAAATCTCGTCCTCGAGATTTGGTTACTCAGGGAACAAGTATGAAGATACTGACTTAAGGAAACTGTTTCCAACTCGGGTATCCTTTTTCTTATTTTTGTTCCGACTAATTTTTTATCTGACTGGCCCTGGGGTGGTTTGCTTTAATATACCCATATTTTGATAGATCTTACCTTGCTTGTTCATTCTTATACAGGCTCCAATTTCCTTTTAGATCTGCTGACTTAGCTGACTATGATTGATCCTCACGACTGAAATATATGTCGGTCTCACAAATCCAAGAGTGATTTCTGCTGGGTGTGTCATCCGGTACTAACAATCTTTCATGAAGTGGTGATCAGATTTTTCTAGTGGACACCCAAACTCTAACTCCTTGCATTGGGTTTCTCCACTAGATGCAGGTCCTTCGGGTTCCAACAGCGAGTTGGGTAATAACCGCTTTCCTGACAGATTCTGGCTTATTGCGGAAATTTCTGAATCATCTTAACTGGTTCCACTGTCTTGAGTATCGGATCTGTACCAAATATTTGATTGTCGCCTGCATCACTGGTCTTGCTCCTTCATTATTGTTTTCTTGGCCTGGATCCTTGGCTAAAAGAGCCGGGTCATATTGTATCACCATAGGTACTGTCGGTGCAATTTTTCGGCAATTGCAGCTTATCCTCATTTTTCTGACAGGGTACCCCATTAAATGGCAGGTTCAACACCCCTCAAGTTCTGACCACAGGAAAATGATCGTCTGAACCTTTGCAAGAAATCGGCAAATAAATCGGTAGCCACCAGAACGGTCTTTACAACTCAGATCTGGGACATTACTGAAATAACTTAACCACGACTCAGGACGGCCGAAAAGCAGCTCAGAACATGAGACCGGGTTGACAAGAAGAAGGTGGCAGCTCCCTAAAATAGCCAAAAAGCAGCTATAGGGCTACTGTCACAAAAAGAAACTCAACAACTGTACGAGATGGCCGAAAAGCAGCTCAGAACTCGTGAAAGTCGTTGAAGAGAGAAATAAAAATCGGCATCCACCCCGGATAGCTAAAAACAGCTTAGATCACAGGCGTGGTGCCGTCACTGGAGAAAAAGGGGACAAGGGCTCATTAGGATCATTTTCCAGGTTCACAGGTACTTGTATTGAGCTCATTGATGTCTTCAATCCTCATAATCCTTTGTCACCCTGCGGTGTATACTGGCTTTCTTCTCTTAACCATCCTCACGTGGTTGTCAGATCCTCATCCAAGTGACTTGTAAGATCTTGGTGGTATGCCCACCGCATATATATGAGAATCTGATTCCCAGGACAAATGTGTATTCTGACTGATTCTTGCTTCTGACCAAAATGTTGCGGATGTGATTCTTGGGATTCACTACCATATGCTGTCAATTCACAGCGTACTACCTTGTACCAATGTCTTACTGAGGAAGATTGGCTGGCTTGTGCTCGAAACTTTCATCGGGCAGCTTGCTGAAGAAGACTGGTATCGTGCTTCAGAAGCTTACCCCCTTAATAAAGACTTTGCTGGGGAAAGACTCAGTACCTCATGCCGGAAGCTTTTCTGATTGCCTACTGAAGAAGGCAGAGTACCTTGTACGGGAAATCATCCATGTATCGTACTGAGGAAGATAGATGAATCTTGCCTTGGAGGCTTCTCGGGTATCTTGCGAGGTAAGATTGGGTTGCTTACACCAGAAGCTTCTTATTGTGATACACGGACCAATTTCCACATATATAACCATCTTAATATTTTTGTTATTGATTTCTTGTATGAAACGGGGTTTTGCAGGACTATCCTCCTTTCTGAGTACATGCCATATTTTTGCTTGCTTCCAGGTACATCAATCATCCTCAACAAAAAATTAAACTTGTATCTGAGCCATACCTTTGATAATATTTTGTCAACCTTGCACACAATTTATCTTCTTGCTGATTTGATCATTTCTGCTATGAGGAGTGCACGTTAATGCAAATTTTATACTGACATTCCATCCAGGATTTCTTTTGTATTCAGACAAGCTATTTCCAATTTCACTGCAGTCTGCTGACAATTCCATTCTATTTAGCTGAGTTTCCAAATATATGCATTTCTTGCTGACTCTTCGGGTCCGGTGTCGGATGACGAGCAACTTCAATAGGGGGAAAATTTGTAACACCGAAGGCCCAAAGAAAGAAACAAAAGAAACGACTAAAACAAAAGCACACAAGCATACTACTAAATTAATCAAGCAATCATCACATATTACTGCTACTCACACCATAATATGCATGCACACCTAAGCACACAAATCGCGCGGAAACTCTGGTATTACTGTCTAATATGCTGTGGTGGTGTGCACAAAAATTATATCCATGTGTGGAAGGAGTTGGCGTAACCGAAGCTACACCAAGCACTAGCTGAACAGTGGCTGGATCTGGATGGATACACAGGTGAGAACGGACTTGACGATCAAGTAGCGAGACACATAAGTCACGACCACATCATCATCAAGCGTATGAAAGGGATTCGTACACGTCCAAAGAATATAATGTAGGGTAGCGGTGAAAAAACAAGGCTCGCTGGCATTGCCCTTTTCTGATAACCAAGATCAGTAAGGGTTGCTAGAGGGATGAGATGGATGGCATGATTCGGGATAGAAACAAGTCTATCACCGAAATAATATGAGTGGGTGGCGGAAAAATATACACGATACCTGAGCATAACTCCTGCAAATGGTGTCTGGAACACTTGGGGACCAGGGCATCACTCTTCTTGGACAGAGATAACTCCGAACACCTAAGAGCAGACATGCTAGGAAAGAGGGTGCAGGCGGTGGACCGAAAACGATGCCACCTACACTCACAAGATTAACTGTTAGTGACAAAATAATAATCTATATGGATGCTATGCGACAAACAAATGCAACAATCAAGTGCAACAAACCAACTGGGGTCTATACTACCGCTTTCTAACGTTCGCGCGGGCTAAGGCATCCTACAGCCAGACTACTCTGATACCAAACATGTGGCACCCCGGCTCAGAGAAAACCGGAACGCCCCGTATTCCAGCCCAAAGATCGAGGAGAAGTCTTCTGGAATACGGCACTGCTTAGCATAGAACAAACCAGCTTACTATTATTACACGAATATGAATACAAGGTTTCTGATATTACAATGAATAACATCGGCATGGCGACACTACGCCATCCTCAGTTGCTCTATGCAAGCAGCAGAACAACTCGAAGCAGCGGAAAAACTACTGGCAGCGAAACAACGACGACGGTGGTGAACTCCACTCCGCAGGGACTCTGGCTGGAACGCTTATCCTAGCTCGCGAACACAGGAACAACACCAAAAAAACAAGCAATCTAGGCACGACCTGCAAGCTGGCATGACACGCCAGGTCAGTACATTGAATGTACTTGCAAGCTCACAATAACTAGACGCATTCAAGACAAACAATAGTATGGCAATTACAGGTTAAGTAGGGATTATCATGAGATCATCAGGATAACATGGCATGAACAATATGAACATTATATCGCTAGGACAATATATGATCATGGCATGAACATATAAATCTGATGATACTAGCATGCAACATGATGACACTACATGCACCATTTATTCTGTTCGGGTTACCTCGTAAACATCACATGCATCACTAACCAACCTCGGACATCACACGATCACCTCAGGATCAAATCAAGCTTGGTATAAACAATACCATAGTAATCATTAAATGACCACAAGGAGCTTGATTTTTACCCACGATTCTCGCACAACATCACGAATGTACAACAACTCGACATCCTCGATACCATGGTGATCTTTTCGGCGATCACAACCATGAACAACACTTGGTCTTACACGGTGATCTTTCCGGCGATCACAACCAACTTATCTCATCGTCGAACCGGGGTTGTCATTAATCAAGTTATTATTAATACTATTGACTCACAGTGGGACCGACTACGAACTGGGCCCTTATCCGTGGGCGCGGCTATCGATAGATTGAATATACACTCTGCAGAGGTTAGTACACTGTACCTAGACCACGGAACCCATGGCCTCGCACTCCCATTCGGGTGGACCAGCGGCGTTCTGACAAAACCGATCTACTGCCATGACACTCTCCCGGCCACTCCGACTCACTCCCCATTGGGCTAGTCCTGGGTGGCCCCGTGTCTACCAGAGACACGACGACCACCGTTGTGGTCCGTCCCAAACAGGGACAAAAGCGCTTATCATCCAACTAAGGGCACATAAGGTTATGTATGCCTACCTGATCAGGGTACGCATGCCCATAACCTTCCCTAGTTGGAGGCACCGGTGAGAGGCACGATAATAGACCCAGTTAGGACCCCCCATAAGGCAAGTGTGGTTGCACTGGTCAGCTCGATTTGGTGGCACCGTGACTCAGCCAACAATTGTTCAAGTTCAATTTAAAACGGTTAAACTTGAATGCAATATGCTGAGCCATGATAAAATAACATGATGCAATAATGCATAAACATGATATCAACATAAGCACGGGGTGCAACATAACTATCCACCATATCCACAATGAATCATATCCAACTGAGCATAGTATAATGACGAGCATGAATATCACAAGTAGAACACTACTCATAGAAACCTAGCATGACCACTAGCATCAACAATAAATATCATGCAAGACATATCAACAATTCTACCATGCAATCATTTAACCAACTGGATGCAATGGGACATGCATAACAACGGTACTCGGGACAGATGGCAGTCATGCACCGAAGACCATCACCAACATCAACATGTAGTACTAGCAAGCATAGCCATATGAAAGGAATACTAGCACTAGGAGGGCCTGATAACTAGGTGCATAACAACATAGTAAGAAAGTAAGCGCTAACCCAGAAGCATTACCGAAACCATGATAAACATATTTTAAATAGGCCATCATTTAATAAATATTCAAGTTGAAAACCATGGCTACTGCATGACTATCATGCAAGTGGGTATTGTGGCTTGCCTGGGGATAAAGAAGGCACCAGGGAGAAGTGCGGTGAAGCCGCGGAAAGATTTGCCGGAAACCGTTCTCTCTCGTAGGGGATGTTTATGTGCAAGGGAAAAAAGGTCATTTTCACACTGTCAAACCATTGTGAAAATGATACCAAAAGTTCTGGCTCGACGAAACAAAGACGTGGGCTTTGGAATCACCTTATTTGGAGTTGCGAACAAAAAGTTATAGCCCGACGAAGTTCAGGGACCAATCTGTAAAAAATAACTCTACAAATAGGCCCTCAGGTTGAAAAAACGTAAACGATTTTAGGAAATACGTCTCGTAATGGAGAAAGCGCATTTTAGATAAAGCAGAGGCGGAATACGCTTACTTCACGCCGAAAACGCATTTTTCAAGCACGCCCACTTAAACGCTGCAAGGGTCCGTTAGTCGCCGACGCGGGTCCCACGGGTGGGGCCCGTCACTTATACACGTTGGTCGCCTGGTCAACGCATCTTTGGGCGGGCGGGCCTGAGTGGCCGCCAGTGGGGTCGGGAAAGGAGGGGCCCGCCTGGCCCGGCTCCTTCTTCCTCCTCGCGTGGTCCGACGGAGCAGAGCAGGGCGCGGCTCCCGGCGACGAGCGCTAGCGCTCCGGCCACCGAGGCGGCACTCTACCTACCCACGTGTTCAGGGCGACGAGGCCGACCCATTCCAGGACAGAACTGACCTCGAGGAGGGCGGTGTTGAGAGAAGCAAGCACTCCGGCGGAGGGGGCTTCGGCTGGAGATGGGACTCGAGGCCATAGTGGCTCTGGCGAGGGGGAAAGGACCTGGGGATGGTCGCCGGAGTGGGGGCGGTCTACTGGTGGTGGTAGGAGCGAGGGAGTGGCTCGGGTTTGCTCCAATTTAGGAGGGCCGAGGCGGCGGCCATGGTAACAGAGGGAGGGCAGGAGAGCTTCTCGAGCTCGGAGAAGAGGTCGAGGAGGCTTGCTGGAGTGGGGTGAGGCTCATGTTATGCTCGAAGAGCTCGGGGAGGGTCATTTATAGGCGCGGGGCGAGGTGCCGAGCTGTCGTCGCCGCGGATGCTTGGCCGGCGCCGCGGACGCGTGTGCGCGCGCATGGGCTCGGAGGCAGACGACGAGGGAAGCACAGAGGGGAGCTCACGGGGAGGAGGAGGCAAAAGGAGAAGCTGAGGAAGAAGCTGAGCGCAATTAAAGCTCGGTCGGCCATAGTGCGCCTGTGGGCCCTCGGCGGCGAGCATCGGTGGGCGTCGGTGAGGAAATGGACGGAGGGGGAGAGGGGTCCAGGGGAACGGCGACGACGCAGGCCAGCTACTGGACAGGCTCACGCGCGCGAAGGCTACGAGAGGAGGAGGGGTCCAAGACAAGCAGTTATTAGACGCGCCATCGCACACGTAGCGCGCGTGCATGTGCACGCCATTGTCACGGTCACCGCGTGCATTGGCATGTAGCGGGGGAAAGGGGCTGGAAGTTGTTGTCTAGTGGTAAGTGCTTCCAGGGGAGGTCTCAACTATGGTGGTAGTTCGGTGAAAACTGCTACGGTTAACTGGTAATCACCCTCTGAAGTTTATTGCAGTAAACTTGGCCGTGAAACAGTACTCAACTGAGGTGAGATTAGAGCAAAATGAGTTGTCTGGGGTGATTAGCTTAGTAAGAACTACCATGCTGGCGAGTTTGGTAGGAAATGGACCAAGATTTAGTGCACTTGCTTTGCAACTGCATAATCTGGTCAAGAAACTTGATCAGGAAGGTGTACTCACATGGAGTGTCAAACTGAGCTCAAATTGGGCAAGGCAGAGTCATTTGGTCCTATGAAGATGCTCAAAAAGTCTCTTTCGGCGTTCTGGGAATGGGGGTCCCTGGACTTGCCTGCCTGCGGCCCATGGCGTGGCTAAGCAGCAGGCCGTACGGCCCATCTTCACCAACAAAGCATCCAAGACCTTCACAAGGGTCCAAGCCTCGCGAGGCGGACGACACAAGACCTCCTCAGGAGTGGCCTAGCCAGGCAGGCTCTCGATGAGCGGAGATATCAAGGCGGGGCAAACCTTACGAGGCTCTCGTGACGTGAGCCATGACGAACGGCGCCAGGAGGGTGCCAGGTGGGCGCCAGTGTGCACAGCATCCCCATTTCCTCGTTGGTGCTAAGGAGGCAAGCGCAGACGAAGAGTACCGAGGCATCAGGCAAAGGTTGCCATATTGGTGCAACAAGACCAAGACCAGGAGGACGGCAAGGCGGAGGTCATCGTGGAGCCCAAGACGGCGTCATCCCAGGGCTTTTCGCATGCGAAGACCGCTTTTGTCAGGATAGCTTGTACTAGCTGTCCCCCTTCAAATTTGCCCACCGTTGTTGGCTCTCTTCCCGCTCAACATTTGGGAAGTGGACCAGGGCCTCTATAAATAGGCTTAACCACCACACTAGTGGGGACAACTCGAACAGATCAAGAAGCCAACACTCCCACAAGAACACCTCGACCTCAGGAGGTTGTTCTTCCCTTGTATTGTTCTTCATCAGCCCAAGAGGCAATCCACCACCACCACACTGGAGTAGGGTATTACACCACAACGGTCGCCCGAACCAGTATAAACCTCGTGTCTGTTTCTGTGTTGTGAGTTCGTCGAGTTCGTCCGCAAGATCTTAGCGAGCTTGAGCGTAGATCGGTAGGAGGGAAAGACTTCACGCGCACCCAAGTGTTCGAACCTTTATGGTTTGCCGGAACCCCACATCCGACAGTCTCATACCAATTGGCCAAGCCAAACTGGTACTTGCTTCACAAACATCTCCTCTGGACAGAAACTTGCAAAAATTCTAGAGGAATAATGGCTTCATGAAACATGCCCAAAAAGGGTGGAGGTAGGTTATATGGATAATAGAAGGCCTAGAAAAATTGGCAGCCATAATGGAGTAACATAAAATATACTTGCTTCACAAACTGAAATTTTGGACAGAATCAAAGAATTGAAGATCAGCTCACATGGAGGCATGACATGAGCTCTAATTTGGTGGAGGGCTATGATATGATGATATGAGGGATCATGCAAAATGGCAACTCATTTTGATATGTCTAGCTTGCACCTCCTTCATAAAGCTTCTTTCTGGATAGAAACTTTGGTAAATCATAATTAAATAATTACTAGGCAAATGAGGTTGCATTTTGGCATGTGGCAGTGATATGGACAGGAAAAGGTGTCCAAGGAGTTTGAGGTCAATTGGGAAAAGTAAAATAGCACTTGCTTCACAATGTGCCATTTAGGGCAGAATAGGAAATGAATTATTTGAACATGATGATAAACATGAAAAACGAAATATTTTGCCATATTTGAGAAAGATATGACCCAAACAATTTATGAAAATTATTTGGGAATTTTAGGAGTGATGGAAATAAAGGTTGCTTCACAACCTAGGGCAATTTGAGTTATTCCTTTAATAGAAAAGGAATATTCCCAATAAAAAGAATATTGGGATTTGTGCTAGGATGAAAAGGACAGGGTCTAGGGAAGGATTTGGGTATGACAAGCCACTCTGGAAGCAAAGAATAGTTCATCTTCTTCACTTTCCAGACCACAAAGCCACGGAAAAAAGAAAACTCAAGCAAAAACCTTAGAAAAACAAAAGAAAAAGAAAGTGCCAAAAATCAGGTTGTCAGACTTATGCATTGTTATTCATCAGTATGTACTTCATCTTTCTACCATACCATGTTTTTTTACATTACATTGAAGTGTTGTTATAGTGCTCTGTTGCAATGCCATCTTAGTTTCCCAATCATACACGTGTATGTTGCCTTAGTTTTTGCTGTACGTATTCCGCTAGCATACAGTTTTACATTCAACTAGTGTTTTTTTACTATGTTGTCCTATCGTATCCCTAGCTCTTACACCATACTCCCTCCGTCCGGATTACATGTTGCCAAAATGGATAAAAAAGGATGTATCTAGAACTGAAATACGCCTAGACCCATCCATTTATTTCCGGATGGAGGGAATACATGTCAATATGTCATGCCTTTCTATTCTTCAATACCTATTCCATCTCTCTGCTGTAGCATGTTTTATAATTGAAGCACCATTCTTCTATACAAGGCATGCAAGGGGAAGACGACTATGTTAGAATCTGAAGGGTTACAAACCAGGTCTTTGCAAAAGATCTAAACGCCAGGAGATAATAAACCAACTCCAGTTTTTATAGATACTGCTCCAAAGACAGAGAAACCCAACTCCTCACGATAATAAGCAGATTCCAGTGGCCAAAGAACGAGTCCGCTCCAGTCCAGCAAAAATATGTCAACTCCATTCTAAGAAGCGTGTGTGTATCCTTGCATCATGAAATTTTATAGCATGCTGATCATATTTTTCTACATGTTTCTTACCCATCTCTCTTTTATAAAATAAGCTTAACAGATAGAAGAATTTCTGCACTGGTATCGTCTGTGAGGAAAGATTCTTGTAGGAATTCTCTGTGCTCCAATGCAGATGTAAGTACCTGTTGTATATCACTATATTTTTACATCAGCATGTATTTTGTTAATCGGCGTGAATCCAACCTTTATCTGATCTAAATTTAGTTGTAGCAAAATGTATGATTAAAGGCCACAATGTTGTTTTTGTAAGGAAAACTGCCTGGCAGTTTTGCATCCTGAGCTGCATAGTGTACTATCTCATATCAGTGGGTTTGAATACTTTGGTTCTGCAGTGGGTTTTCAGTGTTTTTTTACTGTGTTGTCCTGTCGTATCCCTAGCTCTTACATCATACTCCCTCCGTCCGGATTACATGTCGCAGAAATGGATAAAACTGGATGTATCTAGAACTGAAATATGCCTAGACCCATCCATTTATTTCCGGATGGAGGGAATACATGTCAATATGTCATGCCTTTCTATTATTCAGTACCTATTCCATCTTTGTTGTAGCATGTTTTTTAATTGAATCACCATTCTTCTATATAAGGCATGCAAGGGGAAGACGGCTATGTTAGAATCTGAAGGGTTACAAACCAGGTCTTTGCAAAAGATCCAAATGCCAGGAGATAACAAAACCTACTCCATTTTTCATAGATACTGCTCCAAAGACAGAGAAACCCAACTCCCATCGATAATAAGCAGATTCCAGTACAAAGAACTAGTCCGCTCCATCCAAAGAAAAGGATGTCAACTCCATTCTAAGAAGCGCAGCGTATCCTTGCATCATGAAATTTTATAGCATTTCGATGATATTTTCTACATGTTTCTTACCCATCTCTCTTTAGAAAATAAGGTTAAATGATAGAAGACTTCCTTCATTGGGATTGTATTCGAGGAAAATATCTTATGGAATTCTCGTGCTCCAATGTTGATGTACGTACTGTTGTATATCACCGTATTTTTACATCAGCATGTATTTTGTTAATCGGCGTTAATCCAACCTTTATGTGATCTAAAATTAGTTGTAGCAAAATGTTAAAGGCGCAAATGTTGATTTTTGTAAAGAAAATTGCCTGGTAGTTTTGCATACTGAGCTGCATGAGTGTACTATCTCATATCATGCACATTACTGAATTGTAGTGCTGCTCTGGTTGCCCATTCATTCATTGTGTCAATGTTGCTTTCGTATTACCTTACCTGGCTGATGATAGCTGTGCCATATTGTGTTAATTTGGTGTTGGCTAGTTGCCCAAACGTTCATTGTGCCAATGTTGCTCTCCTATTATCTGACTTGGCCAATGATAGCAATGCTAGTGTCTTAATTTGGTCTGGCTCTGTCAAGATAAGAAGACAAACTCGAAAACAGAGGGCAACCCCATTGTTTCTTTCCAATAAATCTAGGCCAGGTAATATGCCAATAACTCATGATTAATCTGTTTGGTTCCCTCCTAATTTATGTTATGATGCAAATGGTCGAGACACTCTCCACTATCAATAATACAAGCCTCGCCAAAATCGCCATCTGAATCTGCTCAAGATCCTCGCCTCAATGCAACGGAAAAATGTATGTTTGTGAACCAATTAATGGCTGAAGCAATGATGGAAATGGTGGAGGAATCAGAGGTGCAGAGTCGTGCGACACAACAAGCGATCAATGTTTTCAGAGACAAGTAGCAAAGCAGCAAGAACTTGCCCACATGCTTATGGGCGCCATCCGTCTTGAGGTTGCAGATTGTGACGTTGTAGATCGTTAGGTTCTGTTTCATTTATTTGCACCGCATCAATCTTTGATTGCCCAAAGGATTTAATTTCTGTAATATATGCTTTGGATGTGCAACGTTTTTCCCTGTATGTCGTACCTTTGCTTGATCGTCTTTGGTCCTGTGCATAATTGCTCGTCGTAATGGGCTCAAATTATCTAATTTGGCCTAAAGACATGTACAAAATTTAGTGGGCCCATTAAGTTAATGGGCCGTTACCAGACCAAAAGTTAATGGTCGACCCTCTTAACTCCTAGGTCGTTAACAGGCCGACATCGAAGCGGGCAACAGGTGGGCCCAATTGATTTCACGGGCCATTAACATGCCGTTACTAAGTTCGGGCTACATATGGCCGAACTATACTTGGGCCTTTAGCAGGCCGAAAGAGACAGCGGGCTTGTACTGGATCATGAAGAGCATGGGCCGCTAAGAGGCCGAAAGTCAGGTCGTATTGTAAATGGCCCAACTGTGTTGTGGGCCTTTAGCAGGCCGGAAGAGAAACCGGGCTGGTATTGGACCATGAAGGGCATGGGCCGTTAAAAGGCCAAAACTCAGGTCCGACTACAAATGGCCCAACTCATTTATGGTCTGTTAACAGGCTGAAAGGCACACAGGGCCGGGTATTGGCCCAACACTTAAATGGATCGCTAAAAGGCCAAAACTCAGGCCCGACTACAAATGGCCCAACTGATATATGGGCCGTTAACAGGGTGAAAGACACATCAGGACAGAAATTGGCCCAACACTTAAATGGGTCGCTAAAAGGCCGAAACTCAGGTCCGACTACAAATGACCCAACTTATTTATGGGCCGTCAATAGGCTGAAAGACACACCGGGCCAGACATTAGCCCAACATTTAAATGGGTCCCTAAAAGGCCGAAAGATGTACATCGTGAAAATTGGCCCATCCATTGAATGGGCCGTTAACAGGCCGAAATCTCATCGGGCCGATATTGAGCCCAAATATTTAGCGGGCTGTTAACGGGCTCGAACTGACGATGGGCTACAATGGTGTCAAATCTTTAACGGGCCGTTGACGAGCTGAATTGGCACATCTCGTATGGGTCGTGGGCTTAAATGGACCTGACACAAGTAGGCCTATATGGGCTGTCCTGCTAATTTTTACTAGGCCGGCCTTTTTCACTGAAATGGGCCACTGTTGGGGCCATGCCATGTCTCGACCTATCATAGGCGCCTCCTGTCCAATGAGTGGATGACATATGTCCCAATGGTGAGGCAACACGTGTTTCCTTTGGCCAATGATGATTTTACACGTGGAGAATCCCCATTGGTTCGGGTTGTTAATGTGTTATCAAATCCAAAACCGGACTTGATAGCTTAACGGCGTTCCGTTACGGTGGATGCCATGTGTCGGTCACCCTTGACGAAAGCACTTCTGTGATGCACGATTTATCGTCATGGAAGTGGACACTTCCATGATGATACTTTTGGTAATGTCATGGAACACTTCTACGACAGCACAGGTATGACTATCTTGATTCTGTCATAAAATCGTCATGGATGTACATGCATGACAAAAAACACGACCTAGTGTGACAAACACGTATCATCACGGAAGTGTATTTTTTTGTAGTGCTACTACGCCGTGCAGCTCTGCTTCCAGCAGGGCGAGAAGGTCTCCAACAACATAGCATAGTACGAAGGCCTCATAGCTCGTCTCAAGGCTGCGGTGGCACTGGGAGTGAAGCGCCTCACCATCAAGGGCGACTCGCAGCTCCTCGTCAACTTCTCAGACAAGGTATATGAGCTGAAGGACGAGCACATGGAGGCGTACCTCGCGGAGGTACGCAAGATGGAGAAGCTGTTCTTGGGCCTGGAATTGCAGCACGTGCCTCGTGGCACGAACAAAGAAGCCGACGACATCGCCAGGAGGGCATCCAAGCGGCTACCCCAAGAGCCTGGCGTCTTTGAGGAGCGGCTCTTCAAGCCATCAGCAACACCACCCCTTTCAAGAACAGCGCTGCCTTGGGAGGAGCTCCCTCAACCACCTGCCTCGGGAGCCCCGGCCTGGGGCGCGACCTCAGGAGCATGCTTACTCTTGGTGCTCGAGCCTCAGGAGGGGTGCTGGACCAAGGAATTCAAGGAATACCTGACGCAAGGGATGCTGCCGTAGAAGGAAGAGGACGCGGAGCGAGTGGCCCGATAGGCCACGGCATACTGCATCCAGGACGGTGAGTTATACAGGAAGCGGCCAAATGATGTTTCCCTGTGTTGCATCTGCGGGGAGCAGAGGAAAGAGCTGCTAGCCGACATACACGGCGGGGACTGCGGGCACCACTCGTCGTCACGGACCCTCGTCGGCAAGGTGTTTTGCTGCATATTCTACTGGCCTACGGCACTCAATGACGCAACTGAGCTGGTGAAGTCCTGTGAGGCCTGTCAGTTCCACGCCAAGAAGATCCATCAGCCGGCCCAGGGCCTCTAGACCATCCCACTCTCGTGGCCATTCGCGGTCTGGGGGCTGGATATCTTGGGCCCGTTCCCTCGAGTGTCTGCGGGCTACCGCAACCTCTACGTCGCCATCGACAAGTTCACCAAGTGGGCGGAGGTAGAAGCCGTCTGCACCATCCCGGCCGGCTCCGCGGTCAAGTTCATCAAAGGTCTTGTGAGCCGGTTTGGGGTCCCCAACCGCATCATCACCGATAACGGCTCACAGTTCACTAGCAATCTCTTCAAGACATATTGTGCTAACCTTGGAACGCAGATCTGCTACGCTTCGGTGGTGCACCCCCGGAGCAATGGTCAGGCCGAACATGCCAATGCGGAGGTCCTGGGAGGCCTCAAGACCAGGACCTTCAAGAAGAAGCGCGAGGCATGCGGCAGGGGATGGCACGACGAGCTCCAGTTCCGTGGTGTGGTCCATCCGCACCACCGCCACCAAGCCAACGGGCGAGACCCCATTCTTCCTCATATACAGAGCAGAGGCGGTCCTCCCTCACGAGGTCAAGCATTGCTCCGCGCGGGTCCTGGCATTTGATGAGGCGCAGCAGGACGCCATGCGGGGGATGGACCTTGTGCTGGGGGAGGAACGCCGCCGTGAAGCCACGCTATGGGCGGCAAGATATCAGCAGGCGCTGCGACGGTACCACTGTCACAACATCCGATCCAGGACGCTCGAGGTGGGTGACCTTGTCCTAAGGCGGGTGCTCTATAGGGAAGGGCTGCATAAGCTCTCACCCAGGTGGGAGGGCCCGTTTAGGGTCGCCCACGCCTCCAGGCCTGGCGCCGCGCGCCTAGAGAAGTAGGACGGGGTACCCATCCAAAACGCCTGGAACATCCAGCACCTCCGGAAGTTCTACCCTGAAGAAAGGCCCAACACCTGTGAAGAAGGTCTAGTGCCTGTGAAGGTGTCCGCTCATGACACTCTCACGTAATAATGAGTGGGCTTGTACACGCCCTGGAGTCTCAGGAGTGCCGCCCTCGGGCCTCTGGAGCTCCCTCCCACGTCCTAGTGGCAGCACTTAGCTCAGCGCTGGTGAGAAGACAAGAAGACAAGGCTAGGTGCCGGACACGGCTTTTCATTTGCTTTCTGTAGTTGGCTTGCCCGTCTTTAATCGAAATTTGCTTTCTGGTGTTCCTTGCCGGTCTTGTTCCATCGCCTTCTGCCCCTGTTTCTACCTTCGGTTCTCTGTTTGACCTGTACTCTCTCACGCGTCCCTCGTGAGGGGGCTGGACAGGTGCCCTCGTGAGCGTCTTGTCTGGTTTCGCGAGGCACTCTCGTTCGAGCCGCAAGCTGGCGCTCCTCTCTCAATCTGTGCCCCTTAGGTACCACGATGCGAGGCGCTGGGTCATGGCCAGCGGTGCCTGCGACCAGGGCTCGGGATCTCCTAACAAATTTTTACAATTCCTAGACGCCTCGCCAGGTACTGAGAAATGCGCGCCTCATGAGGCGGAAACTACTTCAAGCACGTCAAGCTAAGTTATTCCTACATGCCTGTATAAAACATTGATATTGCGACGCGACATAGGAACAATAAACACAGCATAACAACTTGGAAATCATAGTTTTGCTGCACGCCCCTGCGGGGCCCCATACTTGTATCTCTCTTAATGCAGGAAGAAAAGGAAGAACAAAACAAAAGCGGTGCATGCCCCTGCGGCAGCTCGCGAGAATGGACCCATGGCGCTCTCATGGGCTTAGCCGGGCCCTTCTTGGCGAGCCTTCCCCTTCTCCGCGGCCGAGAACCTCTTCGCGGGCGCCATGGGGGTCGCTGCTAGCAATGAGGCGAGGAAGGAGAAGCGAGCAGGAAGAGATGAGCAACGGGGGCTCCGCCCTCCCCCCCCCCCTCCTCATTTATAGCAGGAGAAGGCCAACCGGCGATTCCCACGATCACAGGTAATGATGATATTTCTCTGCATGAAGCAGGGACTCGTCAAGTCGGGTAGTTGTCGAGGCGGCATGGGGAAGCGGAGACGCCCACACCCAATCAATCGCCATGCATCGACCACGGCCGCAGGCTATTGGAGCCCACGGCACTCCGCACTTGCCCTTTGGCCTCGCCTCGAAGCCAAGTCCGAGCGCGCCTTGGGCCCGGGGGCTACTGTCGGCGTCCTGGGAACGGGGGTCCCCAGACTTGCCTGCCTATGGCCCAGGGCGTGGCTCCACCAGCGGCCCTGTACGGCCCATCTTCACCAGCAAACACTCAAGACCCTCGCGAGGGGCCAAGCCTCGCGAGGCGGACGACACAAGACCTCCTCGGGAGCGGCCTCACCAGGTGATACGTCTCCAACGTATCTATAATTTTTGATTGCTTCATGCTATATTATATTCTGTTTTGGATGATTAATGGGCTTTGTTATACACTTTTATATTAATTTTGGGACTAACGTATTAACCGGAGGCCCAGCCCAAATTGCTGTTTTTTTGCCTATTTCAGAGTTCGCACAAAAAGAATATCAAACGGAGTCCAAACGGAATGAAACCTTCTGGAACGTGATTTTCGGAACAAACATGATCCAGAGGACTTGCAGTCTACGTCAAGAAATCAACCAGGAGAGCACGAGGCAGGGGCGCGCCTACCCCCCGGGCGCGCCCTTCACCCTCGTGGGGCCCATGTTGCTCCACCGACGTACTTCTTCCTCCTATATATACCTACGTACCCCCAAACCAACAGAGGCATCCACGAAAACCTAATTCCACCGCCACAACCTTCTGTACCCGTGAGATCCCATCTTGGGGCCTTTTCCGGCGTCCTGCCGGAGGGGGCATTGATCATGGAGGGCTTCTACATCAACACCATAGCCTCTCCGATGATGTGTGAGTAGTTTACCTCAGACCTTCGGGTCCATAGTTATTAGCTAGATGGCTTCTTCTCTCTCTTTGGATCTCAATACAAAGTTCTCCATGATTCTCGTGGAGATCTATTCGATGTAATCTTCTTTTGCGGTGTGTTTGTTGAGACCGATGAATTGTGGGTTTATGATCAAGTTTATCTATGAACAATATTTGAATCTTCTCTGAATTCTTTTACGTATGATTGGTTATCTTTGCAAGTCTCTTCGAATTATCAGTTTGCTTTGGCCTACTAGATTGATCTTTCTTGCAATGGGAGAAGTGCTTAGCTTTGGGTTCAATCTTGTGGTGTCCTTTCCCAGTGACAGCAGGGGCAGCAAGGCACGTATTGTATTGTTGCCATCGAGGATAACAAGATGGTTTTTTATCATATTGCCTTATCCCTCTACATCATGTCATCTTACTTAAAGCATTACTCTGTTCTTTTGAACTTAATACTCTAGGTGCATGATGGATAGCGGTCGATGTGTGGAGTAATAGTAGCAGGCAGGAGTCGGTCTACTTGTCACGGACGTGATGCCTATATTCATGATCATACCTAGATATTCTCATAACTATGCTCAATTCTATCAATTGCTCAACAGTAATTTGTTCACCCACCGTAATACTTATGCTCTTGAGAGAAGCCACTAGTGAAACCTATGGCCCCCGGGTCTATTTCCCATCATATTAATCTTCCAACACTTAGCTATTTTTATTGCCTTTTATTTTACTTTGCATCTTTATTATAAAAATACCAAAAATATTACCTTATCATATCTATCAGATCTCACTTTCGTAAGTGACCGTGAAGGGATTGACAACCCCTTTATTGCGTTGGTTGCGAGGTTTTTATTTGTTTGTGTAGGTGCGAGGGACTTGAGCGTGGCCTCCTACTGGATTGATACCTTGGTTCTCAAAAACTGAGGGAAATACTTACGCTACTTTACTGCATCACCCTTTCCTCTTCAAGGGAAAACCAACACAGTGCTCAAGAGGTAGCAAGAAGGATTTCTGGCGCCGTTGCCGGGGAGGCTCACACCAAGTCAAGTCAAGATTTGATTTCCCGTCAACGAGCCATTTCTGGCACCGTTGCCGGGGAGTCTACGCAAAAGTCAACATACCAAGTACCCATCACAAAATCTTATCTCCCGCATTACATTATTTGCCATTTGCCTCTCGTTTTCCTCTCCACCACTTCACCCTTGCCGTTTTATTCGCCCTCGCCTTTCCGTTCGCCTCTTTCTTGCTCGCTGCTTGCTTGCTCGTGTGTTGGATTGCTTGCTTGTCACGATGGCTCAAGATAATACTAAATTGTGTGACTTTACCAATACCAACAACAATGATTTTCTTAGCACTCCGATTTCTCCCCTTACCGATACTGAATCTTGTGAAATTAATTCTGCTTTGTTGAATCTTGTCATGAAAGATCAATTTGCTGGCCTTCGTAGTGAAGATGTCGCTACCCATCTAAATAGCTTCGTTGATTTGTGTGATATGCAAAAGAAGAAAGATGTGGACAATGATATTGTTAAATTTAAGCTATTTCCTTTTTCGCTTAGAGATCGTGCTAAAACTTGGTTGTCGTCTTTGCTTAAAAACAATATTGATTCTTGGAATAAGTTCAAAGATGCTTTTATCTCTAAGTATTTTCCTCCCGCTAAGATCATCTCTCTTAGAAACGATATTATGAATTTTAAGCAACTTGATCATGAACATGTTGCACAAGCTTGGAAAGAACCGCTAGGATGCGTGCTAAGAAAGATTGTTTTGTGAAGGCGTGTTCTTCTAATTTTTTTAAGAATAAAGATGAAGATCTAAAAGTTATTGATGTGTCCCCTATTAAATCTTTGTTTTCCAATATGAATCTTGATAATTATGGGACTGAATATGAGCCACCTTTACCTAGAAGGCGTCCCAAAAATTCGGAGTTTTTAGATCTTGATGCAAAAATTGGTAAAAGTGGGATTGAAGAGATCAAAACTCTAGATATTAATGAACCCACTATTTTGGATTTCAAGGAATTTAATTATGATAATTGCTCTTTGATAGATTGTATTTCCTTGTTGCAATCCGTGCTAAATTCTCCACATGCTTATAGTCAACATAAAGCTTTTACTAAACATATCGTTGATGCTTTGATGCAATCTTATGAAGAAAAACTTGAGTTGGAAGTTTCTATCCCAAGAAAACTTTATGATGAGTGGGAACCTACTATTAAAATTAAAATTAAAGATCATGAATGCTATGCTTTGTGTGATTTGGGTGCTAGTGTTTCCACGATTCCAAAAACTTTGCGTGATTTGCTAGGTTTACGTGAATTTGATGATTGTTCATTGAACTTGCACCTTGTGGATTCTACAATTAAGAAACCTATGGGAAGAATTAATGATGTTCTTGTTGTTGCAAATAGGAACTATGTGCCCGTAGATTTTATTGTTCTTGACATAGATTGCAATCCTTCATGTCCTATTATTCTTGGTAGACCTTTCCTTAGAACGATTCGTGCAATTATTGATATGAAGGAAGGAAATATTAGATTCCAATTTCTGTTAAATAAAGGCATGGAGCACTTTCCTAGAAAGAAAATTAAACTACCATATGAATCTATTATGAGAGCCACTTATGGATTGCCTACCAAAGATGGCAATACCTAGATCTATCCTTGCTTTTATGCCTAGCTAGGGGCGTTAAACGATAGCGCTTGTTGGGAGGCAACCCAATTTTATTTTTAGTTAGCCTCTGGTTAGATTTTTTTTTATGTTTTAATTAGTGTTTGTGCCAAGTTAAACCTATAGGATCTTCTTGGATGATAGTTATTTGATCTTGCTGGAAATTCCAGAAACTTTATGTTCACGAAAACAATTATTACAAATCACCAGAACGTGATAAAATATTGATTCCAATTACGGAAGATCAATAAACAAATTTTCTAGGTCTTCCTATTTTGGTAGATTTTTTGGAGTTCCAGAAGTTTGCGTTAATTACAGATTACTACAGACTGTTCTGTTTTTGACAGATTCTGTTTTTCATTTGTTGTTTGCTTATTTTGATGAATCTATGGCTAGTAAAATAGTTTATAAACCATAGAGAAGTTGGAATACAGTAGGTGTAACACCAATATAAATAAATAATGAGTTCATTACAGTACCTTGAAGTGGTGTTTTGTTTTCTTTCGCTAACGAAGCTCACGAGATTTTCAATTAAGTTTTGTGTTGTGAAGTTTTCAAGTTTTGGGTAAAAGATTTGATGGATTATGGAACAAGGAGTGTCAAGACCCTAAGATTGGGGATGCCCATGGCACCCCTTGATAATCTAAGGACACCAAAAAGCCAAAACTTGGGGATGCCCCGGAAGGTATCCCCTCTTTCGTCTACTTCCATCGGTAACTTTACTTGGAGCTATATTTTTATTCACCACATGATATGTGTTTTGCTTGGAGCATCCTATATGATTTGAGTCTTTGCTTTTTAGTTTACCACATTCATCTTTGCTGTACACAACTTTTGAGTGAGACACACATGATTCAGAATTTATTAGAATACTATATGCGCTTCGCTTATATCTTTTGAGCTATATAGTTTTTGCTCTAGTGCTTCACTTATATATTTTAGAGCACGGCGGTGGTTTTGTTTTATAGAAACTATTATTCTCTCAAGCTTCACTTATATTATTTTGAGAGTCTTAAACAGCATGGTAATTTGCTTAAATTGGGAAATTAATCCTAATATGCTAAGTATTCAAGACTAGTAAAAACTTTCTTATGAGTGTGTTGAATACTAAGAGAAGTTTGATGCTTGATGATTGTTTTGAGATATGGAGGTAGTGATATTAAAGTTGTGCTAGTTGAGTAGTTGTGAAATTGAGAAATACTTGTGTTGAAGTTTGCAAGTCCCGTAGCATGCACGTATGGTAAACGTTATGTAACAAATTTGAAACATGAGGTGTTCTTTGATTGTCTTCCTTATGAGTGGCGGTCGGGGACGAGCGATGGTCTTTTCCTACCAATCTATCCCCCTAGGAGCATGCACGTAGTGCTTGGTTTTTGATGACTTTTAGATTTTTTGCAATAAGTATGTGAGTTCTTTATGACTAATGTTGAGTCCATGGATTATACGCACTCTTACCCTTCCATCATTGCTAGTCTCTTCGGTACCGTGCATTGCCCTTTCTCACATTGACAGTTGGTGCAAACTTCGCCGGTGCATCCAAACCCCGTGATATGATACGCTCTGTCACACATAAACCTCCTAATATCTTCCTCAAAACAGCCACCATACCTACCTATTATGGCATTTCCATAGCCATTCTGAGATATATTGCCATTCAACTTTCCACCGTTCCGTTTATCATGACACGTTCATCATTGTCATATTGCTTTGCATGATCATGTAGTTGACATCGTATTTGTGGCAAAGCCACCGTTCATAATTTTTCGTACATGTCACTCTTGATTCATTGCCTATCCCAGTATACCGCCGGAGGCATTCATATAGAATCATACTTTGTTCTAGTATCGAGTTGTAATCATTGAGTTGTAAATAAATAGAAGTGTGATGATCATCATTCATAGAGCATTGTCCCAATAAAAAAAGAGAAAGGCCAAATAAAAAAAGGGAGGCCCAAAAAAAGAGAGAAAATAAAAAGGGATAATGCTACTATCATTTTTTTCCACAGTTGTTCTTCAAAGTAGCACCATGATTTTCATGATGGAGAGTATCTTGTTTTGTCACTTTCATTTACTAGTGGGAAATTTTCATTATAGAACTTGGCTTGTATATTCCAACAATGGGCTTCCTCAAATGCCCTAGGTCTTCGTGAGCAAGAAAGTTGGATGCACACCCACTTAGTTTCTTTTGTTGAGCTTTCATGCATTTATAGCTCTAGTGCATCCGTTGCATGGCAATCCCTACTCCTTGCATTAACATCAATCGACGGGCATCTCCATATCCCGTTGATTAGCCGCGTTGATGTGAGACTTTCTCCTTTTTTGTCTTCTCCACATAACCCCCATCATTATATTCTATTCCACCCATAGTGCTATATCCATGGCTCACGCTCATGTATTGCGTGAAGGTTGAAAAAGTTTGAGATTACTAAAGTATGAAACAATTGCTTGGCTTTTCATCAGGGTTGTGCATGATGAGAGCATTCTTGTGTGACGAAAATGGAGCATGACTAAACTATATGATTTTGTAGGGATGAACTTTCTTTGGCCATGTTATTTTGAGAAGACATAATTGCTTAGTTAGTTTGCTTGAAGTATTATTGCTTTTATGTCAATATTAAACTTTTATCTTGAATCTTTTGGATCTGAATATTCATACCTCAACTAAGAGGGTTACATTAAAAAATTATGCCAAGTAGCATTCCGCATCAAAATTTCTGTTTTTATCATTTACCTACTCGAGGACGAACAGGAATTAAGCTTGGGGATGCTTGATACGTCTCCAACATATCTATAATTTTTGATTGCTTCATGCTATATTATATTCTGTTTTGGATGATTAATGGGCTTTGTTATACACTTTTATATTGTTTTTGGGACAAACCTATTAACTGGAGGCCCAGCCCAAATTGCTGTTTTTTTTTGCCTATTTCCGAGTTTCGCAGAAAAAGAATATCAAACGGAGTCCAAACGGAATGAAACATTCGGGGGCATGATTTTTGGAACGAACATGATCCAGGAGACTTGGACCCTATGTAAGAAAAGCTTCCAGGAGGCCACGAGGTAAGGGGTGCACCCACCCCCCAGGGCGCGCCCTCCACCCTCGTGGGCCCCATGTTGCTCCACCGACGCACTTCTTCCTCCTATATATACTTACGTACCCCCAAACCAACAGAGGCATCCACGAAAACCTAATTCCACCGCCGCAACCTTCTGTACCCGTGAGATCCCATCTTGGGGCCTTTTCCGGCGTCCTGCCGGAGGGGGCATTGATCACGGAGGGCTTCTACATCAACACCATAGCCTCTCCGATGATGTGTGAGTAGTTTACCTCAGACCTTCGGGTCCATAGTTATTAGCTAGATGGATTCTTCTCTCTCTTTGGATCTCAATACAAAGTTCTCCATGATTCTCGTGGAGATCTATTCGATGTAATCTTCTTTTGCGGTGTGTTTATTGAGACCGATGAATTGTGGGTTTATGATCAAGTTTATCTATGAACAATATTTGAATCTTCTCTGAATTCTTTTACGTATGATTGGTTATCTTTGCAAGTCTCTTCGAATTATCAGTTTGGTTTGGCCTACTAGATTGATCTTTCTTGCAATGGGAGAAGTGCTTAGCTTTGGGTTCAATCTTGTGGTGTCCTTTCCCGGTGATGTTGAGGGCAGCAAGGCACGATTGTATTGTTGCCATCGAGGATAACAAGATGGGGTTTTATCATATTGCATGAGTTTATCCTCTACATCATGTCATCTTACTTAAAGCATTACTCTGTTCTTTTGAACTTAATACTCTAGATGCATGCTGGATAGCGGTCAATGTGTGGAGTAATAGTAGTAGATGCAGGCAGGAGTCGATCTACTTGTCACAGACGTGATGCCTATATACATGATCATACCTAGATATTCTCATAACTATGCTCAATTCTATCAATTGCTCAACAGTAATTTGTTCACCCACCGTAATACTTATGCTCTTGAGAGAAGCCACTAGTGAAACCTATGGCCCCCGGGTCTATTTTCCATCATATTAATCTTCCAACACTTAGCTATTTTTATTGCCTTTTATTTTACTTTGCATCTTTATTATAAAAATACCAAAAATATTATCTTATCATATCTATCAGATCTCACTTTCGTAAGTGACCGTGAAGGGATTGACAACCCCTTTATTGCATTGGTTGTGAGGTTTTTTTTTTGTGTAGGTGCGAGGGACTTGAGCGTGGCCTCCTACCGGATTGATACCTTGTTTCTCAAAAACTGAGGGAAATACTTACGCTACTTTACTGCATCACCCTTTCCTCTTCAAGGGAAAACCAACGCAGTGCTCAAGAGGTAGCACTAGGATGGCTCACGAGGAGCGGAGAGATCAAGGCAAGGGACACCTCGCGAGGTTCCAGTGACACAAGCCGTGATGACTGGAGCCAGGCGGGCGCCAGCGCGCGCAGTGTCCTCGTTTCCTCTTTGGTGCTAAAGGGGCAAGTGCAGGCGAGGAGTCCCGAGGCATCAAGCAAAGGTTTCCATATCGGTGCAACGAGACCAAGACCAGCAGGACGGCAGGAAAAAAGGTCAACATGGAGCCCAAGACGGCGTCACCACCAGAGCCTTTGGCAGGCGAAGACCGCCTTTAGTCAGGATAACTTGTACTAGTTGTCTCCCTTCGAATTTGGCCGTTGTTGGCTCCCTTCCCGCCTAATATTTGGGGAGAGGACCAGGGCCTCTATAAATAGGACTAGCCACCACAGTAGGAGGCAACTCATCTAGAAGGGATTCAGATCATCCTCACCCACACAAGTTCACCAAGCACAAGAACACCTCACCTCAGGAGGCTATTCTTCCCCTTGTACTATTCATCCTCATCCCAAGAGGCAATCCACCACACCACACTAGAGTAGGGTATTACACCACAACGGTGGCTCGAACCAGTATAAATCTCGTGTCTCTTGTATTGCGGGTTCGTTGAGCTAGGCCTTGAGATCACGGTGAGGCTTAGGACATGATTAGGTAGGAGGAGATCTTCATGTGCACTCCATTGCACGAACCTCAAGGGTTTTGCCGGAACCCGAAATCCGACATTGGGTGCATGCTTAGGTCCCATGCAAGAAATGGGAATGAATTTGAAACACCAGGGCACCGTTGATTGTCGGCAAAACATTGAGATGCCTCGTTTTTAAATTCTAGTAAATCGTCTAAAATTCATGAAACTTGGCATGATATCATGGAGCGGCATCAACATGTCGTCGAAAAAAATTTGTCCCATTTGGGGCAGGTTTGGGTATATGCTTCTCACAAACCGGAGCTTCTCACAAGAAGCATGATGGTTTCCGGTAAGGAACGTCCCACCTCTGGGGATGAAACGATATCCATTGCCTCTTATTGCTTTCAAAAACTTTTCTCATGTCAACATAAAACAACAGGAGTGTTGTGTGAATTTTTGTGATTTTTCGGAGTTCGTTTGGATATTTTATGCATTAACTGAGTTTTCAATACATTTATGTGCATAATTCAAATTTGAACTACATGCACATGCTCCAGTGCATATAAATTGGTTGAAAAATCAAATTTGTGTATGTCGTTGCATGATTAGGTCCCATGCAAGAAATGGAAATGAATTTCAAACACCAGGGCACCGTTGATTGTCGGCAAAACATTGAGATGCCTTGTTTTTAAATTCTAGTAAATCCAAAACTTGACATGCTATCATGGAGCGGCATCAACATGCCGTGGTAAATTTTTTGTCCCATTTGGGGCAGGTTCGGTTATATGCTTTTCACAAAACAGATCTTCTCACAACAAGCATGATGGTTTTCGGTACGGAACGTCCCACCTCTGGAGACGAAAGGATATCCATTGCCTCTTATTGCTTTCAATTTTGTTTCTCGTGTCAACATAGAACAACAGGAGTGTTGTGTAAATTTTTGTTATTTTTCAAGGTTCGTTTGGACATTTTTATGCATTAACTGAGTTTAAAATGCGGTTATGTGCATAATTGAAATTTGAACTACATGCACGTGCTCCAGTGCATATAAATTGGTTGAAAAATCAAATATGTGTCCTTGGGTGCATGCTTAGGTCCCATGCAAGAAATGGGAATGAATTTCAAACACCAGGGCACCGTTTTTTGCCGGCACAACATTGTGATGCCTCATTTTTAAATTCTAGTAAATCCAAAACTCGTCTGAAATTCATGAAACTTGGCATGCTATCATGAAGCGGCATCAACATCCATGGTAAATTTTTTGTCCCATTTGGGGCAAGTTTGGGTATATGCTTCTCACAAACCCGAGCTTCTCACAAAGAGCATGATCGTTTTCGGTAGGGAACTTCCCATCTCTGGGGACGAAACGATATCCATTGCATCTTATTGCTTTCATTTTTTTCTCGTGTCAACATAGAACTACAGCAGTGTTGTGTGAATTTTTCTGATTTTTCGGGGTTCATTTGGACATTTTTATCCATTAACTGAGTTTTCAATGCATTTATGTGCATAATTCAAATTTGAACTAGATGCACATGCTCGAGTGCATATAAATTGGTTGAAAAATCAAATATGTGTCCTTGGGTGCATGCTTAGGTCCCATGCAAGAAATGAGAATGAATTTCAAACACCAGGGCACCGTTGATCGTCGGCAAAACATTGAGATGCCTCGTTTTTAAATTCTAGTAAATCCAAAACTCGTCTGAAATTCATGAAACTTGGCATGCTATCATGGAGCGGCATCAACATGTCGTGGTAATTTTTTTGTCCCATTTGGGGTAGATTTGGGTATATGCTTCTCACAAAGAGGAGCTTCTCACAATAAGCATGATGGTTTTTGGTAGGGAACGACCCACCTCTGGGGACGAAATGATATCCATTGCCTCTTATTGCTTTCAAATTTTTTTCTCGGGTCAACATATAACAACAGGAGTGTTGTGTGAATTTTCATGATTTTTGGGGGGTCGTTTGGACATTTTTATGCATTAGCTGAGTTTTTGATGCATTTATGTGCATAATTGAAATTTGAACTACATGCACATGCTCCAGTGCATATAAATTGGTTGAAAAATCAAATTTGTGTCCTTGGTTGCATGCTTAGGTCCCATGCAATAAATGGGAATGAAGTTCAAACACCAGGGCACCGTTGATTGCCGGCAAAACATTGAGATGCCTCATTTTTAAATTCTAGTAAATCCAAAACTCGTCTGAAATTCATGAAACTTGGCATGTTATCATGGAGCGGTACCAACATGCCGTGGTAAATTTTTTGTCCCATTTGGGGAAGGTTTGGGTATATGCTTCTCACAAACCGGAGCTTCTCACAACAAGCATGATGGTTTTCGGTAGGGAACATCCCACCTCTGGGGAAGAAACGATATCCATTGCCTCCTATTGCTTTCAAATTTTTTTTCTCGTGTCAACATAGAACAATAGGAGTGTTGTGTGAATTTTTTTGATTTTTCGGGGTTCGTTTCGACATTTTTATGCATTAACTGAGTTTTCAATGCATTTATGTGCATAATTCAAATTTGAACTACAAGCACATGCTCCAGTGCATATAAATTGGTTGAAAAATCAAATATGTGTCCTTGGGTGCATGCTTAGGTCCCATGCAAGAAATGGGAATGAATTTCAAACACGAGGGCACCGTTGATTGGCGGCAAAACATTGAGATGCCTCGTTATTAAATTCTAGTAAATCCAAAGCTCGTCTGAAATTCATGAAACTTGGCATGCTATCATGGAGCGGCATCAAAATGCTGTGGTAAATTTTTTGTTCCATTTGGGGCAGGTTTGGGTATATGCTTCTCACAAACCGGAGCTTCTCACAACAAGCATGATGGTTTCTGGTAGGGAACGTCCCACCTCTGGGGACGAAACGATATCCATTGCCTCTTATTTCTTTCAAATTTTTTTGCTCGTGTCAACATAGAACAACAGGAGTGTTGTGTGAATTTTTGTGATTTTTCGGGGTTCGTTTGGACATTTTTATGCATTAACTGAGTTTTCAATGCATTTATGTGCATATTCAAATTTGAACTACATGCACATGCTCCAGTGCATATAAATTGGTTGAAAAATCAAATATGTGTCCTTGGGTGCATGTTTAGGTCCCATGCAAGAAACAGAATGAATTTCAAACACCAGGGCACCGTTGATTGTCGGCAAAACACTGAGATGCCTCATTTTTAAATTCTAGTGAATACAAAACTCGTCTGAAATTCATGAAACTTGGCAATATATCATGGAGCAGCATCAACATGTCGTGGTAAAAAATTTGTCCTATTTGGGGCAGGTTTGGGTATATGCTTCTCACAAACCGGAGCTTCTCACAACAAGCATGATGGTTTTCGGTAGGGAACGTCCCACCTCTGGGGACGAAACGATATCCATTGCCTCTTATTGCTTTCAAATTTTTTTCTCGTGTCAACATAGAACAACAGGAATGTTGTGTGAATTTTTGTGATTTTTCGGGGTCCGTTTTGAAATTTTCATGCATTAACTGAGTTTTCAAAGCATTTATGTGAGTAATTCAAATTTGAACTACATGCACATGCTCGAGTGCATATAAATTGGTTGGAAAAACAAATCTGTGTCCTTGGGTGCATGCTTAGATCCCATGCAAGAAATGGGAATGAATTTCAAACACAGAGGCAATCGTTGATTGCTTAAACAAAACATTGAGATGCCTCGTTTTTAAATTCTAGTAAATCCAAAGCTTGTCTGAAATTAATGAAACTTGGCATGCTATTATGGAGCGGCATCAACATGTCGTGGTAAATTTTTTGTCCCATTTGGGGCAGGTTTGGGTATATGCTTCTCACAAACCGGAGCTTCTCACAACAAGCATGATGGTTTTCGGCAGGGAACGTCCCACCTCTAGGGACGAAACGATATCCATTGCCTCTTATTGCTTTAATGTTTTTCTCGTGTCAACATAGAACAACATGAGTGTTGTGTGAATTTTTGTGATTTTTTGGGGTTCGTTTGGACATTTTTATGCATTAACTGAGTTTTCAATGCATTTATGTGCATAATTCAAATTTGAACTACATGCACAGGCTCCATTGCATATAAATTGGTTGAAAAATCAAATATGTGTCCTTGGGTTCATGCTTAGGTCCTATGCAAGAAATGGGAATGAATTTCAAACACCAGGGCACCGTTGATTGCCGGCAAAACATTGAGATGCCTCGTTTCTAAATTCTAGTAAATCCAAAACTCGTCTGAAATTCGTAAAACTTGGCATGCTATCATGGAGCGGCATCAACATGACGTGGTAAAAACTTTGTCCCATTTGGGGCAGGTTTGGATATATGCTTCTCACAAACCAGAGCTTCTCACAACAAGCATGATGGTTTTCGGTAGGGAACATCCCACCTCTGGGGACGAAACGATATCCATTGCCTCTCATTGCTTTCAATTTTTTTTTCTCGGGTCAACATAGAACAACAGGAGTGTTGTGACAATTTTTGTGAATTTTCGGGGTTCGTTTCGACATTTTTATGCATTAACTGAGTTTTCAATGCATTTATGTGCATAATTCAAATTTGAACTACATGCACATGCTCTAGTGCATATAAACTGGTTGAACAATCAAATATGTGTCCTTGAGTGCATGCTTAGGTCCCATGCAAGAAATGGGAATGAATTTCAAACACCACGGCACCGTTGATTGCCGGCAAAACATTGAGATGCCTCGTTTTCAAATTCTAGTAAATCCAAAACTCGTCTGGAATTCGTGAAACTTGACATGCTATCATGGAGCGGCATCAACATGCCGTGGTGAAATTTTTGTCCCATTTGGGGCAGGTTTGGGTATATGCTTCTCACAAACCGGAGCTTCTCACAACAAGCATGATGGTTTTCTGTAGGGTACGTCCCACCTCTAGGGACGAAACGATATCCATTGCCTCTTATTGCTTTCAAATTGTTTTCTCGTGTCAACATAGAACAACATGAGTGTAGTGTGAATTTTTGTGATTTTTCAGGGTTCGTTTGGACATTTTTATGCATTAACTGAGTTTTCAATGCATTTATGTGCACAATTCAAATTTGAACTACATGCACATGCTTGAGTGCATATAAATTGGTTGAAAAATTAAATATGTGTCCTTGGGCGCATGCTTAGGTCCCATGCAAGAACCGGGAATGATTTTCAAACACCAGGGCACCGTTGATTACTGGCAAAACATTGAGATGCCTCGGTTTTAAATTCTAGTAAATCCAAAACTCGTCTGAAATTCGTGAAACTTGGCATGGTATCATGGAGCGGCATCAACAAGCCGTGGTAACTTTTTTTCCCATTTGGGGCAGGTTTGGATATATGCTTCTCACAAACCGGAGCTTTTCACAACAAGCATGATGGTTTTCGGTAGGGAACGTCCCACCTCTAGGGACGAAACGATATCCATTACCTCTTATTGCTTTCAAATTTTTTTTCTCGTGTCAACATAGAACAGTAGGAGTGTTGTGTGAATTTTTGTGATTTTTCGGGGTTCGTTTGGACATTTTTATGCATTAATTGAGTTTTCAATGCATTTATGTGCATAATTCAAATTTCAACTACATGCACATGCTCCAGTGCATATAAACTGGTTGAACAATAAAATATGTGTCCTTGAGTGCATGCTTAGGTCCCATGCTAGAAATGGGAATGAATTTCAAACACGAGGGCACCGTTGATTACCGGCAAAACATTGAGATGCCTCATTTTTAAATTCTAGTAAATCCAAAACTCGTCTGAAATTCGTGAAACTTGGCATGCTATCATGGAGGGGCATCAACATGCCATGGTAAAAATTGTGTCCCATTTGGGGCATGTTTGGGTATATGCTTCTCACAAACCGGAGCTTCTCACAACAAGCATAATGGTTTTCGGTAGGGAATGTCCCACCTCTAGGGACGAAACGATATCCATTGCCTCCTATTGCTTTCAAAAAAATTCTTATGTCAACATAGAAAAACAAGAGTGTTGTGTGAATTTTTGTGATTTTTGGGGTTCGTTTGGACATTTTTACGCATTAACTGAGTTTTCAATGCATTTATGTGCATAAGTCAAATTTGAACTACATGCACATGCTCCAGTGCATATAAATTGGTTGAAAAATCAAATATGTGTCCTTGGGTGCATGCTTAGGTCCCATGCAAGAAATGGGAATGAATTTCAAACACGAGGGCACCGTTGATTGCCGGCAAAACATTGAGATGCCACATTTTTAAATTATAGTAAATCCAAGACTCGTCCGAAATTCATGAAACTTGGCATGCTATCATGGAGCGGCATCAACATGCCATGGTAAAAAAATTGTCCCATTTGGGCCAGGTTTGGATATATGCTTCTCACGAACCGGAGCTTCTCACAACAAGCATGATGGTTTTTGGTTGGGAATGGCCCACCTCTAGGGACGAAATGATATCCATTGCCTCTTATTGCTTTCAAGTTTTTTTCTCTTTTCAACATTGAACAACAGGAGTGTTGTGTGAATTTTTGTGATTTTTCATGGTTCGTTTGGACATTTTATGCATTAACTGAGTTTTCAATGCATTTATGTGCATAATTCAAATTTGAACTACATACACATGCTCTAGTGCATATAAATTGGTTGAAAATTCAAATATGTGTCCTTGGGTTCATGCTTAGGTCCCATGCAAGAAATGGGAATGAATTTCAAACACCAGGGCACAGTTTATTGCCGGCAAAACATTGAGATGCCTCGTTTTCAAATTCTAGTAAATTGAAAACTCGTCTGAAATTCATGAAACTTGGCATGCTATCATGGAGCGGCATAAACATGTCGTGGTTAAATTTTTGTTCCATTTGGGGCAGGTTTGGGTATATGCTTCTCACAACAAGCATGATGGTTTTCGGACGTCCCACCTCTAGGGACGAAACGATATCCTTTGCCCCTTATTGCTTTCAAATTTTTTTCTCATGTCAACATAGAACAACACGCGTGTTGTGTGAATTTTTGTGATTTTTCGGGGTTCATTTGGACATTTTTATGCATTAACTGAGTTTTCAATGCATTTATGTGCATAATTCAAATTTGAACTACATGCACATGCTTGAGTGCATATAAATTGGTTGAAAAATCAAATACGTGTCCTTGGGTGCATGCTTAGGTCCCATGCAAGAAACGGGAATGAATTTCAAACACCAGGGCACCGTTGATCACCGACAAAACATTGAGATGCCTCATTTTTAAATTCTAGTAAATCCAAAACTCGTCTGAAATTCATGAAACTTGGCATGCTATCATGGAGCGGCAGCAACAAGCCGTGGTAAATTATTTGTCCCAGTTGGGGCAGGTTTTTGTATATGCTTCTCACAAACTAGAGCTTCTCACAACAAGCATGATGGTTTTCGGTAGGGAACGTCCCACCTCTGGGGACGAAACGATATCCATTGCCACTTATTGCTTTCAAAAAAAATTCTCGTGTCAACATAGAACAACAGGAGTGTTGTGTGAATTTGCGTGATTTTTTGGGGTTCGTTTGGACATTTTTATGCATTAACTGAGTTTTTAATGCATTTATGTGCATAATTCAAATTTGAACTACATGCACATGCTCCAGTGCATATAATATGGCTGAAAATCAAATCTAGGTCCTTGGGTGCATGCTTACGTCTCATGCAAGAAATGGGAATGAATTTCAAACACCAGGGCACCTTTGATTGCCGGCAAAACATTGAGATGCCTCGTTTTTAAATTCTAGGAAACCAAAAACTCGTCTAAAATTCATGAAACTTGGCATGCTATCATGGAGCGGCATCAACATGTCGTGGTAAAAAAAATTCCCATTTGGGGCAGGTTTGGGTATATGCTTCTCACAAACCGGAGCTTCTCACAACAAGCATGATGATTTTCGGTAGGGAACGTCCCACCTCTGGGGACGAAACGATATCCATTGCCACTTATTGATTTCAAATTTTTATCTCGTGTCAACATAGAACAATAGGAGTGTTGTGTGAATTTTTTTGATTTTTTGGGGTCCATTTGGTAATTTTTATGCATTAACTGAGTTTTCAATGCATTTATGTGCGTAACTCAAATTTGAACTACATGCACATGATCTAGTGCATATAAATTGGTTGAAAAATCAAATATGTGTCCTTGGGTGCATGCTTAGGTCCAATGCAAGAAATGGGAATGAATTTCAAACACCAGGGCACCGTTGATTGCCGGAAAATCATTGAGATGCCTCATTTTTAAATTCTAGTAAATCCAAACATCGTCTGAAATTCATGAAACTTGGCATGCTATCATGAAGCGGCATCAACATGCTGTGGTAAATTTTTTTTCCCATTTGGGACAGGTTTGGGTATATGCTTCTCACAAACCAGAGCTTCTCACAACAAGCATGATGGGTTTCGGTAGGGAACGTCCCACCTCTGGGGACGAAACGATATCCATTGCCTCTTATTGCTTTCAAAAAAAATTCTCGTGTCAACAAAGAACAACAGGAGTGTTGTGTGATTTTTTGTGATTTTTCGGCGTTCGTTCGGACATTTTTATGCATTAACTGAGTTTTCAATGCATTTATGTGCATAATTCAAATTTGAATTACATGCACATGCTCTAGTGCATATAAATTGGTTGAAAAATCAAATATGTGTCCTTGGGTGCATGCTTAGGTCCCATGCAAGAAATGGGAATGAATTTCAAACACCAGGGCACCGATTATTGCTGGCAAAACATTGAGATGCCTTGTTTTCAAATTCTAGTAAATTCAAAACTCGTCTGAAATTCATGAAACTAGGCATGCTATCATGGAGCGGCATCAACATGCCGTGGTAAAATTTTTGTTCCATTTGGGGCAGGCTGGGGTATACGCTTCTACAAACCGGAGCTTCTCACAACAAGCATGATGATTTTCGGTAGGGAACGTCCTACCTCTGGGAACGAAGCGATATCCATTGCCTCTTATTGCTTTCAATTTTTTTTTTCTCGTGTCAACATAGAACAACACAAGTGTTGTGTGAATTTTTGTGATTTTTGGGGGTTCGTTTGGACATTTTTATGCATTAACTGAGTTTTCAATGCATTTATGTGCATAATTCAAATTTGAGCTACATGCACATGCTTGAGTGCATATAAATTGGTTGAAAAATCAAATATGTGTCCTTGGGTGCATAATCAGGTCCCATGCAAGAAATGGAAATGAATTTCAAACACCAGGGCATCGTTGATCGCCGGCAAAACATTGAGATGCCTCGTTTTTTAATTATAGTAAATCCAAAACTCGTCTGAAATTGATGAAACTTGGCATACTATCATGGAGCGTCATCAACATGTCGTGGTAAATTTTTTGTCCCATTTGGGGCAGGTTAGGGTATATGCTTCTCACAAACCGGAGCTTCTCACAACATAGAACAACACGAGTGTTGTTTGAATTTTTGTGATTTTTCGGGGTTTGTTTGGACATTTTTGTGCATTAACTGAGTTTTCAATGCATTTATGTGCATAATTCAAATATTGAAATCAAATCTGTGTCCTTGGGTGCATGCTTAGGTCCCATGCAAGAAATGGGAATGAATTTCCAACACGAGGACACCGTTGATCGCCGGAAAAACATTGAGATGCCTCGTTTTCAAATTCTCATAAATCCAAAACTCATCTGAAATTCATGAAATTTAACGTTCTATCCTGGAGCGGCATCAACATGCCGTGGTAAATTTTTTATCCCATTTGGGGTAGGTTTGGGTATATGCTTCTCACAAACCGGAGCTTCTCACAACAAGCATGATGGTTTTCGGTAGGGAACGTCCCACCTCTGGGGACGAAACGATATCCATTGCCTCTTATTGCTTTCAAAAGAAATTCTCGCGTCAACATCGAACAACAGGAGTGTTGTGTGAATTTTTGTGATTTTCAGTGTTCGTTTGGACATTTTTATGCATTAACTGAGTTTTCAATGCATTTATGTGCATAATTCAAATATTGAAATCAAATCTGTGTCCTTGGGTGCATGCTTAGGTCCCATGCAAGAAATGGGAATGAATTTCCAACACGAGGGCACCGTTGATCGCCGGAAAAACATTGAGATGCCTCGTTTTCAAATTCTCATAAATCCAAAACTCGTCTGAAATTCATGAAATTTAACGTTCTATCCTGGAGCGGCATCAACATGCGTGGTAATTTTTTTATCCCATTTGGGGTAGGTTTGGGTATATGCTTCTCACAAACCGGAGCTTCTCACAACAAGCATGATGGTTTTCGGTAGGGAACGTCCCACCTCTGGGGACGAAACGATATCCGTTGCCTCTTGTTGCTTTCAAAAGAAATTCTCGTGTCAACATCGAACAACAGGAGTGTTGTGTGAATTTTTGTGATTTTCAGGGTTCGTTTGGATATTTTTATGCATTAACTGAGTTTTCAATGCATTTATGTGCATAATTCAACTTTGATAAACGTGCACATGCTCCAGTGCATATAAATTGGTTGAAAAATCAAATCTGTGTCTTTGGGTGCATGCTTAGGTCCCATGCAAGAAATGGGAATTGATTGCCGGCAAAACATTGAGATGCGTCGTTTTTTAATTCTAGTAAATCCAAAACTCGTCTAAAATTCATTACCTTCCACTGCATATCAATAGGTTCATTTCTATTGTTTGTCTTCAAAGCCCTTGGGTATTGAAGACTTTCATAAAAATCGCCTATTCACCCCCCTCCAGTCGATAACTAGCACTTTCAAACCCCATTTTGAGCTTAAACGATGAGTATGACCTACGATCAAGTGTTCTCACTTGACTCCTCAGTCAATATACTCTAACATAGGTGACTTTGTCGCCGACCAATTCTAGATGAAGTTCTCTAGTGTTTCCCTGTTTTCTTCCATTTGTCTCTTGCATATTTGTTCCCCATCCTTTTATCAAAAAAAATTCATCTAGATTTCCTTTCTTTGTTATGTTCTTCATTTCCCTGCATCCAATTCATTGCAAATCCTTCAGTTAATTCCTTGCAGATCTTTGTGAGATCTTATTTGCCTAGTGAGCTGAGCTGACAAATGTTCTCTCTGTGCTCAACTCGGACACACCGGTTTGTATATTTTGGTTAGGCCGAACCATTTCGGTGCCACCGAAGAAAACAACTCGGTGTAACCGATTTCAACACTGAGAAGACACTTTGTCATTTGCATCCAGCATATTTGTTCCAGCTCCACTCAATGATTCTTGTCCTCTACATGCATCACATTCTATATGCTGCTTTGCTCTGTGACTCAAGGACCAAACCTATTTTGACTCACACTCCAAAAGATCCCTTCTTGGAAATTGATGTCAAAGGGGGAGAGAGAGATCACATCAAAGCTTAATCACTTCAAAAGGGGGAGAGTACTTCAAAGGGGGAGAACGCTTAATCACTTCAAAGAGCCCCAAATGCTTGGTATTCAAGAGGAGAGAAGTCACATGTCTTTAAGAGGGGGAAGACATGTTAGTTTGTGTTTTGATTATTGTTGCTCTAATTTTATTGTGCTCAAATTTGTTTTGCTCTGATTGTCTTTTCCCTATATTCTCCCATTATCCAATACAAGATTCAGGGGGAGAAATACTTCTAAGGGAAGGAAATCTTTGACTTCATTGCATATATTTACCTTTGGGGACATGTCTATATACAATAGAGTACCTAGTACTCACTCTCTACATGTCATCCCAATCTTGGTACTCTTGTGATTTGCTGTTCTTGCTCTATTTAGTAGATGTTTCTGTGTTATCTAACCTTGTTTACTCAGGTTCATCTCTTCCAAAGCTAGATCAAGACCACAAGGTAAGTATATGCATCACACTCATGTGCATGATGATCTCTTGCTGATGTACATATTATTTGCAAAAAGGACTCATGAACATGAAGGTACAATTCCTAGATTCACATCATTTGCTCTGATGCATATAGCCAAGATACATGCAACACATTGCTTGCTCTGTCATGCTTATGCAGTCACATGCTCTTATATTCCATATTTACATGATTACATACATGTAGGGGGAGCCTATGCATGTTACATGTCTTTCCAGAGCGTTACTTGCTATTCTTTATATCTTTATCTATAGCTTTGATGTATGTTGTCATCAATTACCAAAAAGCGGGTGATTAAAAGCACAAGTGCTCATTGGGTGATTTTGGTAATTAATGTCAACATATCTCTTGCTGGACTAATATTTTTATCTAGTATATTACAGATGAGTTCAAAAGTGGAGTGGCATGGACAAGAGGATGTGGAACCCCTTCAAGATGCTAAGGACAGAAGATTGGAAAAAGATCAAAAGCTCAAGGGATGTGGAGTTTTGGCTCCCGAGCTCATATGCACCCACGCTGAGAAAAAAAATCAAAACAAATACTAAAAAATTCAAAACATTCCAAATTTTTTTGGGTGGTAGATGATTTGACGCATGAGGTCCGCTCCAAATTTCAACTCATTTGAGCATCTGAGCAACTCTCAGCAAAAAGATAAAATCGGCGTCTGTAAAAATGTTTACTGTTCACGCACTGTTCTGACTCGATTTGTATTTTTTGCGGAGAGCTACTCAGATGTCCAAATAAGTTGAAATTTAGAGCGGACCTCACGTGACAAATTATCTATCACACAAAAAATTGGAATTTTATGAATTTTTCTAGTATTTGTTTTGATTTTTTTTTGAGCGGGAGCAAATGAGCCTGGGCACCGAATTGGATATCCGAAGCTCAAGACTCTACATTTTCATTTTAGTGATCTAAGATCTCATTGAGTCCATAGGAAAGCCAATACTATTAAAAGGGGACGAGTGTTGCTTAATGGCTTGCTTGCTCAAAGTGCTTAGTGATATGCTCCAAAGCCCTCAACCACTTTCTCATTTCCACATATGTCCCAAACCAAAAGTCAAACTCGGCCTCACCGATTTGATCTATCAGGCGCCACCGAGTTCACTTGACATAGCCACTGCCAGAAACCCTAATCAGTTTGGTCTCACTGATGGGATATTGGTCTCACCGAGATGGGCTTGCAAACTCTCTGTTACCTGTTGCAATTATTTTGGTCCCACCGAGATAAGCAATCGGTCCCATCGAGTTTGCCTGACCAACTCTCTGTTTAGCTTATTACCAAAATCGGTCCCACCAAGTTTGTGTGATCGGTCAAACCGAGTTGAGGTTTTACCCTAACCCTAGCACATCGGTCCCACCGAGTTGATCATATCGGTCCCACCGAAATTCCTAACGTTCACATTTCGAACCATATCGGTCTGACCGAGTTTCTCGATTTGGTCCCACCGAGTTTGGTGATTGTGTGTAATGACTAGATTTTGTGTGGAGGCTATAAATACCCGTCCACCCCCTCTTCATTCGTGGAGAGAGCCATCAAAACATGCATACACTTCCAGCATACATTTTCTGAGAGAGAACCACCTACTCATGTGTTGAGACCAAGATATTCCATTCCAACCACAAGAATCTTGATCTCTAGCCTTCCCCAGGTTGCTTTCCACTCAAATCATCTTTCCACAATATCCAAATCTGTGTGAGAGAGTTGAGTGTCGGGGAGACTATCATTTGAAGCACAAGAGCAAGGAGTTCATCATCAACACACCATCTATTACCTTTTGGAGAGTGGTGTCTCTTAGATTGGTTAGGTGTCACTTGGGAGCCTCCGACAAGATTGTGGAGTTGAACTAAGAAGTTTGTAAGGGCAAGGAGATCGCCTATTTCATGAAGATGTACCTGAGTGAGGCAAGTCCTTCATGGGCGATGGCCATGGTGGGATAGACAAGGTTGCTTCTTCGTGGACCCTTTGTGGGTGGAGCCCTTCGTGGACTCACGCAACCGTTACCCTTCGTGGGTTGAAATCTCCATCAACGTGGATGTACGATAGCACGACCTATCGGAACCACGCCAAAAATCTCCATGTCTCCAATTGCGTTTGCACACTCCAATTCCATTCCTTTACATTCTTGCAACTTGCATGCTTTACTTTCCGCTGCTCATATACTCTTGCCATTCTTGCTTGAATGTATTGTGAATGTTTAAACTTGTGCTAAAACTCCACCTTAACTTGAAGAAATTAAAAACTACTACTTTTCCTTGTTAAGAGTCTATTCACCCCCCCCCCTCTCTAGACACCTCTTCTCGATCTTTTCAGATTTCTATTACAAAAAGGGGGAGGCAGGAGTAACCAGAGAAACCCTATGATCTATTTGACACATAAATAGGTATAGATGACTAACCAGATGTCCATCATCATCGGAGTCGTCGCCGGAGTGGTCGTCGGAGTCGTCGCCGGAGTGGTCGTCGGAGTCGGTGTGGAACTCTGCCTCCGGCTATGGAAGCTCGATGCCGTCGACGATGTCAGGGTGCAGCGATAACTCGTCGGCAGTGACGGCAACCTCTGTCTCCATCTCCATGCCGTGCTCCAGTGCTTTAGCAGCCCCAACGTCGCCACTCCCTCTGATGGGGCGCTTTGGCGGCATCCTCATACACTAACGGCTTTGAGGACTGAGAGCGGCGTCGAGGATGCAAGCGGAGAGAGAGGATTGTGTGTGTGTGGCGAGGATGGGGGGTGCGGCCGCTCAGGAGCACCATTAATATGGAGTAGTGGGAGTTATGGGAGAGAGGCGGGTGACGGTCAAACCGATGGCTCACCTCCCGGTGAGCCTGCACACCGGACTGCTAGCATGCCTACCAAAGTTTCACACAGCTACTCGCACGCCTCCCGATGACACTGCGCAGTGAGCACGCCTCCGTCAATTCACACACCTGCACGCACGCTCCCCGTCTGCCTGCGCGGCGGACTGCTTGCATGCGTCCCGTCAACTCACGCCTGCTTGCACGGCACACGGGTCGCATGGGAGCATGTATATTGTTTTTCTATTTGGATGAATAATGTTGTCGCTTTATTGCTTAACTGAAGCATGGTACGTATCCATTGTTGGTCTAACGCTCATGGTTCGAATAAATAATCCGTTTGGGGTATTGGTTCCCAATTATTAATAACCTCCCATCTCTAATTAGATAAAGATTACATCAAAACTGGTCGCAAATTTGACAAAAAAAAGTATAATGCCACTTTGTATTGGTGTCCATATGACAACACGATAAGTTTCATGAACTTCAAATAAGTTTTGGATGTACTAGAATTTAAAAACCAAGATTCTCAATGTTTGAAATTTGTTGCACAGGGAGTAAACATGCACCCAGTGAGACACATATGTTTTTGCAATCCATTTGGGTGTACTGTCACATGTGCATGTAGCTCAGATTTGATTTTTGCACATTATACGCGTAGAAAATAAATCAATCAATGTACTAAAATGTCTTAATGATCTCTATGATTTTTTTAAATTAAAAACTTCCCTCCTTTGGTAACATATATGTTCACCACGGGATAATTAATTTAACATGCATCGTAGTTCCGGTGGATTCGTGGTGTGTGTGTGGGTGTGTGCGTCTGGGGGTGGCGGGTGTCTTGCAGTACACTTCGAGTTGTGAGCCAGCGTGTGGGTTGGCCGTTTTGTTAGGCAGGCCGGTGCCACATCAGAGTCGTGAAATAGTTATTTAAAACATTACACAACCATTTCATACATACATGATTTGGCCACATGCAGTCGACGGTTGTCCTACACGACACTCGATACTCGCGTGTAATGCTTTCTTTGGGCCCGCGATGTCGTCGTCCATCACTTTGACGAACAACTGGCAGTGAGGTTAATTTGACCAGCAAGGTAGAATCTTTTTTGTTTGTGTTATGGTGGTATATAGTACGAGTCGAAGAGGTGGGAGGGGACTAGCATATATACTATACGTACGCGTCCATGAACAAGTACACCTCACTCAGTGTCGGGACCTTTTGGTTTCCGAGGCACGTGCCACATCAAAATTGTGAAGTTGGCTATTCAAACATCACACAACACCTTTTTGGGCCACATGCATATCCTAGTTAGGACACTCACGTGTGACGCTTCCATTCGTGGGCCCACGAGGCCATCGTCGATGCATGCATGCATCACTTTGACCTACATCGGGAGAGGTTAATTAATTTCACCATCGATGAGGATTCTTTTGGGTTGTACATATATTACGAAAGGAGCATATAGTATGCGGTGAAGAGGGGGAAGGGGACCATCATATGTAGTACGCTTGATGGACCTCGCTCTGTGTGGGTGCATGGTTTACGGTTTTTGAGGCATGTGGCACATCAAAGTTGTGCATTTTGGGTATTCAACATATATGTTTGGTCCACATGCAAAGCGGTGGTGGTTGTCCTCTCGCACCCACTTAAGCGGTTACCAGCAATATCGATGCTTTCCATCTGTGGGCCCGCCTGGTCCATCACTACTTTTTGCCTGATAATAAGAGAGGTTAATTTGACTTAGGAGGGGATTATTATTTTTGCTCTGGGATGACATGCATGATACAGTTTGAGCACACACACATGCATGTGTACGCCCGAATCCCTCCCATCGAGTCGAAGTGGCTAGTACAACGACACATCATGAACCGATCTCGCTCTGTGTGGGGAGCTAGTGTATGATTTTTGACGCACGCGCCACATCAATGTTGTGTATTCAAACATGCATGCACGCATCACCTCCATACATAGGCATGTAGTGGTTGCCTTCGAACGGTACACTCCCTCGTGTGGTTATCAGCGACAAGCCTATATATTCGTGGGCCCACGTGGACATCCATGATCACCTTGACCAACAACAAGACATGTTACCATGGCGGATTCTTCATTTGGTTCGTGTTATCGTAGTATAGCTCATGGTGAGATTCAGACCTTAAGTTTGAGCGCATATACTATGTACACATGCATGCATGAATCCCTGTCGTTGGCTTGAAGTGTGATGTAACATCACTACAACAAAAAGACACATTAGTGACATTTTGGGCCGAACGGAAATTTTTTCTGTCATACTTATGACACTTCTATGATGATAATTGTGACAAAACCCGGTATCATCATAGATGTGGTGGGGTCCTACTTCTATGACAAAAAATCATGACAGAAAATGGGATTTTCGTCCTGGGCGGGCCGGAGACGCAGCTGCATGACATTCTTTGGGCCGTCCATGATGAAAAAAACCGTGGTAGAAGCGAGGGCGAGGAAAATATCGTGTTACGGTGGGTGGTCGGGGGCCGAGTGATGCGCGTTTCTCTCGTATGTACGCGCGTGTATGCGAGGCGTTGGGCTCTAACTGAACCTGAGCAAGGCGTTGGGCTCTAACTGAACCCGAGCGATTGCACTGTAGGCTACGCGTTACTGAACCCGAGCGATCGATCGATCCCTTGCTGTTAACTGAACCCGAGTGATTCCTTCGCTACTGCTGCTAACTGAAGCCGATTGAACACTGCTGCCTCCTTCCCTTGATGAACAGTGAGCATTATTGAGGGGGTTTGGATGAATAGTTCCTGGTGGGGGTTGGACGAACAGGACCCCATGGTAGTAGAGGCCGTTGCCGCTGGATGAATAGTAACCCGATCGATCGAGCCGGTGGATGACAGAACCCCGTGGAGGGCTGGATGAACAGGACCCCGTGGAGGGCTGGTTGAACAGTAGCCAGTGGAGGGCTGGTTGAACAGTAGCCGGTGGAGGGCTGGATGAATAGCAGCCCATGGAGGGGTGGTTGAACAGGACCCCGTGGAGAGGGTGGTTGAACAGTAGCCGGTGGAGGAGCGCGCGGTGGAGGCTGGATGAACAGGAGCTCGTGGATGAACAGTCGCAGGTGGAGGCTGGAGGAGGTTGACAGTGGATGAACAGTAGCCTATGAAGGCTGGAGGAGGTTGATGGTGGAGATGAACAGTATCCCGTGGAGTCTCGTTTTGCGGTACGCCACACCCCTCCCGATGAACAGGACCCCCGTTTTGACCGTAGCGCTCCAATACAAGTCTGTTTCCTCTGTTTTGCGGTACGCCACACCCCTCCCGATCAACAGGACCCTATTTCCTCTGTTTTGCGGTACGCCAAACCCCTTCCGATGAACATGATCTCGTTTCGACCGTGGCCGGTCGAACACAAGGCCGTTTCCTCCGTTCTGCGGTACGCCAGGCCTCGTTTCCATTGGTTGTTCCGTCAAAGCCGGTTGGCTCCCGATGAACACGACTATGCATTCCGTTCTGACCCAGCCGGTTGCCTCCCCATGAACACGACGACGGCCTAGCTTCTCCGTTTCGACCCAGCCATGTACATGAGCCCTGGCCGTACGTATGCGCGAGTAGGCGTTCGAGACCCCGCCCGTATGTCCGTACATGGCCGTATTTTCTTTCTTGCACCCTGGCCGCTGTACGTACGTGTACATGCTACGTGCATTCCTCTACTACGACACATGCACGCATCTACATCGACCAGTATGTATGTACATGTTCGTAACCAGAATGACAACGCTACGTACGCTTCGACCAGGTGGGTCCCGACTGTCAGGCACTTCCTTCCGTGCGAAGATGTAGCTGGTGGGTCCCAGCAGTCAGGGGGAAACATTTTTTCGCGAAATACGGTGGCCCGTCCGGTGGGTCCCTGCTGTCAGGTGGAGGAATCATTATTTTCCGCGTAATAAGGAGGCACTTCCTTGCTGCGACCATGGACCCAGCTGTCAGCCTCTCCACGTACAGTACTCTTCTGATGGAAGTCGTTCCTTGACCACGCTGCGCCGAGAGCACCAGGGCGATGGACGACGACAAGGCCAAGATAGGGGACGACGCGGAGCCGGGGAAGACGCGGCAGTGGTTGCCCACGTGGAGAGGAGTACGAGGGTTCACTGGTTCGGCTGCGGTGTGAGGCTGCCATCGCCGCAGAATAACAGGGGGATGTGGGTGAGTAGAGGGACGGCCAGGCCAACGGTGGGAGTAGTAGGGGGCGGTGAGACCTCCGCGACATCATAGCCGTCCATGGGAGGCAGGAGCACGCGGCACGACCGGCGCTGGATTAGGCGGCTGGAGCAAGAAGACCAGAGGTTGAAGAAGCATTAGGGCCGTTGGATGGACATTGTACGGTCACTGGAGCTAGAATCGTTCATATTGACTAAGTTGACAAAGCCCTCCGTCCCCATCAACTTAGTACGCCCACAAGTCAGCCTCCCACTATGGTGGGTCCCAGCTAGCAGGGGGTATTCATTTTTTGTGCGTAATAAGGAGGCACTTCCTTGCGTGCGAACATATAGCTGGTGGGTCCGACCTGTTAGCGGGGGGAACATTTTTTTCGCGGAATACAGAGGCCCTTCTAGTGGATCCCAGCTGTCAGGTGGAGGAATCATTATTTTGCGCGTAATAAGGAGGCATTTCCTTGCGTGCGGCCATGGACCCAGCTGTCAGCCTCTCCACGCACAGTCTACTTCCGGTGGATGTCGTTCTATGACCATGTTGACCACTCTGCGTCAAGCGCATCCAAGGTGGTGGACGACGACGAGGCCCCAAACAGCAACGAGCTGGAGATGGGAAGACGTGGGAGTAGAGTCGCAGACGAAGAGGTGTACGAGGGTTAACTGGTTCTGGTGTGGTGTGGTTCGGCAGTCGGTGGAGAAGAACATGAGGTGTGGAGGGGTGGAGGGATGGCCTGGCCAACGGTGGGGTAGCGCTTCACAGCGAAGCGTGCTAAGCAGAGCTGCTAGCAACAGGAGGCGGGAGCAGGTGGTCCCGGCGGCGCTGGAGGAAGAAGACGAGAGATTGAAGATGGATGCCGGTCATTGGATGTAAATCCAACGGCTAACGATGTCAGAATCATTTGTTGACCAAGTTGACAACGACTTGCGTTGGCTTCGACCTATTGGCCCACATTTCAGCCTCCAAAAACGTGGCACATATTCAACCCATTTTTTCAGAATTTATAGTCAATTTGATCTCTTTTTTAGAATTACAGTCCATTTGCTGGGCTGGGTGAACAAATAATGTAGCGTCCATGCGGCTCATTTATTTTTTTCCAAAAAATTACAGGCTATTTGCACTTTCTCGATATACACGATTTTTCTGGGCTGATTCTAATTATAATGTTTGGTTGGGCGCAGCAATGTTATCAAAACATAAACAGGGGCTGAGCATTTTGTTATAAATATATTTAAATAATAGGTGATTTATTATTACATTGGTCCTTAAATCTTACCAAGCTTTTGTACACAATCACAGGATTTTCGTTACCAAAAAAATCCAGGATTTTATTGTTCAGAAATTATTTTTATAAGTTAATAAGATGTGGGATATTGTTTTCTTACATATGTAAGTATATGTTAAATATATGATGACAATAACAATAATATATAATAACATATAAATAATTTAAATATATATAATATAGTTAGAAGGGAAACATAAGTTGGACGAGGCATTCCTATTCTTATATAGAAAAATAGAACAGACCTCTGCGTTTTCTTCAAAAAATACATAAATTGGGCTACCGATGCTCCAGGAAAAATAAAACCTCGGATGGGAAGTCCATAGGCCGGTCGATACATGATGGCCCCCCAAAAAATACAAACCGGCATGTCGTGGGCTGCGCATGTTAAAAAAGAAAGCCTAGACGGGGCAGCCCAAAACCCAGCATATACTTGATGCCCCAGTGATAATAAATGATACCTGCCAGCTCCCCGGCTTCGTTGTGAATTTATCTCCTATAGTAACTACGTTGAAGCACCTAAAAATGTAACTATGTTGACAAACCCGTGGGCCCCAACGTCAGATATAGCATTAGGAGGAAGTATTTTTTCGATGAGGCACTTGCTTGCGTACGGCCATAGACCTGGTGGGTCCCGACTGTCCGCCTCTCCACGTACAGTCCTCTCCAGATTCCTCTCGTTTGTTCTCCATGTTCACAACGGCAGACAGCGGTGCCGTGGCGAGCGCACAAAGGTGCAGGAGGAGATCGAACCACCTGAGGCAGTGCCCTATTTGTAACGAAAGTACTGAACTAGCCCAGTGGCCAAGTGACACTACCCGACAAGCGACAGCTCTTCTTCCTGGGTTCGGTTCCACCTGATGCCGGGAAAATATCTCCAAATTTTTTGCCTCTGCCATTATTGACATGTGGGTCCCCATTGTCATCTACGCACACCACGTCCAACACTTGCCAAAACTTCATCCCTCGTTTTCTCTGTTTTTCGCACACTTGATATTGTGTGGGCATTTTGAAAATATCATACCTTTTTGACTATGCATCATATGAAGATCTGCTATGCATGAATGTTGATCAGCATGATGTTAACTTGCTGGTATTTCCATTTTCGACCATGAATAAAACTTCCAACATGATGTTAACCCTATTTGAAAAGGCCGTGTTAATATAAATGCTCTGCCTCTGAAAGTTGCAGTTTCTTATTTGAAACTGAACTTGCAGTTTCTTATCTGAAGCTGAAACTTGCAGTTTCTTCTCTAAGAATCACATTGTTGCAATTTTATACTCCTATGAAACTACATTTTTTTGAAGTGCTAAAAATAGATCTCTAGAATTCATAAAATACTTCATATGCTCAATACTGCAAATCTGAAATTCAAAAGACATTCAAATCTGAAAGTACTCTCAAAATACACAACACAAAACACAATTCACAACCTGCAAATACTGACAACCCTAAGCTCCTCCTGACAATTCACAACCTGCCCGACTATTGGGATGGGGGCAGTCCCCTCCTATTCCTCGGCGGCAGACAGCCGCCCCGTGAGACGATGTGAACGGCGTGGGAGAGGATGGCGGGGAAGTGTCACCGGGCCAACTGCTTTTCTCCTCTTGCAGTTGGGTTCAGTCTACGAAGACTCCATCGGCTCGCTCTGGCACGACACCCTCACAAATGGCACCCTATAGATGCTCGATCCTTCAATCTCTGGTGGATGCTCCATCTGGGATCGATACTCCCACCACCGCTCCCTCACGATCGGATTCGGTGAATCTATTTTCTCCATGGCCCAGAGGAGCAGCTCTATGTACTCTCGCGCGACTCCCTTCAGGAGTATCGCCGCCTTTTCGCTCTGTTGCAGATATTTGGCCATGGATGTCACCGTCGCCGCTAGTTGGTCCTTGTTGTCAAACCAAGACTGTATCTCCAACATCATAGCTAGCTTCACAGGGTCGCCATCTGCGATCCTCACATATCAGTTGTACTCCTCCATCGATCTACTTCTCCACAGCACCTTCACTCGCCGGCGGTGGTTTTTGAATGGAAGAGGAGAGGAGCAGCGCTGGTTTTGGATTAGAACGGGAGAGGAGCGACACTGGTTTTGGATTGGAACAGGAGAGGGGAGCGGTGCTTTTGAAATGGAAGAGGAGAGGAGCAGCGCGGGAGTTAGATTGGAACAGGAGAGGAGCGGCGGTGGTTTAAGAGGAGAGGAGCGGCACTGGTCTTGGAAGTATTTTTTTGTTTTGCGTATTTTGGGTCAAAGTTTGACCATGTACTGTATTTGACAAGCAAAATGTGAATGCATGACACCAAAAATTGTATCGTTTGGTTCGTATCTGAATGTACTTTCAAATTTTATTATTTTTGCAATGTATAACATATATTTTATTTGTGAAAATCATGGTCAATTATGACCCAGAATAAAGGGGAGACTAGTTAATGTGGGGTCGCTTTCTTAATTGAAGGGTGAATTTAATTTTGATTTTGATCCAGTCACAGCACGTCGGCCCTCTCGTCCAATCCTAAATGGCTGCCGCGCGCTCCTCTCCCTCTTCTCCATTGCAAAACCACCTCCTCTCCTCTTCATCATCTCCATTCCAAAACCACTGCCTCGCCTCTCCCTCTTCTCCATTGCAAAACCACCTCCTCTCTCCTCGGACGAGGATCCCCTGATGTAGCCCATCCTGCCATTGAGACACTGACACATGGGTCCCACCAAGCGCGGGGCCCACCTGTCAGCGACCGAAAGGCAGGGAAACCTCTCCTCTCCATCATCTCCATTCCAAAACCATCATCTCGCCTCTCCCTCTTCTCCATTGCGAAACCACCCCCTCTCCTCTCCATCATATCCATTCCAAAACCACCGTCTCGCCTCTCCCTCTTCTCTATTGCAAGACCACCGTCTTTCCTCCCATCTTCCAAAGCTAGCACCAGACCACTCAAAGGACATCTATGGAGAGGATGCAGCAGCGAGTCGGGCAGATCGCCGGCAGCGACCAGGCAAAGTTAGCCAGGTTGAAGGAGATCCTTACTTGGTTTGACAATGAGTGGGAGATTTCGAGGACGGTGAGGGCCATGTGGCAATGTATGCGAAAGAGCGAGACGGCGGCGATGAGGGTGGCGATGTACTCCTCGGCGGCAGTCACGCCATAGTACTTCGAGTTCATCGAGTATCTCCTCTGGGCGATGGAGCAGACAGATTCGCCCGAGGTGAAAGTCAGGCGGAGGTGGTGGGCGTACAGGTCGAAGGTCGAGCACCCAGAGGATAAAGAATCGATCGAGTACGGTGTGCCGTTCGTGAGGGTGCAGAGCCAGCCGAAGCCACATGAGTATTTGTTCTACCATCGCAAGAGGAGGCCGTATGGCGTGACGTCGCTTCCCCGCCGTTCTCCACGGTTCCCTCGATGCTCGCCTCGTTTCAACGGCGTCGGTAGGGTTTAAGGTAAGCTTCGCACTAACCTAATCTTGCATATGCTCATGCTTAGAATCAGTGTGACAGCTAATAAAAATCATGCTTACAAGCAGTCTCTGAGTACTACGCAAATCACCCTAAAATAGCTCTGGACCGTTGGGTCAAAGTTGTGACACTGTGTACAAATAAAGAAAAATAGATTGGTGCTTCTTTCAGAAAGAGTACTCCCTAGAAAACTGCCAATATAAGCTACTAGTATTTTTTTAAGTCTAAGCTACTAGTATTTGGTTAGAGGATTTACTGCCGAGAAAGATCCGTCCACAAAGTGGCGCCACACATGCCCTTTGGTGGTGCTGGATGCCAATGCTTAGATGGAGCAGGGTTGGTGTCGGTAATTTTACTTGGCACCTCGTGACTCTGCATATATGCGGTTCCATCCGTACATTTGTGCAGTTCCACCAAAATGCAGCTGAATAACCCTGTTTGCACAGATAATGAAAAAACATGATTACATTATAGTGGCACTAGTTGATGAAACATGCAGTAATAAACAAAAGAAAATATTGCGATAGTATCATAGTATGCCATGCTCCGAGGGCAAGATGGGCCCCGCGACACCTCATACGGTACGCCTCATACTGGAAATCAAGTAATCGACCCAAGTATCCCCGATACACCTTCTGCTAGTGATGAACATCAGTGTACAACGGTAGTACAAGGAGGGGCCTTGAGACATTCCAATCTCTATTTTTGTGCAGATTAACTAAAATTAACCACCCCAATTTGCAAAAACGCTTAAACATTAACTATAGGACTAGTTGATGAAACATATACTAACAAAGAGAAGCACTTTCTTTATCTACATTGGAAATGAAATGATAGAGAGGACACTCGCTCTATTTTAAATGTATTATTACTTCATTTTACCAGTGGCACTAGGGTCGAGCAGGTGGCAAACGAGGTGTACCATGCGTCACAAGGATGGAGGCCAGGGGTGCTTAGACTGGGATGCTGAAGCTGGCTCTATCTTCCCCCTGATGTTTATGTGGTAGCATTTGTGTTGTAATCCAAACTTGGTCGAGCTGGAGCTACGTCCCCCTACCTGCCTAGCTTATGTGGCGAACTTGTCTCCTACTAGTACTCAGTCCGGTCTAGTAGTAGTTGCATAACTGCCCATTTACACTGAGATGTTGTCGAATAATGGTTCTTTATGGTAGGGTTTCTTTAATGAAATTCGAGGAAACCCCCTCTTTCGATATATAAAAAAATATGTGGCACTAGCGGTGCCAAAACATTGCCTCAAATTAATAGTGCCACTAGATTAAGGTGCAAAATAATAACATTACTGCTTTATCATGGCAGTGCCAAAATATTAGCACAAGAGCAGACTCAACATGGAGGATCTTTGGCAAACGGTCAGACCAAAAATCCACATACCTAGTGATGGGAACCATATCTGCAGTCAACGCCATCGAAGAAGGGATGACACCAGTCACCAACATGGATGATTCAATTCATGGGAACTTTCGATGCAATTCACCTAAAATGAAGCAATGTCCCATGAGCTAGCAGCTTCTTCTTCATTTTTTAAGAAAAGGGCTTCAGCCCCGGTTCCATTTCCATCAGAAAACGAAACCCACAGAGCTTCATCTTCATTAGTTGCAATAAAATTTAGCAACATCAAGGTTGGTTGTGAAGCTCCTGGAATGTTCAACTATAATTTGGATATCATTTGTGCAGTTCAACTAAGATCAAGCGTGAAATGTATGTCTCTGTTTGCACAAAAAAAGTGGAAAGGAGGGTGAGAAACAAGTGATGAAACATACATCAAATGAAAAGAAGCATGTTCCTTATCTGAATGGCAATCCTACAAGGACAGTAGAAATTTCTAAAGTAGCAGCATTGCTAGATATTAGTGTGGGCATTAGGATTAACTATGACAACCGTTAAATATGACATTACTTTAATGGTGCCATTGCTTCATTTTACCAGCAACATTAAATTAACAACTGCTACAGAGTCGGTATTTGGGCACAGGAGAGTAGGCAGACCAGGACAGTTGCATTTCTAACAAAAAGAAGCAACTTATCTTAATGGGAAATTTAGCAGGACATGAAAAAAAGTGCCATTGATTCATATTACTGGAGGCATTACATTGAAAACAACATTGGTTTAACGTGTCCTTACTTTTAACAGTGCGACTGCTACATTTTACCAGTGGCATTACATAAGAGTGGCTCGGGGCAACAAATATCAGAACAGGATATCTTTCCTTTTTCAACCAATAGATCGGGTTTATATTGAGTTTGTACTGTGTTTCCCTTTATTTCCCTATTAGACCAACAGACCAGTTGGATAGTCAGCCTCTGCTACTTTTCGCCCCATTATTTCCTCTTTCGACCAAGTCCTAGATTCAGGTAACAGATCTTCCCCCACCCCCACCCCCTTTCTTCCTTGTTTGAACCAAGTAGTACTAGATTCGAGTGCATGAACTACTTTTACCTCTTAATAGTCAAAATTTAGGTGGATTTCGAACAGCCGATTGATCCTATCTACGAGGGGGCCTAGGAAATAGTAAAAGATACAAATGCAGCGATGTCAGGAGCTCGGGAAGTAGAGCAAGGCCGGTTTCGAAGGGAGTTATACCCGAGGGTCGCCGGGATGTCGATAGGTGGGCGGCGGGAGGCCGGATCTTCCCACACTACGACAGTGAGGAAGAAGGGGTCGGAGGCCCTCCCTTGCCAGCGGTGCTTGGGAGAGAACGGCAAGGCACGCTGATCGGGACGAGCTGGCAGTGGGTAAGAGCCGTCAACGAGGACGACCGCATGAATGTTGCACCTTCTCACCTTCCCCGGCAGAGAGGATCCAGCTGGATCTGTGACCAACGGCGAGCAGAGAGAGAGTGTGTGGCCATCGCTGTCGTGTTTAGATCTGGAGAGGACGAGACAGTGTGAAGAGAGCAACACTAGCAAGCAAGCGCGGAGTCTCCTGCCTATATAGTGGAGTACTAGTTTTCTTTTGTCTACCGGAGCCGGCTTGACCTCGTCAATGACTGTCGAGAAGTTTTCATGCACGTGCCCCGGAGGCGCGGTTGTCGTCATTTTGATCTGAAGCACCGGATTATAACATATAACACGAAAAAATGCCACATGACAAGAAATCATAACCTCACTGCCCAAAGGAGACAACATGTGTGTGCAAACGCAATATGACCCGCGTTCCATTCGAAAAGCGGCGTCCCAGACCGACCGACCGTCTGGGGTGCCACGCGAACGCGACAGGTGTGATGTATACTCCGTACATGTGTACTGCCATTTTCTTGAGGCTTTGCTCCATGGTGCAATCCATGGATACAATATTAGTATATTGTACAATTTAAAAGTCGAGGATGGGGCTTTTCCCGCGCGGTAGGCGGGGCAGTTCCGCCATTTCGGTTCGACAGAGATGCGAGAAGATGAGGGAGTAGGCTGCTGCAGATGTAGGGTTGTGTGATTTGACAGCGAGTTACTGTTGGACAGGTGGAGCCCCATGATTTGACTTGCCATTTTATCATTTTAACTGTGGCTGAGGGAGTCCTGGATTAGGGGGTGTCCGGATGGCCGGACTATAGCCTTTAGCCGGACTCCTGGACTTTGAAGATACAAGATTGAAGACTTCGTCCCGTGTCCGGATGGGACTTTCCTTGGCGTGGAAGGCAAGCTTGGCGATACGGATATGTAGATCTCCTACCATTGTAACCGACTCTGTGTAACCCTAACCCTCTTCGGTGCCTATATAAACCGGAGGGTTTTAGTCCGTAGGACGAACAACAATCATACCACAGGCTAGCTTCTAGTGTTTAGCCTCTCTGATCTCGTGGTAGATCTACTCTTGTACTACCCATATCATCAATGTTAATCAAGCAGGAGTAGGGTTTTACCTCCATCGAGAGGGCCCGAACCTGGGTAAAAACACCCTGTCCCTTGTCTCCTGTTACCATCCGCCTAGACGCACAGTTCCGGACCCCCTACCCGAGATTCGCCGGTTTTGACACCGACATTGGCGCTACGACCGGCGTGAGTCTCCCGATTCCTGACCACCTCCATGGTATACAGGTGCCTCTCCCAATGCTCCACCATGTAGAGGCTGGCTCTTGCATGAGAGCCCACTCCTCCACTTTTTCCTTGCCTCTTTCCTCCACATATGCAAAAATGCCATGTAAGCGGGCTTATAGCCCACTATTGTACTTACTCGTACAGGTGCTAAGCCTGCCACATAGGCATAAAGTCTGATGTGGCAAGTTAATTACTCCCTCCGTCTAGGTCTGCAAGTCATTTTCCGAAAACCAAATAATCCCAAAACACTTAGGCGCGGTGCATACATCGTTTCTTGTTTCTTGACATATCAACCAATAAGAGATGTGGGTTGTGCATGCTTTTAATGACTTGAGACTACCATTTCATTGGAAGAGGTCACTCCTTGGCAAATGCAATAAATACTACGAAGAAAGAGATAGAGAGAAGTAAAAAAATACTCTTATAGCCAACCTTATAGCTAACCTTGTTGTATAAGTGATGACTATGTATGACATGCCAACATCAGGTAGCCTAACGCACCGTGTTAAATCTCTAAGGGTGCTACCGTGCGAGCGAGGCGACGGTCGTGGTAGGCGCGACCATGATACTGGCTGCTGGCAGCCCTTGGATCTGAGATCGAATGGTCGCATGCTAAGTTGCTGAAAAATTGCAGAATAACCCTCCAGGATAGGATATTCACCCATAGGTCTAGAATCACGCCATGCAACCGTTCGATCTCAGATCCAAGGGCTCTCGGAAGCCCGTATCATGGGAGAATGGAAAGCTTCATATCACCTGTAATTTTCCCAACGCTTGACATGGCATCGAAAGCCATTATTGGGCGTCGAGTAGATATGACATCTAATTGGGCCCCGTAGTACTGTGCATGAATCCATTTATCCACCAGGCAAGCCACTACCCTGCCGTTCACATGCCCCACTCAGCATTTTTACAAAAGCCACTGGCAGTTCTCGCTCCTACTCGCCCCCGGACGTCCTTTAACATTACGGTAGTTCACTCCTAGTCGTCTCGTCCTTTCACATTACGGCAGTTCCACTAATCCTAACCCTCCTCCCAAATCCATGGCATCCCAAATCTCCATGATCGGCAGTGAGTACATGGTCAGAACCATCACCGGCGATGAGTTCGACGTCATCTACACCCGTTCTTCCGCGACGGCGAAAGGATGCCTTGCTCGCTTCAGGCGCATGTCCGAAGACTCAAATGATGAGTGGGCCACTGGGCTAGATGTTGAGTACACCATAGTCTTGGGAAGCGAGAAGAATCTAAAGGAGGCAGAGAAGAAGAAGCCCGCCATGATCCAGGTTTGTGTGCATGACTTATGCTTGGTCTACCACATATGCCATGCCGACGTTGAGTGCGAGGACTTTAAGAAGTTCCTCAAGGGCGGCCGAGTCAAATTCGTTACTATAGACTTTAGGAACGACAAGGAAATCCTGGGTCGGATAGGCCGCGTTGTAGGCAATCCCTTCGACCTCCAGAAGGAAGGGCTTGTGCCCTCCCATGATCATCCTTCAATGCTGACCCTGGCAGGAGCCATGGTTCATCCTTCGCATGGTACACTGAAGAAACCTCCGTTCAAGTTTCATCATGCATGGGAGTGGAATGTACTAGATATAGACCACATCCACTACGCTGCAATGGATGGCTACCTTTGTTTCAACATCTACAAGGGTTGGATGAAGAGAAAGAGCCAAGTGTGTGGTTCAAGCAAAGAAGTATCGCCCAAGAGGAAGAGGGACAAGGACGAAGTCGAGCACGTGGACGAGTCCGGGTAAGGTGGCAGTGTCGTTGCTCATGGTGGTTCTAATGTAGTGTCTACCAGATTAGTTGCTTAGCTTAATTTCAGGTGTGCTTAGTTTTATTTGAAGGGTGTGTTGTGCTGAGCCCCGAGCAGAACTATGTTATGTTCCTTATCGTTACTTTAACTCTTCAGTACGTACATACTAGTATTTCTTACAGTTCATCTTTTAGTTGGTATAGTACTACTACTCATTTCTTCACATTATATACATACAATATACATGGCCAACTGTCGGGGAAGCTGATCGGGCCCACGAACACCTATGGGACCGGCGGACCGAGCCCCTTTCGGTTCGGTGGGGGGCAAGGTCGCCTGAAAAGCAGATCGGTAAGCACACGAGCAGTTTACCCAGCTTCGGAGCTCTCAGGAGAGATAATACTCCTACTGCTGCTTGTCCGATTGTATTGTGTTCTTGCTAGGGGCGCTGAGATCTACAAGACCTAAGCGTGAGTGTTCTCTGGTTCGAATGAACCGAACCTCCCTTCTACGTTGCGCATGGGCCTCCTTTTATATGCTCAAGGGTCTCCGGCGGTGTAGCGTAGACAAGGGCAAAACGTAAAGGACTCATGGTTGGTACAGCTACTTGTACGGTGTATTCTACCTAACCACGGCGGCGGGGACAAAGGCATTAAATGCCGTCTAAGTCGACTAAATAGTGCGAAAAAAAGGACCGTCGGGCGCCACCTTCGCCACGATGGCGATCTTGTCAGCGCCGCTTACCACCGCGCTCCGCTGGCCGCACAGCCTCTTGCCACACGCGCCTGGAATGGTCCCATGGCGACACGTTGGTGGATGAGCTGGAGCGGAGGAACGGAGTGGTAGTCTGCCGCGGCAAGCGCCTTGCCGCGGTCGTTGCCTTGTCGCGCCCGGAAGCTTGTCGCTCACCGGGCCTTCCCGGCAAGCTCCTCTTGTCGGGGCCTTGTCTTCTAAATGCCTTGGTTGGCCCTCCCTGCAAACTCCTCTTGCCGGGGCCTTGTCTCCTTGGCTTGAATACTTTGTTCTTGAATGGCTCTAATGGAGCCGCGGAGGACCTTGGCGGTCACCAGGCAAGCCTTGCCGCGGGTGTCTGCGACTGCCGTGCACGAAGTTCGGGATACTAGGGTACCCTACTCTAGTACAGCGACAGAGCCCCGGGCTGGGCCACCACACAGTGCCGAGCGCTGTTGGGCCAGGCCCAAAATAGTGCACGGCACGCGGCCTTGAATTACGCCCGTAACTCACTCCGGTCCCACCACGCCCCCACGAGCAGCACGCATCGATTGCGACATCGTGGGAGAGATCGTGGGGGGTTTCTTTATTAGGAAAAGCCGAACGTCCTCCCCCTCCCTCTTTATAAGCAGAGGAAGCAGGGGCAGTTCGCCCACCTCGCCATTTGCTGTCCAATCTCGAAAAAACCACCGCTGCTCCCCTTCTTCTCAAGTGCGAAGAGAGCAGCGCTCGCCCCCATCGCCACCAGTACCACCAATGCCGTCGGTCTCCCCACCGCCTCCGCCATGGCTCAAAGCCGACAAGGGAAGGGCGTGAAGTCGGCCGAGGCGCGGCTGCTCGGGCGCTGCGGAAGGAGCGGCCATCTTCCCCGGCTTGCCGCAAGGGAGCTGAGGAGAACTACTACCTCTTCGGTCAACGGAGACGCGGCGCATCCGCGCCGAAGGTACTCCCAGCCGCTGCCGGAACTAGCCCCAACTGGGTACCCTTTCTTGCAGACTGTTCTTCTATTGCGGGCTCGCCTCGCCTTCTCTGAATTTTTCTGCGATATCATGAACACCTACGGGTTCCGCCTCCTTGATTTCACCCCCAATGCTGTCCTGACCATGGCAGTTTTCGCACATCTCTGCGAAAACTTTGTCGGAGTCCATCCCAACGTAGCCCTCTTCCACCATTTCTTCATGCCTCGAGTAGAGAGAGGAGAGCCTCTTGCGGAGGAATCGCTTGGATCTCAAGGATCGGCAAGAAGGAAGCCTATCTGGAGGAGAGCTCCGCAGCAAGTGGGAGGAATGGAGGCAGATTGGTGTTGATTGTAGAGGAGAACCGCAGCCCTTACCGCTCAGCGCCAAACCCCAATAGTGCGTGGCAGCGATTGGAGCAACTTGGCACGGAAGATGCTAGATTGAAGATTGCCGTCACCGGATCCTGCGCCTCGGGCTTGCGGACATCTTTGAGGCGCCGTTGGCGCAGATTTTTCGCCGCCCGCGCCATCCTTGCAGGAGAGGAGAAGACCTGCTTGGGAGTTCCAGAATGCGGCGGATATCATGAGGCTGCGCCCGGGCCTCAACTTCAACTTCACCGTCTTGGAGTTGGATGCGATGCTCCTGGAGCTGTTCAAGCACGACGCGGATCATCCCGAATGGTTCAGGTTGCCGAGGGGAGTCGTTCCATTGTGCAACAATTCCTCGCTCGACCGCATCCGTGCAATGATGCCGTTGTGCGACTCGCATGGAATTGTTCCAACCTGGCAAGAGCCCGCAGATGACGTCGTGCGGGTGTTCTTCGACAGCTTGGAAGAAGTGCCGATCCGCCCCGATGAGCAGAAGGGCCTCACCCGCGACACGACGCAGCGGCGAGATGCGCGCGCGCCACCAGGTGGAGGAGGCGGCAGCAGCCTCACGCTACCATTGGCGGTCGAGTTCACCGTGGAGGAGGCAGAGCAGCAGAGGCGGCAAGCCTTGTCGGCGAAGGAGTTTGCGGCGGGGACGAGCTTGCGAACCGAAGCCGAGTCAGCGAGCCCGCCGAGGCGCTTCCTCCCCACCACCTAGCAGCTTGCATGAACGGAGCCCCAGCTCCACCAAGAAGGCGTCTCCGCAAGGCTGGAGGCAAGCGGGCGGCAGACGGACCAACAGCCGTCGCGCCAAGGCAGCGCCCTCCACCGCTGGCAAACATCAATTGCAGCAGGAGCACCTCACGCTGTCGCAGCAATCGGAGCGGGCCCTCCTGTGCCACCGCTACTACTCCCGCCAAGCGATCAAGGAACCCCTCCTCCGCCTCGTCGCACCGGGCGAGCCAGAATTTGATCTCTCCGCTCAGCTCGACGAGGAAGAAGAAGAGTAAGCTTCATGTTGTACTTGTATTTCTTCAATTTTGTTGCTTTGTCTTGTATCTGATTTGCTTCATTACGAACTCTTTCCTTTTCAGACGCTGGCTCGAGAGCGTCGAGAGCCAAGACCCCAGTGGTTGTCATCGAGACGATCCCCAGCGGCAGCAGGAGGCGCGTCCGAGACCACCTTGCCGGACGCGGCAACTCTTCCTCAAAGCAGCCCCCAGCACAACCCCCAGCATAAGTATATGGTTTACTCTTTACTGTTGGGCGTGCATGGGTGCTCTTTCTTGACTGATATCTGACTGTTGGTTTGTGTAGGAGCAGAAGCCTCACCAAGAGTGCCCGGAAGCCGCTCCGGACGTGCCATCTGCGTCGACTACACCGCCAAGGGAGGATCCCCCGGCAAGGGAGCGTTCTCGGCAAGGGAGGCTTCTCCGGCAAGGGGCAGTTCTCTGGCAAGGGATAGCGCCAGCGACCCTCCGGTGGTTGAGACCGCGGCTGCAGATCCCATCGCAGGTAATCCTCTTGCCTGAAAATCTCCCTTGGGTTCTTTTTCTTCTTATTTGTTTTTGAACATTTGCTTGACTGTTCTTTCTTTTTCTGGTCGTCAGATCCATCCACCGCAGAGCCGATGGAGACTGAGGTCGCCGGCGAGGAGGACGCGCGCGACAATGCTGACGATGCTGCCGGCGCCGAGGAAGAAGCCAGCGCTGGCGAGCCCACCGGCGAGGGGGCCGCCAAGGCTGCCGCCGCAGAAGCTGGCGAGGGGTCCGGCAATCGCAATGACGGCCCCGAGGCCGCAGGAGCGCCAGGCGCTACACCGACCGCCGATCCCTCCGCCGCTGCCGCAGCGCCAGGATCCGAAGAGCCCCAGCCCGGCGCCTACTTGAAGGCCGCCGATGGCGTCTTCATCAAGCTTCCCTGGGCGTCGAGCTCCAGGCCGCCGGTCGAAGGAGAAACCTTTGACGAAGAGCTGCTCACCTCCGCCGGGCTGACGCTGGTCGACGCGCCAAGCAGCAGCAGCGGCGAGTCTGAGGAGGAGCAGCTGTTGCGGAAGCTGCTGTCGCTCTACCGCACCCGACAAGCCAAGCTTGAATCCCGGGAAGCGCTTGTCGCGAAGGCGGGAGCAGACATAGAGAAACGCGCGGAGGAGCTCCGGGGCATCAATCAGGAAGCTCTCCGGGCCTTGGCAGAGGAGCGGGAGCAAATCGTCGAGGCACGCAAAGCCTTCATCCTCGAGAAGGCTAAGGTTGAAGAGCAACAACGGCTTGCCGCCGAGAGGCTGTCTGCGCAAGAAGGCGAGCTGGCGCAGCGGAAGATCAATCTTGACAGCCATGAGGAGGAGCTTGCCGCGCGCGAGCAAACATTTGGCGGGGCTATCAAGGAAGCAAAGGATGCCACCGCAGCTGCCGAGGCTGCCAAGAAGGAGCTGGAGACGAAGGTGACGCAGCTGGAGGCCAGTCTGAAGAAGGGCGGTGAAGAGCTTGCTGCACTCAAGCATGAGCGAGAGAAGGACGCCTATACTCTTGGCGAGCTGCAGGGTCGTCTCGCTGAGAGGAGCAAGGAGCTCAGCGCCGTCAAGGACTCCAAAGCAGATCTCGAGTTGAAGCCGACCACCTTGACTCAGACACTGGAAGGCGCCAGGAGGCGGAGGTGGCCTTGTTGGAGAAGATCAAAACCGACGAGGCGCCTGGCGAGTCTTGTTGCCGCCTGAACACCTTCGGAGAGAATGTGGAGCACTGGACCGAGGGTCTCGTGAACGTTGCCGCCGCCATCGACAGGGAGCTGGCGGAGCTGGGGATGGTGGATCTTGGATATTCCTCCGATGAGCACCTCCAACCCAGCGCCAAGCTCAGCTTGTTCTTCAAGGGTGCAGGACGGCTCTCCAGCGACTCCGGGAAGAGATCCCAAAGCAGCTGGCCGAGGAATCGCGCCAGATCTGTGCGGGAGCTCTCCAGAAGGTGCTGATGAAGGTGGCCTTCCGCAATACAAGCCTCAACCTCACCGGCGTCCTCAAGTCCTTGCCGCCGGATGCTGATGTGGAAGTGCTCAAGGCCCTTGTCGCACCCATTGTGGACAAGGTGGGCAAGATCAAGAGGGTTGATGGCGACCGCGTAGATTAGGCCGCCAATTTTATCTTTTCCTTGTCGCTGCTGGTCATGTTAGGAGAACAATCTATTAGAGCTGCGACAAGCTATTTTGTAATATAACTCTATCTCGGGCAATGATTGCAATGTTATTGCAATGTTATTTCCTTTACTTGATTCCTTCCTTTGTATGTTTTTGCCCTATGATTTTAGGGAACTTGTTGCCGTAGGCACCTTTGCCGCGAGCGCTGAGTGCGGAACGTCAGCAGCCTGCTGGCGGTGCCGCTTCCGACAAGCAACCTTGTCGCAACTAGTTGCAGCTCACTTAAGTTGTTGAGCGGACTCGAAACAAAGTAAGGGCGCGACTAGCTACGAGTTGGTTCCTCCGCACACAGGTTTTACATACAAAGCACGGTCGTTCGAGGAAGATAACTTAAAAACTTAAAAGCTGATTGCTCAAAATTTAGCAACTTAGCTTTTCTGTCCTTTGCTTCCCGGTAAGGTGAAACTTCCTTGAGCGACGCTTGGTCCACACCATTATCTTCTCCTTCCCCCCGGTAAACTTGTGTGCGAGGGAGCCTTCCTTTCTTTGAGAAAGAGAAAGAAGAGAAAATAAAATTATGGAGCCTTGTGGCCCATTATTGCTTACCGGGGTAGGTGCTGCACAAGGTGTCAGATAATGCATGCAATAAAATGATGAAAGCATGAAATTGACAAGTTGTGCGAGGCACATGAGCTTTACTTATGCACGGGATCTGCGCTCGGCTTTGTACAAAGGATTACATGCAACATCGGCAAGACTTGTACAAAAGGTGGTTGCCGGAACAGGTTCCGGCAACCGCGCCCTACGGGTAAAACTTATGAAGATGCTCGATGTTCCAGGAGTTGCTCACCGGAACGCCATCTTCGGTCTCAAGGCGGACAGCGCCAGGCCTAGTGACTCGTTTCACCCGATAAGGGCCTTCCCACTTTGGCGTCAACTTGTTGGAATTCTTGGCGGACTGAACGCGCCGAAGAACAAGGTCGCCTTCCTCGAGACTTCTGGCATTAACTTTCCAGCTATGGTAGCGGCGCAAAGCTTGCTGATATCGAGTAGCTCGTACAGCGGCCTGAAGACGGTCCCCCTCAAGGAGCAGCGCGTCATCTTGTCGCAGCTGCTCTTGCTCAAGCTCATCATAAGCGAGCACTCGAGGTGATCCGAATACGAGTTCCGTGGGGAGAACTGCCTCTGCCCCATAGACTAGAGCGAAAGGTGTCTGGCCAGTGGCTCGATTTGGCGTCGTCCTGATCGACCAAAGAACCACCGGCAGCTCCTCAATCCAGTTTCTTCCGCACTTGTGCAGCCTGTCGAAAGTTCTGGTCTTGAGCCCACGCAGCACTTCGGCATTTGCCCTCTCCGCTGACCGTTACTCCTTGGATGAGCAACGGAAGCAAAGCAGACCTTGGCGCCAAGATCTTGGACGAAGGTGCGACTTCGTGAATTATGCGTGCCGTTGTCGGTGATGATCTGTTAGGAATCAAACGACAAACAATCGACCAAGAACTTGATCGCTGACTGTGCTGTCACCTTCCTCACTGCTTCCACTTCCGGCCACTTTGTGAACTTGTCGATCGCAACGTACAAGTACTCAAAGCCCCCGACTGCTCGGGGAAAAGGGCCGAGGATGTCGAGCCCCCATACTGAAAATGGCCAGGATAAAGGGATCGTCTGGAGAGCTTGAGCTGGCTGGTGTATCTGCTTGGAATGGAACTGGCACGCTTCACACTTGGTTACTTGTGCAGTTGCATCCTGGAGGGCTGTCGGCCAAAAGAAACCTTGCCGGAACGCCTTGCCGGCAAGTGCTCTTGCGCCAATGTGGTGACCACATATTCCTCCGTGTATCTCGCCAACAGCCATCCATCTTCCCGTGAATACACTTAAATTTCACACCGTTGAATCTCCTACATGCAGTTGTGTTGTCGACAAACTGGTACATACTTGACTGTTGGGCTACTCTTTCCGCTTCTTCTTGCTCTTCGGGAAGTTCTCCTGTCTGAAGGAAATGGACAATCTGTTGTGTCCACGCTGGGGCTTGCGGCTCGACAACAAGGACTAAAGGCACATCTGCTGCTGCGGGAACATCCGCTTCTATGGCAAGAAACTCGCGGCTCACCGAGCTTGATGTTCCCGACAAGCTTGCCGAGCAAAACTTGTCGGAGCGCCCGCTTCAACGAAACAAACCCTAGGGCTTGTCGGAGCAGACTGCGCCTCAAGACTCTTAGTGTTGATCTTGGGGACCTTCTTGGCGGCGGCTTCGGAAGCTCTGCCGAAAATAGTCACCAGAAATCGACTTCCTCTTCTTGTTCTGTCCAGCTTGATGGCGTTATATCGGTTGAGTCAGCTTGAGCACAAAATCCCTGGTTCCATGTGTAACTTGAGTGCGGCGCACTTTGTGAGACCATCAGCAATATCATTCTCGAGCTCTTGGAACATGTTCCATCTCGTAGGACGTCAAAGTGCTCTTCTAGCTTTCTCACTTCATCAACATAGGCTTCCATCAACGGACTCTGATAATCTTTGTTCACTTGGTGGACGACAAGCTGTGAGTCACCCGTGACAATGAGCTTCTTGATCCCAAGGTCTCTCATGATCTCGAGACCGGCAAGCAAACCTTCATACTCTGCAGATTGTTTGTTGCTTGCTCCTTGGGAAAGTGCATTTGGACTATGTACTTGAGGTGCTCTCCGGTGGGTGCGATAAGCAAGACGCCCGGCGCCTTGGCGCCTTTGTAGCGAGAAGGCACCATCAAAGTACATCAGCCACTCTTTGCTCGCCTCCTTGACGGGGATGCTCATTTCTCGAATTTCTTCATCTTGCGTTGGCGTCCATTCTGCTATGAACTCTGCCAATGCTCGCTTTGGATAGTTGAAGTGCTTTCAAACTTGAGGCCAAAGCTTGACAGTTCTAGTGCCCACTCGACAATCCTGCTGTTGCCTCCGGATTTTGCAGTATCCTCTTCAGCGGAAAGCGAGTGACGATGTGATCTCATGTGCTTGAAAGTAATGGCGCAGCTTTCTCGAGGCCATGAGAAGGCGAAAAGCAATTTCTGCACACCGAGTACCTTGACCTAGCCCCTGCAGAAGGGAACCGACAAAAGTAAACGGGAGCTGCACCATCCTTTTCTCGCATCCTCTCATACGCTGCAGCAGACTCATCTTTGTTGGGACCAGAGCTTGTCTGGTGAAGTTCCCTCGCTTGTCGCCTGGATGCCTCTGCCGTGGTTGCTAGCTCATCATCCGCCTCCCTCTCCGCTACTAACGCAGCACTAACCACTTGATTGGTTGCCGCTATATATAGCAGCAACTTCTCTTGTGGCCTAGGTGCGACAAGTATTGGGGTGGAGGACGGTATCTCTTTAAGTCTGCAGCGCAGCCTCCGCTTCCGAGTCCATTTCATTGGACCTGCCTTTTCCAAAATTTTGAAAAATGGCAGGGCGCGTTCAGCAGACCTAGAGATAAACCTGCTAAGAGCAGCCATGCAACCGGCAAGTCTTCGTACATCCTTGACGCGCTTTGGTGCTTCATTCTGCTCAATGGCCTTGATCTTGCCGGATTGGCTTCAATTCCCGGCCGAGACACGAAGAACCCGAGAAGCTTGCGGAGGGGACTCCAAACACGCACTTCTCGGGTTGAGCTTGAGGTTGATCTTGCGCAGATTTGCAAAGGTTTCATCTAAATCTTGAATCGAGTTGCTTTGTCCTTGCTCTTGACCACTATGTCATCCATGTAGGCTTCTACATTTACGTGTATTTGCGGCTCAAAAGCGTCATGGACTACTGTTGCAAATGTTAAACCAGCATTCTTTAAACCGAAAGGCATCCGTACGAAACAATATGTGCCACATGGGGTGATGAATGCGGTTTTCTCCTCATCCTCTTCTGCCATGAAGATCTGATGGTACCCTGAGTATGCATCAAGAAATGAAAGCAAATCACATCCGGCCGTGGAGTCAACAATCTGATCAATGCGTGGCAAGGGAAATGGGTCTTTGGGACAAGCTTTATTAACATCGGTAAAGTCGATACAAAGCCTCCATTTTCCGTTTGCCTTACGCATGACTACAGGATTGGCCAACCACGTAGGATGGAGCACTCCTCTGACAAGGCCTGCTGCTTCCAATTTCTTGATCTCTTCTGCAATGAACTCTTGGCACTCCACTGCCTGCTTTCTGACTTTCTGCTTGACGGGCCGCGCGTGAGGACAGACGGCAAGATGGTGCTCAATTACTTTCCTGTGAACACCGGGGATGTCAGACGGTTTTCATGCAAACACGTCGACGTTCACCCGCAGGAAAGCAATGAGCGCGCCTTCCTATTTAGGGTCGAGAGCGGCACTGATGGTGAAGGTACCACCAGTGCCGTCCTCCTTGGCGGACACCTTCTTGGTTTTTGGTGGAGCTGCCATCGTCTTCTTACACTTGCCGGTGGAGCTCGACGGTGCGTCCTCGACGGTAGCGCAGCACTCCGGACAGGTGCGCTTTCCGGAGTGGGCATCAGAGCTCTTGCCGGACTTGGTCTTCTTCTTCCCCCCGGGAGCTTCAGCGGCAAGTGACTTGCTATCTGTTGCAGCTGCTGCTTCCCGGTAGATCTTGTCGGCGCAGATAAGAGCATCCTTCTTGTCGCCAGGACGAAATGACACTTATCGGGCCTGGCATCTTGAGCAAATTGTATGCATAATGAGAGGCTGCCATGAACTTGGCGAGTCTTTGATTTGCCAAGTATCCCATTGTAAGGCAATGGGAAGTCAGCAACGTCAAAAGTGACCCTCTCAGTCCTGAAGTTCAACTCGCTGCCAAACGTCACATGCAACGTGATTTTTCCCTTTGGCTTGCTCCTTCCCGGATTGATTCCTTGGAATGTGCCTGTCTCTTCGAGCTCGCCATCAGGGATCTGAAGCTTCTGGAGTACCGCGGAGGAGATCGGGTTCAAGCCGGCCCCGCCGTCAACTAGCATCTTAGTGACCTTGAGGTTGCGGATAGTTGGTGAAACCAGCATCGGCAAGCACCCGACCGCAATGATGCGATCAGGGTGGTCCTCAATATCAAAGATGATAGGCGTGCTGGACCATTTCAGAGGCTTGCGTGACTCGATGGATGCTTCTGCCGCATTGACTTCCCGCATCCACTGCTTTAGTTGGCGGTGTGAAGTATGCAGAGAAGCACCACCGTCAACGCACAGGACCTCTGTGCCTTTCTGGAACTCCTGTTCGTCGGTCTCATCATCTTCCATGTCTTCATCGTCGTCGTCATCTTCATCCTTGTCGCGGCCGCGAGGAGGTCTGTCTCCTTGCAACTGCTTGGCCTTGCCGCGGCGTCCTCCCCGGCCGGGGCGTTTCTTGCTAGGTCCTCCAGCACCTTCCTGAGCCTTCTCCTTGTCGCGCCGCTCATATTCAGCCTTTTGCTGTTCGACAAGCTGCTCGACCTTCTTGCAGCTCTGGAGGTCATGGCCCTTGGTGCGGTGGATCTTGCAATACTGTTTGTTGGAGCCGTCCTGCTTGTCGGCGACCGCCACAGCCTGGCAGTTGGTGCCCGCGGCAACCTCCTTGCCGGAGCTACCAACTTTGGCTTTCTTGGCGCCACCTCCGTTGCGGACTGCTCGACAACTAGCACATCTCTGCCTTTCTTCTTTCTATTGCCGCGCGGCTTTTCTTTGCAGGGGCAGCCTCCTCACTATCGATCCTACTTCGCTTCTACATTCTCTCCGGGAGTCTCCTCCTTCCTCAAGACGTGCACACTTGTCGGCCGGGGCATATAGCTCATCGACGTCCTTGATCTTGCACATCGCCATCTCCTCCGCATCTTGCGGTTCCGCACGCTCGATGGAACGCGCTGATTATTGCGGCAGGGTGGACATTTGGGATGTTGTCTTTGTACGGCTGAATCTCTCGAATGAACTTGCGCAGGGCTCTCCTCCTTCAGGCAAGCAGATGAAGGTCGCTCTCTTGGCCATGGGGTTTGTGACCGCCGTGAAGGCGCCAACAAACTGATGGCATAGATCCGCCTAAGAGGATATGGAGTTGTCCGGCAAGTGCATGAGCCAGGACGACATTGGGCTTGAGTACCGGCGGAAGTAGTTGGCCAGATCTTGTCGTCTCGCCCCGCAGCTTGCACCGCAATGGTGTAGATCTTGAGGAACTCGACGGATGCGTCTTGCCGTCGTACTTCTCTCGCACGCCGGCTTGAAATTCTTCTTGTTGGGCCATCGACTTGCCGCAGCTCACGAGTGAACGCAGGGCATCCTATCACAGACGGCAAGTCGCCTGGTTCTTCGGGCGCATGCATTTCGACAGAGGGCCCAGCGCTGGTCGATTGATCGCGCTTCTCTTGGCGCCGATGCAAGTTCGAAAGCGTCTTCTTCTTGTCGTTCGTGAAGAACTTGGCGCTGGTTGCGACGAGCTCGTGGTCCGGCGACGCGGTGGAGTCGCTGTCGAGGTGGATCCGCGAGTCGGCGATCTTGGCCTTCGGGTGGAGAGTGCATGGTGGTTGCACCCCACAGGTTTTGCCGCCACCGGCTCGTGGTTTTGTCGCCTTGCCGCGGCAGCGATGTAGTCGGTTGTCGCGAGTGTCGCCGCTGGCAAAGCCGATGAGACTCGGATGGTGGCCTCCATTCATCGACCTTGTCACTGTTGGAGGGTAATATAGGAGCAGCTTGAGCTCGCCAAAGCTTCGCTGGAGTGGTGGGTGGCGATGGCGAACGGCGCGAGGAGCGGATATGCTCGGACTTCTAACTATGTTAGAAGGAGCAGATCCCGCCCAGCGACCATGCCTCGCTCATGCCAGCATGTTGGCGCACGCTGGTCTTGAGGGCCTCGATCCACCAGCTCGATCTTGATCCAACGAGCGTATGGTACTGTGAATACCATGACGCTGTCGGTCCCGCCTCCCGAGATGGGCGCGGTGCGTGTACGGACGCCGAGGTGCAGGCAGCCTTGTCCTTGGACTTGGCAGCATCATGAGCTCCCTCGCCGCGCCCGTTCTTCGCTGGTGTCACCCCACCACCCATTTGCTCGGTGGTGGTGGGATCGACGTGGGCGGCTCCACCGCCGCCAAGCCTTCTTCTTCGGTGGCATGTCGATGAAGATGATGAAGATGTAGCTCGGTGAACGCCGGATCAGGTTCACACAGCCTCGACGCCCTACCGGGCGCGCCAAAGATGTCGGGAAGCTGATCGGGCCCACGAACACCTATGGGACGGCGGACCGAGCCCCTTCGGTTCGGTGGGGGCGGAGGTCGCCGAAGAGCAGATCGAGGCGAAGCACACGAGCAGTTTACCCAGCTTCGGAGCTCTCCGGAGAGATAATACTCCTACTGCTGCTTGTCTAATTGTATTGTGTTCTTGCTAGGGAGCGCTGAGAGCTACAAGACCTAGCGTGAGTGTTCTCTGGTTTCGAATGAACCGAACCTCCCTTCTACGTTGCGCATGGGCCTCCTTTTATATGCTCAAGGGGTCTCCGATAGGTGGCAACGTAGACAAGGGCAAAAACGTAAAAGGACTCGTGGTTGGTACAGCTACTTGTACAGTGTATTCTACCTAACCCTGACGGCAGGGGACAAAGGCATTAAATGCCCGTCTAAGTCGACTAAATAGTGCAGAAAAGGACCGTCAGGGGCGCCACCGCTCGCCACGATGGCGATCTTGTCGGCGCCGCACTTACCACGCGCCCGCTGGCCGCACAACCTCTTGCCACGCTACCGGAATGGTCCCATGGCGACACGTTGGTGGATGAGCTGGAGCGGAGGAACGGAGGTAGTCGCCGCATGCAAGCGCCTTGTCATGGTCGTTGCCTTTGTCGCGCCGGAAGCTTGTCGCTCATCGGGCCTTCCCGGCAAGCTCCTCTTGCCGGGCCTTGTCTTCGAAATGCCTTGGTTGGCCCTCCGCAAACTCCTCTTGCCGGGCCTTGTCTCCTTGGCTTGAATACTTTGTTCTTGAATGGCTCTAATGGAGCCGCGGAGGACCTTGAGGTCACCAGCAAGCCTTGCTGCTGGTGTCAAGGATTGCCCGTGCACGAGTTCGGGATACTAGGGTACCCCTACTCTAGTACACCGACACCAACATCATATAGCCAGCAGTTTAGTTGTCAAAATAATTCAGGGTGCTTAGTTTTATTTGAGGGGTGTGTTGTGCTAGACACCATTATTGTGAGTCAAACCTCTTTGGCCATTTTATAATGACATAAATACCGATGGACCAACATGCCAGCTCTCCCTCTATCTCAGTACAGTAAAATAAAGTGTGGGGCCTACTTGATCCCAACAGCGTTCTTATTTTCCTGTAAAATTATTTGCTTGGTTAGTCCTGACAAGCGGGGCCACACTTATCATTGTGAGAATCGGCTTATTTTTGTCATATAACATGGTCAACGGGTTTGACGTGAAAATAACAATGTCTAATGGCCTTTTTGAGCAAACATCTAACTTAACGATGGCATTTTTGAGATATCTAATTGCATTTTTGAGCACGCATCTCACGGATCGATGGCATTTTTGAGTAGTTGTAACTTCTAATGGCGAAACTGAGTAGTGATACACAACTAGTGGCATAAATAATAAGAACCCAAGAATTAAATAGGTATGCTAATTTCTTTAATATAATTTAGCACCCCATTTAAGCATGTACTAGCTTTTTTAATAGTACTATATGCATAATTTGGCCATTTAGCGCCTCTATAGTACCACCTTTTTTCTTTAATTTCATCTTGTTAGTTTTGCTCCATGGCGCAATCCATCGATACTACTACTGTACAAAAGTATACATTTTTTAAAAGGCTAGAAGGCGGGGCAGTCTAGCTTGGTCGGTTTGAAGAGAGGCGAGGGCCTTTGTGATTTGACGGCTCATTACTGTTGGAAGGCGGGGCCTTGTGATTTGACTGCTTGTATAAATGTGCCAACAACCTGAGGAGGAGCAAAGAACCGTGCGGTATACTCAAGTTTTCCACTGGATTAATACGATGGAGGAGCATGAATGCCGCCAGCCTAGTGCCATATGGCGATAAAAAATGATATAATTTGCTAGTCATCTCATTGTTAGAATTGTTCTATTCATGCCTCGAAGAGAACGTGACGCGTGCGGCGAAACACCTGAAGCAAAAGAAGAAACACATGAGCAAAAGAAGAAAGAAGATTATCACCCAAAAAAAGAAGGAAGACGCACACACAAGTCTGGGGCGCTGCTCTCTACTACATGAAGGGTTCCTGGGCGCGGAGTCGTAACTGCTTCTTCATCGCCTCCACGACCTCCATCTCCTTGCGCGTCTCCTCCGCCATCTTCTTCATTCTGTCCATGACGCGGGATTTCTCGACGCGAGCGTTCATCATCTGTTCTATGGTCGTATTACGTACCTTGACAGCAGCCGGGTGCTCGATGCGGAGTTTCGCCAACTCCTCCTTCTGTTCCATGACGAGGGCATGCAGCATCTTCATCGAGGAACTACTATTCTCATGAAGCTTCTTCCAGTCGGTGTTCTCCTCCTTCAGCAGGTCAAGCTCGTGGCAGAGCTTCGCCTTGTCCTCCTGAAGTTGCAGGATTTTGCTGGTTGCCTTCTTCTCCGAGGCAATGCTCTTCTTCAGCAGCATCACCAAGCCGGCGGTCAACTCCCCCTGCTCATTAAGCTCAGTGGGCATGTCGTCGAGGCTCTCCTTCAATAGCTCCACCAAGCCGTGGGTGAACTCCTTCTGCTTATTGAGGTGCTTATTGAGCTGATCGGGCATGCCGTCGAGGGATAACAACTACATCGCCGCCAGCTCGGCATGTTCACCTCCACGGCTAGGGCGCTCCTGGGAGCCATCGCCTGCCCATGAGAGATCTTTCAAGGTCTCTGCGTGGCGGCGAGCCCTCTCTTTTTTTCTGCAGCCTTGGTTGCCGCTCCCTTGTTACGATTAGTTCTCGACCTAGAGCTCTGCATACCAGCCATGGCAAGGACGGACGAAGAAGGACTTATGAGGAGGAAGGTAGAGTAATTTTTGGTTAGGTAGTTCCCCTTTTTATAACCTAAGTACTAGCACTAGTACTAAAACCTGCATGGTGGGAACACATTCAGGTTTGGTACGTACTAGTAGGTGTGAGCAGGCTTGCACTTAATTGTAGCACTAGTACTTTGGAATGTGATGGGAACAAGGTAAAGATTAATTGATGGTTTTGGTTTCGAGGCCCGAAACGGCTCCCGATGAGTTTAGTGGAACATAAATTTCAAGTACTCCCTCCATCTTTGTTTACAAGGCTTGCACGTGTATCTAGGTCGTCAATGTAACTTATATAAAATAAATTGTTTAACATAAAAAATATATCATTAAATTTTTTTTTTGAAGTTTGTAATGATATATTTTTCGTAATGTATGCCTCTTATTAAGTTGGTCAAATTAACGACCTAGGTACACGTGCAAGACTTGTAAACTGCTCAAATGCGGTCGCACAAGTCCGTGATGTAACTGGTCGTACATGTCAGACCAAGCCGATGTGTGTCCCTTCGGTGAGACACGGGTCCGACCGACAGTCTGTTGGTGCGACCGACCGTAAAGTATTAGGCGATGGGGACTTCTGGTTGTGGCTTCGGTTGATTGTCACAACCAAGCATTCTAAAACTAGTGATAAATCACTTACCATCTTTTTCCAAACGACCAAGTATTTTCACAGGAATACAATACATATAGATGGAGTGATTGTCAAGGTTGCAAACTGACATGGCGTTGCAAGTTCACTGCAGCATCAACCGACTAGGTCACTGCATCGCTGGCGGGGAAGGAGGGCAGCTTACCTCGCCTATGATGCATGCCCAGTGGCGCCGCCGCAACTGGTCCCGGGATTTGGCTTCTCCTACCGCCCATTTGAACAGTTGCACTGGCTGCTCATGCCATTGCGCAGGCATGCGCGTTCTTTCCTCCGCAGTCGACTCCGTGAATATGATCTCTGCCATTAGCCCTAGCTCGAAATCAACGCGACGCTGCCAGATGCTAACATCCCTCAGCATCTCTCCCCTGAGATCGACTTGCGCCTCTGCCTTGTGATGCGCCAGGCGCAGCTCCTTGGAACTTCTCTCCAATCGATGCGACGCTTCCTCGATCCGATTTGCCCCTGCTACCCACCACATGAAATGCAGCCCTGGCATGTCCTCCGGCGCCACCGATCTGTGATTCCAGAGCAATGGATCCCCTCTAAAACACATGTGGGTTTCGCTCAAAGGCGGCAGTGATGCGGGCCGCAGCGAGAGGGCGGCCCGTGGGATCCTAGGATCTAAGGGATTATCCATGGCGGGATCCGGTGGGCGAGGCGGGGAGGCGAGCCTAGGCGCTGGGAGAGCCCTACGAGGTTAAGATAAAGATAGTACTACTCCACTCCATCCATATTTAAATACAAAAGCCACCAACAGTAGCCTTGGCAAAAATTGATCATGCTGCCTGCGTCCTGGTTTATTGGCCCCCTTATTTTGTGCCACTTTTTATGACATGCATAAATATTATTGTTACTTACAAATATGGTCAAAAGTTGGCACAAAATACGAAGGAGACCAACGGAAGTACTAGCAACCCATGATTTAACTACTCGCATGCGCGCAGTGGAGTAGTAATGTCTTTCTTCCGTCCTCACGTCCACTTAATTTGCATGCGCTGTATTAATTGACCATCAATGAAGTGAAGGACTTTACACGCGTCAAATTATCACATGGGGTGGATCTTCGTACAAAAATGCGTCCCCCCGTGTACCCGCGTGTGCGTGCGAGGGAATGAGTGCGTGCGTGGCGTGCGTGCACATCTTCGCTTCGTGCATGTACCGCCAGTGTGGCTCAGAGAGGACGAGTACATTCTTCTGGAACAAGCAGCACGTCACTTTGATCAATCCACACAAGGAGGTCGCGACAACAACTCCACATGTGCCACGTGGCTTCATGAACTGTAAGAGAGACACTGTGTAGCATTCCATTGGAATCCTAATTTACGTGTTTTGCACATACTCGAACTACTAGTAAGGTACACGTGCATTGCACGCATCAGATTTGGCAACCAAATTATGAATAAATACCACAGTATAGCATGTAAGCTCTGAGTCATATATGCCTGATGTAGACCTTCGTTTAATTCTTATAGTTCACCTCATTCAAAATAAATTAGTTTTTATAAAAAAAGCTAGGGCCTCTTTGATCTGTAGGATTTCCAAAACACGGGAATACGAAAAACATGGGATTAGAGTGGAGTGTCATCTTGAATTCTACAGGATTGTACGAGTGTTTGATTGTGCATAGAAAAAACACAGGATTCTTTCAAAGAGGTTTGAGTGGATGGGATGTTTCCTATGAAATCTAGTGCAAATGAATCCTATGAAAAAAATCCTATGGTTTACAATCCTACGAATCAAACCACCAAGATAGGAAAAATTCCTAGGATTAGAATCCTCCAAAATTCCTTCGAGAATCCTTTGAATCAAAGAAGCCCTAATCTATTTAATGATTCGTGGAATTGTGCATTGTAAAGCATAAAGTAAAAACAAATAATGGCAATTCAACTAGAAAAAAGTTTGGGCAGTTATGATACAGAAGATTCTAGAACAAAGGAGAAGCACTTGTGTTTTGAGGTTTGTGCATTATGCTTAAATTCAACCATGGATTCTGCTAGATTGTACATGTGGCAAAATCCGGCGGGGGGCTAGTAGATGGTACAAGGGGCCAAGTGGAGGGAGACTATGAAGGAGTGCACAAGTGCGAGATTGATATTTAAAGAGAGGGGGCGAGAATGTGCGTCGTTGTGCGCAGTGGCGGAGCCATGAAAAATAAATAAGCTAGGGGGCCAAGCATTGCTAATACTTTATGAGGAGGGCCAATTCATCAACTTAAACCATTTTACCACCAATTGTCTAATGATCACATTCATATTAGCCTCTATATATAGTGATGTTAGGGTGGGGCGGGGCCCTTGCTGCCCCCTGTCTTCGCCACTGTGCGTGCGTCTGAGAGATGAAGCGGAAGGCATGGATGATGAGAGGGGGACATTGGATATGTAATTAATGTGTGTGTATTAGCTACGTGATCCTATATAAAGAGGTATAGATTGATCGATGTGAACGTGGGAAAGAGGGTGAGACCTCACTAGATATATAGATTGATCGGTTTGTGTGGGAAACTATGAAAGACCTAGCTATATATACACACGCATAGAGGAACATCGATCGTTGCTCATGAACGTGAAAGATAAAGAATGCCCGATATGATGGAGAGGGGGAGGTGTGTGTGTGTGTGTGTGCATGCATGGGAGACCGACCGGAAGAAAAAGATTGCATGTGTGCGATGGATAATTCCGACTGGTACTGTGTGTGCATGCATGCACGGGATAAAGTTAGTGGTACAATTATAAAAGAGAAGATGACTGTGTGGGTGTAAAAGATTAGGTGAGGTCATAATCAATGTAAAGTTGAATTCAAATATTTGAATAAGAGATCATGATGTTTGAAACCCATGCATGCATGAATATAACTGAGATATGTGCAGTGTGGTTTGGAAATGAGCATGTTGTACTGTATACACATTGAACAAGGTCAGACTGATTTGAATTTGAGATATCGATGGGAGACATCGTTTGGCCACATTGCATCCGTGCATGGACACACTATTCTAATTGGAGATGATAGGTGGCTTTCGCATCACATATCTATATCTATACCCCTATATATATTATATTTTATATTTTATATATAGTGTGCGGATAACTTTAACTTTGAAAGATGGTCGTTGGATGAGGCCAATGCGATGGTGCAGAGATGGCAAATTTGAGCACTACTGGACGTTGGATATCATCTAGATTCCACCAAATTTTGCCACATGTACAATCTAGAAGACTCCATGGTTGAACTTAAGCATAATGCACAAACCTCAAAACACAAGCACTTCTTCTTTGTTTAGAATCTTCCCTATCAGAATTGCCCAAATGTTTTTCGACATGATTTTCCATTATTTGTTTTTACTTTATGCCTTACAACACACAATTCCATGAATCTCAAAATAGATTATCTTTCTTATAAAAACTAGATGATTTTGAATGAAATGAACTATAAGAATTAAAGGAACATCTACATCATGCATATATGACTCAAAGGTTACATGCTATAATGTGGTATTTATTCATAATTTGGTTGCCAAATCTCATACGTGCAATGCACGTGTACCTTACTAGTCTAAATCGTGTTTGTGTGTGTGTATTGTGCTTGTTAAACACATTGTACATAGTATATCATACATGGTTTAGATTCTGAACATCTAGCTAGAGCATACATGTACTATGATTTGAATTCAACATAAAATGGATACATATATTTGAATTTGAGATCGTATGTACATGTAGTTCGTATTTATATAGGAATTTACTTCTCCTATATTAATGTCTTGTGTTGTGAAGATAATATTTAGATGGTTGTATAACTAACCCGAGAACAATCCCATTCAAACAAGGAAAATGTACTCAAATTTAGTCCATATGCTAGACAACACACATTGTTTTTTTATTGTTGAGGGAAGTGCAAATTGTTTTGGTACTGTACACGTTATGTTTGTTGTCCCGATTTTTTTAGTTTTTTTTGTTGTATTTGAATGCATTTCTAGTAATATAGTAAAACGGGACATGGCTATCTTTAGTGATGAGGTGCAAATTTTCTTTTTTTTGTACACGTTAAGCTTGTTCTCTCGAAATTTCAAGCCGCGCCTTGTTATGCCAAAATTTCAAGCTAGCGTCTCTGTCTATCGTGCTGCGAAACTCCCGCCTCTTCAACCCGCGCCTTGTTTTCCCAAAATATTTAAGATGTATCTTTGTCTTGTTGTGCTCCGACAACTCCCTCCATCTCAACCCGCGCCTTGCTATTCCAAAATTACAACACACGCTATAATTAACTCCCTCCATCTCCCGACACGCGAAATGCCCGAGATACCCGTGAACCGAAAGAACCGCCTAGCTCAAATCGGTGGGGGTACTTTCGTAACTTACCCCACATTTCGGACAAGTGCGTCCCTAAGCCATGGTTCCCCACTCCCATCCCATCCGCACACCCATTCGTACACCTAGGCCATGAAAACTCGCGAAGCCCCACACCCTCCTCCGACTGCCACCCAGCCGGAGCCTCTTCCCCGACGACGTCGTCCACAGAAACACCTCGACGTCCCTCATCCATCGTACCGGATGAGGATCCACCGTCGATCTCGTCATCCCGCTGGTTCAGCCACCTCATCCTCCACCTCCAAGGAGCTGCCCCGACGTTCCCCTCGTCTTTTGCGCCACCTCCATTCCCACACCGCCGTCTTCACCTGCACCACCGGAAGAGCATCATCATCACCGTCTCCTTGGATGAAGCTGAGGCCTAATAGGCGCCACCAAAGAGGTGATACGTCTCCAACGTATCTATAATTTTTGATTGCTCCATGCTACATTATTTACTGTTTTGGACTATATTGGGCTTTATTTTCCACTTTTATATTATTTTTGGGACTAACCTAGTAACCGGAGGCCCAACCCAGAATTGTTGTTTTTTTTGCCTATTTTAGTGTTTCGAACAAACATAATATCAAACGGAGTCCAAACGGAATGAAACCTTCGGGAACGTGATTTTCTCACCGAACGTGATCCAGGAGACTTGGACCCTACTCCAAGGAACAAAAGAGGCGGTCACGAGGGTGGGGGGCGCCCCCCTGGGCGCGCCCCCTGCCTCGTAGGCCCCCTGTTGCTCCACCGACGTACTCCTTCCTCCTATATATAGCTACGTACCCCCAACAGATCAAATACGGAGCCAAAAACCTTATTCCACCGCCGCAACTTTCTGTATCCACGAGATCCCATCTTGGAGCCTGTTCCGGAGCTCCGCCGGAGAGGGCCGTCATCACGGAGGGCTTCTACATCATCATAGCCTCTCCGATGAAGTGTGAGTAGTTTACCTCACACCTTCGGGTCCATAGTTAGTAGCTAGATGGCTTCTTCTCTCTTTTTGGATCTCAATACAATGTTCTCCCCCTCTCTTGTGGAGATCTATTTGATGTAATCTTCTTTTTGCGGTGTGTTTGTTGAGACCGATGAATTGTGGGTTTATGATCCAGCTTATCTATGAATAATATTTGAATCTTCTCTGAATTCTTTTATGTATGATTGAGTTATCTTTGCAAGTCTCTTTGAATTATCCGTTTGGTTTGGCCAACTAGATTGGTAGTTCTTGCAATGGGAGAAGTGCTTAGCTTTGGGTTCAATCTTGCGGTGTCCTTACCCTTGTGATGTAAAGGGTTGCAAGGCACGATTGTATTGTTGCCATCGAGGATAACAAGATGGGGGTTTTGTCATATTGCATGAATTTATCCCTCTACATAATGTCATCTTGCTTAAGGCGTTACTCTGTTTTTAACGTAATACTCTAGATGCATGCTGGATAGCGGTCGATGAGTGGAGTAATAGTAGTATATGCAGAATCGTTTCGGTTTACTTGTCTCGAACGTGATGCCTATATACATGATCATACCTAGATATACTCATAACTATGCTCAATTCTATCAATTGCTCAACAGTAATTTGTTCACCCACCATAGAATACTTATGCTCTTGAGAGAAGCCACTAGTGAAACCTATGGCCCCCGGGTCTATTTTCATCATATCAATCTCCATCACTTTAATACTTGCTTTGTTTTTACTTTGCTTTTTACTTTTCACTTTGCATCTCTATATCAAAAATAACAAAAATACTGTTTATCATCTCTATCAGATCTCACCCTCGTAAGTGACCGTGAAGGGATTGACAACCCCTAATCGCGTTGGTTGCGAGTAGCTATCATTTTGTGCAGGTACGAGGGACTTGTGCGTAGCCTCCTACTGGATTGATACCTTGGTTCTCAAGAACTGAGGGAAATACTTATGCTACTTTGTTGCATCATCCTCTCCTCTTCGGGGAAATCCAACGCAGTGCTCAAGAGGTAGCAAGAAGAATTTCTGGCGCCGTTGCCGGGGAGGTCTGTGCAAAAGTCAACATACCAAGTACCCATCACAATCCCTATCTCTCGCATTACATTATTTGCCATTTGCCTCTCGTTTTCCTCTCCCCCACTTCACCCTTGCCGTTTTATTCGCCCTCTCTTTTTCGTTCGCCTTCTTCCCATATGTATCTTTGTTTGTGTTTCCTTGTGCCTTCTATATGCTTGCATCTTCGCTTGCGGAAAATCTATTGATATGGATCCACTTAAAGTGTTCTATTTCGATCATCTTCGATCCTTATGTGCTCGTGCTGAAACCCCAACTAGCCTAGTTGATGGGAAATCTTTAGATGAGCATGCTCATTTTGTGCGTCACCGTTTGTCTGAAAAAGGGAAGCTCTTATGGTATTATATAAATAGTTTGCTATGCTATGCTTTGAATCTTTGTGAAATGTGTGATTTTACTTGTTGCTCTAAGAACCCTAAAAAACACCTTCCCTGCCTATGTGAGTTCAATGATAATGAAATCTTGTCTTCTTATGCAAAGGGTGTTTATAGTTACTATGATATCGAACAAATTGAAGAATTTGTCATTTTTAAGGGTGCTCATGAAGTTGCTTCTTTGATCGAAAAGTATGATTTTACTCTCAACAAATCTGAAAATTCCGTCATACTTAAATATTGCAATGAAAACCTTGCTCATAATGTCTATGTCCAAGAATTTATTGAAAGAATGACCGTAGCTTTGGAAGAAAATAATGATATGCATGAATCTATAGATAATGATGATTCTGATGATTTCGTTGAAATATCCCTTGATGAACATGATGCTTGCTATTCTTGTGGCCATGATGCCAATATTTATGAAGATGAATTTGCTATAGTTCCTTATGTTAAACGTGAGATTGTTGCTATTACACCCATACTTGATAGTTCCTTCGATGAAAAGCATGACCGCAATGATTTTACTATAAATTCTCTTGACGTCAATTGTGCTAATAATATGCAAAACCCTAAGCTTGGGGATGCTAGTTTTGCTATGTCTACTACTTGTTGCAATAATCATGATTGGGGTGATTCTTCTTATGATCTTGAAAATTTATTTAATCCCCATGATGAATATCAGATTGATAATATTGTTTGCAATAATATTAAAAGTGGGTTTGGAGAGGTCATGACTTTAGTTAATGTTAATCCCACTATTTTGGAAGAGTGTCAACTTTGCATGCATGTGGATCGTGTTGAAAATATTTTATGTGATAGCTATTTTGTTGAATTTGCTTATGATCCCACATGTAATTATTATGAGAGAGGAAAATATGGTCGTAGAAATTTTCATGATAATAAATTACCTCTCGTTATGTTGAGATTGCTATTGTTTCTTTCCGCCTCCTTGCATATGCTAGTTTTTGCTTACCTTGATAATTTGTTTGCCTATAAGATGCCTATGCATAGGAAGTATGTTAGACTTAGATGTGTTTATCACGTGTTTTAGGATGCTCTCTTTGTGCTTCAATTCTTGTCTTTCTTGTGAGCATCATTGAAATATCAATGCCTAGCTAGGGGCGTTAAACGATAGCGCTTGTTGGGAGGCAACCCAATTTTATTTTTAGTTTTTTTGTTTTTGCTTCTGTTTAGGAATAAATAATCAATCTAGCCTCTGTTTAGATGTGGTTTTATGTTTTAATTAGTGTTTGTGCCAAGTTAGACCTATTGGATCTTCTTGGATGATAGTTATTTGATCTTGCTGTAATTTCCAGAAACTTTGCGCTCAGTGCCTGAATTATTAAAAATCACCAGAACGTGATAAAATACTGACTCCAATTGCTTCTGATCAATAAACAAATTGTATAGGTCTTCCAATTCTGGTAGATATTTTGGAGTTCCAGAAGTTTGCGTTAGTTACAGATTACTACAGACTGTTCTGTTTTTGACAGATTCTGTTTTTCGTGTGTTGTTTGCTTATTTTGATGAATCTATGGCTAGTAAAATAGTTTATAATCCATAGAGAAGTTGGAATACAGTAGGTTTAACACCAATATAAATAAAGAATGAGTTCATTACAGTACCTTAAAGTAGTCTTTTGTTTTCTTTCTCTAACGGAGCTCACGAGATTTCTATTGAGTTTTGTGTTGTGAAGTTTTCAAGTTTTGGGTGAATTCTTTTGATGGATTATGGAACAAGGAGTGGCAAGAGCCTAAGCTTGGGGATGCCCATGGCACCCCCAAGATAATACAAGGACACCAAAAAGTCAAAGCTTGGGGATGCCCCGGAAGGCATCCCCTCTTTCGTCTACTTCCATCGGTAATTTACTTGGAGCTATATTTGTATTCACCACATGATATGTGTTTTGCTTGGAGCGTCTTGTATTATTTGCATCTTTGCTTGTTAGTTTACCAAAATCATCCTTGCTGTACACACCTTTTGAGAGAGCCATACATAGATTGGAATTTGATAGAATACGTTACGTGCTTCACTTATATCTTTTGAGCTTGATAGTTTTGCTCATAGTGCTTCACTTATATCTTTTGAGCGTGATAATTTTTGCTCTAGTGCTTCACTTAGATCTTTTAAGAGCACGGTGGTGGATTTGTTTTAAAGAAACTATTGATCTCTCATGCTTCTTAGATTATTTTGAGAGTCGTTAATAGCATGGTAATTCACTTAAAATTAATATACTTGGTATTCAAGATATGTGAAACTTTCTTTTGAGTGCGTTGAATACTAAGAAAAGTTGGATACTTGATAATTGTTTTGAGATGTGGAGGTAGTGATATTAAAGTCATGCTAGTTGGGTGATTATGAATTTAAATAATTCTTGTGTTGAAGTTAGCAAATCCTGTAGCATGCACGTATGGTTAAAGTTGTGTAACAAATTTGAAACATGAAGTGTACCTGGCTTGTGCATCCTTATGAGTGGCGGTCGGGGATGAGCGATGGTGTTTTCCTACCAATATATCCCCCTAGGAGCATGCGCGTAGTACTTGATTTTTGATGACTTCTAAATTTTTGCAATAAGTATATGAGTTCTTTTGACTAATGTTGAGTCCATGGATAATACACACTTTTACCTTTCCTCCTTTGCTAGCCTCTTCGGTACCGTGCATTGCCCTTACTCACCTTGAGAGTTGGTGCAAACTTCGCCGGTGCATCCAAACCCGTGATACGATCGCTCTATCACACATAAACCTCCTTATATCTTCCTCAAAACAGCCACCATACCTACCTATTATGGCATTTCCATAGCCATTCTGAGATATATTGCCATGCAACTTTCCACCGTTCCGTTCATCATCATCATGACATACTTTACTTTTGTCATATTGCCATTGCATGATCATGTAGTTGACATCGTATTTGTGGCAAAGCCACCATGCATTATTTTTCATACATGTCACTCTTGATTCATTGCACCATCCCGGTACACCACCGGAGGCATTCATATAGAGTCATATCTTGTTCTAGTTTCGAGTTGTAATCCTATTTTTGTAATCAATAGAAGTGTGATGATTATCATTATTAGAGCATTGCCCAAAAAAAGAGAAAGGCCAAAAATAAAAAAAAGAAAGGCCCAAAAAAAGAAAATAAATAAAAAGGGCAATGTTACTATCTCTTTTTCCACACTTGTGCTTCAAAGTAGCACCTTGTTCTTCATGTAGTGAAGTCTCATATATTGTGCTTCAAAGTAGCACCTTGTTCTTCATGTAGTGAGTCTCATAAGTTGTGCTTCAAAGTAGCACCATGTGTTTCATATAGCGAGTCTCATAAGTTGTCTTTTTCATACTAGTGGGAATTTTTCATTATAGAACTTGACTTGTATATTCCTACGATGGGCTTCCTCAAATGCCCTAGGTCTTCGTGAGCAAGCAAGTTGGATGCACACCCACTAGTTTTATTTTGTTCAGCATTTATTTATAGCTCTAGTGCATCTGTTGCATGGCAATCCCTACTCCTCATGTTGACATCTATTGATGGGCATCTCCATAGCCCGTTGATTATCCTCATCAATGTGAGACTTTCTCCTTTTTTGTCTTCTCACACAATCCCCATCATCATATTCTATTCCACCCATAGTGCTATATCCATGGCTCACGCTCATGTATTGCGTGAAGATTGAAAAAGTTTGAGATTATTTAAGTATGAAACAATTGCTTGGCTTGTCATCGGGGTATAGAAGTTGGGAACATCTTTGTGTGTGAAAATGAAGCATAGCCTAACTATATGATTTTGTAGGGATGAACTTTCTTTTGCCATGCTATTTTGAGAAGACATAATTGCTTAGTTAGTATGCTTGAAGTATTATTATTTTTATGTCAATATGAACTTTTGTATTGAATCTTTCGGATCTGAATATTCATACCACAATTAAGAAGATTTACATTGAAATTATGCCAAAGTATCACCCACATCAAAAATTCTCTTTTATCATTTACCTACCGAGGACGAGCAGGAATTAAGCTTGGGGATGCCTGATAAGTCTCCAACGTATCTATAATTTTTGATTGCTCCATGCTACTTTATCTACTGTTTTGGACTATATTGGGCTTTATTTTCCACTTTTATATTATTTTTGGGACTAACCTATTAACCGGAGGCCCAGCCCAGAATTGCTATTTTTTTGCCTATTTCAGTGTTTCGAAGAAATAGAATATCAAACGGAGTCCAAACGGAATGAAACCTTCGGGAACGTGATTTTCTCACCGAACGTGATCCAGGAGACTTGGACCCTACTCCAAGGAACAAAAGAGGCGGTCACGAGGGTAGGGGGCGCCCCCTAGGCGCGCCCCCTGCCTCGTGGGCCCCCTGTTGCTTCACCGACGTACTCCTTCCTCCTATATATACCTATGTACCCTCGACAGATCAAATATGGAGCCAAAAACCTAATTCCACCGCCGCAACTTTCTGTATCCACGAGATCCCATCTTGGGGCCTGTTCCGGAGCTCCGCCAGAGAGGGTCGTCATCACGGAGGGCTTCTACATCATCATAGCCTCTCTGATGAAGTGTGAGTAGTTTACCTCAGGCCTTCGGGTCCATAGTTAGTAGCTAGATGGCTTCTTCTCTCTTTTTGGATCTCAATACAATGTTCTCCCCCTCTCTTGTGGAGATCGATTCGATGTAATCTTCTTTTTGCGGTGTGTTTGTTGAGACCGATGAATTGTGGGTTTATGATCCAGCTTATCTATGAATAATATTTGAATCTTCTCTGAATTCTTTTATGTATGATTGAGTTATATTTGCAAGTCTCTTCGAATTATCCGTTTGGTTTGGCCAACTAGATTGGTAGTTCTTGCAATGGGAGAAGTGCTTAGCTTTGGGTTCGATCTTGCGGTGTCCTTACCAAAGGATGAGAAAGGGTTGCAAGGCACGTATTGTATTGTTGCCATCGAGGATAACAAGATGGGTTTTTTATCATATTGCATGAATTTATCCCTCTACATCATGTCATCTTGTTTAAGGCGTTACTCTGTTTTTAACTTAATACTCTAGATGCGTGCTGGATAGCGGTCGATGAGTGGAGTAATAGTAGTAGATGCAGAATCGTTTCGGTTTACTTGTCTCGGACGTGATGCCTATATACATGATCATACCTAGATATACTCATAACTATGCTCAATTCTATCAATTGCTCAACAGTAATTTGTTCACCCACCGTAGAATACTTATGCTCTTGAGAGAAGCCACTAGTGAAACCTATGGCCCCCGGGTCTATTTTCATCATATCAATCTCCATCACTTTAATACTTGCTTTTTTTTTACTTTGCTTTTTACTCTTCACTTTGCATCTCTATATCAAAAATACCAAAAATATTATTTATCATCTCTATCAGATCTCACCCTCGTAAGTGACCGTGAAGGGATTGACAACCCCTAATCGCGTTGGTTGCCAGTAGCTACCGTTTTGTGCAGGTACGAGGGACTTTTGTGTAGCCTCCTACTGGATTGATACCTTGGTTCTCAAGAACTGAGGGAAATACTTATGCTACTTTGCTGCATTATCCTTCCTCTTCGGGGAAATCCAACGCAGTGCTCAAGAGGTAGCAAGAGGTTGTACACTAATCGCCGCATTTTCTTCTTGATTCGATCTCACGGTGCTGCCGGCGCTCGGTCCCGAGCCGACACGGCACGGCTCCGTCCACGGCAGCGTCGCCGGCCACTTCCTCCACGGCATCACTCCCTCGGCGGCGACATCCACAACAGTAGGAGTTGTTGCTGCTTTAGCTCTCGCTCGTGTTGCTGCTCTGCTCTTGCTCTCGGTCTGCTGCTTGGTTTGCTCTTGCTATTGCTATTGCTCGCGCAGCTGCTCTCTCTCTTGCTCTTGCTTGTGATGTTGCTCCGATTTAGCTACACTTCAGTCGCAGCAGGGAGGGGGGCTCGCCGAAGAGGTACCCCAGTATCTATCTTAGGGTTCAGGGTGGGGGCGTTGGTCGCCGGCGGTGGTGGGGCGGTGGTGTGGGGATCGCCGGAGAAAAAGCTCGGCACGGGGGGCCTAGAGGGATGGCCGGGGCGGTGGGAGTGGTTTTGGGCGGGCGGCTGCAAGACCGCCCGTCATGGGCGGCGGGGCGGCTGTTTGGCCGGTGGTGGCTGGCGACTCAAGGTAGCCTCACCTGATGCTGCTACACGACCAGCTGCCCCGGCTCTCGCACGCGCTGCTGCTACTGCTTTCCTGCTACTAGTGCATTCAGTTTCGACAGTAAAATTCAGTTTCGACAGAAAAATTCAGTTTTGACAGTTAAGTTCAGTTTCGACAATTAAATTCAGTTTCGACAGTTGCTACCTCTTCAGCATGCGTTAGTTTTTCCCTTGAAGAGGAAAGGGTGATGCAGCAAAGTAGCGTAAGTATTTCCCTCAGCTTTTGGAGAACCAAGGTATCAATCCAGTAGGAGACCACACGCAAGTCCCTCGTACCTACACAAACAAATAAGAACCTTGTACAATAGCGGTCAATCCCTTCACGGCCACTTGCAAAAGTGAGATCTGATAGAGATGATAAGATAATATTTTGGTATTTTTAGGATAAAGATTAAAAGTAAAGATTGCAAAATAAACGGCGACAGAAATAGCTAGTTGATAGGAGATTAATATGATGGAAAATAGACCCGGGGGCCATAGGTTTCACTAGTGGCTTCTCTCAGGATAGCATAAGTATTACGGTGGGTGAACAAATTACTGTTGAGCAATTGATAGAAAAGTGCATAATTATGAGAATATCTAGGCATGATCATGTATATAGGCATCACATCCGTGACAAGTAGACCGACTCCTGCATGCATCTACTACTATTACGCCAAACATCGACCGCTATCCAGCATGCATCTAGAGTATTAAGTTCATAAGAACAGAGTAACGCATTAGGTAAGATGACATGATGTAGAGGGATAAACTCAAGCAATATGATATAAAACCCATATTTTTATCCTCGATGGCAACAATTCAATACGTGTCGTTTCCCTTTCTATCACTAGGATCAAGCAACGCAATAATGAACCCAAAGCTAAGCACTTCTCCCATTGCAAGAAAGTTTAATCTAGTAGGCCAAACCAAAGTGATAATTTTTTTTTGACAGAAAGACTGTAAGGGAACCCTGAGGGAGTCCTGGATTAGGGGGTGTCTGGATAGCCGAACTATCACCGTTGGCCAGACTCCTGGACTATGAAGATACAAGATTGAAGACTTCGTCCCATGTCCGGATGGGACTTTCCTTGGCCTGGAAGGCAAGCTTGGCGATACGGATATGTAGATCTCCTACCATTGTAACCGACTCTGTGTAACCCTAACCCTATCCGGTGTCTATATAAAACGGAGGGTTTTAGTCCATAGGACGAACAACAATCATACCATAGGCTAGCTTCTAGGGTTTAGCCTCTCTGATCTCGTGGTAGATCCACTCTTGTACTACCCATATCATCAATATTAATCAAGCAGGAGTAGGGTATTACCTCCATCGAGAGGGCCCAAACCTGGGTAAAAACATCATGTCCCTTGTCTCCTATTACCATCCGCCTAGACGGACAGTTCGGGACCCCCTACCCGAGATCCGCCGGTTTTGACACCGACATTGGTGCTTTCATTGAGAGTTCCTCTGTGCCGTCGCTGTCAGGAAGGATGCCTCATCCCGTCTTTAAAGACGGCACCGTTGCTAAAGGAGCTTTGGCCACCGGCCAAACTCTCCGGCGAGGCGGTTTTCTTATGACCGCCTGTTCGGCCGCCGCACCGACGATGACTTCTCGGGTCATCGAAAGCAATCTTTAGTTAACTCGGAACTCGCCGAGCAGTTAGATCCGATGGAGCTCTCTTCCTTGAATGAGCTCTTGGATCGCATCGCCGCCCTGGGAGTCGCTACAGACTACGATCAGATTGGGCCTAAAACCGATCTCAGAGAGATCAACTCTCCCTAGGCTACCCACCATGTTGCTGTGGTAGAGGAACAATACAGCGACTCTTCTCCTACCTTAAGGACTAGCTATGTCCGGATTCCTGACCCCTCCATGCCGGATTCTCGCGGAGGGGAGGACACCACTCAAGCCCTGAACTTAAAGTTAGGCAGCGGGCTAGATTCGTTGGACAACCTCCAATAACCCAAGCTTCCAAGTTCGGAAACTTCTTGGCCCCTGAATCTTAGATCGGACGGGGTTCGGAATTTAATTCCACCCGCCCACCCAAACATAAGCGATCTATCCCAAATCCGGCAAGAGCCTGGTGAAACAGTACATCCTTACTAGGCCAGATTCCTCCTGGTTATGGACAGGATAAAGGATTGCCACGAGGAGGACGCAATCTCATTCTTCTGCAATAATTGCACGGACAAGGGAATCCTGAACGCCATAAGTCGTCAGGAAATTACACGCTCGCTGAATTGGCGTCCATAGTACGAAAGTACCGCGCGATGGAGAGCGCTGGAAAACCGAAATCAAATTTTGGGATAATCCGCCCCCCGAATCGACCCTAGTCCGAAATAAAGGGTGCATCACACTGTGCACTGGGTTACATACCAAAAGTAAAATCCCCAAAGGGCATGGAACCGATCGAGGGATGGCTCAATGGACCCTGCAAAATTCATAGCACGAGGGCGCCACTCCAACTCATGGCCTTAGAGCATGTTGGATACTACGGCGGTGGCCAAAAGTGGTGAAGAGCTCTTAGCTCCGAGCACCAGCCCAGCAATACCGAAGACGGTATTAATAGTCTTGAGACTTTCGCATCAAATAATATATAAAACGAACACTCCTCAGCCTTGCCAAGTCTACCAGATAGCAACAACAAATCCATGGAGGACACGGCTATTACCTTTAACGCCGAAGGATTTAACCTAAATTCGAACAGCCCGAGCACCGGCCGCATTGGTCCTCGGTCCAATAGTGGGCGGCTTCGCCTTTACCAAGGTACTCATGGACGGCGGCAGCGGATTAAACCTCATCTACAAGGAAACCCTTGAAAAATAGAAATAGATGGAGCCGCATTGAGCAAAGCAGCACAACCTTTAGAGGAATAATCCCGATCGGGAAGCATCTTTGACAGAAAGATCACTTGGATGTGGTGTTCGCACGCCGGACAATTATAGGTCCGAGGAGGTCACATTCCAAGTGGCCCCGTTCAGCAGCGGATCCACGCTCTATTAGGGCGAGAGGGATTCACAATTTTTCAAGCTATACCCCATTACGGGTACATGAAGCTCAAAATGCCCGGACCCAACGGAATTATCACTCTCGCTAGTGACCCGGACACAGCGCTCCGCACCGAAAATAAAACAGCCGCACTTGCCCTTGAGGCACTACCCGAAGCCCTAGCGGCAGAGGAACTCACTGCGCTACGCTCCACGGTGAACAGGGACGATGTGATACTCGATAAGAGATTCAAGTCCACCTCTTTTAAACCGGCAGACGAAATAGTCAAATTCCAGGTCCATCCAACGGACCCTACCAAAACGGCCTCCATCGGGGCACAATTAAACCCTGATGTGGACGCCGCACTACGAGAATTCCTACAGGAAAATTGGGACATTTTTGCCTGGCACCCTTCAGACATGCCAGGAATCCCACGCCGGCTGGCCGAGCACAGCCTAAATATCCTAAAAGGATTCAAGCCAGTCAAACAAGCTCTTCGGCGTTTCTCCGAACCCAAGAGACAGGCCATGGGAGAGGAGCTAGACAAACTATTGGAGGCCGGATTCATCAGAGACATTAAACATCCGGACTGGCTAGCAAACCTGGTAATGGTACCAAAGAAGGACAAATCCTGGCGCCTATATGTCGATTTTAAGGACCTTAACAAGGCTTGCCCAAAGGATCCCTTCCCCCTCCCCTGCATCGATCAAATTATCGATGCTACCGCAGGACACAATTCATTGTGTTTCCTCGATGCATACTCCGGCTACCACCAAATTAAGATGGCAGAGCCAGACCAAGCCGCAACGGCATTCATCACTCCATACGGCCCATTCTGCTTCAACACAATGCCCTTTGGGCTCAAAAACGCCGGCGCAACATACCAGCGCATGATTCAGACATGTCTGGCAAACCAGATCGGCAAAACAGTGGAGGCAACATAGACGATGTGGTCGTCAAATCCAAGCATGTTGAAACCCTAGTCGACGACTTGAGGCTCACATTCGATAACCTCCTAACATATGACATCAAGCTCAACCCGGAAAAATGCGTTTTGCGCATCAGCCGTAAAGCTCTTGGGCTTCATTGTATCCGTAGAGGAATTGAAGCAAACCCAGCCAAGATCCGAGCTCTGTCACAATTGGATATCCCCAAAGACCTCAAACAAATACAAAATTGATCGATGTGTGGCGGCTCTAAGCCGCTTTATCTCCCGCTTAGGAGAAAAGGCATTACCCTTTATCGCCTCCTCCGCAAGACTTGAACACTTCGAGTGGGCGGATGCCGCCACGGCGGACTCAAGAAATCAAAGCCATATTGGCAAAAAATCCGGTCCTGGCCGCGCCCAACATGGGCGAACCAATGCTATTATACATGGCAGCAACCCATCAAGTTGTAAGCGCGGTGCTCGTTGTTGAACGAGAAACGGACGGACACAAGTTCCCCCTCCAAAAACCAGTTTACTACGTGTACACTGTCCTAACTCCATGCAAGTCACGGTACCCGCATTATCAAAAGATAGCATACATAGTGTTCATGGCATCCCGGAAGCTGCGACACTACTTTCAAGAGTGTTCGGTAACAGTAGCCTCCGAAGTACCTCTTAATGACATTATAAACAACCGCGACACAACGGGCTGAATTGCTAAATGGGCCATTGAGCTCCTCCCGTTCGACATAACCTACAAGCCACGACAGCTATTAAGTCGCAAGTTTTGGCTGACTTTGTCACCGAATGGACTGAAGCCGAACTCCCTAAAGAGTACGGCGCATATTCCAACTGGATCATGCACTTCGACGGCTCCAAAATGTTGGCCGGCCTGGGGGCTGGCGTCGTTCTGACGTCCCCAACCGGAGATACAGTCCAATGCATGCTTCAAATAATGTACACGGACTCCAACAACAGAGCCGAATACGAGGCCCTTCTACATGGTCTCCGGATGGCAGTCTCCATGGGCATTCAACGCCTAGAGGTGCGCGGGAATTCGAACCTCGCGATATCCCAAATAAATGGGGACTTTGATGCCAAGGATCCGAAAATGGCAGCTTATCGCAATGTCATCCTAAAAGTGTCAGCTCGGTTTGAGGGGCTCGAATTTCACCATATAGCCCGGGATAACAACCAGGCAACGGACGTGTTGGCACGCATTGGCGCAAAGCGTGATGCCGCCCCCCCAACATCTTCCTAGAGAGGCTCTTCAATCCATCCGTATTATGGGAGGAGAGTCCGGAAATAACAACCCGGACCCAACCACACTGCCCCACACCAAACATTCCGACATAGTTGGTGGTTCCGCCAATGAAATAACACCGTCAGCCCACGCAATAATGGCAGTCATTGCCCCGTGGACAGAACCATTCCTAGCCTACCTAACTAGGCAGGAACTTCCCGAGGACCAAAACGAGGCCCGCTGCATAGTGCGGCGGTCTAAAGCCTATAAGGTCCATGAGGGAGAGCTTTATAAGAAAAGCACAATCGGAGTCCTTCAAAGGTGTATCTCCGAAGAGGAAGGGCAGAATCTCCTGGCTGAAATTCATGCCGGACACGGTGGGCACCATACCGCAGCCCGGGCCCTTGTAGGCAAGGCCTTCCATACATGATTTTATTGGCCGACGGCCCGGGCAGATGCTCAGGACTTAGTCCAATGATGCGTCGGTTGCCAGCTCTTTGCTAATCAAAGCCACATGCCACCCACCGCCCTCAAAACTATACCCATCACCTGGCCCTTTGCGGTCTGGGGGCTTGACATGGTTGGACCCCTTAAAGGAGGAACCCACAAGCAAAAATACCTATTTGTCATGGTGGATAAATTCACCAAATGGATAGAGGCCAAGCCTGTAAAGACGGCCGAATCCGGACCGATGATAGACTTTATATCAGGGGTAGTACACCGTTCTGGCGTCCCCATAGCATCATCACCGATAAGGGCACGAACTTCACGGCCGACGAGGTCAAACTCGTGCAAAAACATGGGCATCAAGCTCGACCACGCTCAGTCTATCACCCCAAACTAACGGTCAAGTCGAGCGAGCAAACGGTCTAATCATGAGCGGCATTAAACCCAGACTAGTGCGGTCCCTCAAGGAATCTAACACACACTGGGTAGAGGAGCTCGACTCCGTACTCTGGGGGCTGCGGACCACGCCGAATCGCACTACCGGATTCACACCATTTTTTATGGTATACGGTGCAGAGGCAGTTTTGCCCTGCGACATAATTCATGACTCACCTCGCGTGCGCATGTACGAAGAAAGAGAAGCCGAGCTTGATCGGCAGGACAGTTTGGACGCCTTGGAGGAGGAGCGCGATGTGGCAAAAGCTCGTTCCGCATTCTATCAACAGCAGGCTCGAAGATATCAAAGCAGGGAAGTACGAGCCAAAGCTTACAATGTTGGCGAACTAGTTCTACGCCTGTCGGACAAGAAAAAGGACAAACTCAAGCCCAAATGGGAGGGTCCCTTCATCATCGACCAAGTCCTGACCGGCGGAGCGTACCGTCTGCGAAACGCATCGGATAACCGATACGAGCCGAACCCATGGTACGCAGCCCGTCTCCGAAGATTCTACGCCTAGCGCAGGATTCCGAGTTCGTCTCCTTCCTCCGTATATATTTTATACTTTAAGCTGTCTTTTATTTCTCTCCTTCTCCCTACTTTTTTCTGAAGCCGTTAAAGGCTCGTTTGCACATTGTTCGCACACACTTGACGTGCCATCCGCGCTCATTATACCTGGGGGCTTCTTTAACAGAAGCTTATTTATACGGGCTTTATGCCCAACACATGTGTCACACTTCCGCATGTACCTTTTATTCACCATTATATGCATCGATATGACTTAAGTTTTGGCCAAGCTAGGTTGCCTGGCTCCTGTGCTTACCCCTACGTTCCCGATTGTTCGTCTAGGTGGTAAAGGGAGCACCTCTGCGATTGTTACCGCCGGGTCAGCCGGACGTGTAGCTCAGACTGGGTGAAGCCGAAAGCTAGCGTTCTTAAGGGAATATTCGGTCGGTGAACTAAAAGACGATTTTTTATTTTTCATTTATCTGCCCCCAGATGCTTTTCTGCTTTTTTCGCAGTCCAGACATGCACTTTAGGGCATGCCTCCCAGGGAAAGGAACCCCTAACGGAACTATTCTCCCTGGAAGATGTTTCTTACTAGCCATGTTATATAACATAACTAGTTGGGCACTTGTCTGATAAAGCACTCATGACCCCTACGCCTGGTCTCCATGCATGCCCCGGTTTTTACATAACCGTGAGGGTATTCGGACACACTCCGGACTATTGGGTCCCGAGGTTGAAGCGAAAAGGTCCGCTACGACAAACGATCTACAATCCGGCTAGAAGGCATTTTACATGTCATTTTAAATTACATAGTCAAATTGACTTATTGTATTCCTCTTCAATGCCATCTAATAGGCTGTACACTAAGCTCACACGGATCTCCTTCCCGTCGGGCCCCACAGGTCCGACCTCGGCCATGTGGTTTGGGTCCGCCTTCGTGTACTGCGTCTTCACCATGGCCCAGGCCTCCCTGGCGCCTTGACGACAGGCCGATATCTTCCATATTCGAAGCGCCGCCGTGCTCCTCAAGCTTCTCTGCAAGCTCTCCAAGGCCTTCGGGCAGGGAGATAGATGGCCACAAGGCCTGTGCGACGCCTCTCATCACCGCCAAACTCGTTCGTGCAGTTGCAATAGCTCGAAGAAGGTTACCCGTAGAACCGGGCATTTCCTCCGCAGGATGACCCGTGAGCATACCTGAGACATAACTCGTTAGTTGACTTCCTCGCCGAACTCTTTTTCAAAGTTCGCCAAGCACTTACTATAAATGCCGCGACGAAGTCGCCGATTCTCCTTCACGAAGTCGACAATTGGGCGCGAACATCCTTTAGTTCCTCACCCAGCTGGGCGTTGGCATCTGGAGATTATTTTTCTTGCCTCACCCTTGTAAGCACATTCTCGCCGCCTTCAACCGCGCAAGAGCTGTTGCTTGTCCGGATCTAGTCCGCGCCATCTGCAATATTATTGTCGATTTACACACATGCCGCACTTCACAAACTACTTATCTTTTGAAGCATATATTACCAGAGGGGTCTGTGGCTCCCCAGAGCGGCTAGTGCGGCCTCAAGTTGGGCCTTGCATTCTTCAAGCCCCGGATAGTCGGGTATTCTTTTTGTAAGATCATGATAACAAATGATCCTTAAATCAGTTATTCTAACTATTTTAAGTCTCGGGGCTCTTGGCATATATAACCGTCAAATTTCCTCACCAGATGTCCTTTACATATCGCTCCGTGGCTCTGGCTAGACCATCTTGAGCGGCACGGAGGTGCGCATCTCCCGAATTGAAGACATTCAATGCTTCTTGGGAGAAACATACGTCACGAAGAACTGTCCGGTGGCGCCTGTGATTCATGAAGCTCTCCACCTCGGAGTTGGTGGCGGACAATCTGTCGGCATCCTCTGTCGGAGGAACGTCCGATGCACGCCTCATGCTCGCCTCCGCTTCTGGACCCGGCTTTGGAGCCTGGCTGGCGGAGGCTCGATTGGCAACCTCTCCGGACACAGTCCGGCGAGCGCTCTTTTTCCTGAAAAGGGCACCAGCGTTAGTACACCTTCCAGGAACCAATCCTGGGAATATGGTGACGCGCCATACTGTTGCGGCGGCATTTCGATCCGGACCGCACTTCTTTTTAGCCCGCGGGGCCGAGCTGCCCCTTTTTAGCTAGCCGCCGCGGGCTCGGCCTCCTGCCTCGAAGGCACCCCCTGCGAAACACCATTGATATACGGTGATAAAAATAAGCACGGATGGGTCATTATCAGAGTATTGGGACCTCGGCCTCAGTTACCTTTGAGGCTGGAAGTATTTCGGGGTAATCGGCCGTAATGGCAACCAGGGCATTATCGATGCTCAGTTGGTGAAATACCCCATCAATCAGCTCCACCAATATGTCCGGATCCTCTTGGGAGGCCGGATCGAGGAGCCGTTCTGGATCCTCGGGTTGTGGAGGCAGGCTGTTTATGTCCTTTATGGCCTGGCGCAGTTCCTGCGTCAAAATCACAAAATGAGATACCTAACCATGGGAATACGGATCGGATGTGCAGAAAAGAAACGTCCGCTTATCCAGCTTCGAGGGTTGTTCATAGAAAATCTGTTCAATGGAATGACGCGGAGAAAATCTTCCTCTTCTCCCTTGTACAGAACGGACAAGATCTTCACTAGATTGGCGACCGATCCCGGCCCCTTACGGCCATGACGGGTGGCATCGTCCTCCCCATTGAAATCCCACATGGGGTGGGCCCTATACTGGAGCGGCTGCACCCCCCGCATAATACATGTGGCCATGACATCGATCATGGTCAGTCCGGAATGAGCTAACAATCTTATTCGGCTCATCAGGTATAGGACGTCCCTGTCGTCTTCCCTCTGGGAGCTGCTCGGGCGCCAACTCAGGCGTTTCTTCAAAGGAGCATTGCTGAACTCCGGGAGACCAATCCGAACAGGATCCGCGGTGGGGACGCCTTCTATATAAAACCATTCAAGGCCAGTCTTGGACGCCTTCTTTGGGGTTCGGATAGATATCCGTCCCGGCGATGCGCCATAGCTCGGCTCTGCCCACTTGACATATTGACCCCTCATGAGAACGGGGTACAAGGCAGAATAATCTCTTCCATATCGCAAAATGAGCCTCCTCGCCCAAGAACAGTTCGCAAAGGGCCACGAAGCCCGCGATGTGCAAAATAGGCAAAGCGTAAGGTGGTGCAACCGAGGCCGAGAACTCCAAGAGCCCCGGAGAAACGGATGAATTGGAAATCCGAGTCCTCTTACTAGATAAGAGATAAAGCATACCCGCCTCCTTTGGAGGGATCGGGACACTCTCCGCTTGCTTTCCGCCCTTATAGGTGGCGAGTCGCTCGAACCGGAACCATGAAGGCCGGGGAAGAAATCCCTTGGTTTGGAGTGTCACTAGCTCGCTATGCGGACTGAGCATCTCTCCCAATTTCAGGCTGAGGGCTGGGAGCGCGAGGAGGAGGAGCGCACGACTGTCCATGATGGAATCGATTTTTGTCAGAGGCCCTCCGATGAAAGCTCGCGGAGGGGGAATGGTGTGACTCAGATCTAGATCCTCGTCCCTTTTATAGGCGGCTCATTTGCGCAGCTAGGGGGTAAGTGTAAAAATACCCTGGCTTTTCGCATTCATTCAAACACATGGAAGATGGCCGTTATTGGGCGTGGAAGCCAAGGAGCACAACATTTATCAGAAGCCGTACACTATTCGACAAGTATATGGAATTTGGAGAAGAACCCGCTTCGCAATGCCGAAGACAATCTACGCGCCGGACTCATCACCATTGAAGCCTAGTTCGGGGGCTACTGAGGGAGTCCTGGATTAGGGGGTGTCCGGATAGCCGAACTATCACCGTTGGCCGGACTCCTGGACTATGAAGATACAAGATTGAAGACTTCGTCCCGTGTCTGGATGGTACTTTCCTTGGCGTGGAAGGCAAGCTTGGCGATACGGATATGTAGATCTCCTACCATTGTAACCGACTCTGTGTAACCCTAACCCTATCCCTATATAAACCGGAGGGTTTTAGTCCATAGGACGAACAACAATCATACCATAGGCTAGCTTCTAGGGTTTAGCCTCTCTGATCTCGTGGTAGATCCACTCTTGTACTACCCATATCATCAATATTAATCAAGCATGAGTAGGGTATTACCTCCATCGAGAGGGCCCGAACCTGGGTAAAAACATCGTGTCCCTTGTCTCCTGTTACCATCCGCCTAGACGCACAGTTCGGGACCACCTACCCGAAATCCGCCGGTTTTGACACCGACAAACCCCCTACAATATAATTGGTGCAACAAACCCAAATTGCAAGTACCATGCCTTGAACCTGGGTGGGTGGAAAGGCATCAGCCCCTTCCCACCACTAGGCTATGCCTTAGTCTGCACTAATTCAAAGAGACTTTCAAAGATAACCAATCATACATAAAAGAATTCAGAGAAGATTCAAATATTGTTCATAGATAATCTTGATCATAAACCCACAATTCATCGGATCTCGACAAACACACCGCAAAAAGAGTTACATTGATTAGGTCTCCAAGAAGATAGAGGAGAACTTTGTATTGAGATCCAAAGAGAGAGAAGAAGACATCTAGCTAATAACTATGGACCTGAAGGTCTGTGGTAAACTACTCACACATCATTGGAGAAGCTACGGTATTGATGTAGAAGCCCTCCGTGATCGATGCCCCCTCCGGCGGAGCACCGGAAAAGGCCCCAAGATGGGATCTCGTGGGTACAGAAGGTTGCGGCGGTGGAATAGGGTTTCGTGGTGCTCCTGGATGGTTTCGGGGTACGTAGCTATATATAGGAGGAAGAAGTAGGTCAGTGGAGCCAGGAGGGGCCCACGAGGGTGGGGGAGCGCCCAGGGGGGCAGGCGCGCCTCCCTGCCTCGTGGCCACCTCGATGATTTCTTGACGTCCACTCCAAGTCCTGTGGATCACGTTTGTTCCAAAAATAACTCTCCCGAAGGTTTCATTCCGTTTGGACTCCGTTTGATATCCCTTTTGTGTGAAACACTGAAATAGGCAAAAAAAAAACAGCAATTTGCACTGGGCCTTGGGTTAATAGGTTAGTCCCAAAAATAATATAAAAGTGTATAATAAATCCCATTAAACATCCAAAACAGAATACATAATAACATGGAACAATCAAAAATTATAGGTACGTTGGAGACGTATCAAGCATCCCCAAGCTTAATTCCTGCTCGTCCTCGAGTAGGTAAATGATAAAAACAGAATTTTTGATGTGGAATGCTCTCTAGCATATTCTTCAATCTAATTTTCTTTATTGTGGCATGAATGTTCCGATCCGAACGATTCAAGATAAAAGTTTAATGTTGACATAAGAATAATAATACTTCAAGCATGCTAACAAAGCAATTATGTCTTATCAAAATAGCATAGCCAAAGAAAGCTTATCCCTACAAAATCATATAGATTGGCCATGCTTCATTTTCGTCACACAAAATGCTCTCATCGTGCACAACCCCGATGACAAGACAAGCAAATGTTTCATACTTAGCCTTTTCAAACTCTTTCAGCTTTTACGCAATATATGAGCGCGAGCCATGGACATAGCACTATGGGTGGAATAGAATATAATGATTGAGGTTGTGTGAGAAGACAAAAAAGGAGAAAGTCTCACATTGACGCGGTTAATCAACGGGCTATGGGGATGCCCACTGATTGATGTCAATGCAAGGAGTAGGGATTGCCATGCAACGGATGCACTAGAGCTATAAATATATGAAAGCTCAACAAAAGAAACTAAGTGGGTGTGCATCCAACTTGCTTGCTCACGAAGACCTAGGGCATTTGAGGAAGCCCATCATTGGAATATACAAGCCAAGTTCTATAATGTAAAATTCCCACTAGTATATGAAAGTGACAAAATAAGAGACTCTCTATCATGAAGATCATGGTGCTACTTTTAAGCACAAGTGTTTACAAAGGATAGTACCATTGTCCCTTCTCTCTTTTTCTCTTATTTTTTCTCTTTTTTTTGGGCCTTCTCTTTTTTTTGGCCTCCTTTATTTCGTCCGGAGTCTCATCCCGACTTATGTGGGAATCATAGTCTCGATCATCCTTTCCTCACATGGGACAATGCTCTAATGATGATCATCACACTTTTATTTACTTACAACTCAAGAATTACAACTCGATACTTAGAACAAAATATGACTCTATGTGAATGCCTTCGGCGGTGTACCGGGATATGCAATGAATCAAGAGTGACATGTATGAAAAATTAAGCATGGTGGATTTGCCACAAATACGATGTCAACTACATGATCATGCAAGGCAATATGACAATGATGATGCGTGTCATAATAAACGGAACGGTGGAAAGTTGCATGGCAATATATCTCGGAATGGCTATGGAAATGCCATAGTAGGTAGGTATGGCGGTTGTTTTGAGGAAGAAATAAGGAGGCTTATGTTTGATAGAGCGTATCATATCACGAGGTTTCGATGCACCAGCGAAGTTTGCACCAACTCTCGAGGTGAGAAAGGGCAATGCACAGTACCGAAGTGGCTAGCAATAATGTAAGGGTGAGATTGCGTATAATCCATGGACTCAACATTAGTCATAAAGAACTCACATACTTATTGCAAAAATCTACAAGTCATCAAAACCAAGCACTATGCGCATCCTCCTAGGGGGATAGATTGGTAGGAAAAGACCATCGCTCGTCCCCGACCGCCACTCATAAGGAAAGCAATCAAAGAACACCTCAAGCTTCCAATTTGTCACACAAAGTTTACCATACGTGGATGCTATGAGACTTGCAAACTTCAACACAAGTATTTCTCAATTTCATAATTACTCCACTAGCACACCTCTAATATTACCACATTTATATCTCAAAACAACTATCAAGTATCAAACTTCTCTGAGTATTCAATGCACTTTAAAGTTTTTATCTTGGATGCCTATCATATTAGGACTAATTTTATAACCAAAGCAAATTACCATGCTGTTCTAAAGGACTCTCAAAATAATATAAGTGAAGCATGAGAGAGCAATTATTTCTATAAAATAAAACCACCGCTGTCGTGGTTTTGTCGCGGCAGATGTCCTAGTGAAAGGACTTAGTCGTGGAGCCATCGCAACGGGTTAGCTTAAAGGGGTTAAAGCGGACAGAGGACCCTGAGAGTTTATACTGGTTCGGCCCCTTGTGGTGAAGGTAAAGGCCTAATCCAGTTGTTGTGGAATTGCTAGGGTTTTGATGACCAGGGAGCGAATCCGCTAAGCCTGGCTCTCGAGTTGTTGTTTGTTGTCCCTAAACCGCCGTTGGGTCGTCCCTTTATATACATAGGTTGACACCCGTCGGTTTACAGAATCCCGAGGCCGGCTCATAAACATGTCCGGCTCGGTTTATACTCTTTCCTATCTTACAACAGAGGTTTACATATCAATGGCGGTTTATGTCTAAAGGCCTTTATCCGCCCCTGGGCCCTGGGCCTTCGTAAAGCGCCACACTCCTTGTCTTCATGGGCTTCAAATATAAATAACAAATTATGGGGATAACCCGGCTTCTCCTGGCTGGTTTATACCCAGAAGTAATATCCCCAACATTAGGCCCCAGATTGATTTGAACCTGTTCATGTCAATCTTCAACACTTAGGAAAATTCCTCCTTCGGCACCTTCGCGTAAATCTTATAAACCGCCATGACGTCATCTTCCAGAATCATAATAAACCGCCATGACGTCACCTGTTATTAAAAATGGTACATATCTCACCTTCATTAATGAGCCTCCGACAATCGAGGCGACAGCTCTGTCACATACCCAACCTTTGGGCTCCTCGATTTCCGTGCTTGTTACTTATCCCTTCGCCTTATAAATAAGACCAGGGGGTCCTTTTCATTTTTTTTCCCGTGCCTCTTTGCTTCTTCTTCCTTCTTGCACCGACCTGGCCCTCACATGTGGCCGCCGTCGTCAAGCTCCGCCTTCGTCCTCAACTTTGGCCGCTGCATCAACCTAAACGTACCAGAAAAAGGCGGCGGTCCTCCGTAGTTCCATCAGCATCGGTAAGTTTCCCTTTTCTTTGTCCTAAATCCACCATTAGGGTTTCGGTGTTCCTCAAAGCTTGACGCTGTTCTTTGTCGGATTACGGGTTCTGGCAGACCCTTAAGGTTCGAACTCTGGGGTGCGCGCGGAGATCCAACCCTCCACCGTCTCGTACCTCGCCGAATCACAAGAACCTAAACTACTAGCAAGAACAACACAAGAGACGCAAGATTTATACTAGTTCGGGCCACCGTTGTGGTGTAATACCCTACTCTAGTTTGTGGTGTGGTGGATTGCCTCTGGGCTGATGAAGAATAAGACAGGAAGAACAACCTCGCGAGGGTCTGTTCTTGGTGGGTGTGATGAACTGCTAAGTGGTGTCCCGTCGCTCTAGCTTGAGGATCGGGTCTCTATCTCTCTCTCTGGATTCCGAATGGCGGATCCTTCGTCCGGGGGGAGATCTCCTCTCTCCTATGGTGGCTAGCTCTACTTATATAGACGAAGGCCCTGGGCCTCTTCCCAAATATTGAGCGGGAAGGGCGCCAACAATTGGCCATTTTGAAGGGGAACAGCGGGTACACTTATCTGACTAAAGTTGGTCCTCGCCGCCAAAGGCTCGTGATGATGCTCGCTTGGGCTCCATGATGATCGCATTCCAGCCGCTGGGGCTGGTCTTGGTCTTGTTGCATCAAACGGATGCCTTTGCTTGATGCCCTTGCTCGCGCTTGCTCCCTTTGCACCAAAGAGGAAAGGAGGACGCTGCTGCTGGCTGGCGCCTCGACCGGGCGCCCTTGGTCGTCATGGCTTACGTCATGGGCACCTCGTGAGGTACCCTGCCTTGAACTCTCCGCCTCCTCATGAGCCAGCCTGACGAGGCCATGCCTGAGGAAGCTCCCTTGTCGTCCGCCCCGCGAGGCTTGGCCCCTCGCGAGGGTCTTGAGCTTGTGTTGATGAAGGTGGGCTGTCCTGGGCCTCCTTTGAGCCACGCCGCACGCCGCAGGCAGGCAAGTCTGGGGACCCCCGTTCCCAGAACACCGATATTCTTCCTTGTTCTTCTTCATAGCGTAAATGACGACCTCAGATCTGTTATTTTCTTACACAGTTGCAGTTATAATCACCTTTTTCATCCTTAGATCATCTTCTTTGTGTGGAAAAAACGCATCTGGATCTGATAAACTGCTTAAGCACCTGTATTTTAGGTATGAATATATTTTGATTTACTGACACGCTGCAGATCTGAAATCACCATATCAATCTGTGAAACTTGTTTTTCCTTCACTTAGACATTTTAGATATGTACCTTCCATACCAGTGTAGGCGGTTTAACTTTTTAGAAAATGATAATCTGGCAGGTACCATTAGTCCCCTCTTAAACTGCCGATTCATTTATCTTTGTACCTCCTCCAATGTGAGACTCCGGTTTAACAATGTGTATATGCCTTTGTTTCTGCTTCTGATCTTGCGTCGCTTTATGCTTGCCCGTCCTAAATCTTAAATCGGCATTTATCTTTTTCCAGCTTTTCATTGCAATGGCCAAATAATTTTATGCTTGTAACTGGGTCCCTTCCCAGGTTATGGAAGAGCAACTAGAGGGCTGTGTCACAACTGGCGCTTTAGCAAAGAAAGATGTTATCCACTGGAGGGTCCCTGGTCCAGAAAATCCTCCCGAACCCAAAATTGGAGTAGTCGTGTTTACTGACCACCTGGGTCGAGGTTTTAGCCCTCCCGGATCAATTTTTTTTTGAGATGTACTTGCTAGCTTCCAACTCCATCCTCAGGACATCGGACCAAACTCTGTGTCCAATGTTTGCAATTTCCAAGTATTTTGCGAGGCTTATCTTCAAGAGGAGCCCACGGTTGAATTGTTTAGGGATTTCTTCTATTTAAACCGTCGTACAGAGTTTACAGACGGACCCAACACTGAACTTGGCGGAATGGCTATTCAAAAGAGGAAAGACGTCAGTTTCCCTCACGCCAAGCTTCACAGACACCCCAAGGACTGGAATCAGACTTGGTTTTATTGTCGAGATATGTCTCCAACTGATGAAAATCCTCTGCCGGGTTATCGTCCTCATCGGCTTAGCAACACACATTCCTTTCCTCAGAGGCTGACTGCAAAAGAACGGTCCAACTACGCACCGTAACTCTCAAAGCTCAGAGCCTTCATGGCGAACGGTTTAACACGCATCGACTTTGTTCGCTGCTGGATATCCTGGAGCATTCTGCCCTTAAGCCGGCACCCCGCTTTAATGTGTGAGTACACAGGGAGTTTGAAAGATCCTCAATGACATATTGATATTCAGCTAACAGAGGCTAAAGTTACTGAGGCTGTCAAGAAGATATTGAATGAACCGGAGACTGCTTGCAGCAAGACAGGGCTAAGTCCTTTCTGCGCTTCTGATAAGCCGCCAGCTGTAAGAATCCTATAACCTTTTGTTTTAGCTTAATCCTTTTAAATATTCTCTCAAAATTTTGTCCATCTTTAACCGGGCGATGATCCGTTCTGGAAGAAGAAGCCACAGGATAAACCAGCCAAGGCACCTCGCCCCAAGACCAAGGTTACTAAAAAACCTGCCAAGAAGAAAACCGCCAAGTCCTCTGAGCCAAATGCTGATGATGATCTGGATAATCCGGATTCAGAGGTAGAACTTGACTCTCTTGGTTCGTTTTTCATACACCTCATTGACAATGACTATTATTAGGATGACGCTGAAGGCAGCCATGCTGATGATGTAGAGGTAACTATCCTTTCCTCCGATTTAGATCCTCTGCCAACATAGAAAATCCGTCAAGCAAACCGGAAAGTAAGATTTTCTCACCCCCTAGCTCACTTGGACCCACACTTTCTTTTGAAGAAGCAGCAACACGACGCTCGCCGCACAACCCGGCACATCGGCCAGGTAGTTACCTCCGCCGGTTTACCGAATACTCCAATCCGGAAACGCTGATCAGAGGTCTCTTATATTCCTGCTACTTCTTGCCCCAAGGCGGGTTGTTTCTGACAGCCTCTTAATCCGTCTGATTCTAATTACCAGGGAACCCCTCATTCATCCTCTGGCGAGTCAATGGCCACACAACTTCCACCCCTAAAGACGGTTCCTGGGTGAGTTATGTTTTAATTTTATCCTTGATATATTATACTTGTCCGATGTATTGACCTTTATGCTTGTTCTCTTCAGTGCTAAACCTAGACCCAACAAGAAGGCCCGGTTAAATAAACCGGCTGACGACAATATAGCTGTTGAACCGGAAAAAACTCCAGATCCAGAAGGAACAAATACTGACGCCAAGCTTGATGACTCGCCACCACAAGATCATGACTTTTTTGTTGAACAAGTAGAAGTTGATACAACGGGCCATGCTGATAAACCAACAAGCCCGACTCGAACTGATGATAAACTGGCAAGTCCAGCTAAGGCTGCCGATAAACCGTCAACTCAAGTGAAGGCTGCTGATGACAAAGAAGATGACATTATGATTACTGGCTTCGGCCACACCACTCCTGGCAATCATGTTGCTTTATCGAAGCATAGTGCCAAGGACGAGCTTTCTGCTATGGGCAAAGGCAAATGGAACACAGATTTGTCAAGCTATACCCATCTCAACGCCCAAGACATACATTCTGGTTTTTTAAACCGTCTGTACACAAGCCGCGACTTCGAAGCCGGTTTAGTGAATTTGATAAAGGAGCGATATGAGGTAACTGCATAACTGTTTCTCTCTTATGTCCAATTCCAAATATCAACTCCAGTAGCCCCCAAGTGCCAGTTTATGATATCAATCTAAACCGGGACTTTGTAATATCTCAATTTTGCATGCTTAGCCTCCAAGGGCCGGGTTACCTTTTTAAGATGAACCGGTACTTTAGAATTGTAATATTGTAACTTCCTCCGGTGTAGTCCCCAAGGGCCGGTTTAACTTACGAAGATGAACCGGGATTGTAGAATAATAACCTTGTCACTTCCGCATGTGTAGCCCCCAAGGGCCGATTTATCTTTTCAAGCCAATCCGGGACTTTAGAGAAATACCCATAATGGTACTTGGATCAAACATACATTAGCCCCCAAGTGACAAGAATAATACTTGTATTGTGCTTGGGACTTGTAAAAATTTGTGACAACGAGCAAATAGGCATTAGCCCCCAAGTATCAAGTGTATAACTTGTTATGTGCTTGGTACTTCAAATATGTGTTGTCAACTCATAATATGTCTTTCTCTTATAAGCTGAACTGAGCAAAAAGGAAGCCCAAACCGCTGATCTTCAAGAGAACATCAAGTCCCATCAAGAAGAAACCTCCAAAGCCAAGAATGAGCTGACCAGTGCCTTAGCAGCCATGGAAAAGCTAAAGGAAAATTTCCAGAAGGAACGGGCAGATTGGGATACAGAGAAATCCTCTTTGCAGAAAAGGGCTGAGGATGCAGAGGCAGCCCTTAGACCGGTGACAGAAGAACTGAACGGTTTGAAGCAGCAGATAAATGCTATGACCAGTGCTGTATTTGGTAAGTATCTTCGCTTTAAGTTTTCAACATATCATCCCATATATTGTCGGTTCACTCATGTTCGCAATGATGCAGGAACTCGCATTACCCATCTGGGTGATGACATGCGGAAGAAATTGAAGGCTGCCTATACTCTGACAGAACAATTATATACTGGCGCGCAACGGATCATCTGCACTGCTTCTCATAACAAGCCGCCCCCAACCTTAATCAAGGAAACCTTAGAGCGGTTGTCAATGCTGCCTGCCCAGGTTGAAGAGTTAAAAATATCGGCTGCAAGGGCAGGTGCTCTGACCGCGCTAACCTGGGCTAAAGCATGGGTGCCTGATCTTGATCCAGCGGATGTGGGTAAAGGGTATCCAAGCTTAAAGGAAGACAGATCAGATTTTGACAATGATGCCCTCCGAGCCATAACCAGGGAGATGCGTCCACTGGCTTGCCAATTGGCTGAAGAAGCTGACCTTTCATATTATCAGGCGAGTTATGACGTCAACAACAAACGAGTTGCTGCACCAACTCCTGAGGCTCAAAATCTTATCCCGCCAATCCGTAAGCACACCTGTGCCCCTGACGTTGAACCATCCACACTTATCAGCGATGAAGCTGTATTCCAAGCCCTAACTGGGATCGATCGGGCAACCATTGACTTCCAGCCACTGGGTAGAGAGGAGGAGGATGAACCGGCGCAAGGTGATCCACAGCCGTCAAGTCAGCCTGGTGATGAGTAATGATCCGGAGGCCGGTTTAGCCATCCGCATACTGCAACACTTGCTGATAAACAATTATCCTTTTGGGCATTAAAGCGCCTTGTAATAGGCTAGTTCAAACACTTGGTCTACTATGCCATCGTGCATATTTATTTTGCCTGACACTGTTATTCCTCCATGCTTAGGATATATTATGTTCATAATCCATATCGGTTTACTCGAGCTGTTCCTGCATACATGAAGATGAAAGTGTCCTGGCAGTTTACCACCGGACGGGCCACGATGCCCAAATATATAGCCAGTGTTTATAACCAAGGCTGTATGTGAAAATAATCAAATATGAAATAGATGATACCTGTGACATTGAATCACATCGTTGGTTGCCCAACTTTATTGTAGTAAGGGTGACAACCCCAATCTTGAGTAGTGATAAATCCTTCCATATTGTGCTGGTTTATGATAAAACCGTACCGGGTTGTGATAAACACCGGATTATCCATATATAATACTGGCGACTTATAGTCGAAACTAGACCGGGTTAATAAACACCGGATTAAAACTGATCATGTAATGACAACTTTGTAGCTAAAAGCCAAGCCGGGTCAATAAACGTCGGCTTATCAAAAAAAAAATCTCATCCAAGGAAAAAGAACTTGGCAAATAAAAGCACAAATGGAACATGCGAGGCTTTTCACGGGCTGCCAGGCCCCAAATCGAGGCTTTTCATGGGCTGCCAGGCCATTGAGTTAAACCATTTTACAAAGCCTTTTATGATGGACCTCAATCATTAACCAATCGTCGTTTTAACTTTGTCAAGTTCAGGGTCTATGAGATTGACTTATCAAACATTCGGCGGGTCATACCAGGTTTACCTGGACGGAGTGGCTTACTTAAAAAAAGGTAGGATAACCTGGGGTTTTAGATGCGTACACCTGGCTTCCAAGCCTGGCTTGATAGCCTATTACAAGTGTAGACTCTTTGTTCGTTGCGAAGCAAAGAGCCTTTGAGCTGTCCTCAGTGGGTGCCTATGTTTGATTTGTGCTTTTGCAACACTCTCTTTGGCCCCTAAATAATAGTGGCCTTACGCCGATCAAGAGGTGTAGCTTTGGTTCGATCTCGACCAAGCCCCCAAGTGATTTCGCTGGTGGCCTTACGCCTATGAAGAGGTGTGGCTATGGTTCGAATACGACCCAGCCCCCAAGTGATTTTTATATATGGCTTTATAAGATGGATCAATGGGTAAACCAGACTCCGCTTTATAAACAGATGCCCCCAAGCAACCACACATGATGTAAGAAAAACAACAGATGCCCCTCTTTAGCTAGGGCTCTAGTTTATTATAATATATACATTGTCATAACTATGTACATAAGCAGAGCCTGTGGCTCAAGTATAGTAAGGCCGAAGATGAGCGATATTCCACGACCGGTGGGTCTCCTCCTCCAATTTACGTGAGTCTTTGTGCTCTCGAACATCTATACGGTAGTATGACCCGTTGTGCAAATTCTTGCTGACCACAAAGGGCCCTTCCCAAGGTGGGGATAACTTGTGCATATCAGTCTGATCCTGGATGAGTCGGAGCACCAGATCGCCTTCTTGAAAAGTTCTGGTTCTAACCCGGCGGCTGTGATAACGACGTAGATCTTACTGATAAATCACTGAACGGGCTGCTGCAATGTTACGCTCCTCATCCAACATGTCAAGTGCTTCTTGTCGTGCCTTCTCATTGTCAGCTTCGACATAAGCCGCCACACGAGGTGAGTCATGACGGATGTCACTAGGGAGAACCGCCTCTGCCCCGTAAACCATGAAAAAAGGCGTGTAACCCATAGATCCGTTGGGCGTGGTATTGATGCTCCATAACACATAAGATAACTCCTCTACCCAACAACCCGGCGTCCATTGCAAAGGAACCATGAGCAGGGGTTTGATGCATCTCGAGATCTCTTGATTGGCTCTCTCCGCTTGACCATTAGATTGGGGGTGAGCCACTGATGATACGTCAAGCCGGATGTGCTCACGTTGACAAAATTCTTTCATAGCACCCTTGGACAGACTAATGCCATTATCAGTTATGATGATGTGTGGAAAACCAAACCGGAAAATCACCTTCTTGATGAATTGAACCGCCGTAGCTGCATCACACTTGCTGACTGGCTCTGCCTCCACCCACTTAGTGAACTTATCAACCGCCACCTGAAGGTGGGTCTTCTTATCCTTAGATCTATTAAAGGGCCCAACCATATCCAGCCCCCAAGTCGCAAACGGCCAAGTTATTGGAATCATTCTCAACTCTTGACCCGGTACATGAGTGCGCCGTGAGAATTTTTGACAGCCATCACACTTTTTTACCAAGTCCTCAACATCGGCATGAGCCGTTAGCCAATAGAAACCATGATGAAAAGCCTTGGCTACTAGAGACTTTGAACCGGCGTGGTGACCACAATCTCCTTCGTGGATCTCACGCAGAATCTCACGGCCTTCTTCAGGAGACACGCAATGCTGAAACGCCCCTGTCACTATGCAATGATGTAACTCGCCATTGATAATAGTCATGGACTTGGACCGCCGGATTATCTGCCTGGCCAAAGTTTCATCCTCCGGTAACTCACCCTGGTTCATATACGCCAAATATGGGACCGTCCAATCTGGGATGACATGAAGAGCCGCCACCAGCTGAGCCTCCGGATCAGGAACAGCCAAATCCTCCTCTGTAGGTAGCTTGACCAACGGGTTATGTGAAACATCCAGGAAAACATTGGGTGGAACCGGTTTACGTTGGGAACCCAAACAGCTTAAAGAGTCTGCCGCTTCGTTCTTTCGCCGGTCCACATGGTCAACCTGATAACCTTTGAAGTGTCCGGCAACGATATCCACCTCTCGACGATATGCTGCCATGAGCGGGTCCTTGGAATCCCAAGTACCAGACACCTGTTGAGCCACCAGGTCCGAGTCACCAAAGCACTTAACCCGGCTTAAATTCATCTCCTTAGCCATCCGAAGACCGTGGAGTAAAGCCTCATATTCAGCTGCATTGTTAGTGCAAGGGAACATTAAACGGAGAACATAACAAAACTTATCACCTCGTGGCAAAGTTAACACGACTCCAGCCCCCGAGCCCCCCAATTGCCTGGACCCATCGAAATGAATAGTCCAATAAGAATGATCCGGCTTCTCTTCTAGCGCCTGCAACTCTGTCCAGTCATTGATGAAACCCACAAGTGCCTGAGATTTGATCGCTGTCCGGGGCATATATTTTAACCCATGAGGTCCAAGCTCAATGGCCCACTTGGCAACCCGGCCAGTTGCTTCCCTGTTCTAGATTATATCCCCCAAAGGAGCAGAACTGACCATAGTGATGGGATGACCCTGAAAATATTGCTTAAGCTTCCGGCTCGCCAGGAAAACTCCATACACTAGCTTCTGCCAATGTGGGTACCTTTGTTTGGACTCAATAAGTACCTCACTGATATAATAAACCGGCCGTTGAACCAGATACTCCTTTCCGGCCTCCTTGCGCTCCACCGCGATAGCCACGCTAACAGCTCGGGCATTAGCAGCCACATATAACAACAAGGGTTCTTTATCCACATGAGCATCAAGGACAGGCGGTTCGGCTAGATGCCGCTTTAGATCCTCAAACGCTTTATTGGCGGCGTCACTCCAGACGAAGTCATCCGTCTTCTTCAGCATCTGATATAAAGGGATGACCTTCTCCCCAAGGCGACTGATAAACCGGCTTAAGGCTGCAATCCGGCCTGTCAATCGTTGAACATCATTGACACACTTCAGTTTAGCTAGTGAAGTAATAGCCTTGATCTTCTCCGGATTAGCTTCAATGCCCCTGTTAGACACCAGAAAACCCAAGAGCTTGCCCGCTGGTACACCAAAAACACACACTTGGCCGGATTAAGCATCATCTTATAAACCCGAAGGTTATCAAAAGTCTCCTTCAAGTCATCTATCAATGTCTCCTCCTTTCTTGATTTCACCACAATATCATCCACATAGGCATGAACATTGCGGCTGATCTAATTATGAAGACAATTCTGCACACAACGCTGATAAGTCGCCTGGGCACTCTTGAGCCCAAAAGGCATAGATACATAGCAGAAGGCTCCAAAGGGAGTTATAAAAGTTGTCTTCTCCTGGTCCTTAACTGAAATTTTGATCTGATGGTAACCAGAGTATGCATCTAGAAAACTCAACCGCTCACAACCCGCCGTAGCATCAATGATTCGATCAATACAGGGGAGGGCAAAAGGATCCCCTGGACAAGCCTTGTTCAAATCTGTGTAGTCCACACACATGTGCCAGGTGCCGTTCTTCTTAAGTACTAGCACTGGATTAGCCAACCACTTAGGATGAAAAACTTCAATGATAAACCCAGCCGCCAAGAGTGTGCTCAGCGAGTTCCCTCTTTCTTCATTGAAGCGGCGGAGGAATTGCTTGACCGGTTTAAAGTTGGGATCAATATTAAGAGTGTGCTCAGCGAGTTCCCTCGGTACACCTGGCATGTCAGAAGGTTTCCATGCAAAGATGTCCCGGTTCTCATGATGAACTCGATGAGCGCGCTTTCCTATTTCGGATCCAAGTTAGCGCTGATGCTAAACTGCTGAGATGAATCGCCAGGAACAAAATCAACCAGCTTAGTCTCATCAGCCGATTTAAACTTCAAGGCCGGATCATGCTCTGTAGTTGGCTTCTTCAAAGAAGTCATATCCGCCGGATCAACATTGTCTTTGTAGAACTTCAACTCCTCTGTCGCACAAACTGACTCAGCATAGGATGCATCACCTTCTTCACATTCCAAAGCGATTTTATGGCTCCCATGTACTGTGATGGTCCCTTCGTGACCCGGCATCTTGAGCTGCAGATAAACATAACAGGGCCTTGCCATGAACTTGGCATAAGCCGGCCGTACGAACAGGGCATGATATGGGCTATTGATCTTCACCACTTCAAAAGTCAATATTTCTGATCTTGAATCATGCTCATCTCCAAAACCAACCTCCAGAGCTATCTTACCAACTGGATACGCCGATTTACCAGGCACCACACCATGAAAAACGGTGTTTGACGGTTTAAGATTTTTATCGGTTAACCCCATGCGACGGAAGGTTCCATAATAAAGTATATTGATACTACTCCCTCTATCCATGAGTACTTTGGTGAACTTATACCCTCCAACCTGAGGTGCCACCACCAATGCCAGATGACCCAGATTATCAACCCGGGGTGGATGATCCTCTCGACTCCACACAATGGGCTGCTCGGACCAGCGCAAGTAACGGGGCACCAACGGTTCAACGGAGTTTACTGCCCTTTTATGAAGCTTCTAATCGCGCTTGCATAGGCTCGTGGTGAAGACATGGTAATACCCACTGTTCAACTGCTTCGGGTTGCTCTGGTAACCCGACTGCTGCTGTTGCTGCGGATTCCCCTGATGATTATAACCACCCTGGTTGCCCTGATTGCTTTGGTTGCCATGTACGCTTTGATTACCGTGAAATCCTGAACCGGAACTGCCTCCACCGTAACTCGGCCCATGAGATCCGGGGCCTGAACCGCCGGACGGTCCATGATCATACCGAAAAAATCTGAATTTTTGAACTCCCGCATAATATAACAATCCTTCCAGAGGTGTGTGGCCGGCTTATCCCGCGACCCGTGCTTTGGGCAAGGCTGGTTTAACAGGTGAGACAGGCGCTCAGGATTGGGACCTGATCCTCCACCACCCGGGGGCGGTTTACCTTTACGACGCTGTCCATTATCTTGCGTGTTGGTATTAGCCACAAAATCTAAACTGTTATCCGCTTTACGTTTACCGCTCTTTCCGTTTGATATCCCTTTTGGGCGAAACACTGAAATAGGCAAAAAAACTGCAATTTGCACTGGGCCTTGGGTTAATAGGTTAGTCCCAAAAATAATATAGAAGTGTATAATAAAGCCCATTAAACATCCAAAACAGAATATATATAATAGCATGGAACAATCAAAAATTATAGATATGTTGGAGACGTATCAAGCATCCCCAAGCTTAATTCCTGCTCGTCCTCGAGTAGGTAAATGATAAAAACAGAATTTTTGATGTGAATGCTCTCTAGCATACTCTTCAAACTAATTTTCTTTATTGTGGCATGAATGTTCAGATCCGAAAGATTCAAGATAAAAGTTTAATGTTGACATAAGAATAATACTACTTCAAGCATGCTAACAAAGCAATTATGTCTTACCAAAATAACATAGCCAAAGAAAGCTTATCCCTACAAAATCATATAGTTTGGCCATGCTTCATTTTCGTCACACAAAATGCTCTCATCATGCACAACCCCGATGACAAGCCAAGCAATTGTTTCATACTTAGCCTTTTCAAACTCTTTCAACTTTTACGCAATATAAGAGCGCGAGCCATGGACATAGCACTATGGGTGGAATAGAATATAATGATTGAGGTTGTGTGAGAAGACAAAAAAGGAGAAAGTCTCACATTGACGTGGTTAATCAACGGGCTATGGAGATGCCCATCGATTGATGTCAATGCAAGGAGTAGGGATTGCCATGCAACGGATGCACTAGAGCTATAAATATATGAAAGCTCAACAAAAGAAACTAAGTGGGTGTGCATCCAACTTGCTTGCTCATGAAGACCTAGGTCATTTGAGGAAGCCCATCATTGGAATATACAAGCCAAGTTCTATAATGTAAAATTCCCACTAGTATATGAAAGTGACAAAATAAGAGACTCTCTATCATGAAGATCATGGTGCTACTTTGAAGCACAAGTGTGGAAAAAGGATAGTAACATTATCCATTCTCTCTTTTTCTCTTATTTTTTTCTCTTTTTTCGGGCCTTCTCTTTTTTTTGGCCTCCTTTTTTTCGTCCGGAGTCTCATCCCGACTTATGGGGGAATCATAGTCTCCATCATCCTTTCCTCACATGGGACAATGCTCTAATGATGATCATCACACTTTTATATACTTACAACTCAAGAATTACAACTCGATACTTAGAACAAAATATGACTCTATGTGAATGCCTCCGGCGGTGTACCGGGATATGCAATGAATCAAGAGTGACATGTATGAAAAATTAAGCATGGTGGCTTTGCCACAAATACGATGTCAACTACATGATCATGCAAGGCAATATGACAATGATGATGCATCTCATAATAAAGGGAACGGTGGAAAGTTGCATGGCAATATATCTCGGAATGACTATGGAAATGCCATAATAGGTAGGTATGGTGGCTGTTTTGAAGAAGAAATAAGGAGGCTTATGTGTGATAGAGCGTATCATATCACGGGGTTTGGATGCACCGGTGAAGTTTGCACCAACTCTCGAGGTGAAAAAGGGCAATGCACGGTACTGAAGAGGCTAGCAATGATGGAAGGGTGAGAGTGTGTATAATCCATGGACTCAACATTAGTCATAAAGAACTCACATACTTATTGCAAAAATCTACAAGTCATCAAAAACAAGCACTACGCGCATCCTCCTAGGGGGATAGATTGGTAGGAAAAGACCACCGCTCATCCCCTACCGCCACTCATAAGGAAAGCAATCAAAGAACACCTCATGCTTCAAATTTTCCACACAACGTTTACCATACGTGCATGCTACGGGACTTGCAAACTTCAACACAAGTATTTCTCAATTTCATAATTACTCAACTAGCACACCACTAATATTACCACCTTTATATCTCAAAACAACTATCAAGTATCAAACTTCTCTTAGTATTCAATGCACTTTAAAGTTTTTATCTTGGATGCCTATCATATTAGGACTAATTTTATAACCGAAGCAAATTACCATGCTGTTCTCAAGGACTCTCAAAATAATATAAGTGAAGCATGAGAGATCAATTATTTCTATAAAGTAAAACCACCGCTGTTGTGGTTTTGTCACGACAGATGTCCTAGTGAAAGGACTTAGTCGTGGAGCCATCGCGACGGGTTAGCTTAAATGGGTTAAAGCGGACAAAGGATGCAGAGAGTTTATACTGGTTCGGCCCCTTGTGGTGAAGGTAAAGGCCTAATCCAGTTGTTGTGGAATTGCTAGGGTTTTGATGACCAGGGAGCGAATCCGCTAAGCCTGGCTCTCGAGTTGTTGTTTGTTGTCCCTAAACCGCTGTCGGGTCGTCACTTTATATACATAGGTTGACGCCCGCCGGTTTACAGAATCCCGAGGCCGGCTCATAAACGTGTCTGACTCGGTTTCTACTCTTTCCTATCTTACAACACAAGTTTACATATCAATGGCGGTTTATGTCTAAAGGTCTTAATCCACCCCTGGGCCCTGGGCCTTTGTAAAGCGCCACACTCCTTATCTTCATGGGCTTCAAATATAAATAACTCATTATGGGTATAACCCGGCTTCTCCTGGCCGGTTTATACCCAGTAGTAATATCCCCAACATTAGGCCCCAGATTGATTTGAACCTGTTCATGTCAATCTTCAACACTTAGGAAAATTCCTCCTTCAGCACCTTCGCGTAAATCTTGTAAACCGCCATGACGTCATCTTCCAGAATCATAATAAACCGCCATGGCGTCACCTGTTATTAAAAATGGTACATATCTCACCTTCATTAATGAGCCTCCAACAATTGAGGCGATAGCTCTGTCACATATCCAACCTTTGAGCTCCTCGATTTTCGCGCTTGTTACTTATCCCTTCGCCTTATAAATAGGACCAGGCGGTCCTTTTCAAGTTTTTTCCCGTGCCTCTTTGCTTCTTCTTCCTTCTTGCGTCGACCTGACCCTCATGCGCGGCCGCCGTCGTCAAGCTCCGCCTTCGTCCTCAATTCTGGCGGCTGCATCAACCTGAACGTACCAGAAAAAGGCGGCGCTCCTCCTATGTTCCATCAGCATCGGTAAGTTTCCCTTTTCTTTGTCCTAAATCCACCATTAGGGTTTCGGTGTTCCTCAAAGCTTGAAGCTGTTCTTCCCTGTTCTTCTTCATAGCGTAAATAACGGCCTCAGATCTGTTATTTTCTTACACAGTTGCAGTTATAATCCCCTTTTTCATCCTTAGATCATCTGATTTGTGTGGAAAAGACTCATTTGGATCTGATAAACTGCTTAAGCACCTGTATTTTAGGTCTGAATATATTTTGATTTACTGATACGCTGCAGATCTGAAATCACCATATCAATCTGTGAAACTTGTTTTTCCCTCACTTAGACATTTTAGATCTGTACCTTCCATACTAGTGTAGAAGGTTTAACTTTTTAGAAAATGATAATCCGGCAGGTACCATTAGTCCCCTCTTAAACTGCCGATTCATTTATCTTTGTACCTCCTCCAATGTCACACTCCGGTTTAACAATGTGTATTTGCCTTTCTTTCTGCTTCTGATCTTGCGTCGCTTTATGCTTGCCCGTCCTAAATCTTAAACCGGCATTTATATTTTTCTACCTTTTCCTTGCAATGGCCAAATAATTTTATGCTTGTAAATGGGTCCCTTCCCGGGTTACGGAAGAGCAACTAGAGGGCTGTGTCGCAACTGGCACTTTAGCAAAGAAAGATGTTATCCACTGGAGGGTCCCTGGTCCAGAAAATCCTCCTGAACCCAAAAATGGAGAAGTAGTCGTGTTTACTAACCTCCTGGGTCGAGGTTTTAGCCCTCCCGGATAAAAAAATTTCGAGATGTACTTGATAGCTTCCAATTCCATCCTCAGGACATCGGACCAAACTCTATGTCCAATGTTTGCAATTTCCAAGTATTTTGCGAGGCTTATCTTCAAGAGGAGCCCACAGTTGAACTGTTTAGGGATTTCTTCTATTTAAACCGTCGTACATAGTTTACAGACGGGCCCAACACTGAACTTGGCAGAATGGCTATTCAAAAGAGGAAAGACGTCAGTTTCCCTCGCTCCGAGCTTCACAGTCACCCCAAGGACTGGAATCATACTTGGTTTTATTGTCGAGATACGTCTCCAACTGATGAAAATCCTCTGCCGGGTTATCGTCCTCATCGGCTTAGCAACACACATCCCTTTCCTTAGAGACTGACTGCGAAAGAACGGTCTGACTACGCACCCCAACTCTCAAAGCTCAGAGCCTTCATGGCGAACGGTTTAACAGTTGTCGACTTTGTTCGCTGCTGGATATCCTGGAGCATTCTGCCCTTAAGCCGGTGCCCCGGTTTAATGTGTGAGTACAGAGGGAGTTTGAAAGATCATCAACGACATATTGATATTCGGCTAACAGAGGCTGAAGTTACTGAGGCTGTCAAGAAGAAATTGAATGAACCGGAGACTGCTTGCAGCAAGATAGGGCTAAGTCCTTTCCGCGCTTCTAATAAACCGCCAGCTTTAAGAATCCTATAACTTTTTGTTTTAGCTTAATCCTTTTAAATATTCTCTCAAAATTTTGCCCATCTTTAACAGGGCGATGATCCGTTCTGGAAGAAGAAGCCACAGGATAAACCGGCCAAGACACCTCGCCCCAAGACCAAGGTTACTAAAAAACCTACCAAGAAGAAAACCGCCGAGTCTAAGAATCTCGTGGGCACTAAAGTTTTTGTTTTTTACAGCAAGATCAAAAAGACTTCACCCAAGTCTTCCCAAAGGTTCTACTTGGCACAAACACTAATTGAAACATAAAACCACATCTAACTAGAGGCTAGATCAAAGATTTATTACTAAACAGAACCAAAAAGTAAGAAACTAAAATAAAATTGGGTTCCCTCCCAACAAGCGCTATCGTTTAACGCCCCTAGCTAGGCATAAAGGCAAGGATAGATCTAGGTGTTGCCATCTTTGGTGTTGGGAAAGAAAAGAGAAAATCTATTATCTATAGCATTTATCTTTCTATTTTGAGAAAGCACGTGGACATTAATGGTGGAAGAAAGATTAAGCACGCTACAGAAATTTGCATCTAAGCTAGCCTTCATCTCTTTGATAATTTCATTTTGGTAAAATCACAAAAGAGAGGTGGATTCAACTTTATCACTCATGGGGTGCCCAAATATAGTTTTCATCTTTTCATAGGTATCTATGGGATCCCCTTCAAGGAAACCCTCTTCAATAATAGAATCTAAAACTTGCTTGAACGAAGCGGGCAACCCAACATAAAGGCTTTTTAGGTATAACTCAATTTGATATTGGGGCACATAGCTAGCTCGGATCCTTAAAAGCCTATCCCAAGCATCTTTCGAAGACTCATCAAGTAAATAATGAAAAATTCCGGGATCATATTCATAAAAATTATTCAAACCCTCATTGATAATCCCGGTAGGTCTTTCCATAGCATCATTATTTATGAGCTTAGAGAGGACAGAGGGACTATCCAAAGTTTTAAAACCCTGGAGAGAGCTTTTAGCCCTTTTTATTCGGCCATGGCACAAGAAAAACAACGGGAAAGAGGAGAACGGAAAGAGATGGCAAATAGAATGGCAAGGGTGAAGTGGGGGAGAGGAAAACGAGAGGCAAATGGCAAATAATGTAATGCGAGGGATAAGAGTTTGTGATGGGTACTTGGTATGTCTTGACTTGTGCGTAGACTCCCCAGCAACGGTTAAATATTTATTACTTCTCTGCTAAATATTTCTCTGCTAAATATTTCCCTGCTCATAAGAAACAAGCTTCTTTGACGGAAATATACAACTTCGTGCAAATTAAAGAAGAGAGTCTCCCACAAGCTTGGGGGAGGCTTCTCAAGTTACTTAATGCTTTTCCTGATCATCCTCTTAAGAAACCTGAAATACTTGATATCTTTTATAATGGACTAACCGATGCTTCTAGAGATTACCTGGATAGTTGTGCTGGTTCTCTTTTCAGGGAAAGAACACCGGATGAAGCTGAAATTCTATTGAATAATATGTTGACAAATGAAAATAATTGGGCACCTCTGAGCCAGCTCCGAGCCAGCTCCTGCTCCAATTATCGAGCCTATTCCTAAACCAACTCCAAGAAGAGAGGTGTTCTATTCCTCATCCGAAGATATGCAAGAGGCAAACAAATCTATGAAAGAAAAAGGTATTAAAGCTGAAGATGTTAAGAATTTACCTCCTATTGAAGAAATACATGGTCTTAATCTACCTTTGTCAAGAAACATATGATCTTAATTTTTATTTATCAAGAACCTCCTGATCCGGATATCCCGACACAGGTAGTAAAGGTAAATTCTCTCTATAGATTTGATGAAGGTGATATCCCTCACTATAAGTCTGCTAGGCAATGCTTCGATGAGTTTGATAATTTTATTGTCAAACAGGAAAATTTCAATGCTTATTTTGGTAGACAATTGAAATATGATTATCTGATTAAATACTTAGGTGATTATATGGCTATTATCAAAGGTGAACTTAAACTTGTTAGCAAACATGCTTCTATGGTTACCACTCAAGTAGAACAAGTACTTAAAGCTCAAAAAGAAGTGCTTGATGAAATGAATAGTAAGAAAAATGATTATGCTGTTAGAGTGGCTACTAGAACTGGTAGAATGACTCAGGAACCTTTGTATCCTGAAGGCCACCCTAAGAGAATCGAGCAAGATTCTCAAAGAAATAATATTGATGTTCCTAGTTCTTTTAAAAGGAATAAAAAGAAAAATGATAGAATTGTGCAAACTTCTAGTGAACCTATTGCTGAACCACCTGATAATCCAAATGATATATCTATGTCTGATGCTGAAACACAATCTGGTAATGAACATGAACCTAGTGAAAATGTTAATGATGATGTTCATGATAATGCTCAACCTAGTAATGATAATGATGTAGAAATTGAACCTGCTATTGATCTTGATAACCCACAATCAAAGAATCAACGTTATGATAAAAAAGACTTTGTTGCTAGAAAACATGGTAAAGAAAGGGAACCTTGGGTTCAGAAACCCATGCCTTTCCCTCCGAAACCATCCAAGAAAAAGGATGATGAGGATTTTGAGCGCTTTGCTGAAATGATTAGACCTATCTTTTTGCGTATGCGATTAACTGATGTGCTCAAAACAAATCCTTATGCTCAATATATGAAGGATATCGTTACTAATAAAAGAAAGATACCGGAAGCTGAAATTTCCACAATGCTTGCTAATTATACTTTTAAGGGTGGAATACCAAAGAAACTTGGAGACCCCGGAGTACCTACTATACCTTGCTCCATTAAAAGAAATTATATTAAAACTGCTTTATGTGATCTTGGAGCCGGTGTTAGTGTTATGCCTCGCTCTTTATATCGTAGACTTGACTTGAATAAGCTGACACCCACTAAAATATCGTTGCAAATGGCTGATAAATCAACTGCAATACCTCTCGGGATTTGTGAGGATGTGCCTGTTGTGGTTGGAAACGTTACTATTTTAACGGACTTTGTTATTCTTGATATTCCCGAGGATGATAGTATGTCTATTATTCTTGGAAGACCTTTTCTTAATATTGTAGGGGCTGTTATTGATTGCAACAAAGGCAATGTCACTTTTCATGTTAATGGTAATGAGCATACGGTACACTTTCCGAGGAAACAACCTCAAGTTCATAGTATCAACTCCATTGGAAAGATTCCATCGATTATATTTGGAGGTTTTGAATTTCCTCTTCCTACTGTCAAAAAGAAATATGATATACTTATTATAGGGGATGTGCATATCCCCGTTGAGGTAACTTAGTGTTATTCGAAATTTCTCCGGTTTCATGATTATCGGAATGAGTTTGTTAACAAGACTTGATCAACCTTGTTAGTGGATTCTTTTTTATGAGCATGAGATGGATGAAACTAGAAGCACAACCTTCTGTACCCTCTCTATATTTTCTGTTAATTAGTAGAAATAAAGTAAAAATAGTATTTTTCTGTCTGTTTCCTGGCTTATCCATGCAATATAAAAATATCCCGAAAATAAAAGTCCTCAGAATGCCATGCCAATTTAATATGATTTTTTCAGAATATTTGAGGATTTACTGTGCAAAAATTACCGCGGGAGGAGCTGCCACCTGGCCATGAGGGTGGTGGGCGCGCCCCCTGCCTCGTGGGCCCACGGTGGCCCTCCTCCACTTATCCCAGCACCCATCTTCTTCCTCTGTCTCACACAAACCCGAAAAACTAACTCAAGCACGACTTCCAGCCACGTTTGTTGTGATTTTCGATCTCCTTGCTCAAAGCACCTCTCGCAAAACTGCTTGGGGAGATTGTTCCTTGGTATGTGACTCCTCCATTGGTCCAATTAGTTTTTGTTCTAGTGCTTTATTATTTGCAAATTTGTGCTGCATAGGTGACCATGTTCTTGAGCTTGCATGTCAAATTTATATGGTTCCAAGTAGTTCTAATGCTTGATATATGCTCTAGGCACTTGTAGGAGTAGTTGCTATCAGTTTTATTGAAGTTGGTTCACTTTTGTTTGAAGTTACTAAAAATTTCAGAAATTTTTCAGAGAAAGACAATATGCTTAGGAAGATGTTCCAAGGTGGTTCTTCTAAGAAGCAAGGACCCAGGATTGCTATGCGCAATGCCGACGAGGATCCACCAAGAGATGCTCCAGTACGGCCTTGTGAATGGCCGTCGGAAAATTTTTATGGACCGTGCGGGAATTAAAGAAGAATTCAAAGCATATTTGCGCAATGCCGGTCTTGAGGATTTTGAGGCTAACAAATGCCCCCAGTATCATGATCTCACAAGCTCATTTGTGAGGAGGTTTGAGTATTCATCTTCGCGTAATTCTCCTTCAGTCATGTTTGATCTTTATGACAAATCTTATACCATGGACCTAGAGGATTTCACTCTTGCTTGCAAACTTCCATCATGGGGTAGTATTAGGGATCCCCCTAAATCTGAATTTAGAAACTTTCTTGCTAGTATAATTGTAGGGGAATCCAGAGATATAACGCAGGCTACCATAGGGAGCATTCACTTTCCTGCTATACATTATTTTGCTCTCTTCATCGGTAGATGCATAAATGCTAAGGATGAAGCATGTCACATGTGTGTCCCTGACCGAATCATTCTCATGAGTGATGTGTTAAGAGTCCAATCTTATCATATGGGAGCCATTGTAGCTCGTAGGTTGCATCATAATAGACATAATGGATATTTCTTTGGAGGAATTTATGCAACCCGCTTAGCTAATTTTCTTGAGATAGACATTCATGACGGTGATTGTAACGCCCTCGATGCGGCTATATCTCAACATTATGAGGTGAGCTTCTGCCACCAACGGAAACAAACGATTGGATTGATATCAACAAGCAGACAAGAAACTTATTTCACCGAGAGGACAAATGAAGAACTTGGGTCATTTATAAGCACCATAATTAGCAACAATCCTTAGGAAAAGCTTTAGGTGAAATATAGCCCAAGATAACTCCAATGAAGAGATTGATGGATTTAAAATACCTCATTCTTGACAACATGTGAATCATGAAGCATGAAGTAAAATTGTCAAGAATGACATAACACCATCTCAAGAGATAAGGTAGAAAGAATTGCACTTTGAAATGCAAGATGAAGAAATGCTTGAACTCCTCCAAACAAAACATGTGTTGGAACACCATGTTTATTTTGAAGTATGGCTTGACGGATCTTAACTTCGAGAGAAATCTTGAAGAACAATTGAAGAATGAAAGGAATCCTTGACGAACCACCATGTAGAGCCTCCATGAAGAACTCCGGTAAATAAAAGGATGATAGAAGAAAGAGAAGTTGACAACACAAGGTGAAGCCTTGCAGTGACAAGATGAAGCTTTGAAATGATATAACCGAGAAAACTTGGAACTCCGGAAAGAAAGATGAACAAATGAAATCGAGAATTTTGATGAACCTCCTAATAAGGAATTGAACTTACTCGATGAAACAAGAATAAGAATTACATTATGCTGATCCTTCACCAATTAAATTGATGGCAAGCAATGGATTTGGCATACTAATTCTCATTGAAAAATGATTACAGATAGAGATATAGCGCAAACTTGAGAAGGTATTGATGGAACCACCGGTGGGATTTGGAAACAACAAATGAATTGATATGATAATGAAGGAAGTGAAATCTTGAACGAACCACCGTAAGAATTGAAAATGAATGAAGAAAAGATAAAGAAACACCGGGAAGAATTAGAAAATGAACGAAGATACTTGAGAGAATTTAGATACATGAGAACGAAGAGATCATGAACTGATTAGAGTATATTTGAACGATGCACCGGTAAGATTTGGAAAACAAGAGCTGAAAGCTGAGAATGAGGAATTATGAAATGATGGCCTTCGGAGGAAAGAAGTGGAAACAACTCATGAAATGCTCCGGATGGGTATGAAAAGAATTCTCACAATCGAAACAACTATGAGAGGATGGCATCAATCTAGAACCACGCCTCTTCAAGAGAATGGACAAGATTTAAGGGAAACTCTTCTTCGGTCTTCAAAATCTGAGAATGACGACGAGAAACACCACCGTGAATTGTTGAGGCACACCGGAAAGAAAATTAGAAAGGTTGAACCAACGATGAAAAGAATTTGAAAGATCTTGGAGAAAGACATCTGACTGATGATAACTCATCTTACGTCAAACTTTGAAAAGAATTTTAGAAGCTCCGGGAAAATTAGAATAGTCAGGTAAGATCCTGGAAAAAGATCTGTGGGTTAGGGCCCACTCAAAAGAACCACTGTTGAACGATTGCTTGAAAAGAGAGATTGCACTGGTCGAATTAAATGGCTTGAATGAGATAGCATCCTCAAAAGAACTTGAGTGAATTGAGAATGGAAACTTGAATCTTCTGAGATATCTTCATTACTCCCAACCAAATGAATAGCGAGAAGTGAATGATTAGGAGATACACCGGCATGAGAAAGCATTGTGAAAAGAGGAAAAGGGATAAGATCAACACCGAAATCTTGAACTAAATCCACCGGAGAAGAAAATTAGAATGGAACAATGATAAGGTTGAAGCTTCCTTAGCGTCTTCATGAGAAATCACCGGATTAAACATTTAAAGGAAAAGAATGAAGAAACTTCCCTCAATAAAATGGATAGTTGATTAAGAAATCTGAGTCCTTGAAGAAAAAGGGGTGGGAGGGTGGGAAAACAAAGGCAACTTGGGTTGGATGAAATGAACACCCTTGAGAAAAAGCTTAGAATTGATCTTGCGAATGTTGGAATGATCGGATCCACTTGAAGAGAAGCACGCCGGTTGAGAAAAGAATTAACATGACGACCTCGATGATCAAGAAGGATTAGTATTCACATAGCAATATCAGAACACCGTTTAGAATAAGGTATGGAATCAACACTTGACATTGAAGCAACTCGAATACCACAACTTAAAACAAAACAAAGGAGTGGCTTGCAGAATAAGCCGGAAACAAACATATGATAGATCCCATATCGTAGCATGTGTGTGTTGGAAAGATATCCTACGAGATACTTGAATTCCCACTTATAAACTCCCGAAAATTTCTGGTTATACAATCAGGTGCTGGGGATAAAGGGGACACAAAATATATCACCCAAACTAACAATACCTAGATCCAGCTGTATCCATCCTTCAACACATAACCAAGAAACCTTCGGAAATCGTATACCTCAACCTTCAAAAGCATCCGTTATCGAAGTTATGGCAATACTCTCGAGCTCGCCCGAAGATCGGGTTATCGAGGTTATCTCACCAACAATCGCATCAAAGAGATTATCGATGTCGGCAAAACTCAGGTATTCCGAACTGCAACGATAAAATTGTGACGACAACACCCGGAGCTCAACTCCCGGACACCGCCACAACCCTAAATGTCGAGGCACCAAGAACAATGTTCTCGTCACAAAACCATCAAACGATTCCAAGATACCCGCGTGATCCTAAAAAAATTAGTGAAATTTGAGGAGAGTAGAGTCAAAACTTCACGTCAGAGACCTCACCAGAGCGACGAAGGGACCGAGGAGTAAAAAGAATCCTACTCTCCGATATATAAAATCCTAAGACTCGAACATTTTTTCTAGACTCAACAAAGTCAGCGATCAATCAGCGGGGGCTCCTAAGTCGGGGATGGCTCGATTACCAACTTGTAGCGCCTCGATGCGGCTATATCTCCCACGTGTCGAAGCACGACTTAGAGGCATAACCGCATTGAAAGCAATGTTGCAAGTGAGGTAATCTTCACACAACCCATGTAATACATAAGGAAAGAGATACATAGTTGGCTTACAATCGCCACTTCACGCAATACATGAGTAAAGCATTACATCATACAGATACAATCAAGGTCCGACTACGGAACCAAAATAAAATAAGACTACCCCAAATGCTACATGATCCCCGATCGTCCCAACTGGCTCCACTATGATCAATCAAACGAAACAACACAATGAACAAGATCTTCATCGAGCTCCTCCTTGAGCTCGGATCACACACCGCACGGTTTCATCGGCACCGCAAACTGGTTTTGAAGTATCCGTGAGTCACGGGACTCAGCAATCTCACACCCGCGAGATCAAGACTATTTAAGCTTATGGGTAGGAGAAGGTAGTGAGGTGGAGCTGCAGCAAGTGACTAGCATATCCGGTGTCTAACATACGCAAATGAGAGCGAGAAGAGAAGGCAAAAGCACGGTCGAACAACTATGATCAAGAAGTGATCCTAGAACAACCACGTCAAGCATAACTCCAACACGTGTTCACTTCCCGGACCACGAGAAGAGACCATCACGGTTACACACGCGTTGGTGTATTTTAATTAAGATCAACTTCGGGTTTTCTACAACGGACATTAACAAATTCCCATCTGCCCATAACATGGGCACGGCTTTGAAAGATTATACCTGCAGGGTGTCCCAACTTAGCCCATGATAAGCTCTCGCGATCAACGAAGGATATTCCTTCTCCCGGAAGACCCGATCAGTCTCGAATCCGGCTACAAGACATTTCGACAGCAATAAAACAAGACCAGCAAAGCCGCCCGATGTGCCGACAAATCCCGATAGGAGTCGCACGTACCTCGCTGTCGTGGCACACCGGATAAGTCAAGCTACGAGTAAAACCAAGCCTCGAGTTTCCCGTGGTGGCCCAAGAAGTTGCTCGGTTCGGACCAACACTCTGAGGAGCACGGCCCGGGGCTAAAATAAAGATGACCCTTGAGTCTGCAGAACCCAAGGAAGGGGTATATGTGGTAGGTAGTCAAATGGTAAAACCAAGGTTGGGCCTTCTTTGGAGGAGTCTTATTCAAAGCGAACTGTCAAGGGGTCCCATAAATCACCCAACGCGTTAGGGACGCAAAATCCAGGAACATAATACCGATATGACGGAAACTAGGGCGGCAAGAGTGGAACAAAACACTGCATAAGGCCGAGCCTTCCACCCTTTACCAAGTATATAGATGCATTAATTGAATAAGATATATTGTGATATCCCAACAAGTAAACATGTTCCAACAAGGAACAACATCTCCATGTTCCAACAAGGAACAAACTTCATCTTCATCTGCAACTAACAACGCTATAAGAGGGGCTGAGCAAAGCGGTAACATAGCCAAACAACGGTTTGCTAGGAAAGGATGGTTAGAGGCTTGACATGGCAATATGGGAGGCATGATAAGCAAGTGATAGGCATCATAGCATAGGCATAGCAAAAGAGCGAGCATCTAGCAAGCAAAGATAGAAGTGATTTCGAGGGTATGGTCATCTTGCCTGAAATCCCGCAAGAAGAACGAGTCCATGAAGAAGACAAAAGGAGGTAGACGAACGAATCCTCACAACTCCGGAACAAAACCGAAGCTAACGCGAGAAGCAAACCGGAAAGAAGCAAACAACATAGTAAACACACAATCATAAACATGGCATGATGCACAATCGAGTATGATGCATGTCCGGTTTAATGATTCATGGCATGGCAAAGTGCAACAAGAAATACTACAAGTTAAGTGGAGCTCAATATGCAACGAGTTGCATATTGACAAAACTTCACAACATTTATTTAGTTCACTCTTGTTTAGGCTACCCAACAATATTAAATGTTATTAAACATGGCAAGGGGTGAAGCATAGTAAAACTAACTATTTAGGCAAGTTTAAATGAGGCCGGAACAACAAACAACAATTCCGGAAAACTCCTCATATGCATAATATGAATTTGGTACTGTTCTGCCCTATACATAATTTTAGAGTTGTTAAACATGCAAAGTGATGCTACCATGTTAATCTATGCATTTTTCTACCCCATTTACATATAAAGTTTATTAAATTCCGAGTTACGGTTATTTAGTTATGAAATAAAGCATTTTAACATGGCATTTGAGCAAATTTAAACAAACAGTATTTTAAGCATTTTAAACATGAATGAAAGTGGCATATTATGAAACTAGATGACATTATAAGCACTTTACATATATAATTTGTTTTAATCTGATGCATGGTTAATTAATTACTGATGCATGAACATTAAGGGGTTTTCTAAAAAACTGACAATCTCTGGATAATTAGGAAATTCGCAGAACCAAAAAAAACATGAACGGGCCGAATTTTGCTAGCCCAACAGTGCACAGGAGAGGCGCGGGTGCTGCTCACCCTGGGCCAAGGCCCGGTTGGTGGTGCTGGGCTGGCGCAGGCCAGTGGATCGGTCCACGCGGGGCGGCTGGATCTGTGGAGGGAGTCGGGCCGACATGAGCTGGGCATTGGGCCTTGGCGATTGGCGCGGTCAACGCGACAGGGACGAGCGGGCGTCCTCTACACGACAGGAAGCAGAGCCGCGGCGGCACGGCTGCTCGCCGGAGACGATGGCAGGGAGGCGGAGACGGCAGATCTGGACGGAGGGGGCCGGATCCACCGGACCTGACGAGGGGAGCCGGTTCCCGATGGTAGGAGTCGAACAGGACGACGACGGCTCGGCTCCTGCGAAGAAATTCAGAGAGCAAGTGAGTTCAGAGAGGAGAGATGGGGAGAAGAAACGGGAAAGAAAGGAGGGAAGAACGGGCGTGGCTTGGCTGACCGGAGCTTCGCCAGAGGCGTGCGGGCACGGCGGCGCTGCCAGAGGAGATGCAGACAACGGGGAGGGTTCGTGGCGACGGCTGCGATGGCGATGCAGCACGAGGACGGCGACATCGAAGTCCTGTCCATGGCGGCAGAGAGGGAGCAGAGAGATTAGGGAGGTGGAAGAAGGACGGATGAAGAGGAGAAGGGCGGCGAGGACTGGCCTTGTCACGGTGGTCTCCATGGCTGACGGCTCTCCGGCGAGTCGAGCGGGGTCGAGGGCGACGAGGTAGAGGTCCGGAGCAGGGCGCCGGGGTGCGCTGCTGATGACCAGCGCGGAGGAGCCTCGCCGGCGCGACGGGGCTGCTGGCTGGTGGGGATCGAGCAAAGGAGGCATGGCCTCGGGCTCGAGGAGGAACACTTGGCGCGAATCCATGGCGTTCGACGGCTGCGTCCAGTTCCTGCGATAAGAAGCAGAGGAGGAGCATGGCACAGGGGCTCGGGTGCTGCTGCACGGAGGCTCGGCGAGGGGTGGATTGGGTGCTCGGGGTCGGAGAGAAGGAGCTCGGGCTCCTGTTGGTGGGTGGAGGAAAACGAGGAGAAGGGGATCCTGAGGTGGATCGAGACTGGGTGGCGGCGGCGGGATTGGACTGATGGGACAAGCCTCCTGAAGATTAGGGTTGGTCTACTTTATATATCGAGTGGACTTTTTGATAGGGGCTATCTCGTCCCTCCGATCATAATCGGACAGTCGAGAAATAAATAGGTAGGGCGTCTAAATAAGAAAACGGGGATGTTTTGTAGATGATTGGGGATGATCCGGACTCATCGGTAATGACAGCCCGGTTCGGGTTCGGAGCAGTTTCTAACACACACGAGGGGTCAAGAGAGGTCAACGAGGACAAGGGCCTGACAACATGACAACGGAGGCAAAGAGAGAAAGGGAAACTGCGAACGGCTACGAGTTTTATGAAAACATGCGGATGCAATGCGAATGATGCGATGAAATGAAATGCCTGACATGAACAAAATGCAAAACAAAAGACAAAAACCCAACCACGAAGGAAATAACATATCGCACCTCCGGAAAAGGCAAGAGTTGGAGATACGAATATGGAAAGTTGTATCCAGGGCGTTACAACACTCCACCACTACGAGAGGATCTCGTCCCGAGATCTAGGATGGCACCGGATAGAAAACGGAAGAAGAAAGAGGTTAAACTCAGTTGTTTCTTTGACAAAAGAGTGAAACCAACGAACCTTGAGAGGTTGAACAAAATGAAAGAAAGAAAACAATGAAGATGAACAAAGTTGAAAACACTCTGTTAGAAAAGAGGAACATGGGATACGACGAGAACCAAGAGGTTTAGTGATAACATAGATATTGAAACCACTCCGGTTAAAACTAGATAGAGAAGGAATAAGATTGATATAATTTGGGCAGCACTCCGACTGAAAATGGAAGGAATTAGAATCATGAACTTGGCAAAATGAAAGCACCTGGATGAGACTCCGGTTAAAAGAGGAACGATAGACACAACACTCCGGTTAAATCGATAAGCAAGGAAAAGGACATGGTCTTGACAAAAGAAGATGATGGGTCGAAGAGAGCAACATCACAATGCCTCCGGAAGAAAAAATAGAAGATAGATCATTTGAATAATAGAATGGAGAATAAAATGACAACTTCTACCACAAATGAGTTTGGAAAGAACCCTTAAAAAAGAAGGATAGAACGGAGTTGTTGGAAAACCAACAACGAAAAGAATAACCTTGTAGTGGACTTATGGAAACATCTCAACATTATGAGGTGAGCTTCTGCCACCAACGGAAACAAACGATTGAATTGATATCAACAAGGAGACGAGAAACTTATTTCACCGAGAGGACAAATGAAGAACTTGGGTCATTTATAAGCACCATAATTAGCAACAATCCTTAGGAAAAGCTTTAGGTGAAATATAGCCCAAGATAACTCCAATGAAGAGATTGATAGATTTAAAATACCTCATTCTTGACAACATGTGAATCATGAAGCATGAAGGAAAATTGTCAAGAATTACATAACACCATCTCAAGAGATAAGGTAGAAAGAATTGCACTTTGAAATGCAGGATGAAGAAATGCTTGAACTCCTCCAAACAAAACATGTGTTGGAACACCATGTTTATTTTGAAGTATGGCTTGACGGATCTTAACTTCGAGAGAAATCTTGAAGAACAATTGAAGAATGAAAGGAATCCTTGACGAACCACCATGTAGAGCCTCCATGAAGAACTCCGGTAAATAAAAGGATGATAGAAGAAAGAGAAGTTGACAACACAAGGTGAAGCCTTGCAGTGACAAGATGAAGCTTTGAAATGATATAACCGAGAAAACTTGGAACTCCGGAAAGAAAGATGAACAAATGAAATCGAGAATTTTGATGAACCTCCGAAATAAGGAATTGAACTTACTCGATGAAACAAGAATAAGAATTACATTATGCTGATCCTTCACCAATTAAATTGATGGCAAGCAATGGATTTGGCATACTACTTATTATCATTGAAAAATGATTACAGATAGAGATATAGCGCAAACTTGAGAAGGTATTGATGGAACCACCGGTGGGATTTGGAAACAACAAATGAATTGATATGATAATGAAGGAAGTGAAATCTTGAACGAACCACCGTAAGAATTGAAAATGAATGAAGAATAGATAAAGAAACACCGGGAAGAATTAGAAAATGAACGAAGATACTTGAGAGAATTTAGATACATGAGAACGAAGAGATCATGAACTGATTAGAGTATATTTGAACGATGCACCGGTAAGATTTGGAAAACAAGAGCTGAAAGCTGAGAATGAGGAATTATGAAATGATGGCCTTCGGAGGAAAGAAGTGGAAACAACTCATGAAATGCTCCGGATGGGTATGAAAAGAATTCTCACAATCGAAACAATTATGAGAGGATGGCATCAATCTAGAACCACGCCTCTTCAAGAGAATGGACAAGATTTAAGGGAAACTCTTCTTCGGTCTTCAAAATATGAGAATGACGACGAGAAACACCACCATGAATTGTTGAGGCACTCTGGAAAGAAAATTAGAAAGGTTGAACCAACGATGAAAAGAATTTGAAAGATCTTGGAGAAAGACATCTGACTGATGATAACTCATTCTTACGTCAAACTTTGAAAAGAATTTTAGAAGCTCCGGAAAATTAGAATAGTCGGGTAAGATCCTCGAAAAGACACGTGGGTTAGGGCCCACTCAAAAGAACCACTGTTGAACGATTGCTTGAAAAGAGAGATTGCACGGTTGAATTAAATGGCTTGAATGAGATAGCATCCTCAAAAGAACTTGAGTGAATTGAGAATGGAAACTTGAATCTTCCGAGATATCTTCATTACTCCCAACCAAATGAATAGCGAGAAGTGAATGATTAGGAGATACACCGGCATGAGAAAGCATTGTGAAAAGAGGAAAATGAATAAGATCAACACCGAAATCTTGAACTAAATCCACCGGAGAAGAAAATTAGAATGGAACAATGATAAGGTTGAAGCTTCCTTAGCGTCTTCATGAGAAATCACCGGATAAAACATTTAAAGGAAAAGAATGAAGAAACTTCCCTCAATAAAATGGATACTTGATTAAGAAATCTGAGTCCTTGAAGAAAAAGGGGTGGGAGGGTGGGAAAACAAAGGCAACTTGGTTCGGATGAAATGAACACCGTTGAGAAAAAGCTTAGAATTGATCTTGCGAATGTTGGAATGATCGGATCCACTTGAAGAGAAGCACGACGGTTGAGAAAAGAATTAACATGACGACCTCGATGATCAAGAAGGATTAGTATCCACATAGCAATATGAGAACACCGTTTAGAATAAGGTATGGAATCAACACTTGACATTGAAGCAACTCGAATACCACAACTTAAAACAAAACAAAGGAGTGGCTTGCAGAATAAGCCGGAAACAAACATATGATAGATCCCATATCGTATCATGTGTGTGTTGGAAAGATATCCTATGAGATACTTGAATTCCCACTTATAAACTCCCGAAACTTTCTGGTTATGCAATCAGGTGTTGGGGATACAGGGACACAAAATATATCACCCAAACTAACAATACCTAGATCCATTGTATCCATCCTTCAACACATAACCAAGAAACCTTCAAAATCGTTTACCTCAACATTCAAAAGCATCCGTTATATGAGTTATGGCAATACTCTCGAGCTCGCCCGAAGATTGGGTTATCGAGGTTATCTCACCAACAACTGCATAAAAGAGATTTTCGATGTCGGCAAAACTCGGTATTCAGAACTGCAACAATAAAATTGTGACGACAACACCTCGAGCTCAACTCCCGGGACACCGCCACAACCCCTAAATGTCGAGGCACCAAGAACAATGTTCTCGCCACAAAACCATCGAACGATTCCAAGATACCCGTGATCCTAAAAAATTTTAGTGAAATTTGAGGAGAGTAGAGTCAAAACTTATACGTCAGAGACCTCTCCAGAGCGGCGAAGGGACCGAGGAGTAAAAGAATCCTACTCTCCGATATATAAAATCCTAAGACTCAAAACATTTTTTCTAGACTCAACAAAGTCAGCGATCAATCAGCAGGGGCTCCTAAGTCGGGATGGCTCGATTACCAACTTGTAACGCCTCGATGCGGCTATATCTCCCACGTGTCGAAGCACGACTTAGAGGCATAACCGCATTGAAAGCAATGTCGCAAGTGAGGTAATCTTCACACAACCCATGTAATACATAAGGAAAGAGATACATAGTTGGCTTACAATCGCCACTTCACGCAATACATGAGTAAAGCATTACATCATACAGATACAATCAAGGTCCGACTACGGAACCAAAATAAAAGAAGACTACCCCAAATGCTACAGATCCCGATCGTCCCAACTGGCTCCACTCTTGATCAACTGAAACGAAACAACACAATGAACAAGATCTTCATCGAGCTCCTCCTTGAGCTCGGATGCGCCACCTGCACGGTTTCATCGGCACCGCAAACTGGTTTTGAAGTATCTGTGAGTCACGGGACTCAGCAATCTCACACCCGAGATCAAGACTATTTAAGCTTATGGGTAGGAGAAGGTAGTGAGGTGGAGCTGCAGCAAGCGACTAGCATATCCGGTGTCTAACATATGCAAATGAGAGCGATAAGAGAAGGCAAAAGCACGGTCGAACAACTATGATCAAGAAGTGATCCTAGAACAACCTACGTCAAGCATAACTCCAACACCGTGTTCACTTCCTGAACTCCGCCGAGAAGAGACCATCACATTACACACGCGGTTGGTGTATTTTAATTAAGATCAACTTCGGTTTTCTACAACCGACATTAACAAATTCCCATCTGCCCATAACCGCGGGCACGGCTTTGAAAGATTATACCTGCAGGGTGTCCCAACTTAGCCCATGATAAGCTCTCGCGATCAACGAAGGATATTCCTTCTCCCGGAAGACCCGATCAGTCTCGAATCCCGGCTTCAAGACATTTCGACAAACAATAAAACAAGACCAGCAAAGCCGCCCGATGTGCCGACAAATCCCGATAGGAGTCGCGTACCTCGTTCTCGTGGCACACCGGATAAGTCAAGCTACGAGTAAAACCAAGCCTCGAGTTTCCCGTGGTGGCCCCAAGAAGTTGCTCGGTTCGGACCAACACTCGGAGGAGCACCGCCCGGGGCTAAAATAAAGATGACCCTTGAGTCTGCAGAACCCAAGGGAAGGGGTATATGTGGTAGGTAGTCAAATGATAAAACCAAGGTTGGGCCTTCTTTGGAGGAGTCTTATTCAAAGTGAACTGTCAAGGGGTCCCATAAATCACCCAACGCGTCGGGACGCAAAATCCGGGAACATAATACCGATATGACGGAAACTAGGGTGGCAAGAGTGGAACAAAACACTGCATAAGGCCGAGCCTTCCACCCTTTACCAAGTATATAGATGCATTAATTGAATAAGATATATTGTGATATCCCAACAAGTAAACATGTTCCAACAAGGAACAACATCTCCATGTTCCAACAAGGAACAAACTTCATCTTCACCTGCAACTAACAACGCTATAAGAGGGGCTGAGCAAAGCGGTAACATAGCCAAACAACGGTTTGCTAGGAAAGGATGGTTAGAGGCTTGACATGGCAATATGGGAGGCATGATAAGCAAGTGGTAGGCATCGTAGCATAGGCATAGCAAAAGAGCGAGCATCTAGCAAGCAAAGATAGAAGTGATTTCGAGGGTATGGTCATCTTGCCTGAAATCACGCAAGAAGAACGAGTCCATGAAGAAGACAAATGGAGGTAGACGAACGAATCCTCACAACTCCGGAACAAAACTGAAGCTAACGCGAGAAGCAAACCGGAAAGAAGCAAACAACATAGTAAACACACAATCATAAACATGGCATGATGCACAATCAAGTATGATGCATGTCCGTTTTAATGATTCATGGCATGGCAAAGTGCAACAAGCAATACTACAAGTTAAGTGGAGCTCAATATGCAACGAGTTGCATATTGACAAAACTTCACAACATTTATTTAGTTCACTCTTGTTTAGGCTACCCAACAATATTAAATGTTATTAAACATGGCAAGGGGTGAAGCATAGTAAAACTAACTATTTAGGCAAGTTTAAATGAGGCGGAACAACAAACAACAATTCGGAAAACTCCTCATATGCATAATATGAATTTGGTACTGTTCTGCCCTATACATAATTTTAGAGTTGTTAAACATGCAAAGTGATGCTACCATGTTAATCTATGCATTTTCTACCCCATTTACATATAAAGTTTATTAAATTCGAGTTACGGTTATTTAGTTATGAAATAAAGCATTTTAACATGGCATTTGAGCAAATTTAAACAAACAGTATTTTAAGCATTTTAAACATGAATGAAAGTGGCATATTATGAAACTAGATGAAATTCTAAGCACTTTACATAGATAATTTGTTTTAATCCGATGCATGGTTAATTAATTACTGATGCATGAACATTAAGGGGTTTTCTGAAAACTGACAATCTCGGATAATTAGGAAATTGCAGAACCAAAAAAACATGAACGGGCGAATTTTGCTAGCCCAACAAAGGCATGTGAGAGGCACGGGTGCTGCTCACCCTGGGCCAAGGCCCGGTTGGTGGTGCTGGGCTGGCGCAGGCCAGTGGATCGGTCCACGCGGGGCGGCTGGATCTGTGGAGGGAGTCGGGCCGACAGGAGCTGGGCATTGGGCCTTGGCGATTGGCGCGGTCAACGCGACAGGGACGAGCGGGCGTCCTCTACACGACAGGAAGCAGAGCCGCGGCGGCACGGCTGCTCGCCGGAGACGATGGCAGGGAGGCGGAGACGGCAGATCTGGACGGAGGGGGCCGGATCCACTGGACCTGACGAGGGGAGCCGGTTCCCGATGGTAGGAGTCGAACAGACGACGGCAGCGGCTCGGCTCCTGCGAAGAAATTCAGAGACCAAGTGAGTTCAGAGAGGAGAGATGGGGAGAAGAAACGGGAAAGAAAGGAGGGAAGAACGGGCGTGGCTTGGCTGACCGGAGCTTCGCCAGAGGCGTGCGGGCACGGCGGCGCTGCCAGAGGAGATGCAGACAACGGGGAGGGTTCGTGGCGACGGCTGCGATGGCGATGCAGCACGAGGACGGCGACATCGAAGTCCTGTCCGTGGCAGCAGAGAGGGAGCAGAGAGATTAGGGAGGTGGAAGAAGGATGGATGAAGAGGAGAAGGGCGGCGAGGACTGGCCTTGTCACGGTGGTCTCCATGGCTGACGGCTCTCCGGCGAGTCGAGCGGGGTCGAGGGCGACGAGGTAGAGGTCCGGAGCAGGGCGCCGGGGTGCGCTGCTGATGGCCAGCGCGGAGGAGCCTGGCCGGCGCGACGGGGCTGCTGGCTGGTGGGGATCGAGCAAAGGAGGCATGGCCTCGGGCTCAAGGAGGAACACTTGGCGCGAATCCATGGCGTTCGACGGCTGCGTCCAGTTCCTGCGATAAGAAGCAGAGGAGGAGCATGGCACAGGGGCTCGGGTGCTGCTGCACGGAGGCTCGGCGAGGGGTGGATTGGGTGCTCGGGGTCGGAGAGAAGGAGCTCGGGCTCCTGTTGGTGGGTGGAGGAAAACGAGGAGAAGGGGATCCCGAGGTGGATCGAGACCGGGTGGCGGCGGCGGGATTGGACTGATGGGACAAGCCTCCTGAAGATTAGGGTTGGTCTACTTTATATATCGAGTGGATTTTTTGATAGGGGCTATCTCGTCCCTCCGATCATGATCGGATGGTCGAGAAATAAATAGGTAGGGCGTCTAAATAAGAAAACGGGGATGTTTTGTAGATGATTGGGGATGATCCGGACTCATCGGTAATGACAGCCCGGTTCGGGTTCGGAGCAGTTTCGGACACACACGAGGGGTCAAGAGAGGTCAACGAGGACAAGGGCCTGACAACATGACAACGGAGGCAAAGAGAGAAAGGGCAACTGCGAACGGCTACGAGTTTTATGAAAACATGCGGATGCAATGCGAATGATGCGATGAAATGAAATGCCTGACATGAACAAAATGCAAAACAAAAGACAAAAACCCAACCACGAAGGAAATAACATATTGCACCTCCGGAAAAGGCAAGAGTTGGAGATACGAATGTGAAAAGTTGTATCCGGGGCGTTACAACACTCCACCACTACGAGAGGATCTCGTCCCGAGATCTAGGATGGCACCGGATAGAAAACGGAAGAAGAAAGAGGTAAAACTAAGTTGCTTCTTTCACAAAAGAGTGAAACCAACGAACCTTGAGAGGTTGAACAAAATGAAAGAAAGAAAACAATGAAGATGAACAAAGTTGAAAACACTCTGTTAGAAAAGAGGAACATGGGATACGACGAGAACCAAGAGGTTTAGTGATAACATAGATATTGAAACCACTCCGGTTAAAACTAGATAGAGAAGGAATAAGATTGATATAATTTGGGCAGCACTCCATTGAAAATGGAAGGAATTAGAATCATGAACTTGGCAAAATGAAAGCACTGGATGAGACTCCGGTTAAAAGAGGAACGATAGACACAACACTCCGGTTAAATCGATAAGCAAGGAAAAGGACATGGTCTTGACAAAAGAAGATGATGGGTCAAGAGAGCAACATCACAATGCCTCGGAAGAAAAATAGAAGATAGATCATTTGAATAATAGAATGGAGAATAAAATGACAACTTCTACCACAAATGAGTTTGGAAAGAACCCTTAAAAAAGAAGGATAGAACGGAGTTGTTGGAAAACCAACAACGAAAAGAATAACCTTGTAGTGGACTTATGGAAACATCTCAACATTATGAGGTGAGCTTCTGCCACCAACGGAAACAAACGATTGGATTGATATCAACAAGGAGACGAGAAACTTATTTCACCGAGAGGACAAATGAAGAACTTGGGTCATTTATAAGCACCATAATTAGCAACAATCCTTAGGAAAAGCTTTAGGTGAAATATAGCCCAAGATAACTCCAATGAAGAGATTGATGGATTTAAAATACCTCATTCTTGACAACATGTGAATCATGAAGCATGAAGGAAAATTGTCAAGAATTACATAACACCATCTCAAGAGATAAGGTAGAAAGAATTGCACTTTGAAATGCAAGATGAAGAAATGCTTGAAATCCTCCAAACAAAACATGTGTTGGACCACCATGTTTATTTTGAAGTATGGCTTGACGGATCTTAACTTCGAGAGAAATCTTGAAGAACAATTGAAGAATGAAAGGAATCCTTGACGAACCACCATGTAGAGCCTCCATGAAGAACTCCGGTAAATAAAAGGATGATAGAAGAAAGAGAAGTTGACAACACAAGGTGAAGCCTTGCAGTGACAAGATGAAGCTTTGAAATGATATAACCGAGAAAACTTGGAACTCCGGAAAGAAAGATGAACAAATGAAATCGAGAATTTTGATGAACCTCCGGAATAAGGAATTGAACTTACTCGATGAAACAAGAATAAGAATTACATTATGCTGATCCTTCACCAATTAAATTGATGGCAAGCAATGGATTTGGCATACTACTTATTCTCATTGAAAAATGATTACAGATAGAGATATAGCGCAAACTTGAGAAGGTATTGATGGAACCACCGGTGGGATTTGGAAACAACAAATGAATTGATATGATAATGAAGGAAGTGAAATCTTGAACGAACCACCGTAAGAATTGAAAATGAATGAAGAAAAGATAAAGAAACACCGGGAAGAATTAGAAAATGAACGAAGATACTTGAGAGAATTTAGATACATGAGAACGAAGAGATCATGAACTGATTAGAGTATATTTGAACGATGCACCGGTAAGATTTGGAAAACAAGAGCTGAAAGCTGAGAATGAGGAATTATGAAATGATGGCCTTCGGAGGAAAGAAGTGGAAACAACTCATGAAATGCTCCGGATGGGTATGAAAAGAATTCTCACAATCGAAACAATTATGAGAGGATGGCATCAATCTAGAACCACGCCTCTTCAAGAGAATGGACAAGATTTAAGGGAAACTCTTCTTCGGTCTTCAAAATCTGAGAATGACGACGAGAAACACCACCGTGAATTGTTGAGGCACTCCGGAAAGAAAATTAGAAAGGTTGAACCAACGATGAAAAGAATTTGAAAGATCTTGGAGAAAGACATCTGACTGATGATAACTCATTCTTACGTCAAACTTTGAAAATAATTTTAGAAGCTCCGGGAAAATTAGAATAGTCAGGTAAGATCCTGGAAAAAGACCTGTGGGTTAGGGCCCACTCAAAAGAACCACTGTTGAACGATTGCTTGAAAAGAGAGATTGCACCGGTTGAATTAAATGGCTTGAATGAGATAGCATCCTCAAAAGAACTTGAGTGAATTGAGAATGGAAACTTGAATCTTCTGAGATATCTTCATTACTCCCAACCAAATGAATAGCGAGAAGTGAATGATTAGGAGATACACCGGCATGAGAAAGCATTGTGAAAAGAGGAAAATGGATAAGATCAACACCGAAATCTTGAACTAAATCCACCGGAGAAGAAAACTAGAATGGAACAATGATAAGGTTGAAGCTTCCTTAGCGTCTTCATGAGAAATCACCGGATAAAACATTTAAAGGAAAAGAATGAAGAAACTTCCCTCAATAAAATGGATACTTGATTAAGAAATCTGAGTCCTTGAAGAAAAAGGGCGGGAGGGTGGGAAAACAAAGGCAACTTGGGTCGGATGAAATGAACACCGTTGAGAAAAAGCTTAGAATTGATCTTGCGAATGTTGGAATGATCGGATCCACTTGAAGAGAAGCACGCCGGTTGAGAAAAGAATTAACATGACGACCTCGATGATCAAGAAGGATTAGTATCCACATAGCAATATGAGAACACCGTTTAGAATAAGGTATGGAATCAACACTTGACATTGAAGCAACTCGAATACCACAACTTAAAACAAAACAAAGGAGTGGCTTGCGAATAAGCCGAAACAAACATATGATAGATCCCATATCGTATCATGTGTGTGTTGGAAAGATATCCCACGAGATACTTGAATTCCACTTATAAACTCCCGAAACTTTCTGGTTATGCAATCAGGTGTTGGGGATACAGGGACACAAAATATATCACCCAAACTAACAATACCTAGATCCAATTGTATCCATCCTTCAACACATAACCAAGAAACCTTCGAAATCGTTTACCTCAACCTTCAAAAGCATCCGTTATATGAGTTATGGCGATACTCTCGAGCTCGCCCAAGATCGGGTTATCGAGGTTATCTCACCAACAACCGCATAAAAGAGATTTTCGATGTCGGCAAAACTCGGGTATTCCGAATCGCAACGATAAAATTGTGACGACAACACCTCGGAGCTCAACTCCCGGACACCGCCACAACCCCTAAATGTCGAGGCACCAAGAACAATGTTCTCGTCACAAAACCATCGAACGATTCCAAGATACCAGCGTGATCCTAAAATTTTTAGTGAAATTTGAGGAGAGTAAAGTCAAAACTTATACGTCAGAGACCTCTCCGAGCGCATTTAAGGGACTGAGGAGTAAAAAGAATCCTACTATCCGATATATAAAATCCTAAGACTCAAAACATTTTTTCTAGACTCAACAAAGTCAGCGATCAATCAGCGGGGCTCCTAAGTCGGGATGGCTCGATTACCAACTTGTAACGCCTCGATGCGGCTATATCTCCCACGTGTCGAAGCACGACTTAGAGGCATAACCGCATTGAAAGCAATGTCGCAAGTGAGGTAATCTTCACACAACCCATGTAATACATAAGGAAAGAGATACATAGTTGGCTTACAATCGCCACTTCACGCAATACATGAGTAAAGCATTACATCATACAGATACAATCAAGGTCCGACTACGGAACCAAAATAAAAGAAGACTACCCCAAATGCTACAGATCCCCGATCGTCCCCAACTGGCTCCACTCTTGATCAACTCAAACGAAACAACACAATGAACAAGATCTTCATCGAGCTCCTCCTTGAGCTCGGATGCGCCACCTGCACGGTTTCATCGGCACCGCAAACTGGTTTTGAAGTATCTGTGAGTCACGGGACTCAGCAATCTCACACCCGCGAGATCAAGACTATTTAAGCTTATGGGTAGGAGAAGGTAGTGAGGTGGAGCTGCAGCAAGCGACTAGCATATCTGGTGTCTAACATACGCAAATGAGAGTGAGAAGAGAAGGCAAAAGCACGGTCGAACAACTATGATCAAGAAGTGATCCTAGAACAACCTACATCAAGCATAACTCCAACACCGTGTTCACTTCCCGAACTCCGCCGAGAAGAGACCATCACGGTTACACACGCGGTTGGTGTATTTTAATTAAGATCAACTTCGGGTTTTCTACAAACGGACATTAACAAATTCCCATCTGCCCATAACCGCGGGCACGGCTTTCGAAAGATTATACCCTGCAGGGGTGTCCCAACTTAGCCCATGATAAGCTCTCGCGATCAACGAAGGATATTCCTTCTCCCCAGGAAGACCCGATCAGTCTCGGAATCCCGGCTTCAAGACATTTCGACAGCAATAGAACAAGACCAGCAAAGCCGCCCGATGTGCCGACAAATCCCGATAGGAGTCGCACGTACCTCGTTCTCAGGGCACACCGGATAAGTCAAGCTACGAGTAAAACCAAGCCTCGAGTTTCCCGTGGTGGCCCCAAGAGGTTGCTCGGTTCGGACCAACACTCGGAGGAGCACTGGCCCGGGGGGGCTAAAATAAAGATGACCCTTGAGTCTGCAGAACCCAAGGGAAGGGGTATATGTGGTAGGTAGTCAAATGATAAAACCAAGGTTGGGCCTTGCTGGAGGAGTCTTATTCAAAGCGAACTGTCAAGGGGGTCCCATAAATCACCCAACCGCGTCAGGGACGCAAAATCCGGGAACATAATACCGATATGACGGAAACTAGGGCGGCAAGAGTGGAACAAAACCTCTCCAGAGCGACGAAGGGACTGAGGAGTAAAAAGAATCCTACTCTCCGATATATAAAATCCTAAGACTCAAAACATTTTTTTCTAGACTCAACAAAGTCAGCGATCAATCAAGCCGGGGCTCCTAAGTCGGGATGGCTCGATTACCAACTTGTAACGCCCTTGATGCGGCTATATCTCCCGATGTCGGAAGCACGACTTAGAGGCATAACCGCATTGAAAGCAATGTCGCAAGTGAGGTAATCTTCACACAACCCATGTAATACATAAGGGAAAGAGATACATAGTTGGCTTACAATCGCCACTTCACGCAATACATGAGTAAAGCATTACATCATACATATACAATCAAGGTCCGACTACGGAACCAAAATAAAAGAAGACTACCCCAAATGGTACACAGATCCCCGATCGTCCCAACTGGTGTCGGGGAAGCTGATCGTGTCCCACGGACACCTATGGGACCTGGCAGACCGAGTCCGTTGTGGTTCGGAGGGGGGCGGAGAATGCACAAAGAGCAGATCGAGGCGATGCACACGAGCAGATTTACCCAGCTTCGGAGCTCTCCGGAGAGATAATACTCCTACTGCTGCTTGGTTGATTGTATTCTTGCTAGGGAGCAATGGGAGCTACAAAACCTAGCCTGAGTGAGTGTGGTCTCGAATGAGTCGAATGAACTGAAACAGAGCCGAACCCTTTCTACGTTGCACATGGGCCTCCTTTTATAGACTCAAGGGGTCACCACAGGTGGCAAGTAGACAAGGGTAAAATAGGAAAAACAGTGGTTGGTACACCGCTTTGTACAAGGTACAAAGGTGCTCTATACCTAACTCGACGGCAAGGGACAAGATTAATAAATGCCCGTCCCCGCCGCCTAAACAAAGGCAACAGGGACCGTCAAGCGCACCACCGCTTGCCACGATGGTAAGCTTGTCGGCGCCGCTTATCGCTGCTCCCCGCTGGCTGCACGGCCCTTTGACACGCTGTGTTCGGAGTAGCCCCACGGCGACACGCTGGCGGATGAGTGGGAGCGGAGATGAAGGCGGTTGCTTGCGCGGCAAGCGCCTTTGCCGTGGCTGAATTCTTGTCGCGCTTGGGAGCTTGTCGCTCACCAAGCCTTCCCGCAAGCTCCTCTTGCCGGGCCTTGTTTCTTCGTGCCTTGAGTGGCCTTCCGGCAAGCTCCTCTTGCCGGGCCTTGAGTACTTTGTTTCGATTGGCTCCAAAAGGAGCTGTTGAGGATCTTGGCGGTCACCGGGCAAGCCCCGCCATGAGTCTGCAGAATCGTCTGTGCACGAAGTTCGGGATACTAGGATACCCTACTCTAGTACACCGACAGAGCCCCCGGCCTGGCTACACACGGCGCCGAAGCGCTGTTGGGCCAGCCCAAAATAGTGCACGGGCACGCCGCCTAGATTGCGCATTATTCGCCTCGACCCACCACGCCCCCACGAAGCACGCATCGGACATGGCGCCGTGGGAGATATCGTGGGGGCTTTCTTTAATGGGAAAATCGGAACGCCCGCCCCCTCTCCCCCCCTTATAAGCAGGGGAAAACAGGGGCAGGACGCCCACTTGCCATTGCTGTCACATCAAAAACCACCGCCGCTCCTCCCCTTCTTCTCGAGTCCAAAGAGAGCGACTCCGCCTCCCCATTGCCACCGGGCGCCACCAACGCCGCCGGATTCTCCACCACCTCCGCCATGGCTCCGAAAGCCGACAAGGGCAAAGGGGTGAAGTCGGCCGAGGCGCAGCGGCTCGCGGCGCTGCGGAAGGAGCGGGCCCTCTTCGATCCCCTGCTCGACGCGACATAGCTGCGAGAGCTGTATTACCTCTTCTGGTCGACGGAGACGCGGGCGCACCCGCGTACGAGGGTGATCTCCGCCGCCACATCCGAGAAGGTTTCCATCGGGTACCCTTTCTTCGCGCTTTTCTTCCACTGCGGGCTCTGCCCGCCCTTTTCCGAATTCTTTTGCGATGTCATGAACACATATGGCCTCCGCCTCCTTGATTTCACCCCAACGCCGTCCTCACCATGGCAGTTTTCGCACACCTCTGCGAGAACTTTGTCGGAGTCCACCCAAATGTAGCACTTTTCCGCCATTACTTCATGCCCCCGAGAGAGAGGAGAGCCGCTGTCGGAGGGATTGCATGGATCTCCGTGATCGGCAAGAAGTAAGCATATCTTGACGGAGAGCTGCGCAGCAAGTGGGAGGAGTGGAGAGCCGATTGGTGTTGGATCATAGAGGAGGACCCGCAGCCTTTCACCGCCTGCGCCAAACTCCCATAGTGCGCGGCAACGATTGGAGCAACTTGGCGCGGAGGACGCCAAGTTGAAGATTGCCGTGACCGGATCCTGCGCCTCGGGCATGCCGGGCTTACCGTAGGAGCTGTTGGCGCGATTTCCTTCGCCGCCGCATTGCGCCTTTGCAGGAGAGGAGGAGGCCTGCTTGGGAATTCAAAAGCGGCGGACATCATGAGGCTGCGTCCCGGCCTGAACTGGAACTTCACCGCCTTAGAGCTGGATGCCATGCCGCGGGAGCTGTTCAAGCTCGATGCGAGATCACCCGAGTGGTTCATGTTGCCGAGGGAGTCGCCCTTTGTGCAACAACTGCCGCTTGACCGCATCCGCGCGATGATGCTGTTGTGTGATTCCCATGGAATCGTTCCAACTTGGCAGGAGCCCGCCGACGACGTCGTGCAGCAGTTCTTCGACAACTTGGAAGAAGTGCCGATCCGTGCCGACGAAAGCGAAGTGGCTCACCCGCGACACCACCGAGCAAGAGATGGCGCGACGCCACAAGGTTGGAGGAGGCGGCGAAGCTGCTGCCGCGGCGTGTTTGGGTTCACTGCCGAGGAGGCAGAGGCAGCCGAGGCGGCAAGCCTTGCCGATCAAGAGGAGTTCGCCGGTGAGGAGGAGCAGGCCGAGCCCGACGCTGAACCGAACGAGCCTTCGGGCGCGCCCTCCGCCGTTAAGTAGCTTGCCGCTGGAGGAGCCAGCCCCGCTTAAGAAGACGCCTCCAAGACCGAGAAGTGGCGGGCGGCAACGGGACAACAGCCGCCTCGCCTAACGCGCTTCCACCGCGGCAAGCACTGTTGCCGCGGGAGCGCCTCATGCCGCCACAGCAACGGGAGTGGGGCCTTATGGAGCCACGGCCCCCGCACCCGCCAAGCGTCCGAGGGAGCCTACTCCTCCAGCTCGTCGCACCGGAGCAGAATTTGACTTCTCCGCTCTCAGCTCCGATGAAGAAGAGGAAGAGTAAGATCTTGTCGCTGCTACTTGTAATTCTTCAATTAACTGCTTTGTCTCGTATCTGACTTGCTTCATTCTGAGCTTTTTCCTTTTTCAGGATGCTGGCTCAGAGGGCGTCGAAGAGAGCCAAGACTCCGGTGGTGGTCATCAAGACTAATCTCCCGTGGCGGCAGGAGGCACGCTCGAGACCCGCTGCGGATCCAAAGAACCTTCCCTCGAGCAGCCCCAAAGACAGCCCCCATCGTAAGTGTTTAGATTATCTCTTACGGTTCGGTGTGCATAGGTGCTCCTTCTTTACTGATATCTGACTTTTTGAACTGTGTAGGAGCAGAGCAGCCTCATCAGGAGGCCCCGGAAGTCACTCCCAAAGTTCTGCTTGCTTCAACTACGCCGCCAAGGGAGAACTCTCCGCCAAGGGAGCGCTCTCCGGCAAGGGAGGCCTCTCCGACAAGGGGAGCTTCTCCGACAAGGGGCAGCGCCGACGACCCTCCAGTGGTGGAGACCGCGGCTACCGATCCCATTGCAGGTAATCTTCTTACTTGAAAATTTCCCTTGGGTCTTTTTTTTCTGTTCCTCTTTTCGAACATTTGCTTGACTTGTTCTTTTCTTTCTCTGATCATCAGATCCATCTGCCGGAGAGCCGATGGAGACTGAGGTTGCCGGCGAGGAGGACGCTCGCGGCAACAATGACGACGCCACCAACATGGAGGAGGAGGCCGGTGCCGATGGGTCCGCCGCGAGGAGGCAAGGCCAAGGCCGGGCGCAGAGGCCGGGAGGGGTCTGTGATCGATCGACGGCCCTGAGGCCGCAGGAGCGCCAGGCGCTACGCCGACCGCCGATCCCTCCGCCACCGATGCAACACCAGGCTCCGAAGAGCCCCAGCCCGGCGCCTATCTGAAGGCCGGCGACGGTGTCTTCATCAAGCTTCCATGGGCGTCGAGCTCCAGGCGCCGGTCGAGGAGAGACCTTCGACGAGGAGCTGCTCGCCTCCGCTGGGCTGTCACCGTTGACGCGCCAAGCAGCAGAGTGGCGAAGTCTCAAGAAGAGCATTCTTGAAGAAGCTGTTGTCGCTCTACCGCGCCCGCCAAGCCAAACTGGAGTCCAGGGAGGCGCTTGTCGCGAGGGCGGGAGCTGACATGGAGAAGCGCGTAGAAGAGCTCCGGCGCGCCAACAAGGAAACTCTCCGGGACATAGCAGAAGCGCGGGAGCAGCTTGCTGAGGAGCTCACGGCCTTCATCCTGGAGAAGGCCGAGGTCGAGGAGCAGCAAAGGCTCGCCGGTGAGAAGCTCTCTGCGCAAGAAGGTGAGCTGGCGCAGCGGAAGATCAACCTCGACAGCTATGAGGAAGATCTTGCCGCGCGCGAGGAATCCATTGGCGGAGCACTCAAGGAAGCAAAGGACACCGCCGCAGCTGCTGAGGCCGCCAAGAAGGAATTGGAGTCGAGGGTGGCGCAGTTGGAGGCCACCCTCCAGAAGAGCGGCGAGGAGGTCACCGGGCTGAAGCACGAGCGCGAGAAGGACGCCTACACTCTTGGTGAGTTGCAGGGTCGTCTCGTTGAGAAGATCAAAGAGATCGACGCCGCCAAGGACTCCAAGGCGGATCTGGAGTTGAAGCTGACCACCTTGACGGAGACGTTGGACGGCGCCAAGGAGCGGGAAGCGGGCCTGTTGGAGAAGATCAAGGCCAATGAGGAGCTGCTGGCGACTGCCACGAACGCCCACAATACTCTCAGAGAGAACGTGATGCTATGGACCGAGGGTCTTGTCAATACAGCCGCCGCCATCGACAAGGAGCTGATGGAGCTGGGGATGGTGGATCTCGGGTACCCCACCGACGAGCATCTCCAACCCAGCGCCAAGCTCAGCCTGTTCTTCAAGAGCGATGGCGGCTCTCCAGTGCTCCGGAGGAGGTCCCAAAGCAGCCGCCAACGAAGTCGCGCCAAATCTGGCTTGGGGCTCTTGAAGGTCTTGATGAAGGTGGCCTTCCGCAATCCAGCGCGCCTTCGCCAACGCCCTCAAGTCCCCGCCGCCAATCGCCGACGTTGAAGCGCTCAAGGCCCTTGTCGCACTCCATTGTGGACAGGGTGAGCGGAGTGAAGAGGTTGATGGCGACCACGTAGACTAGGCCGCCAAGTTTATCTTTCCTTGTCGCTGCAGATCATGTTCAGAGAACAATTTATTAGATCTGCGACAAGTCATTTTGTAATATACACTATCTTAGGCAATCGATCGCAATGTTATTTCCTCTACTTGATTTCTTCCTTTGTATGTTTGTACCCACGCTTTTAGGGAACTTGTCGGCGCTGGCATCTTTGCCATGAAGGCCGAAAGTCTTGAACGTCGGCAGCCTCTTTGGCGATGCCGCCTCCGACAAGCAACCTTGTCGCAACTGGTTGCAGCTCACTTAAGTTGTTGAGCGGACTCGAAACAAAGTAAGGGCGCAAACCAGCCGCAAGTTGGTTCCTTCGTGCACAGGTTTTCCATACAAAGTACTATCGTTCGAGGAAGATAACTTAAAAAACTTAAAAACTGATTGCTCAAACTTTGGCAACTTAGCTTTTTCTGTCGTTTGCTTCCCGGCAAGGCGATACTTCCTCGGCGACACTTGGCCCACACCATTATCTTCTCCTCCCCGGTTAACTTGTGGGCGAAGGGCCTTCCATTCTTTTGAGAAGAAAGAAGAGAAAATAAAGTTATGGAGCCTAGCGGCTCGTTATTGCTTACCGGGTGTTGATGCTGCACAAAATGTTAGATAACACATGCATATAGGATTACGAAAGCATGTATTTGACAAGTTGTGCGCAACACATAGGCTTTACTGATGCACGGGGTCTGCGCCCGGCTTTGTACAAAGGATTACATGCAACAGCGGCAAGACTTGTACAAAAGGGTGGTTGCCGGAACAGGTTCCGGCAACCGCGCCCTATGGGTAAAACTTACGAAGATGCTCTATATTCCAGGAGTTGCTCACCGGAACGCCATCTTCGGTCTCAAGGCGGACAGCGCCAGCCTAGTGACTCGTTTCACCCGATAAGGGCCTTCCCACTTCAAGCGCCAACTTGTTGGAATTCTTGGCGGACTGAACGCGCGAAGAACAAGGTCGCCTTCCTCGAAGCTTCTGGCATTAACTTTGCGGCTATGGTAGCGGCGCAAAGCTTGTTGGTAGCGAGCAGCTCGCGACAAGACAGACTGAAGACGATCTTCCTTAAGGAGCAGCGTCATCTTGTCGCAGCTGCTCTTGCTCAAGCTCATCATAGCGAGTACTCGAGGCGATCCGTATACGAGTTCCGTGGGGAGAACTGCTTCCGCTCGATAGACTAGAGCGAAAGGTGTCTGGCCAGTGGCTCGATTTGGCGTCGTCCTGATCGACCAAAGAACCACCGGCAACTCCTCAATCCAGTTTCTTCCGCACTTGCGCAGCCTGTCAAAAGTTCTGGTCTTGAGTCCTCGCAGCACTTCGGCATTTGCCCTCTCTGCTTGACCGTTGCTCCTTGGATGAGCAACAGAAGCAAAGCAGACCTTGGCACCAAGATCTTGGACGTACTGCATGAAGGTGCGACTCGTGAATTTGGTGCCGTTGTCGGTGATGATCTGGTTAGGTATCCCAAAACGGCAAACAATTGACCTGAAGAACTTGACTGCTGACTATGCCGTCACCTTCCTCACTGCTTCCACTTCCGGCCACTTTGTGAACTTGTCGATTGCGACGTACAGGTACTCAAAGCCCTCGACAGCTCGGGGGAAGGGGCCGAGGATGTCGAGCCCCCAGACCGAAAATGGCCAGGATAAAGGGATCGTCTGGAGAGCTTGAGCTGGCTGGTGTATCTGTTTGGAATGGAACTGGCACGCTTCACACTTGGTTACTTGTGCAGTTGCATCCTGAAGGGCTTCCGGCCAGAAGAAACCTTGCCGGAAAGCTTTGCCGGCAAGGGCTCTTGCGCCTATGTGGTGACCACATATGCCTCCGTGTATCTCTGCCAACAGCTTCTGTCCATCGTCCCGGCAAATACACTTCAATTTCACACCGTTGAGTCTTCTTCTGTACAGGATGTTGTCAACAAACTGGTACATACTTGACTGTCGGGCTACTTTTTCCGCTTCTTCTTGTTCTTCGGGAAGTTCTCATGTCTGAAGAAAATGGACGATCTATTGTGCCCATGTTGGAGCTTGCGGCTTGACAACAAGGACTAAAGGCACATTTGCCGCTGCGGGAACATCAGCTTCTACGGCAAGAACCTGCAGCTCAGCCGGAGCTTGATGATCCCCGGCAAGCTTGCCGGAGCAAAACTTGTCAGAGCGCCTCGCTTCAACGGCAAACCCTAGGGCTTGTCGGAGCGATCGCTCCTCAGCGATATCTGTGTTGATTTTGGGGACCTTCTTGGCGGCTTCAGGGGAGCTCACGAAAGTAGTCACCGAAACCAACTTCCTCTTCTTGCTTTGTCCGGTTGATGGTGTTACAATCGGTTGAGTCAGCTTGAGCACAAAAATTCCTGGTTCCATGTGTAACTTGAGTGCAGCACACTTTGACAGCCATCAAGCAATGTCATTTTGAGCTCTTGGAACATGTTCCATTTGCAGGCCTTCAAAGTGTTCTTCTAGCTTTCTCACTTCATCAACATAGGCTTCCATCAACGGACTCTGATAATCTTCGTTTACTTGGCGGACGACAAGCTGCGAGTCACCCCTGACGATAAGCTTCCTGATCCCAAGGTCCACTGCAATCTCGAGACCGGCAAGCAAACCTTCATACTCTGCAGATTGTTTGTTGCTTGCTCCTTGGGAAAGTGCATCTGGACTATGTACTTGAGGTGCTCACGGTGGGTGCAATAAGCAGCACGCCGCACGGGCGCCTTGCAGCGAGAAGGCACCATCAAAATACATCAGCCACTCTTTACTTGCTTCCTTAACGGGATGCTCGTCTCGAATTTCTTCATCTTTGGCGTCAAGGCCCACTGCTATAAACTCGCCGGTTGCTCGCTCTGGATAGTTGAAGTGCTTTCAAACTTAAGGCCAAAGCTTGACAGTTCAAAGGCCCACCGACAATCCTGCTGTTGCTTCGGATTACGCAATATCCTCTTGAAGGAAAGCGAGTGACAATCTGTTATCTCGTGTGCTTGGAAGTAATGGCGCAGCTTTCTCGAGGCCATGAGGAGGCTGAAAAGCAGCTTCTGCACACTAGAGTACCTTGATCTAGCCCCCTGCAGAAGGGAGCTGACAAAATAGACTGGGCGCTGCACCATCCTTTTCTGCATCTTCTCGCAATCCTGCGCAGATCCGTTCTTGTCGGGACCAGAGCTTGACGGAGAAGCCTCGCTTGTCGCTGGATGCATCTGCCTCGGTTGCCGGCTCGTCATCGCCTCCCTTTCCGCTACTAACGCAGCACTAACCACTTGATTGGTTGCTGCTATATACAGCAGCAACTTCTCTTGTGGCTTAGGTGCGACAAGTATTGGAGTGGAGGACAGTACCTCTTCAAGTCTGCAGCGCAGCCTCCGCTTCGGAGTCCATTTCATTGGACCTGCCTTTTCAAAATCTTGAAAACGGCAGGCGCGCCAGTGACCTAGAGATAAACCTGCTGAGAGCAGCCACGCAACCGCAAGCCTTCTTACATCCTTGACGCGCTTTGGTGCTTCAATTTGCTCAATGGTCTTAATCTTGTCGGGTTGGCTTCAATCCCTCTCGAGACACGAAGAACCCGAGAAGCTTGCGGAAGGAACTCCAAACACGCACTTCTGGGGTTGAGCTTGAGGTTGATCTTGCGCAGATTTGCAAAGGTCTCATCCAAATCTTGAACTAGAGTTGCTCTGTCTTTGCTCTTGACCACTATGTCATCCATGTAAGCTTCTACATTTCTGTGCATTTGGGGCTCAAAAGCGTTGTGGACCACTCTTACAAACGTTGAACCAGCATTCTTCAAACCAAAAGGCATCCGTATGAAACAGTATGTGCCACATGGTGTAATGAATGCGGTTTTCTCTTCATCTTCTTTTGCCATGAATATCTGATGATATCCTGAATATGCATCAAGAAATGAAAGCAAATCACATGCAGCTGTGGAGTCAACAATATGATCTATACGCGGCAAGGGAAATGGGTCTTTGGGACAAGCTTTATTAACATCTGTGAAGTCAATACAAAGTCTCCATTTCCCATTTGCCTTGCGTACAACTACCGGATTGGCCAACCACGTGGGATGGAGCACTCCTCTGATAAGGCCTGCTGCTTCCAACTTCTTGATCTCTTCTGCTATGAACTCTTGGCGCTCCATTGCCTTCTTCCTGACTTTTTGCTCGACGGGCTGCGCGTGAGGACAGACAGCTAAGTGGTGCTCAATTACTTTCCTGGGAACACCGGGGATGTCAGACGGTTGCCATGCAAACACATCGACATTCGCCCGCAGGAAAGCAACGAGCTCGCCTTCCTATTTAGGGTCAAGTGTGGCACTGATGGTGAAGGTACCACCAGTGTCGTCCTCCTTGGCGGGCACCTTCTTGGTCTTCGGCGGAGCTGCCATCATCTTCTTGCACTTGCCGGTGGAGCTCGATGGTGCGTCCTCGACGGTAGCGCAGCACTCCGAAGAGGTGCGCTTGCCGGAGTGGGCATCAGAACTCTTGCCGGACTTGGTCTTCTTCTTCCCCCCGGGAGCTTCAGCGGCAAGTGATTGGCTATCTGTCGCTGCTGCTGCATCCCGGTAAATCTTGTCGGCGCAGATAAGCGCATCCTTCTTGTCGCCATGAACAGAAATGACACTTATCGGGTCGGGCATCTTGAGCAGATTGTATGCATAATGAGAGGCTGCCATGAACTTGGCAAGTGCTGGACGGCCAAGTATTCCATTGTAGGGCAATGGGAAATCAACAACGTCGAATGTGACCCTCTCAGTCCTGAAATTCAGCTCGCTGCCAAATGTTACCGGCGGCAGTGATCTTCCCTTGGGCTTGCTTCTTCTGGGTTGATTCCTTGAAAGTGTCGGTCTCTTCGAGCTCATTGTCAGGATTTGAAGCTTCCGAGCACCGCAGAGGAGATCAGTTCAGCCGCCCCGCCGTCAACCAACATCTTAGTGACCTTGAGGTTGCGGATGGTTGGTGAAACCAACATCGGCAAGCACCCGACCGCAGATTATCGCGATCGTGGTGGTCCTCAATGTCAAAGACGATGGGCGTCTGGACCACTTCAGAGGTCTACGTGACTCCACGGATGGTTCTGCTGCATTGACCTCCGCATCCATTGCTTGAGTTGGCGGTGTGAGGTATGCAGAGAAGCACCACCGCCAACGCAGAGAACCTCTGTTGCCTTCAAAAACTCCTGCTCATCGGCTTCATCGCCTTCCATGTCTTCGCCATCATCATCGTCTTCATCTTTGTCGCGGCCGCAGGGAGGTCTGTCTCCTTGCCGCTGCTTGGCCTTGCCTTGGCGTCCTCCCGGCGGGTCTCTTCTTGCTAGCTGCCCCTGCACCTTCTGGGCCTTCTCCTTGTCTCGCCGCTCGTACTCAGCCTTCAGCAGTTCTACAAGCTGCTCGACCTTCTTGCAGCTCGAGGTCATGCCCTTGGTGCGGTGAATTTTACAAGATTGTTTGTCGGAGCCGCCCTACTTGTCGGCGTCGCCCACAGCTGGCGGTCGGCGCCGCCGCAACTTCCTTGCCGGAGCCACCATCCTTAGCCTTCTTGGCGCCACTTCCGCTGCGGACCGCTCGACGACTAGTACCTCTTTGCTCTTCTTCTTTCGTTGTTCCACATGGCTCTTTTTTGCCGGGCGGTCTCCTCACCGCCGATTCTGCTCCAACATTCTCCCCTGCGAGTCTTCTTCCTTCTTCAGCCCGTGCACACTTGTCGGCCAAGGCATACAGTTCACTGACGTCCTTGACTTTTCACATCGCCATCTCCTCCCTCATCCTGTGGTTCCGCACGTTCTGATGAAACGCGCTGATCACCGCGGCAGGGTGGACGTCTGGGATGTTGTAGTGCACACGGCTGAATCTCTGAATGAACTTGCGCAGGGACTCTCCTTCCTTCTGGGCGAGTAGGTGAAGGTCACTCTCTTGGCCATGAGGCTTGTGGCCGCCTGTGAAGGCGCCGACAAACTGATGGCACAAATCTGCCCAAGAAGATATGGAACTGTCCGGCAAGTGCATGAGCCAAGATCTGACATTTGGCTTGAGTACCAGCGGGAAGTAGTTGGCGAGGATCTTGTCGTCTCGTCCCCCCGCAGCCTGCACCGCAATGGTGTAGATGCTAAGGAACTCCGATGGGTGTGTCCTGCCATCATACTTCTCCGCACATCGGCTTGAAGTTTTTCTTGTCAGGCCATCGACTTGCCGCAGCTCACGGGTGAACGCAGGGCAACCTACCGCGTCACGGCAAGTCACTGGTTCTTCGGGCGCATGCATGTCAACAGCAGGCCCAGTAGCGCTGATCGATTGACGCGCGCTTCTCTTGGCGCTTCGGCGGGTTCGAGCGTCTTCTTGTTGCCGTTCTTTAAGAACTTGGCGCTGATCACGGCGAAGCTCGTGGATCCGGACGACGCAGATGGAGTCATTTGTCGAGGTGGATCCGAGGAGCTGGTGATCTTGGCCTTCGGAAGGGGAGTGCATGGTGGTGGCACCCCGCAGGTCTCGCCGCCACCGGCTCGTGCCTTGTCGCCGTGCAGCGGCTGCGACGTGTTTGGTTGCCGCGGGACGCCGCCGTTGGCAAAGCCGATGAGACTACGGATGGTGGCCCTCCATTCGTCGACCTTGTCGGCCGTTGGAGGTAATCTAGAAGCAATTGAGCTCGCCAAGGCTTCGCTGGAGTGGTGGGTGGCAACGGCGTATGGAGCGAGGAACGGATGTGCCGGACTTCTAACCAAGTTAGGAGGAGCATCATCCCGCTAAGCGACTCAGATTCGTGCGGCAGATTTGGCATGCATGCAGAGTCTCGGCGCTCGGGAGCCTCCAGCTAGGCCTTGATCCAACGGCGTATGGTGCTGCGAGCATCATGACGCTCTCGGTCCCGCGCCTCCGAGACGGACGCGTGCGTTTTCGGACGCCAAGCTTGCGCCGCCTTGTCCTTGACTGGCGGCGTCGTGAAACTCTCGACGACGCCGTTCCTCCGCCAGCGTCTTCCCCACCACTCGTTAGCTCCGGTGGTGGTGGGTTTGACGCGGACGGCTCTGCTGCCGCCGAAGCCTTCTTCTTCGGCGCCATGTTGATGAAGGTGATGATGAAGTTGCTCGTGTGACCGCTGGATCAGGTTCACACAGCCTCGACGCCCCCTACCTGGCGCGCCAAAGATGTCGGGGAAGCTGATCGTGTCCCACGGACACCTATGGGACCTGGTGGACCGAGTCCCTTGTGGTTCGGAGGGGGGCGGAGAATGCACAAAGAGCAGATCGAGGCGATGCACACGAGCAGATTTACCCAGCTTCGGAGCTCTCCGGAGAGATAATACTCCTACTGCTGCTTGGTTGATTGTATTCTTGCTAGGGAGCAATGGGAGCTACAAAACCTAGCCTGAGTGAGTGTGGTCTCGAATGAGTCGAATGAACTGAACGGAGCCGAACCCTTTCTACGTTGCACATGGGCCTCCTTTTATAGGCTCAAGGGGTCACCACAGGTGGCAAGTAGACAAGGGTAAAATAGGAAAAACAGTGGTTGGTACACCGCTTTGTACAGTGTACAGTGATCTATACCTAACTCTGACGGCAAGGGACAAGATTAATAAATGCCCGTCCCATCGCCGCCTAAACAAAGGCAAGGGACCGTCAAGTGCACCACCGTTTGCCACGATGGTAAGCTTGTCAGCGCTGCTTATCGCTGCTCCCCGCTGGCTGCACAGCCCTTTGACACGCGTGCCTGGAGTAGCCCCACGGCGACACATTGGCGGATGAGCTGGAGCGGAGATGAAGAGAGTTGCTTGCCGCGGCAAGCGCCTTGCCGTGGCTGAATTCTTGTCGCGCTTGGGAGCTTGTCGCTCACCAAGCCTTCCCGGCAAGCTCCTCTTGCCGAGGCCTTGTTTCCTTCGTGCCTTGAGTGGCCTTCCTAGCAAGCTCCTCTTGCCGGGGCCTTGAGTACTTTGCTCTCGATTGGCTCCAAAAGGAGCTGTTGAGGATCTTGGCGGTCACCAGGCAAGCCTTGCCGCGGGGTGCTGCAACTGTCCGTGCACGCGTTCGGGATACTAGGATACCCCTACTCTAGTACACCGACAACTGGGCTCCACTACTGATCAACTGAAACGAAACAACACGATGAACAAGATCTTCATCGAGCTCCTCCTTGAGCTCGGATGTGTCACCTGCACGGTTTCATCGGCACCTGCAAACTGGTTTTGGAAGTATCTGTGAGTCACGGGGACTCAGCAATCTCACACCCGCGAGATCAAGACTATTTAAGCTTAGAATTGATCTTGCGAATGTTGGAATGATCGGATCCACTTGAAGAGAAGCACGCCGGTTGAGAAAAGAATTAACATGACGACCTCGATGATCAAGAAGGATTAGTATCCACATAGCAATATGAGAACACCGTTTAGAATAAGGTATGGAATCAACACTTGACTTTAAAGCAACTCTAATACCACAACTTAAAACAAAACAAAGGAGTGGCTTGCAGAATAAGCCGAAAACAAACATATGATAGATCCCATATCGTATCATGTGTGTGTTGGAAAGATATCCTACGAGATACTTGAATTCCCACTTATAAACTCCGAAACTTTACGGTTATGCAATCGGTGTTGGGGATACTGGGACACAAAATATATCACCCAAACTAACAATACCTAGATCCAATTGTATCCATCCTTCAACACATAACCAAGAAACCTTCGAAATCGTTTACCTCAACCTTCGAAAAGCATCCGTTATACGAGTTATGGCAATACTCTCGAGCTCGCCCCAGTACTGGGTTATCGAGGTTATCTCACCAACAACGCATAAAAGAGATTTTCGATGTCGGCAAAACTCGGTATTCCGAATCGCAACGATAAAATTGTGACGACAACACCTCGGAGCTCAACTCCCCGGACACTTCCACAACCCCTAAATGTCAGGAGGCACCAAGAACAATGTTCTCGTCACAAAACCATCGGAAGGGTTCCAAGATACCCGCGTGATCCTAAAAAAAATTAGTGAAATTTGAGGAGAGTAGAGTCAAAACTTCTACGTCAGGAGACCTCACCAGAGCGACGAAGGGACTGAGGAGTAAAAAGAATCCTACTCTCCGATATATAAAATCCTAAGACTCAAAACATTTTTTTCTAGACTCAACAAAGTCAGCGATCAATCAAGCAGGGGCTCCTAAGTCGGGGATGGCTCTGATTACCAACTTGTAACGCCCTCGATGCGGCTATATCTCCCACGTGTCGAAGCACGACTTAGAGGCATAACCGCATTGAAAGCAATGTCGCAAGTGAGGTAATCTTCACACAACCCATGTAATACATAAGGGAAAGAGATACATAGTTGGCTTACAATCGCCACTTCACGCAATACATGAGTAAAGCATTACATCATACAGATACAATCAAGGTCCGACTACGGAACCAAAATAAAAGAAGACTACCCCAAATGCTACACAGATCCCCGATCGTCCCAACTGGGCTCCACTACTGATCAACTGAAACGAAACAACACAATGAACAAGATCTTCATCGAGCTCCTCCTTGAGCTCGGATCGCCACCTGCACGGTTTCATCGGCACCGCAAACTGGTTTTGAAGTATCTGTGAGTCACGGGACTCAGCAATCTCACACCCCGAGATCAAGACTATTTAAGCTTATGGGTAGGAGAAGGTAGTGAGGTGGAGCTGCAACAAGCGACTAGCATATCTGGTGTCTAATATACGCAAATGAGAGCGAGAAGAGAAGGCAAAAGCACGGTCGAACAACTATGATCAAGAAGTGATCCTAGAACAACCTACGTCAAGCATAACTCCAACACCGTGTTAACTTCCGGACTCACGAGAAGAGACCATCACGGTTACACACGCCGTTGGTGTATTTTAATTAAGATCAACTTCGGGTTTTCTACAACGGACATTAACAAATTCCCATCTGCCCATAAATCATGGGCACGGCTTTGAAAGATTATACCTGCAGGGTGTCCCAACTTAGCCCATGATAAGCTCTCGCGATCAACGAAGGATATTCCTTCTCCCGGAAGACCCGATCAGTCTCGGAATCCGGCTACAAGACATTTCGACAGCAATAAAACAAGACCAGCAAAGCCGCCCGATGTGCCGACAAATCCCGATAGGAGTCGACGTACCTCGTTCTCACGGCACACCGGATAAGTCAAGCTACGAGTAAAACCAAGCCTCGAGTTTCCCGTGGTGGCCCAAGCAGTTGCTCGGTTCGGACCAACACTCTGAGGAGCCTTGGCGGGGGGCTAAAATAAAGATGACCCTTGAGTCTGCAGAACCCAAGGAAGGGGTATATGTGGTAGGTAGTCAAATGGTAAAACCAAGGTTGGGCCTTCTTTGGAGGAGTCTTATTCAAAGTGAACTGTCAAGGGGTCCCATAAATCACCCAACCGCGTTAGGGACGCAAAATCCGGGAACATAATACGGATATGACGGAAACTAGGGCGGTAAGAGTGGAACAAAACACCAGGCATAAGGCCGAGCCTTCCACCCTTTACCAAGTATATAGATGCATTAATTGAATAAGATATATTGTGATATCCCAACAAGTAAACATGTTCCAACAAGGAACAACATCTCCATGTTCCAACAAGGAACAAACTTCATCTTCACCTGCAACTAACAACGCTATAAGAGGGGCTGAGCAAAGCGGTAACATAGCCAAACAACGGTTTGCTAGGAAAGTATGGTTAGAGGCTTGACATGGCAATATGGGAGGCATGATAAGCAAGTGATAGGCATCGTAGCATAGGCATAGCAAAAGAGCGAGCATCTAGCATGCAAAGATAGAAGTGATTTCGAGGGTATGGTCATCTTGCCTGAAATCCCGCAAGAAGAACGAGTCCATGAAGAAGACAAAAGGAGGTAGACGAACGAATCCTCACAACTCCGGAACAAAACCGAAGCTAACGCGAGAAGCAAACCGGAAAGAAGCAAACAACATAGTAAACACACAATCATAAACATGGCATGATGCACAATCAAGTATGATGCATGTCCGGTTTAATGATTCATGGCATGGCAAAGTGCAACAAGCAATACTACAAGTTAAGTGGAGCTCAATATGCAACGAGTTGCATATTGACAAAACTTCACAACATTTATTTAGTCCACTCTTGTTTAGGCTACCCAACAATATTAAATGTTATTAAACATGGCAAGGGGTGAAGCATAGTAAAACTAACTATTTAGGCAAGTTTAAATGAGGCCGGAACAACAAACAACAATTCCGGAAAACTCCTCATATGCATAATATGAATTTGGTACTGTTCTTCCCTATACATAATTTTAGAGTTGTTAAACATGCAAAGCGATGCTACCATGTTAATCTATGCATTTTTCTACCCCATTTACATATAAAGTTTATTAAATTCTGAGTTACGGTTATTTAGTTATGAAATAAAGCATTTTAACATGGCATTTGAGCAAATTTAAACAAACAGTATTTTAAGCATTTTAAACATGAATGAAAGTGGCATATTATGAAACTAGATGAAATTCTAAGCACTTTACATATATAATTTGTTTTAATCCGATGCATGGTTAATTAATTCTTGATGCATGAACATTAAGGGTTTTCAAAATCGACAATCTCGGATAATTAGGAAATTGCAGAACCAAAAGAAAACATGAACGGGCGAATTTTGCTAGCCCAACAAAGGCATGTGAGAGGCGCGGGTGCTGCTCACCACCGGCCAAGGCCCGTTGGTGGCTGGCTGGCGCGAGCAGTGGATCCAGTTCACCTGCGGGCGGCTGGATCTGTGGAGGAGTCGGGCCGGCAGAGAGCTGGGCGTTGGGCCTTGGCGATTGGCGCGTCAACGCGACAGGACGAAGCAAGGCGTCCTCTGCATGACAGAAGCGAGCAGCGGCGGCACGGCTGCTCGCCGGAGACGATGGCAGGGAGGCGGAGACGGCAGATCTGGACGGAGGGGGCCGGATCCACCGGACCTGACGAGGGGAGCCGGTTCCCGATGGTAGGAGTCGAACAGGACGACGACGGCTCGGCTCCTGTGAAGAAATTCAGAGAGCAAGTGAGTTCAGAGAGGAGAGACGGGGAGAAGAAACAGGAAAGAAAGGAGGGAAGAACGGGCGTGGCTTGGCTGATCGGAGCTTCGCCAGAGGCGTGCGGGCACGGCGGCGCTGCCGGAGGAGATGCAGACAACGGGGAGGGTTCGTGGCGACGGCTGCAATGGCGATGCAGCACGAGGACGGCGACATCGAAGTCCTGTCCATGGCGGCGAGAGAGGGAAGCGAGAGATTAGGGAGGTGGAAGAAGGACGGATGAAGAGGAGAAGGCGGCGAGGACTGGCCTTGTCACGGTGGTCTCCATGGTCGACGGCTCTCCGGCGAGTCGAAAGGTGGTCGAGGGCGACGAGGTAGAGGTCCGGAGCAGGCGCCGGGGTGCTGGCTTGATGGCCAGTGCGGAGAGCTCGGCCGGGCGCGACGGGCTGCTGGCTGGTGGGGATCGAGCAAAGGAGGCATGGCCTCGGGCTCGAGGAGGAACACTTGGCGCGAATCCATGGCGTTCGACGGCTGCGTCTAGTTCCTGCGATAAGAAGCAGAGAAGGAGCATGGCACAGGGGCTCGGGTGCTGCTGCACGGAGGCTCGGCGAGGGGTGGATTGGGTGCTCGGGGTCGGAGAGAAGGAGCTCGGGCTCCTGTTGGTGGGTGGAGGAAAACGAGGAGAAGGGGATCCCGAGGTGGATCGAGACCGGGTGGCGGCGGCGGGATTGGACTGATGGGACAAGCCTCCTGAAGATTAGGGTTGGTCTACTTTATATATCGAGTGGATTTTTTGATAGGGGCTATCTCGTCCCTCTGATCATAATCGGACGGTCGAGAAATAAATAGGTAGGGCGTCTAAATAAGAAAACGGGGATGTTTTGTAGATGATTGGGGATGATCCAGACTCATCGGTAATGACAGCCCGGTTCGGGTTCGGAGCAGTTTCGGACACACACGAGGGGTCAAGAGAGGTCAACGAGGACAAGGGCCTGACAACATGACAACGGAGGCAAAGAGAGAAAGGGCAACTGCGAACGGCTACGAGTTTTATGAAAACATGCGGATGCAATGCGAATGATGCGATGAAATGAAATGCCTGACATGAACAAAATGCAAAACAAAAGACAAAAACCCAACCACGAAGGAAATAACATATCGCATCTCCGGAAAAGGCAAGAGTTGGAGATACGAATATGGAAAGTTGTATCCGGGGCGTTACAGTGATACAGAGTTGCCTCCTGCCTTTTTAGATTATAACTCTATGGCTTCGCACCAGTTTGTCGAGAGGCCTGAATCACCTCTCTTATATCATTTAATTTTTAACAAATGGCACGTTGTCCGTATTACTCTCCCTGCTCCTGCCTTCTTTGATGCTCAGGCAAAACGAAAATACACTATCACCAGAGAGGAGGCAGATGAGTACGAGAGGAGAGCGGAGGCAGCCCGGCTCCATGCTGCAGCTCAGCAGGCGATAACCGCTGCACATCATTATGATCCCAACTATTCTTCGTCATGAGACGACCCAGCTACACCTACGGGTATCCGCCAGGCTATCTCGGCAATAGACCAACAGGCCAAAAGCCTAAGCTTGGGGAGTACGTATTCTCACCGACATTACATTTATGTTCACACACACTCATTGCTAGATGTCGGTGCTCATACTCTTTCACTGTAATATCCATGCTAGTTTATTTTCTTTTTCCTGCTTTCTTCTTGTGTGTTTGTTAAACCTTAAGAAAAAAAATTAGTAGTAGTTTATTTTTCTGCTGTAGTAGTAATAATTAAAAAAAAGGAAAACCCAAAAATATTTCCCGTTCTTCTTTTGCTTGTTGGGAGCTTTCCCATGTAAATAGTTTTTCTTTTCTTTTCTTTTCTTTGGGGTCAGTAGGAGAAGACCATGATTAAATTGTTGAAGTGGCTCTTATATGCATTATTGTTGATTTAACCCAGAGCCCATATTGCCTTGTCTTCTCCTGTTTATTGAATGCTCGCAGATTCCAGCTTAGTCCAATGCACGTGCACTCTTATTATTATTCACACCGTTCGGTCGTGCAAGTGAAAGGCAATTATGATGATATATGATGGGCTGACTGAGATGAGAAAAGCTGGTATGAACTCGACCTCTTTTGTTTTTGTAAATATGATGAGTCCCTCGTTCTTGATTCAGCTTATTATGAATAAACATGTTTGCAATGACAATTAGAGATCATAGTTGTTTGTGCCATGCTTGATTAGCTATGAGTTATAATGATTTACCTTGCGTGCCAACATGCTATTGAGATGATTATGATGTGGTATGATGGGGTGGTATCCTCCTTTGAATGATTTAAGTGACTTGACTTGGCACATGTTCACACATGTAATTGAAACAAATCAACATAGCCTTCACGATATTTATGTTCATGGTGGATTATATCCTACTCATGCTTGCATCCAATGTTTATTAATTTTAATGCATATACATGGTTGTTGTCGCTCTCTAGTTGGCCGCTTCCCAGTCTTTTGCTAGCCTTCACTTGTACTAAGCGGGAATACTGCTTGTGCATCCAATCCCTTAAACCCCAAAGTTATTCCTAATGAGTCCACTATACCTTCCTATATGCGGTATCTACCTGCCGTTCCAAGTAAATTTGTATGTGCCAAACTCTAAACCTTCAAATAAACATTCTGTTTTGTATCCTCGAATAGCTCATGTATCAACCAAGGATGTCATTATCTTCCGTGTTAGGCGGGTTATTCTCAAGAGGAGTGGACTCCGCTCCTAACTCACGAGAAAATGGTTGGTCACCGGGATGCCCAGTCCCATGCTTTATGCAAACTAAATCAAAAATTAATTGCAAACAAAACTCCCCCTGAGACCTGATGTATGTTGGAGACACTCGTTGTTTCGAGCAAGTCATGGATTGATGCTTGTTGGTGGAGGGGGAGTATAAACTTTACCATTCTGTTTGGGAACCGCCTATAATGCGTTTAGCATGGAAGATATCGCCATCTCTTAGTTGTTACGTTGACAATGAAAGTATACCGCTCAAAATGCAATTTATCTCTATTTCAAAACCGAGCTCTGGCACCTCTACAAATCCCTGCTTCCCTCTGCGAAGGGCCTATCCATTTACTTTTATGTTGAGTCATCACCCTCTTATTAAAAAGCACTAGCTGGAGAGCACATCTGTCATTTGCATTCATCACTATTAATCTATGTTGGGTATGACTACGATTGGATCTCTTTTACCATGAATTACAATGTCTAGTCAGTCCTTGATCTTTAAAGCTGCTCTGCATTTATGTTTTGCGGTCTTAGAAAGGGCTAGCGAGATACCATCTTGTTATATCATATTATGATTGTTTTGAGAAAGTGTTGTCATCTGAGATTTATTATTATGGCTTGCTAGTTGATTATGCTATTGATATGAGTAATTATGAGACACGAGAATTATTGCAAATGTGGTTAGTTATGATATATCTGAAAACTTGAATGTCTGGCTTGACATAGTTACAACAACAAGAGCAAGCAGAGTTTGTAAAAGTTTTCTTTCTTTCTTTCAGTTTGTCAACTGAATTGCTTGAGGACAAGCAAGGGTTTAAGCTAGGGGAGTTGATCGTCTCCGTCGTATCTACTTTTCCAAAAACTTTGCCCTTGTTTTGGACTCTAACTTGTATGATTTGAATGGAACTAACCCGGACTGATGCTGTTTTTAGCAGAATTGCCATGGTGTTGTTTTATGTGCAGAAAACAAATATTCTCGGAATGACCTGAAACTCCACGGAACATCTTAGAAAAAATAATAAAAAATCCTCGCCAAAGATGAAGACCAGGGGGCCCACACCCTGTCCACGAGGGTGGGGGGCGCGCCTCCCTACCTTGTGGGCCCCCTGGATGCCCTCCGACGCCAACTCCAACTCTATACATCTGCTTTCGGAGAGAGAAAAATCAGGGAGAAGAAATCATCGCGTTTTACGATACGGAGCCGCCGCCAAGCCCTAAAACCTCTCGGGAGGGCTGATCTGGAGTCCATTCGGGGCTCCGGAAAGGGGGATTCGTCGCGTCGTCATCATCTACCATCCTCCATCACCAATTTCATGATGCTCACCGCCGTGCGTGAGTAATTCCATCGTAGGCTTGCTAGACGGTGATGGGTTGGATGAGATTTATCATGTAATCGAGTTAGTTTTGTTAGGGTTTGATCCCTAGTATCCACTATGTTCTGAGATTTATGTTGCTATGACTTTGCTATGCTTAATGCTTGTCACTAGGGCCCGAGTGCCAAGATTTCAGATCGGAGCCTATTATGTTTTTCATGAATATATATGAGTTCTTGATCCTATCTTGCAACTCTATAGTCACCTACTATGTGTTATGATCCGGCAACCCCGAAGTGACAATAATCGGGACCACTCCCGGTGATGACCATAGTTTGAGGAGTTCATGTATTCACTATGTGCTAATGCTTTCTTCCGGTTCTCTATTAAAAGGAGGCCTTAATATCCCTTAGTTTCTAATAGGACCCCGCTGCCACGGGAGGGTAGGACAAAAGATGTCATGCAAGTTCTTTTCATAAGCACGTATGACTATATACGGAATACATGCCTACATTATATTGATGAATTGGAGCTAGTTCTGTGTCACCCTATGTTATGATTGTTACATGATGAACCGCATCCGGCATAATTATCCATCACTGATCCGGTGCCTACGAGTTTTCCATATACTGGTTTACGCTTATTTACTTTCCCGTTGCTACTGTTACAATCACTACAAAATACCAAAAACATTACGTTTGCTGTCTTTACTTTTGTTGCCGTTACCACCACTATCATATTACTTTGCTACTAAACACTTTGCTGCAGATACTAAGTTTCCAGGTGTGGTTGAATTGACAACTCAGCTGCTAATACTTGAGAATATTCTTTGGCTCCCCTTGTGTCGAATCAATAAATTTGGGTTGAATACTCTACCCTCGAAAGCTGTTGCGATCCCCTATACTTGTGGGTTATCAGTGTCCTCCATAAGCTTCGGAGTGACACTTGCATAGGATCTATTCCTGTTCATGCTCAGGTATACAACGTCTAATAACACCATCTACTCCTTCTTTATAAAGATGTGGATCATCCCAGAAGTAGTGTCTTAAATCATAGAAAAACTTTTTCTTTTGCTGGTATGTGAAACTAGGTGGTATAAATTTAGCAACAATGTAATTAGCACAATCAGCATACCATGGAGTAGTATGAGAAGCATTTATGATAGCTAATTGTACATCAGGAAAGCTATCATCAATAGGTAGTGGGTCATCAAGAACATTCTCTAACCTAGACAAGTTGTCTGCAACGGGGTTCTCAGCTCCCTTTCTATCAATAATATGCAAATCAAATTCTTGTAGCAAGAGAACCCATCTAATAAGTCTAGGTTTAGCATCTTTCTTTTCCATAAGATATTTAATAGCAGCATGATCAGTGCGAATAGTTACTTTAGAATCAACAATACAAGGTCTGAACTTATCACAAGCAAATACAGCTGCTAAGAATTCTTTTTCGATAGTAGCATAATTTCTCTGGGCATTGTCTAAAGTTTTACTAGCATATTGAATGACATTTAATTTCTTATCAACTCTTTGTCCTAGAACAGCACCTACAGCATAATCACTAGCATCACACATAATTTCAAAAGGTAAATTCCAATCAGGTGGCTGAACAATAGGTGCAGAAATCAATGTTTTCTTAAGTATTTCAAATGCTTCTACACAATCATCATCAAAGACAAAAGGTATATATTTTTGTAATAGATTAGTCAGAGGCCGAGAAATTTTTGAGAAGTCCTTAATGAACCTCCTATAAAAACCGGCATGACCAAGGAAACTTCTTATACCTTTGATGTCCTTGGGACACGACATCTTTTCAATAGCATCAACTTCAGCTTTATCAACTTCAATACCTCTTTCAGAAATTTTATGCCCCAAGACTATACCTTCATTAACCATAAAGTGGCATTTCTCCCAATTCAAGACAAGGTTAGTTTCTTCACATCTGTGCAAAACTCGATCAAGGTTGCTCAAGCAGTCATCAAAAGAGGATCCATAGACGGAAAAATCGTCCATGAAAACCTCACAAATCTTTTCATAAAAATCTGAGAATATAGCCATCATGCATCTTTGAAAGGTAGCAGGTGCATTACATAAACCAAAAGGCATACGTCTATAAGCAAAAGTACCGAAAGGGCAAGTAAAAGTGGTCTTTGCTTGATCATCAGCTGACACAGGTATTTGAGAGAAACCAGAGTAACCATCTAGAAAGCAGAAATGTGTATGTTTGGGTAATCTTTCTAGCATTTGATCAATGAAAGGCAAAGGGTAATGATCTTTTTAGTAGCTTTATTTAATTTGCGGAAATCAATTACCATCCTATAACCTGTAATAATTCTTTGCGGAATCAATTCATCTTTATCATTAGGAACGACAGTAATACCTCCTTCTTAGGGACATAATAAGCAGGACTTACCCAATCGACTATCAAACAAGCGGATAAATTATACCTGCTTCAAGGAGCTTTAATATTTCCTTTCTTACCACTTCTTTCATCTTAGGACTTAGCCGTTGTTGATGATCAATAACTTGTTTGGCGTCTTTCTCCAAATTTATTTTGTGTTGACATAGAGTGGGACTAATGCCCTTAAGATCATCAAGCGTATATCCAATAGCAGCACAGTGCTTCTTCAGAGTTTTCAATAATTTCTCTTGTTCATGCTCTGAATGGTTAGCACTGATAATAACATGATATATCTTCTTTTCATCAAGATAAGCATATTTAAGAGTATCAGGCAATGGTTTAAGTTCGAACACGGGATCACTCTTGGGTGGAGGAGGATCCCCCAGGATTTCAACAGGCAAGTTGTGTTTCAGAATAGGTCCCTATTTAAAGAATACTTCATCTATTTCCCTTCTTTCATTCATGAACATATCATTTTCATGGTCTAGCAAATATTGTTCTAAAGGATCACTAGGGGGCATGGCAATAGAAGCAAGACCAATAATTTCATCTTTAATAAGAAATTCTTCCTCACGGGGTTGTCTACTAAATTTAGCAAAATTAAACTCATGAGATATATCACCCAGACCAATAGTAACAGTATCCTTTTCGCAGTCTATCCTAGCATTAACAGTGTTCAAGAAGGGTCTACCAAATATAATGGGACAAAAGCTATCTTGTTGGGAACCAAGAACAGGAAAATCAGCGGGATATTTAACCTTCCCACACAAGACTTCAACATCTCTAACAATCCCAATCGGTGAAATAGTATCTCTATTGGCAAGCTTAATGGTAACATCGATATCTTCTATCTCAACAAGTGCAATATCATGCAGAATTTGTTCGTATAAAGAATGAGGTATTGCACTAGCACTAGCACCCATATCACATAAGCCATGATAACAATGATCTCCTATTTTAACAGAAATAACAGGCATGCCTAGCACAGGTCTATGTTTATCTTTAGCACCAGGTTTAGCAATTCTAGCAGTCTCATCACAGAAGTAAATAACATGCCCATCGATATTATCAGCCAAGAGATCTTTAACCATAGCAATATTAGGTTCAACTTTAACTTGCTCAGGGGGTTTGTGTGTCCTAGTATTACTTTTGTTGACTACAGTTGAATCTTTAGCATGATCCTTTATTCTAACAGGGAAAGGTGGTTTCTCAACATAAGCAGTAGGAACAATAGGATCATTGTAAGTGATAGTCTTTTCTTCAACTTTAATAGGTGCAACTTTTACTTCTATGGGAGGATTGTATTTAAACCACTTCTCCTTAGGGAGATCAACATGAGTAGCAAAGGATTCACAGAAAGAAGCTACTATCTCAGAGTCAAGTCCATATTTAGTGCTAAATTCACGGAAAGCATCGGTATCCATAAAAGATTTAACACAATCAAACTTAGGTGTTATATCTGACTCTTTACCTTCGTCGAGATCCCAATCTTCAGAGTTGCATTTAATTCTTTCCAATAAATCCCATTTGAATTCAATAGTCTTCATCATAAAAGAGCCAGTACAAGAAGTATCGAGCACGGAGCGATTATTGAGGGAGAGTCGAGCATAAATTTTTTGAATAATCATTTCTCTTGAGAGCTCATGATTGGGGCATGAATATAAAATTGACTTAAGCCTCCCCCAAACTTGAGCGATGCTTTCTCCTTCGCGAGGCCAAAAATTATATATATAATTACGATCACGATGAACAAGATGCATAGGGTAAAACTTCTGATGAAATTCCAATTTCAATCTTTTATAGTCCCATGATCCCATATCATCACATAGCCTATACCATGTAAATGCCTCTCCCTTCAAAGATAAAGGGAAGACCTTCTTCTTGATAACATCATCGGGCATACCTGCAAGCTTAAATAATCCACAAACTTCATCGACATAGATTAGGTGTAAATCGGGATGCAATGTTCCATCTCCTGCAAAAGGATTAGCTAGCAGTTTCTCTATCATACCCGAAGGAATTTCAAAGTAAACATTTTCAGTAGGTTCAGTAGGTTGAGGAGCAACTCTTTGCTCTACTGGTCGGGGTGAAGATACCCCGAACAAGCCCCTCAGAGGATCACTTTCCATAGTAACAAGTGACAGTAAATTTCAGCACACTATATAAATTTTTCCTTACCAAATTCCACCTACCAAAGGCGCTTCACTCCCCGGCAACGGCGCCAGAAAAGAGCCTTGATGACCCACAAGTATAGGAGATCTACCGTAGTCCTTTCGATAAGTAAGAGTGTCGAACCCAACGAGGAGCAGAAGGAAATGATAAGCGGTTTTCAGCAAGGTATTCTCTGCAAGCACTGAAATTATCGGTAATAGATAGTTTTGTGATAAGGTAATTTGTAACGGGTAACAAGTAATGAAAAGTAAATAAAGTGCAGCAAGGTGGCCCAATCCTTTTTGTAGCAAAGGACAAGCCTGGACAAACTCTTATATAGAGAAAAACGCTCCCGAGGACACATGGGAATTATCGTCAAGCTAGTTTTCATCACGCTCATATGATTCTCGTTCGTTACTTTGATAATTTGGTATGTGGGTGGACCGGTGCTTGGGTGCTGCCCTTACTTGGACAAGCATCCCACTTATGATTAACTCCTATTGCAAGCATCCGCAACTACAAAAGAAGTATTAAGGTAAACCTAACCATAGCATGAAACATATGGATCCAAATCAGCCCCTTACGAAGCAACTCATAAACTAGGGTTTAAGCTTCTGTCACTCTAGCAACCCATCATCTACTTATTACTTCCCAATGCCTTCCTCTAGGCCCAAATAATGGTGAAGTGTCATGTAGTCGACGTTCACATAACACCATGTCACGCACAATATGCGACCCTATCCAAAAGGAACTCGACGGTCCCACCAAGGATAGACCCGCATATTGAAACGCTTTTGCAAGGTGGATATCATTACATCAACATTACATAATAGATGGGGATACATACATAAGGCACAAATGCCACAAGAATACATCAACATCATATACAAGATCAACATCCGACTACGAGATGAAACATAAGCGAAGCTCAAACAACATCCACCACGCTAGCCAGGCTGCCGACACGGAACCTATCCCCGATCGAAGAAGAAGCGGAAGAAGAACTCCAATACAAGCCAACATCGCTCTCGCGTCATGAGCATCGCAAACCTGTACTTGCTGGCTGGTGGTGTAGTAATCTGTGAGCCACGAGGACTCAAGCAATCCCATTACCATGGGTATCAAGACTAGCAAAGCTTAATGGGTAAGGAAGGGGTAAAGTGGTGAGGTTGCAGCAGCGACTAAGCATATATGGTGGCTATCCAACGCAAATGAGAGCGAGAAGAGAAACAAAGGAATGGTCGTCAACTAGTAATGATCAAGAAGTGATCATGAACTCCTACTTACGTCAGACATAACCCGAAATCGTGTTCTCCTCTCGATCAACCCGAAAAGAGACACTCACGAGTTACGCTTTACGGTTGGTGTATTTTAGAAGAGTTTGCTTCAAGTTTACTACAACGGATATTAACAAATTCCCATCTGCCACATAACCGCAGGCACGACTCTCGAAATTTTATACCTGCAGGGTGTCCCAACAGCCCATGATAAGCTCTCGCGATCAACGAAGGATATTCCTTCTCCCGGGAAGACCCGATCAGTCTCGGAATCCGGCTACAAGACATTTCGACGATAATAAAACAAGACCAGCAAAGCCGCCCGATGCAACCGACAATCCCGATAGGAGCTGCACATATCTCGTTCTCGTGGCAACACCGGATAAGCGAAGCGTCTGAGAACCGGCGTAACCCATGTTGCCAAGGGATGGTCCCATACAGTGCTCTAGTTTGGACCAACACTTAGACAAGCATTGGCCGGGGGCTGAATAAAGATGACCCTTGGGTTAATTACTCCCAAGGAAATGTAGGTGGTGGTGAGGCAAATGGTAAAACCAATGTTGGGCCTTCTTTGGAGAGTCTTATTCAAAGCGAACTGTCAAGGGGTCCCATAAATCACCCGACAGCGTTAGGGACGCAAAATCCGGGAACATAATACCGATATGGCGGAAACTAGGCGGCAAGGGTGGAACAAAACACCAGGCATAAGGCCGAGCCTTCCACCCTTTACCAAGTATATAGATGCATTAATTAAATAAGATATATTGTGATATCCCAACAAGTAAACATGTTCCAACAAGGAACAACATCTCCATGTTCCAACAAGGAACAAACTTCATCTTCACCTGCAACTAACAACGCTATAAGAGGGGCTGAGCAAAGCGGTAACATAGCCAAACAACGGTTTGCTAGGAAGGGTGACAACGGTTAGGGGCTGACATGGGAATTTGGGAGGCTTGATAAACAGGTAATAGGTAGCGAAGCATAGCGATAGAACGAAGCAACTAGCATAGCAATGATAGTAGTGAGATCCAGGGTAGCGGTCATCTTGCCTGAAATCCCGCAAGGAATAAGAACGAGTCCATGAAGAAGATGAACGGATGAAGCCGAACCAAGCGTAGACGAACGAATCCTCACGATCGCAACGAAACAGGAACTAAGAAGAAGAAGCACACAACATGGTAAACACACCACACATGAACAAGACATGATGCACAATCAAGTATGATGCATGACAAGACTACATGAGGCTACTCATGGCAAGAGATGATGCAAACAAGAACAACACATCAAAGCAAGTTTAAATGAGGCCTGAAACAACATATAACAATTCCGGTAAGTCCTCATATGCAAATTTCGAAATTGTTCCAGATCTGAATAAACCTTATGTCCAAGTTTTTAAACAGCAAGTTAAGATGCACCACGATGATCTACACGAAATTCTAGTCAAGTTACATATAAAGTTCATTTAATTCGGAGCTACGGCCTAGAAGATATGAGCAAAACAAGTTGAACATGGCATTGATGCAAAATGCATACAAACATCAAGCAAACACCTCAAAACAAGGATGCAACATGATAATATGAAGCTACATGCAAAATCAAGCAAGTTTCATATAGAGCACACTCAAAACGGAGCAACGGTTCAACACATACTCTAAACAAGTCACGACAACAATCTGTCCATAACAGCAAGTAGGCATATTGCAAGCATGAAAACAACATGCTACAGGATCCCAACATGAAAACAAAAGGCATGGGCATGATGTACAGGTAAATCATGACAAAACATGAACACTGAGCTATCTCCAGAAATCACTAGAACATGCTCAAAAACACATGGCAAGATTGCAAATAATAACAGTTTCAGACTTCAGCAGAAATAACATCAGGTTGCAATGTTTAGAGCTATCAAACAACATGCTACAGGAACTTATCATGGCAAACAAAGGCATGGAATGATACTACTAAATGCATAGAACAAATGTCCTTTACTTACCATGAGCCAAAAAGGATCAGAAAATATGATGGCACCCATGTAAACATGGCAAGTTATATTACAGATTCATACATGGCAGGAACAACAATAAGTAGGCATGTTGGTGAGCTTGAACCACTCACCACAGAGCAATACTGTTGGAAATATGCCCTAGAGGCAATAATAAAAGCATTATTATTATATTTCCTTGTTCATGATAATTGTCTTTTATTCATGCTATAACTGTATTATCCGGAAATCGTAATACACGTGTGAATACATAGACTACAATACGTCCCTAGTAAGCCTCTAGTTGACTAGCTCGTTGGTCAACAGATAGTCATGGTTTCGACTATGGACATCGGATGTCATTGACAAGCGGGATCACGTCATTAGGAGAATGGCGTGATGGACAAGACAATCCTAAGCATAGCACAAAGATCGTGTAGTTCGTTTTGCTAGAGCTTTTCCAATGTCAAGTATCTCTTCCTTAGACCATGAGATCGTGCAATTCCGGATACCGTAGGAGTGCTTTGGGTGTATCAAGCGTCACTGGCGTAATCGGGTGACTATAAAGGTGCACTACAGGTTTCTCGAAAGTGACCATTGGGTTGACACGGATCGAGGCGGGATTTGTCACTCCGTGTTACGGAGAGGTATCCTTGGGCCCACTCGGTAATGCATCATCATAATGAGCTCAAAGTGATCAAGTGTCTGGTCACGGGATCATGCATTGCGATACGAGTAAAGTGACTTGCCGTGCGAGACTAAGCGAGGTATTGGGATACCGACGATCGAGTCTCGGGCAAGTAACATACCGTCGACAAAGGGAATAGAATACGGGTTGCTTGAACCCTTGACATCGTGGTTCATCCGATGACAACATCGAGGAGCATGTGGGAGCCAACATGGGTATCCAGATCCGCTGTTGGTTATTGACTTGAGGTAGTCTCGGTCATGTCGCATGTCTCCGAACCCGTAGGGTCTACACACTTAAGGTTCGGTGGCGCTAGGGTTATTAGGAAGACAAGTATGTGATTACGAATGTTGTTGAGTCCGGATGAGATCCCGGACGTCACGAGGAGTTCGGAATGGTCCGGAGGTAAATATTTATATATGGAAAGTGGTTAAGCGGACTCGGAAAGTTTGGGGTATACGGTAATGTACAGGGGCCAGGGGAGGTTCGGAGGTCCACGGGAGGGGCCACCCCTCGGGGGGCCACATGGGCTAAGTGGGAGGGAGCCAGCCCCTGGTGGGCTGGGCGCGCCTCCCACCTAGGCCCATCTTGGCTAGGGTTTGGGAAGGGGAAACCCTAAAGGGGCGCCCCCTAGCTTGGGGGCAAGCCACCCTCCCTCTCCCCTTGGGCCGCCCCCATCTAGGGTTTCCCTAGATGGCGGCCCCCTGCCCTCTCCTCCTATAAATAGAGGGGTGGGGGAGGGCTGAAAACACAATTGAAGGCGCAGCCCTCCCTCCCAACACCTCTCTTTCTCCCATGAGCTTGGCGAAGCCCTGCCGAGAACTGCCAGTACCAACCGCACCACGCCGTCGTGCTGCCATTGGAGTTGTCTTCCTCAACCTCTCCTTCATTCTTGCTGGATCAAGGCGGAGGAGACGCCATCGTAAATCCGCACGTGTGTTGAACACGGAGGTGCTGTCCTTTCAGCACTTTGGTCATCGGTGATCGGAATCACGTTGGGAGCGTCTTCATCATCACCACTCCCTCGAGCGCTTCCGTACTCAATCTACAAGTGGTATGTAGATGCAAACTCTCTCGTAACTCGTTGCTTAGTAGAACTCATAGATGGATCTTGGTGAAACCGTAGGAAAATTTTAATTTTCTGCAGCGTTCCCCTAACAGTGGCATCATGAGCTAGGTCTATCGTAGTTCTCTTTGCACGAGTAGAACACAATTTTGTTGTGGGCGTGGATCTTGTCAACTTACTTGCCGTTACTAGTCGTTTCTTGCTTCCGCGGTATTGTGGGATGAAGCGGCCGGACCAACCTTACACGCTCTTACGTGAGACCGGTTCCACCGACTAACATGCACTAGTTGCATAAGGTGGCTGGCGGGTGTCTGTCTCTCCTACTTTAGTTGGAGCGGATTCGATGAACAGGGTCCTTATGAAGGGTAAATAGAAGTTGACAAGATCACGTTGTGGTTATTTGTAGGTAAGAAAACGTTCTTGCTAGAACCCAATTGCAGCCACGTAAAAGATGCAACAACATTAGAGGACGTCTAACTTGTTTTTGCAGCAATTGTCATGTGGCGTGATATGGCCAAGTTGTGATGAATGATGATATATTGTGATGTATGAGATCATGTTCTTGTAATAGGAATCACGACTTGCATGTCGATGAGTATGACAACGGCAGAGCCATAGGAGTTGTCTTTATTTTGTATGACTGCGTGTCATTGAAAACGCCATGTAACTCACTTTACTTTATTGCTAAGCGTTAGCCATAGAAGTAGAAGTAGTCGTTGGCGTGACAACTTCATGAAGACACGATGATGGAGATCATGATGATGGAGATCATGGTGTCATGCGGTGACAGGATGATCATGGAGCCCGAAGATGAAGATCAAGGAGCTATATGATATTGGCCATATCATGTCACTACTTTATAATTGCATGTGATGTTTATTATGATTATACATCTTGTTTACTTAGAACGACGGTAGTAAATAAGATGATCCTTAGAACAATTTCAAGAAGTGTTCTCCCTAAGCGTGCACCGTTGCTACAGTTCGTCGCTTCTAAGCACCACGTGTTAATCGGGTGTGATGGATTCTTACGTTCACATACAACGGGTGTAAGCAAGATTTACACACGCAGAAACACTTAGGGTTAACTTGACGAGCCTAGCATGTACAGACATGGCCTCGGAACACGAAGACCGAAAGGTCGAACACGAGTCGTATGGAAGATACGATCAACATGAGAATGTTCACCGACGCAGACTAGTCCGTCTCACGTGTTAATCGGACACGGCCTAGTCGACTCGGATCGTGTAACACTTAGATGACTAGAGGATGTCTAATCTAAGTGGGAGTTCATTAATAATTTGATTAGATGAACTTAATTATCATGAACTTAGTCTAAAACTTTTGAATGATATGTCTTGTAGATCAAATGGCCAACGCTCATGTCAACTTGAACTTCAGCGCGTTCCTAGAAAACCAAGCTGAAAGATGGCGGCAGCAACTATACGGACTGGGTCCGGAACACGAGATCATCCTCATAGCTGCCAGAAACAATCGTCCTAGAAGGACCGCTAGGTGGCGCTCCGTCCCGCAGAACCAAGACATTATGAATGCTTGGCAGTCTCGTCTTGATGATTACTCCCTCGTTCGGTGCGGCATGCTTTACTGACTTAGAACCGGGCTCCAAAAGCGTTTTGAGCACCACGGAGCATATGAGATGTTCGAGTAGCTGAAACTTGTTTTCCAAGCTCACGCCGGGTCGAGAGATATGACATCTCCGACAAGTTCTATAGTTGTAAGATGGAGGAAAACAGTTACTGTCGGTGAGCACATTACGAAGATGTGCAGGTTGCACAACCGTATGACCCGGTGAATATTAACCTCCACGATGAGGCGGTCATTGTGAGAATCCTCAATCGCTCCCACCAAGCTACAAGAGCTTTGTGATGAACTACAACATGCGGGGATGGTAAAGACCATTCTGAAGTGTTCTCTATCTTTGAAGTCACCGAGGTTGAAATCAAGAAAGAACATCAAGTGTTGATGGTCAATAAGACCACTAAGTTCAAGAAGGGCAAGGGCAAGAAGAACTTCAAGAAGGACGGCAAGGAGGTTGCCGCGCCCGTAAGCAAGTTGCCGGAAGAAGTCAAAGAATGGACCCAAGCCCGAGGTGAGTGCTTTTATTGCAAGGAAGGGTCACCGAAGCGGAACTGCCCCAAGTACTTAGCGGATAAGAAGGCCGGCAACACCAAAGGTATATTTGATATACATGTAATTGATGTGTACCTTACCGATGTCGTAGTAACTCCCGGTATTTGATACGGTGCCGTTGCTCATATTTGTAACTCACAGCAGGAGCTGCGGAATAAGCGGAGGCTGGCGAAGGGCGAGGTGACGATCGCGGCGTCGGGAATGGTTCGAGTCGATGTGATCGCCGTCGACACGCTACCTCTTCATTTACCCACGGATTAGTTATGAACCTTAATAATTGTTATTTGGTGCCAAGTTTGAGCATGAATATTGTATCTGGATCTCGTTTAATGCGAGATGGCTACTCATTTAAATCCGAGAATAATGGTTGTTCTATTTATATGAGAGATATGTTTTATGGTCATGCTCCGATGGTCAATGGTTTATTCTTAATGAATCTCGGCGTAGTATTACACATGTTCATAGCGTGAATACCAAAAGATGTAAAGTTGATAACGATAGTCCCACATACTTGTGGTACTTTGCCGCCTTGGTCACATTGGTGTCAAGCGCATGAAGAAGCTCCATGCTGATGGACTTTTGGAGTCTCTTGATTATGAATCATTTGACACATGCGAACCATGCCTCATGGGCAAGATGACCAAGACTCCATTCTCGGAACAATGGGCGAGCAACCAACTTGTTGGAAATCATACATACCGATGTGTGCGGTCCAATGGCGTTGAGGCTCATGGAGGATATCGTTATGTTCTCACTCTCACAGATGACTTGAGTAGATATGGGTATGTCTACTTGATGAAACACAAGTCTGAGACCTTTGAAAAGTTCAAGGAATTTCAGAATGAAGTAGAGAATCAACGTGACGAAAGATAAAATTCTTACGATCGGATCGTGGAGGAGAATATTTAAGTCACGAATTTGGTACACACTTAAGAAAATGTGGAATCGTTTCACAACTAACGCCGCTGGAACACCTCGGTAACGGTGTGTCCGAACGTCGAATCGCACTCTATTGGATATGGTGCGGTCTATGATGTCTCTTCTTGATTTACCGCTATCATTTTGGGGATCGCTCTAGAGACAGCTACATTCACTTTAAATAGGGCACCGTCTAAGTCCGTTGAGGCGACACCGTATGAATTATGGTTTGGGAAGAAACCTAAGTATCGTTTCTAAAAGTTTGGGGATGCGATGCTTATGTCAAGAAACTTCAACTGAAAAGCTCGAACCCAAGTCGGAAAAATCGTCTTCATAGGATACCCTAAGGAAACCTTTGGGTATACCTTCTACCTTAGATCCGAAGGCAAGATCTTTGTTGCGAAGCGGAACCTTTACGGAAAAGAGTTTCTCTCGAAAGAAGTAAGTGGGAGGAAAGTAGAACTCGATGAAGTACTACCTCTTGAGCAGGAAAGTAGTGCAGCTCGGGAAAATGTTCTGTGATGCCTACACCAAGCGAAGAGGAAATTCATGATGATGATCAAGGTACTTGGATCAAGTTGCTCTTGAACCGTGGGTCCACTAGGACACGTTCCGCACCAGTGGTGCGGCAACCCTGTCACGGAAATCATGTTGTTAGACAACGGTGAACCTTGAACTATGAAGAAGCAATGGCGGCCCAGATTCCAACAAATGGCTAGAAGCCATGAAGTCCGAGATAGAATCCATGTATGAAAACAAAGTGTGGACTTTGGTGACTTGCCCGATGATTGGCGGCGATAGAAAACAAATGGATCTTTAAGAAGAAGGCGGACGCGGATGGTAATGTCACCATCTATAAAGCTCGACTTGTCGCTAAGGGTTATCGGCAAGTTCAAGGGATTGACTACGATGAGACTTTCTCTCCGTAGCGAAGCTTAAGTCCGTCCGAATCATGTTAGCAATTGCCGCATACTATGATTATGAGATATGGCGGATGGATGTCAAAACAGCGTCCTTAACGGCTATCTTAAGGAAGAGCTGTATATGATACAACCGAAGGTTTTGTCGATCCTAAGAATCTTGACAAAGTATGCAAGCTCCAGCGATCCATTTATGGGCTGGTGCAAGCATCTCGGAGTTGGAACATTCGCTTTGATGAGATGATCAAAGCGTTTGGGTTTATTGGACTTATGGAGAAGCTGCGTTTACAAGAAAGTGAGTGGGAGCTCAGTAGCATTTCTCATATTATATGTAGATGACATACTTCGATGGGAAATGATATAGAATTCTTGGACAGCATTAAGGCCTACTTGAATAAGTGTTTTCAATGAAGGACCTTGGAGAAGCTGCTTATATATTAGGCATCAAGATCTATAGAGATAGATCGAGGCGCCTCATAGGTCTTTCACAAAGCACATACCTTGATAAGATTTTGAAGAAGTTCAAAATGGATCAGTCAAGAAAGGGTTCTTGCCTGTATTGCAAGGTGTGAAATTGAGCTCGGCTCAATGCCCGACCACGACAAAAGATAAAGAAGAGATGAGTGTCATCCCTATGCCTCAGCCATAGGATCTATTATGTACGCCATGTTGTGTACTGGACTGATGTAAACCTTGCCGTAAGTTTGGTAGGAAGGTACCAAAGTAATCCCGGCAAGGAACACTGGACAGCGGTCAAGAATATCCTGAAGTACCTGAAAAGGACAAAGGACATGTTTCTCGTTTATGGAGGTGACGAAGAGCTCGTCGTAAAGGGTTACATCGACGCTAGCTTCGACACAGATCTGGATGACTCTAAGTCACAAACCGGATACGTGTATATGTTGAATGGTGGAGCAGTAAGCTGGTGCAGCTGCAAGCAGAGCGTCGTGGCGGGATCTACATGTGAAGCGGAGTACATGGCAGCCTCGGAGGCAGCGCATGAAGCAATTTGGGTGAAGGAGTTCATCACCGACCTAGGAGTCATACCCAATGCGTCGGGGCCGATCAAACTCTTTCGTGACAACACTGGAGCTATTGCACTTGCCAAGGAGCCAGGTTTCACAAGAAGACCGAGCACATCAAGCGTCGCTTCAACTCCATCCGTGAAAATGTTCAAGATGGAGACATAGAAATTTGTAAAGTGCATACGGATCTGAATGTCGCAGATCCGTTGACTAAACCTCTTCATGGCAAAACATGATCAACACCGAACTCTATGGGTGTTCGATTCATCACAATGTAAACTAGATTATTGACTCTAGTGCAAGTGGGAGACTGTTGGAAATATGCCCTAGAGGCAATAATAAAAGCATTATTATTATATTTCCTTGTTCATGATAATTGTCTTTTATTCATGCTATAAGCGTATTATCCGGAAATCGTAATACACGTGTGAATACATAGACTACAATCGTCCCTAGTAAGCCTCTAGTTGACTAGCTCGTTGGTCAACAGATAGTCATGGTTTCGACTATGGACATCGGATGTCATTGACAACGGGATCACGTCATTAGGAGAATGGCGTGATGGACAAGACCCAATCCTAAGCATAGCACAAAGATCGTGTAGTTCGTTTTGCTAGAGCTTTTCCAATGTCAAGTATCTCTTCCTTAGACCATGAGATCGTGCAATTCCGGATACCGTAGGAGTGCTTTGGGTGTATCAAACGTCTGGCGAATCGGGTGACTATAAAGGTGCACTACAGGTTTCTCGAAAGTGACCATTGGGTTGACACGGATCGAGGCTGGATTTGTCACTCCGTGTTACGGAGAGGTATCACTGGGCCCACTCGGTAATGCATCATCATAATGAGCTCAAAGTGATCAAGTGTGCGGTCACGGGATCATGCATTGCGGTACGAGTAAAGTGACTTGCGTAACGAGACTAAGCGAGGTATTGGGATACCGACGATCGAGTCTCGGGCAAGTAACATACCGTCGACAAAGGGAATAGAATACGGGGTTGCTTGAACCCTTGACATCGTGGTTCATCCGATGAAAACATCGAGGAGCATGTGGGAGCCAACATGGGTATCCAGATCCGCTGTTGGTTATTGACTTGAGGTAGTCTCGGTCATATCGCATGTCTCCGAACCCGTAGGGTCTACACATAAGGTTCGGTGGCGCTAGGGTTATTAGGAAGACAAGTATGTGATTACGAATGTTGTTGAGTCCGGATGAGATCCCGGACGTCACGAGGAGTTCGGAATGGTCCGGAGGTAAAGATTTATATATGGAAAGTGGTTAAGCGGACTCGGAAAGTTTGGGGTATACTGATAATGTACTGGGGCCACAGGAGGGTTCCGGAGGTCCACGGGAGGGGCCACCCCTCTCGGGGCCACATGGGCTAAGTGGAGAGGGAGCCAGCCCCTGGTGGGCTGGGCGCCTCCCACCTAGGCCCATCGGCTAGGGTTTGGGAGGGGAAACCCTAAAGGGGCCCCCTAGCTTGGGGGCAAGCCACCCTCCCTCCTCCCCTTGGCCGCCGCCCCATCTAGGGTTTCCCTAGATGGCGGCCCCCTGCCCTCTCCTCCTATAAATAGAGGGGTGGGGAGGGCTGAAAACACAATTGAAGGCGCAGCCCTCCCTCCCAACACCTCTCTTTCTCCACGCTTGAGCTTGGCGAAGCCTGCCGGAGAACTGCCAGACCAACCGCACCACGCCGTCGTGCTGCCATTGGAGTTGTCTTCCTCAACCTCTCCTTCATTCTTGCTGGATCAAGGCGGAGGAGACGCCATAAATCCGCACGTGTGTTGAACACGGAGGTGCTGTCCTTCAGCACTTTGGTCATCGGTGATCGGAATCACGTTGGGAACGTCTTCATCATCACCACTCCCTCGAACGCTTCCGTACTCGATCTACAAGTGGTATGTAGATGCAAACTCTCTCTCGTAACTCGTTGCTTAGTAGAACTCATAGATGGATCTTGGTGAAACCGTAGGAAAATTTTAATTTTCTGCAACGTTCCCCAACAAATACATGGCATGGCAAGGCACCCAACAGTAAGAAGACATGGCATAGAAGCTATACATGGCAAGAACAACATCATAGCATACACGAATCAACTACAACAACCTTGGCAAAATTGAATAACATGTAAACAATCTGCCAGGAAACATTTTATAGCAAAAGTAGAGCTCGATTGACTCAAGCTATGGGACTCCATAATTGCAAACAAGGGCATGGATGGATAGAGAATAACCATATGTTCAAAACATCCTTACTAAAGTATCTCAAAATATGCATGGATCTCTCGGTAGCATCAAGTTAACATGGCATAAAAATATCAGCAGAACAGGGGCTGAAAACAGCAACATCATGAAGCCTAGTCTGCATGCTTGTGCTAGTCACCACAGAGATCACAAAAATACATGGCATACACCCCTGTAAAGATGGCATGGCATATTACAAAACACATGTAGGACTCAAGTTCATAGGATGCACACATCAATCATGGCAAAAATGACAAAAGTGCAAGTTCTGATAAGAATCTGAAACTAACATCACATAGCACTCTTCTAACAGCATTTAGGGCATCAAGATGAGCTCAAAATAGAAAGATGCAATGAGATGAAATGATGTACTCGTCGAGACGAACAATTTGACATATTACACGCGCAAAACGGAGCTACGGATGCAGAGTTATGATGCGATGAAGATGCAACAAAATACTGGAATCTGGGGACTTAGTGGATAACGGGGTCAACCTCGTGGACTGGATCTGGGGCGCGGTTCCCGAGGCACGTCGGAGTTCGCCGGACCCTCGCCGGAAAAGGGCCAGAGAGGAGGAAGACGAGGCCGGGCGGACGAGGGCGGCCGGATCCGGGCGGCTCCGGCCCGGATCTAGCCGGAGGGAGGCGGCGCGACGACAGCAGCGCGGCCGGAGCTCGGCCTTGGCATGGCGGCGGCCTTCGCGCGCGACGGAGGCGGTCGGGAGCGGGCGGCGGCGGCGGAGGCTCAGGCGGCGGGCGGCCGGAGGTGAGGAGGCGGCGGCGGACGAGGAGGGAGGAGGCGGCTGCCTCGGCGGCGGGCGGAGCGCACCGGCGCGGGGTCGGCCGGCGCGGGAGGAGGCGGCGGCGCGGCGCCTTGGCGCGGCGGCGCTGGCGCCTGCCGGGCGGCGGGAGCAGCGGCGGCGGCGGGCCCCGATGGGCTCGGCGGGCTTGCCGGGCCCGAAGCGGCCTGGCGGCGGGACGCGAGGGGCCACGTGGCGCGCTCCCGTTAGACGAGGGGCGGCGGGACGTGTCCGGAGCCGGGCGGACGCAGCGTCGGCCTTGCAGAAGAGAAAACTAGGGTTAGGGGGGAATTTGACCGCGAATTTCGGAGGGGGAGGTGTTTATATAGGCATAGGGAGCTAGGAGACTCAAATGAGGTGCGGTTTTTGCCCACACGATCGTGATCGAACGACCGAGAGCGTGGAGGGGAATTTGCTGGGTTTTGGGCCACTTTGAAGGGGGTGTTGGGCTGCAAAGAGAAGGAGGCTTTTACGGTTACCCGGTTAACCGTTGGAGTATCAAACGACCTCCAAATGGCACGAAACTTGACAGGCGGTCTACCGGTGCTATACCAAGGCCGCTTGACAAACCTCGGTCCATTCCGATACCGTTTAATACCCACACACGAAAAGAGGTAAAAGGGGGCGCCGGGAGACATAGGAGTGTCAGATTGCAAAACGGACAACGGGGAAAATGTTCGGATGCATGAGACGAACACGTATGCAAAATGAGATGCACATGATGACATGATAAAATGCAACACGCAAGCAAATGACATGGCAACGACGGCGAATAACTGGAAGACACCTGGCGCATCGAATCCGGGGCGTTACACACCACTAGAGGAAAGACAACATACATCTCATCAAAATATCGAACGAATACCAAATTCACATGACTACTAATAGCAAGACTTCTCCCATGTCCTCGGGAACAAACGTAACTACTCACAAATCATATTTATGTTCATAATCAGAGGGTTATTAATATGCATAATGGATCTGAACATATGATCTTCCACCAAGTAAACCAACTAGCATCAACTACAAGGAGTAATCAACACTACTAGCAACCCACAAGTACCAATTTGAGGCTTTGGGACAAAGATTGGATACAAGAGATGAACTAGGGTTTGAGATGAGATGGTGCTGGTGAAGATGTTGATGAAGATTGGCCCCCTCCCGATGAGAGGATCGTTGGTGATGACTGATATGTCTCCAACGTATCTATAATTTTTGATTGTTCCATGCTATTATATTATCTGTTTTGGATGTTTATGGGCTTTATTAAACACTTTTATATTATTTTTGGGACTAACCTATTAACCCAGAGCCCAGTGCCAGTTTCTGTTTTTTCCCCTTGTTTAAGTATTTTGTAGAAAAAGAATATCAAACGGAGTCCAAACGGAATGAGACCTTCGGGAGAGTTATTTTTGGAACGGAAGCAATCCAGGAGACTTGGAGTACACGTCCGGGAATCAACAAGGAGAGCGAGAGGCAGGGGGCGCGCCTGCCCCCCTGGGCGCGCCCTCCACCCTCGTGGGCCCCTCGTGGCTCCCCTGACCGACTTCTTTCGCCTATATATACCCATATACCCTGAAACCATCGGGGAGCAGAATAGATCGGGAGTTCCACCGCCGCAAGCCTGTGTAGCCACGAAAAACCAATCGGGATCCTGTTCCGGCACCCTGCCGGAGGGGGAATACCTCACCGGTGGCCATCTTCATCATCCCGGCGCTCTCCATGACGAGGAGGGAGTAGTTCACCCTTGGGGCTGAGGGTATGTACCAGTAGCTATGTGTTTGATCTCTCTCTCGTGTTCTTGAGGTGATACGATCTTCATGTATCGCGAGCTTTGCTATTATAGTTGGATCTTATGATGTTTCTCCCCCTCTATTCTCTTGTAATGGATTGAGTTTTCCCTTTGAAGTTATCTTATCGGATTGAGTCTTTAAGGATTTGAGAACACTTGATGTATGTCTTGCTTGGGATACCCGTGGTGACAATGGGGTATTCTATTGATCCACTTGATGTATGTTTTGGTGATCAACTTGCGGGTTCCGCCCATGAACCTATGCATAGGGGTTGGCACACCTTTTCGTCTTGACTCTCCGGTAGAAACTTTGGGGCACTCTTTGAAGTACTTTGTGTTGGTTGAATAGATGAATCTGAGATTGTGTGATGCATATCGTATAATCATACCCGCGGATTCCTGAGGTGACATTGGAGTATCTAGGTGACATTAGGGTTTTGGTTGATTTGTGTCTTAAGGTGTTATTCTAGTATGAACTCTATGATAGATTGAACGGAAAGAATAGCTACGTGTTATTTTACTACGGACTCTTGAATAGATCGATCAGAAAGAATAACTTTGAGGTAGTTTCGTACCCTACCATAATCTCTTCGTTTGTTCTCCGCTATTAGTGACTTTGGAGTGACTCTTTGTTGCATGTTGAGGGATAGTTATATGATCCAATTATGTTATTATTGTTGAGAGAACTTGCACTAGTGAAAGTATGAACCCTAGGCCTTGTTTCAACGCATTGCAATACCGTTTACGCTCACTTTTATTATTAGTTACCTTGCTAGTTTTATATTTTCATATTACAAAAGCATATATCTACCATCCATATTGCACTTGTATCACCATCTCTTCGCCGAACTAGTGCACCTATAGAATTTACCATTGTATTGGGTGTGTTGGGGACACAAGAGACTCTTTGTTATTTGGTTGCAGGGTTGCTTGAGAGAGACCATCTTCATCCTACGCCTCCTACGGATTGATAAACCTTAGGTCATCCATTTGAGGGAAATTTGCTACTGTCCTACAAACCTCTGCACTTGGAGGCCCAACAACGTCTACAAGAAGAAGGTTGCGTAGTAGACATCAAGCTCTTTTCTGGCGCCGTTGCCGGGGAGGTGAGTGCTTGAAGGTATATCTTTAGATCTTGCAATCGAAGCTTTTAGTTTCTTGTTTTATCACTAGTTTAGTCTATAAAAGAAAACTGCAAAAAATGGAATTGAGTTTGTCTCATACGCTTCATCTTTTTAATATCTTTCATGAGTATGATGGAAAGGAAAATTGTGCCAAGAAGAAAAATGCATTAAAATGTTTGGCACTAAATCTTTGAATGATGAGCATGATTGCAATGTTGTTAGTATGAACTCCTTGAATATCTATGGTACTAATGATTATTGCACTAGTCATGATGAAAATATCTCTTATAAGCATGTCGATTTTTGTGGAGTGCATAGAGTTTGCAAATACATACCAAAAAGGGAAGATAGATTTTGTAAGAGGCACAAGTACTTAGAAACTAAATGGTTGCAAGAGAGGCTAAATGTTAGTGTTGAAAATTTAAAATATCTTAGCCATACTTGTGAACTTTGCAATGAACATGGTCATTTAAATATCAAATGCAAATTGTTTCATGATCGAATCATGTCCAAAAATTGTGATGACTGTATTTCCCTTGCACATAATAATGAACTTAGTTTTCTTATGGGTTATGAAGAAATGAAACATATAACTAACTATCTTCCAGTATTTGCCTGTGATAAACTTCTTGATTTTGATCTAGAGGAAATTTATATGTATTGTGCAGTGAATTGCATTGAAAATCCTTACATTGCCAATTACATAAAGAAAATAAAGCAAATAGAAGATGAAGAGAACACTAATGAAAGGTAAGAGACTTCCCAATATCCTCATATTATTTCTTATGATGAATCAGGTAACGAGGAGGAGCTTTCTATTCAACCAATCTCATCAATAAGGAGCTCAAAAAAGAGGGATAAACCCGCACATGATGTGAAGAAGAAAAATAAAAAATGGAGAAGCAAAGGTAAAAGGGTATCCCTCCCAAATGATGTTGCTCCTACTACTCATTGTGATGATGATAATTGGTATACTATTGGTGCTATCCATACTATTAATAATGAGAGTGATTATGCTTATGATATGAAAAGGCCCAAGCTTGGGGATGCTATGTTTGATGAGGATGACACATTTGAGAATATATTTGCTGCAATTAATGTTTGTCCCAAGCTTGGGGATGCTACGTTTAATGAAAGTGGGTTTGGATAGCATGCCTCCTACTTATGATGATTATATTGATGAAAGTGGGTTTGGAAGTGTGTCAACTTTAGGAAGTAATGATCCCACTATTTTGGAGGATGTTGAATCCTATTGTGATAATTATGAAAGTGGATTTGGAGAGGTCATGACTTTATTTAGTGATGAATCCACTATTTCGGAAGAGGCTTCAATTGATTATGATGAGAACAAAGTTGCTACTTATGACGATTATTGTGATGATACTTATGCTATAAAAAGTAGTGATGATTATATTTATAAAACTTGTCATGATTATGGTTACCCTTTTTCTGAACATATTACTCTTTTAATATGCAAACAATTTATAGTATTTGAGTTTCTTATGATACTCCCACTATTCCGAATGAGAAGAATTTTGCTTGCGTGGAGAGTAGTAAAATTTTTATGCTTGTAGATCATGAAAAGAATGCTTTAGGTGTTGGTCATATTGTTGAATTCATTCATGATGCTACTGAAAGTATTATGAGGTAGAAATGTATGCTTGTAGGAATTGCAATAATATCAAGTTTCCTCTCTATGTGCTTAAAATCTTGAAGTTATGCTTGTTTTACCTTCCTATGCAAGTTGATTCTTGTTCCCATAAGTTGTTTGCTCACAAAATCCCTATGCATAGGAAGTGGGTTAGACTTAAATGTGCTAGTCATTTTCTTCATGATGCTCTCTTTATGTTTCAATTCTTATCTTTTATAGGAGCATCATTGAAATCATCATGCCTAGCTAGGGGCGTTAAACGATAGCGCTTGCTGGGAGGCAACCCAATTTTATTTTAGTTTCTTGCTTTTTGGTTCTGTTTAGGAATAAATAATACATCTAGCTTCTGTTTAGATGTGGTTTTTTGTTTTAATTAGTATTTGTGCCAAGTAGAACCTTTGGGAAGACTTGGGTGAAGTCTTTATGATCATGCTGTAAAAAACAGAAACTTTAGCACTCACGAGATTAGATAAAACTTTTTACTGGAGAGTGATATTTAGTTGATTCTTTTTGCAGATGATTACTAGACAAATTCATCAGGTCCACCAATTTATTTTAGAATTTTTTGAGTTACAGAAGTATTCGAATGATACAGATTACTACAGATTGTTCTGTTTTTCACAGATTCTGTTTTTCGTGTGTTGTTTGCTTATTTTGATGAATCTATGGCTAGTAAAATAGTTTATAAACCATGTAGAAGCTGGAATACAGTAGGTTTAACACCAATATAAATAAATAATTAGTTCATTACAGTACCTTGAAGTGGTGTTTTGTTTTCTTTCCCTAACGGAGCTCACGAGATTTTCTGTTAAGTTTTGTGTTGGGAAGTTTTCAAGTTTTTGGTAAAAGATTTGATAGATTATGGAACAAGGAGTGGCAAGAGCCTAAGCTTCGGGATGACCATGGCACCCCCAAGATAATCTAAGGACACCAAAAATCCAAAGCTTGGGGATGCCCCGGAAGGCATCCCCTCTTTCGTCTACTTCCATCGGTAACTTTACTTGGAGCTATATTTTTATTCACCACATGATATGTGTTTTGCTTGGAGCGTCTTGTATGATTTGAGTCTTTGCTTTTTTATTTTACCACAATCATCTTTGTTGTACACACCTTTTGAGAGAGACACACATGATTCGGAATTTATTAGAATACTCTATGCGCTTCGCTTATATCTTTTGAGCTATATAGTTTTTGCTCTAGTGCTTCACTTATATCTTTTAGAGCACGGCGGTGGTTTTGTTTTATAGAAACTATTATTCTCTCATGCTTCACTTATATTATTTTGAGAGTCTTAAACAGCATGGTAATTTTCTTAAATTGGGAAATTAATCCTAATATGCTAAGTATTCAAGACTAGTAAAAACTTTCTTATGAGTGTGCTGAATACTAAGAGAAGTTTGATGCTTGATGATTGTTTTGAGATATGGAGGTAGTGATATTAAAGTTGTGCTAGTTGTAGTTGTGAAATTGAGAAATACTTGTGTTGAAGTTTGCAAGTCCCGTAGCATGCACGTATGGTAAACTTTATGTAACAAATTTGAAACATGAGGTGTTCTTTGATTGTCTTCCTTATGAGTGGCGGTCGGGGACGGCGATGGTCTTTTCCTACCAATCTATCCCCTAGGAGCATGCGGCGTAGTGCTTGGTTTTGATGACTTGTAGATTTTTGCAATAAGTATGTGAGTTCTTTATGACTAATGTTGAGTCCATGGATTATCGCACTCTTACCCTTCCATCATTGCTAGCCTCTTGATGCAGTGCATTGCCCTTTCTCACATTGAAAGTTGGTGCAAACTTCGCCGGTGCATCCAAACCCCGTGATATGATACGCTCTGTCACACATACACCTCCTTATATCTTCCTCAAAACAGCCACCATACCTACCTATTATGGCATTTCCATAGCCATTCCGGGATATATTGCCATGCAACTTTCCATCGTTCCATTTATCATGACACATTCATCATTGTCATATTGCTTTGCATGATCATGTAGTTGACATTGTATTTGTGGCAAAGCCACCGTTCATAATTTTTCATACATGTCACTCTTGATTCATTGCCTATCCCGGTATACCGCCGGAGGCATTCATATAGAGTCATACTTTGTTCTAGTATCGATTTTGTAATCATTGAGTTGTAAATAAATAGAAGTGTGATGATCATCATTCATAGAGCATTGTCCCAATAAAAAAGAGAGAGAGAGAAAGGCCAAATAAAAAAAGGGAAGCCCAAAAAAAAAGAGAGAAAATAAAAAGGGACAATGCTACTATCCTTTTTTCCACACTTGTGCTTCAAAGTAGCACCATGATTTTCATGATAGAGAGTCTCTTGTTTTGTCACTTTCATATACTAGTGGGAATTTTTCATTATAGAACTTGGCTTTTATATTCCAACGATGGGCTTCCTCAAATGCCCTAGGTCTTCGCGAGCAAGCAAGTTGGATGCACACCCTCCTAGTTTCTTTTGTTGATCTTTCATGCATTTATAGCTCTAGTGCATCTCTTGCATGGCAATCCCTACTCCTTGCGTTAACATCAATCGATGGGCATCTCCATAGCCCATTGATTAGACGCGTTGATGTGAGACTTTCTCCTTTTTTTGTCTTCTCCACATAACCCCCATCATTATATTCTATTCCACACATAGTTTTATATCCATGGCTCAAGCTCATGTATTGCGTGAAGGTTGAAAAAGTTTGAGATTACTAAAGTATGAAACAATTGCTTGGCTTGTCATCGGGGTTGTGCATGATGAGAGCATTCCTGTGTGACGAAAATGGAGCATGACTAAACTATATGATTTTGTAGGGATGAACTTTCTTTGGCCATGTTATTTTGAGAAGACATAATTGCTTAGTTAGTATGCTTGAAGTATTATTGCTTTTATGTCAATATTAAACTTTTATCTTGAATCTTTTGGATCTGGATATTCATACCACAATTAAGAGGGTTACATTAAAAAATTATGCCAAGTAGCATTCCGCATCAAAAATTCTGTTTTTATCATTTACCTACTCGAGGACGAGCAGGAATTAAGCTTGGGGATGCTTGATACGTCTCCAACGTATCTATAATTTTTGATTGCTTCATGCTATATTATATTCTATTTTGGATGATTAATGGGCTTTGTTATACACTTTTATATTATTTTTGGGACTAACCTATTAACCGGAGGCCCAGCCCAAATTGTTATTTTTTGCCTATTTCAGAGTTTTGCAGTAAAAGAATATCAAACGGAGTCCAAACGGAATGAAACCTTCGGGAACGTGATTTTCGAAACAAATGTGATCCAGAGGACTTGGAGTCTACGTTAAGAAATCAACCAGGAGAGCACAAGGCAGGGGGGCGCGCCTACCCCCCTGGGCGCACCCTCCACCCTCGTGGGGCCCACGTTGCTCCACCAGCATACTTCTTCCTCTCTACATACCCCCAAACCAACAGAAGCATCCACAAAAACCTAATTCCACCGCCGCAACCTTCTGTACCCGTGAGATCCCATCTTGGGGCCTTTTCCGGCGTCCCGCCGGAGGGGGCATTGATCACGGAGGGCTTCTACATCAACACCATAGCCTCTCCGATGATGTGTGAGTAGTTTACCTCAGACCTTCGGGTCCATAGTTATTAGCTAGATGGCTTCTTCTCTCTCTTTGGATCTCAATACAAAGTTCTCCATGATTCTCGTGGAGAACTATTCGATGTAATCTTCTTTTGTGGTGTGCTTGTTGAGATCGATGAATTGTGGGTTTATGATCAAGTTTATCTATGAACAATATTTGAATCTTATCTGAATACTTTTATGTATGATTGGTTATCTTTGCAAGTCTCTTCGTATTATCAGTTTGGTTTGGCCTACTAGATTGATCTTTCTTGCAATGGGAGAAGTGCTTAGCTTTGGGTTCAATCTTGCGGTGTCCTTTCCCAGTGACAGGAGGGGCAGCAAGGCACGTATTGTATTGTTGCCATCGAGGATAACAAGATGGGGTTTATATCATATTGCATGAGTTTATCCCTCTGCATCATGTCATCTTATTTAAAGCATTACTCTGTTCTTTTGAACTTAATACTCTAGATGCATGCTGGATAGCGGTCGATGTGTGGAGTAATAGTAGTAGATGCAGGCGAGAGTCGGTCTACTTGTCACAGACATGATGCCTATATACATGATCATACCTAGATATTCTCATAACTATGCTCAATTCTATCAATTGCTCAACAGTAATTTGTTCACCCACCGTAATACTTATGCTCTTGGGAGAAGCCACTAGTGAAACATATGGCCCCCGGGTCTATTTTCCATCATATTAATCTTCCAACACTTAGCTATTTTTATTGCCTTTTATTTTACTTTGCATCTTTATTATAAAAATACCAAAAATAATATCTTATCATATCTATCAGATCTCACTTTCGTAAGTGATCGTGAAGGGATTGACAACCCCTTTATTGCGTTGGTTGCAAGGTTTTTATTTGTTTGTGTAGGTGCGAGGGACTTGAGCGTGGCCTCCTACTGGATTGATACCTTGGTTCTCAAAAACTGAGGGAAATACTTACGCTACTTTACTGCATCACCCTTTCCTCTTCACGGGAAAACCAACGCAGTGCTCAAGAGGTAGCAGCGGTCTCTTCGCCCGACGTCACCGAGGAAGCTGACGACCATTACTGGCGGCAGGCACTCAAGCAGCGGGCTAGAGTATGCGGGCATGTCTCGGCTGCCGGCTACGACATTGAGGTCATCGATAACGACAGCCTGAGGAGGGCTATGTCATAGGTTAAGTGGCCCACCCCCAACCCCTCGGGTTCAATCGCCGTCGATCTTATCCATTGCCCCGCCGCTGATATCCTCTGGCTCGCTGGCAACAATTTGGCATTCTACATCGCCATCGAGCCCCTTTTGTCATTTCTGAAGGACACGTTCTGCAACACTGGCTTGGGATCCACAGCTTCCGAGTCAGACCTCATCGATGGCGACCACGAGGAGGCACCCTCTGGTTCTTCAAGGAAAGAGCCCATCTGCTCTTCAGGGGAAAGCGCCCGTGTGCGACATCAGGGAGGGCACCCTATAGTCGTGCTCTTCCGAGGGGAAGGAGCCCATCTGCGACAACATGGAGCGCATCCAGGGTCCGTGCTCTTCCCACAGGAACGAGCCCATCTGTGACAAGTGAGGAAACCCATGATTTGTTTAGCCGTGCCTCTTCACAGGGGGAAACCCATGATTTGTTTTGTCGAGTCCCTTTTGTAGTGTAGTGAGAATATGTCCAGTTTTAATTGCTATATCTGGCTGTTTGCAGTAGGCCTTGTTTATTTCAGTTGTTCACAATGTGATGCTCTATATGTGCAATTATTTACTATGCAGTACATTTCATCAATCCAGTTTTAAACATACCGATAGGAATGCATATATTTGCTTGCTGTTAAGCCTGTTATAGCTAGCATATGCCTCTTTTAAAGTTTTTTTTATTGTTCGGTTGTTTGTAGTTAGCGTATGTCTAGTTTCAAATGCTATATTTGGTTGTTTGTAGTATGCCTTGTTTATTCCAGTTATTCACAACGTGATGTTCTATATGTGCAAGTATGCACTGTGCAGTTCAATTTCATCAGTACCAGTTTCAACAATACCACTACGAATGACTACATTTGGTTGTTGCATCTTGTAGTTAACACGCCTTTTCATTTTTATTTAACAATAACCAGTGTACTTAGACCGGCACAATACCAGTTTGAATGACCATGTTTGCTTGTTGTTCAATGTTAGGCCTGTTGTAGTTAGCACACCTTTCCACTTGTTTTGCTTTACTAGCGTGCTTAAACCTGCACACTGAAGCTATCTTTTGGAGATTATTTTGTCTGCCATGGATAATTTTGGTTGATGTTTAGCCTGTTGTGCTTAACATGCTTCTCGATGTACCTACACAGGACAATTTTGGGAGCATTGCTGTTTTCCATCGAGGTTAGTATTATCCATGGCTTATACCTGCTCCTTTATTCGGGATATCGATAGCTGGTACCATATAGGTCGGCGGCTGATAAGGGACTAATCGGTGAATATGACTTTTAACTGAATATATCTGCAACCCATTTATCGTTAGGTTAACTAGGGCCATATGTAATATATCTGAGGCTACATAGCAACATGCACTGTACTTAATGTCTAAATATGCAATCCTAGGCTACATAGCAACAAGGAAGAGTGTTACATTAATGTTCTAATGATGTCTAGATATACATAGAAGAGCAGCAGCAACAACAACAACAACAACAACAACAACAACAACAACAACACAACCGTGTTCGGATACTCAACTTAGCTAGAGGTTAGAATTAGTTTCTAGCTCATGACTAACCCTGAACTAACTCCATCCAAAGAGTTGTTTGGATGGTAGGGTTAGATTGACAATAAATGCACTGGGAGAACTAGCTCCAATTAGCACCTCTTGGGTTGGATTGTTTTTTTGGATGGGTTATAGATGCAACTAGCTCAAACTAGCCCTCGTGTTTAGATATAATTTTGGGCTATTTGAGCCCGAACTAGCTCAAACTAACTGTAACCCATGGATACAACAACAATTAATCAATCGATAATTTGTAAGAATGCACTAAAATCCTTCCGGCCCATAATATAAGATGTTAATTCATCTAATATGTGAGTATATTGGATGTTATAAGATACTCCCTCCGTTCCTAAATATTTATCCTTTTAGAGATTTCAAATGGACTACCACATACATATGTATATAGACATATTATAAAAGTGTGATGTACTACATCATTGTGCAATTGTTGTTTAGCTTCTAATATTAACTTGGTGCTTTTAGGTACACATGTCATTGGTAAAGATCCGCGCTTCGACCCTTTCTGCGTATGGGGCAATGAGATATCAATGAACCTGCATCAAGTGAGGAAGCTGATAAAGATTGTTAGTAAAATGGGACCAAAGATGGCAACTAAACTATTTGTTTACACTTTATCCAAGACAACACGAACTGCAGGATGATAAGTAAGAACTCTGCAGCCTTCTTTTTACTGCCCATAATGAGTTGTGTTAGATGACAATGTCTGAATCTTTTTCCTTTGCAGTGGTTGCCAAAGCAGTTTACTCAAGATTACCTCTCAAACTACATGATTGGTGGGCATGCAAAGGTTAAAGTATTTCTACCAGAACACGATGATATCTAGATGTTTTCATGAACCGTGAAGGATGGGCGGTCGGCCATCACAAGGGGTTGGACTAGAATCGTGCGTGCCTTCTACATGGAGGAGGGCACAATATGGGCATTCCGCTTCACCTTATTCAGCAACCAGAATATATTTCGCCTCTTTCGTTACCGTCTTTAATAGTACAAGTATACAACTGTGGTTCATCATTCTTTATTTGGTTCTTATGTAATTCTTGAACATATGTACCTATGAATCGAATAATGCATTGGTTGTTTGAACCTGATGGATATGAATAAAGCTGTAGCATACATTCAAATTGAAATTCAAATTCAAATCCGGTACAATTTGAAAAAGTAGCAATTAAATTATGGTGAAATTACACTCACCGGGTTGTTACGGCACACACGGTTGGTAAAACACAAACGTTTGCGATATGCATCACAATCCGAGACGGTTCACAGAGAGGAAACATGTGCAAGCATGCACACAGTTGTCGTTTGCAAAGCGTATGCAATGTCAGACAATATCACAAACGGTGCGGGCAAACTAAACGTTTGTGTTAGTTGCCTTATCGTACACGATTCGCAACCATGAACTGTTTCTGATGAAGTAGGCATCGTAAATGTTGCACCACAGTATAGCGTGTGCGATAATTGTCGTGTACGACGATGTTACGACAGTCCGACGCTTCGTAATCCTGTCCGACACTTCGTAATCCTGTCCGACACTCGTATGACGATTAGCTAATCTTCTTAACAGTGAACCGTTTGCGATGGGCCGCGCATCATACACGTTCTATAATAGTGAACCGTTTGTGACGGGCCGCACATCGTAAACGTAGCACCACAGAATACTGACTGCGATGGCAATGCGAGAAAAAACTAGTAGGAGTACTGTAGGGGCCCTATCCCCGACGGTTTTTGGGTCGTGTGGGAAGGACCCCCCTATCGCCCACACTCACTTGGCGACGGTTCCAAATTCCATCGCGAAAAGGGGTTAAAAACCGTTTGTATAGCACCGACGTGCACCAATGTATGAGTTTGGTCTTCATTTGAAACAATGTGGAATAGTTTCGCAACTCACGCCACCTGGAACACCACAGCGTTACGGTGTGTCCGAACGTCGTAAGCGTACTTTATTAGATGTGGTGCGATCTATGATATCTCTTACTGATTTACCGCTATTGTTTCGGGGTTATGCTTTAGAGACGGCTGCATTCACGTTAAATAGGGTACCATCTAAATCCGTTGAGACGACACCATGTGAACTGTGGTTTGGCAAGAAACCTAAACTGTCGTTTCTTAAAGTTTGGGGCTGCGATGCTTATGTGAAAAAGCTTCAACCAGATAAGCTCGAACCCAAATCGGAGAAATGTGTCTTCATAGGATACCCAAAGAAGACTGTTGGGTACACCTTCTATAACAGATCCGAAGGCAAGATATTCGTTGCTAAGAATGTATCCTTTCTAGAAAAGTTTCTCTCAAAAGAAGTGAGTGGAAGGAAAGTAGAACTTGATGAGATAATTGTACCTTCTCCCGAATTGGAAAGTAGTTCATCACAGAAATCAGTTTCAGTGATTCCTACACCAATTAGTGAGGAAGCTAATGATGATGATCATGAAACTTCAGATCAAGTTACTACCGAACCTCATAGGTCAACCATTTTACGATCCGCACCAGAGTGATACGGTAATCCTGTTCTGGAGGTCATGTTACTTGACCATGACGAACCTACGAACTATGAGGAAGCGATGATGAGCCCAGATTCCGCGAAATGGCTTGAGGCCATGAAATCTGAGATGGGATCCATGTATGAGAACAAAGTGTGGACTTTAGACTTGCCCGATGATCGGCAAACCATAGAGAATAAATGGATCTTCAAGAAGAAGACTGACGCTGATGAAAATGTTACTGTCTACAAAGCTCGACTTGTTGCGAAAGGTTTTTGACAAGTTCAAGGAGTTGACTACGATGAGACCTTCTCACCCGTAGTGATGCTTAAGTCTGTCTGAATCATGTTAGCAATTGCCGCATTTTATGATTATGAAATTTGGCAAATGGATGTCAAAACTGCATTCCTTAATGGATATCTTAAGGAAGAGTTGTATATGATGCTAACAAAGTGTGCAAGCTCCAGCGATCCATTTATGGACTGGTGCAAGCCTCTTGGAGTTGGAATATACGCTTTGATAGTGTGATCAAAGCATATGGTTTTATCTGAGACTTTTGGAGAAGCTTTGTATTTACAAGAAAGTGAGTGGGAGCTCTGTAGCATTTCTAATATTATATGTAGATGACATATTGTTGATTGGAAATAATACATAATCTCTGAATAGCATAAAAGGATACTTGAATAAGAATTTTTCAATGAAAGACCTCGGTGAAGCTGCTTATATATTGGGCATCAAGATCTATAGGGATAGATCAAGACGCTTAATTGGACTTTCACAAAGCACATACCTTGATAAAGTTTTGAAGAAGTTCAAAATGGATTAGTCAAAGAAAGGGTTCTTGCCTGTGTTACAAGGTGTGAAATTGAGTCAGACTCAATGCCCGACCATTGTAGAAGATAGAGAGAAAATGAAAGTCATTCCCTATGCCTTAGCCATAGGTTCTATCATGTATGCAATGCTGTGTACCAGACCTGATGTGTGCCTTGCTATAAGTTTAGCAGGGAGGTACCAAAGTAATCCAGGAGTGGATCATTGGACAATGGTCAAGAACATCCTGAAATACCTGAAAATGACTAAGGATATGTGTCGGTGTCAAAACCGGCGGATCTTGGGTAGGGGGTCCCGAACTGTGCGTCTAGGCGGATGGTAACATGAGACAAGGGACACGATGTTTTACCCAGGTTCGGGCCCTCTTGATGGAGGTAAAACCCTACGTCCTGCTCGATTGATATTGATATTGTGGATGTTTACAAGAGTGGATCTACCACGAGATCAAGGAGGCTAAACCCTAGAAGCTAGCCTATGGTATGATTGTAAGGGTTGTTGATGTTGTGTCCTATGGACTAGAGCCATCCGGTTTATATAGACACCGGAGAGGGCTAGGGTTACATAGAGTCGGTTACAATGGTAGGAGATCTACATATCTGTATCGCCAAGCTTGCCTTCCACGCCAAGGAAAGTCCCATCCGGACAAGGGGCGAAGTTTTCAATCTTGTATCTTCATAGTCTTGGAGTCCGGTTGATGATGATAGTCCGGCCGATGATGGTAGTCCGGCCATCCGGACACCCCCTAATCCGGGACTCCCTCAGTAGCCCCCGAACCAGGCTTCAATGACGATAAGTCCAAACATGCGTGTAGTCTTGGCGTTGCAAGGCGGGTTCTCCTTCAAGTTCTACGTACCTGCCGAACAGTGTCCAGCTTCCTCATCAATGTTGTGCGTCTTGGCTTCCACGCCCAATAATGGCCTTCTTCCACGCGTCGCGCGAACGTGAAAAGCCAGGGTGTCTTTTATGTTTTACCCCCTAGTTGTGCGAATAATCTGCCTATAAGGGAGGCAAGAATCCAGATCCAAATCACCATCTCCCTCTCGCAAATACTCATCGGAGCGCTTTCGACCAAGAATCCATTCCATCATTGACCGTCAACGCGGCTCCTCTTCTCGCGCTCCCGGCCCTTTTCCAGGAGATTGGAGGAGATGCTCTGTTCCGCACTTGAGTGATGAAGCTCCAAGTGGGGATATCTTCCTCCGGCCTTCATGGTTCCGGTTCGAGCCGGGCTAGCCACCTACAAAGGTGGGAAGCAAGCGGAGGTTACCCCAAATCCCAACAAAGGGAGCGGGTATGCTTCGTCCCCTATCGATAAGGGGCTCGGATTTCCTATACACCCATTCCTCCGCGGGCTCACGGAGTTCTACGGACTCGGCTTGATCACCTCACGCCCGCCTCAATCCTGCATATTGCGGGTTACGTAGCTCTTTTGAGCTATTCACGGGTGTCTAGCCCCACTTGGCGCTGTGGAAGAGGTTGTTCGCCTTGTACCCCTCTCACGAGGGGTCCATATACCAAGTGGGCGGCGCGAAATATGGCGCATTGCGGGACGGATATCCATCCGGAACCCCTAAGAAAGCGCCCAAGGCGGCCTTGAATGGTTTTATATAGCAGGCGCTCCGCTGCGGCCACTGTCGGATCGGCCTCCCGGAGTTCAGCAATGCTCCTCTGAAGAAACGCCTTAGTTGGCGTCCGCGGAGCCCCCAACTGGAGGAAGACAAGAGCGTCCATTATTTGATGGGCCGAATAAGGTTACTGGCCCATGCCGGGTTGACCATGATCAGAGTCATGGCAACATGCATTATGCGGAGGGTGCAGCCACTACAATACAGGGGTCACCCCATGTGGGATTTCAACGGGGAGGACGATGCCACCCGTCATGGCATAAAGGGCGGATTCGCCGAAGACACAGTGACGATCTGTCCGGCCTGTATAAGGGGAGAAGGAGGATTTCCTTCGGACGAACCCGTTAAATGGGTTCTCCATGAATAATCCCCGGCCTTGGGTAAGCGAACACTCTGCGTGTCCGACCCGTGCCTTTTGAAACTTAAGTTTCTTATATTGTGTTCTTCTTCGACGCAGAACTGCGCCGAACCGTGGAGGGCATGCTAAGTCCGGCTCCGCAGCCCGAGGATCGAGAGATCCTGGATCCGGCCTCCAAGAGGATCCGGACATAAAGGTGGAGCTAATCGACGGGTGTTCCACCAGCTCGGCATGTTCAATGCTTTAGTCGCCATCACGGCCGACTATCCGGACTATATCCGGCTTCCCGGTGATTGCGGCGAAGCCCCGACACCGTCATTCCTTCCTTGCTTATTTCGACCACCGTATACGATGGCGCTGTGCGAGGCGCCCTAGGGCGAGAAGCCGAGCTCGGTGGCTGACCAACAAGGGCGATTCGGACCGAGAGGCGGAAGAGGAGCGCGGCGCGATGAAACGTCGCCGCAAAGGTGTAGCTCACAATTCAGTATTTAAACAACGCCTAGGAAGCGTTTGAGTGCTCATGACTTTTATAGGGAAAAAAGCGCCCGCGGATCTGCGGCGTGGAAGTTGTCAATCCAACCTCTACCACCGGGCTCCCCTTTTGGTCGAGGGGGAGGCGGCGCAAAGCGCGGCCGGACGTTCCTCCGACGGAGGATGCCGACAGATCGTCCGCCACCAAGTGCGAGGTGGAGAGTGCCCTGAATCACAAAGCGCCACGACAGTATTCGTGGCGTGCTTCTCCCGAGGCGTTGAATGCCTTTAACACGGGGACGCGCACCTTCGTGCTGCTCAAGATGGTTTTATCGAGCCACGGAGCAAGTATGTAAAAGACATATCTGGTAAGAGAATTTAATAGTTATATATGCCAATGGCCCGAGACTTAAAGTAGTTACATTAACTGATTTAAGGATCATATGAAACGAGGATCTTACCGAGAAGAATACCCAATGTCTCGGGAGCTGCAAGAGTGCAAGGCCCAACTCGAGGCCGCACTTTACAAGCGTTGGAGGAAACGCGAGGACCTCTCACAGTAACGCATTATTTTAGAAAGATAAGTAGCGTTTGGCCTTTGCGCAAGCCCGAAAGAAAAATGACGTTGCGGTGCTGCCGGACAAGATCCGGACAGTAAGAACTTCTGCGCCAACTAAAGGCGGCGAGAGGTGCTGCATAAGGTGCAGACATGAAAGGAACAAGCTCCAGGATGCCCATGCCCAGCTTGGAGAAGAGCTGAAAGGCGTTCGCCGAGTGTCGGGCTCCGTTAAGGAGAATCAGCGGCGTCGCGGCATATATAGTAAGTGCTCGGCGAACTCCTTTGAAAAGAAGAGTTCGCGAGGAAGCCAATTTGATGAATATGTATGCAGGTATGCTCACAGGTCGCTCTGGAGGAGATGCCCGTATCAGCGGGTGATCAACTTCAATTGTTGCAACCGATCGAACGAAGTTCGGCAGGCAATGAGCGGCGTCATCAAGCGTTATGGCCAGCCTTCTCCTTACCCGAGGGTCTTGGGAGCTTGCGGAGAAGCTGCAGGAGGCGTGGCGCTTCCATTTATGGAAGATTTCGCCTGCCGCCAAGGTGCCGAGGAGGCTGGGCCATGTTAAAGACGCGTACAAGAAGGCGGATCCCAACCACATGGTCAAGTCGGACTGTGGGGCCCGATGGGAAGGAGATCCTGTGAGTTTAGTATACGCCAAGTGGAGTTGGCTGCTAAATTTTCCCAACAGACTGTAAATTAGACAACTTTGTTAGACGGGATTGAGGAAGAATACAATCGGTCGATTTGACAATGTATTATAAAATGACATATAAGATGCCTTCTAGCCGGATTGTAGATTGTTTGTCTTTGCCGACCTTTTTCGCTTCGACCTCGGGACCCTAGAGTCCGGAGTGTGTCTCGAATACCTTCTCGGTTATGAAACAACCGGGTATGCATGGAGACCAGCGTAGGGGTCATCGGTGCTTTATCGGACAAGTGCCCAACTAGTTATGTTATATTACATGGGTAGTAAGAAACATCTTCCAGGAGAATAGTTCCGTTAAGGGTTCCTTTCCTCTGGGGTGGCATGCCCTAAAGTGCATGTCGGATCATAAAAAGCGTAAAAACATCTGGGGCAGATAAATAAGTGGATAAAAATCATCTTTTAAGTCACCAATCGAATATTCCCTTAAGAACGCTAGCTTTCGGCTTCACCCGGTCTGAGGTACACGTCCGGCTGACCGCAAGAATAATCGCAGAGGTGCTCCTTTACCTCCTAGCCGAACAATCGGGAATGTAGGGGTAAGCACAGAGCCAGCAACCCAGCTTGGCCAAAACTTAAGTCATATCGATGCATATAATGGTGAATAAAAGGTACATGTGGAGGCTTGACACATGTGCCGGGCATGAAGCCCGTGATAATTAAGCTTCGGTAAAGAAGCCCCGTGTATAATGAGTGCGGATAGCACATCAAATGCGCGTGAACGTTGCGCAAGTAGGCCCTTTTAAGGCTTGGATGAATAGGGTTGAGAAGAAAAAGATAAACAAAAGGCAGCTGAGAGAAAAAAAAATTTGGACGGGGGGAAAGGGACGAACTCTTAGTCCGGCGCTAGGCATAGAATCGTCGGAGGCGGGCTGCGTTCCATGGGTTCGGCTCGAGGCGGTTATCCGATGCATTTCATAAACGGTGCGCCCGCGGTCGAGGACTTGATCGATGATGAAGGGGCCTTCCCATTTGGGCTTGAGCTTGTCCTTTTCTTGTCCAAGCAGCGAGAACCAGTTCGCCGACGTTGTAAGTCTTGGCCCGCACTTCTACGCTTTGATATCTTCGAGCCTGCTGCTGATATAATGCGGAACGAGCCTTGGCGACGTCGCGCTCTTCCTCCAATGCGTCCAAGTTGTCCCGCCGATCCAACTCGGCTTCTCTTTCTTCGTACATGCGCACTCGAGGTGAGTCATGAATGATGTCGCAGGGCAAAACTGCTTCTGCGTCGTATACCATAAAAAATGGTGTGAATCCGGTAGTACGGTTAGGCGTTGTCCGCAGCCCCCCAGTACGGAGTCGAGCTCCTCTACCCAAAGTCGTGTCGATTTCGTGAGGACCGCACTAGTCCGGGTTTGATGCCGCTCATTATTAGACCATTTGCTCGTTCCACTTGACCGTTGGTTTGAGGATGATAGATGAAGCGTAATCGAGCTTGATGCCCATATTTTTGCACCATGATTTAACCTCATCGGCGGTGAAGTTCGTGCCGTTATCGGTGATGATCTTTGTGGGGACACCATAACGGTATACTACCCCGGATATAAAGTCTATCACTGGTCCGGACTCGCCGTTTTAAGCGGCTTGGCCTCTATCCATTTGGTGAATTTATCCACCATGACCAATAGGTACCTTTGCTTGTGGGTTCCCCCTTTAAGTGGTCCAACCATGTCAAGCCCCAGGACATGACGGCCGGTAATGGGTATAGTTTTGAGGCGGTGGGTGGCATATGGCTCGATTAGCAAAGAGGCGACAACCGATGCATCTTTGGACTAAGTCACGAGCATCTGCTCGGGCCGTCGGCCGATAAAATCCTGTCTGGAATGCCTTTCCTACAAGGGCCCGAGCTGCGGCGTGGTGTCCGCCTAGTCGGCATGAATTTCAGCCAGGAGGTTTCGCCCTTCCTCTCCGGAGATACACCTTTGAAGGACTCCGGTTGTGCTTTTCTTATAAAGTTCTTCCTCATAGACCTTGTAGGCTTTAGATCGCCGGACAATGCAGCGGGCCTCATTTTGGTCTTCGGGAAGCTCCTGCCTAAGAAAGTAGGCGAGGAATGGTTCTGTCCACGGGGCAATTACTACCATTATGTCGTGGGCGGAAGGTGTTATGTCATCGGCTGAATCGCCGGTTGGTGCGGTTTGTTCCTGTTTGTTAGTTCCGGACTCCTCTTCCCATAGTACGGATGGCTTGAAGAGCCGTTCGGGAAGATGTTAGGAGGACAGCGTCGCGTTTTGTGCCAATGCGTGCAAGATCGTCGGCTGCTTGGTTATTATCCTGCCACGTGATGGAATTCAAGTCCTTGAACCGGTGACATTTTTAGGACAGCGTTGCGATATGCTGCCATTTTCGGATCTTTGGTGTCAAAGTCTCCGTTTATTTGGGATATTGCGAGGTTTGAATCCCCGCGCACCTCTAGGCGTTGAATGCCCATGGAGATTGCCATCCGGAGACCATGTAAAAGGGCCTCGATTCGCTGCGTTGTTGGAGTCCGTGTACATTATCTGAAATGCGATTGGACTTTGTCCCGGTCGGGACGTCAATACGACGCCAGCTCCCAATCCGGCTAACATTTTAGAGCCGTCGAAGTGCATAATCCAATTGGAGTATGTGCCGTACTCTTTAGGGAGTTCGGCTTCGGTCCATTCAGTGACAAAGTCAGCCAAAACTTGTGACTTTATAGCTCGCCGAGGTTTGTAAGATATATCAAATGGTAAGAGCTCAATGGCCCATTTTGCAATCGTTAAGTGGTACTTCAGAGGCCACTGTTATCGAACACTCTTGAAAGTAGTGTCGAGACTTCCGGATGCCATGAACACCGCGTATGCTATCTTACGATAGTGCGGGTAACGGACTTGTAGGGGTTAACACGGTGGATACGTAGTATACTGGTTTTTGAAGAGGGAATTTATGCCCTTCTTCTCTCGTTCGACGATTTAGTATCTGCGCTTACAACTTGATGCGTTGCTGCGATGTATAACAACATTGGTTCGCCCGGGTTGGCGCAGCCAGACCGGATTTGTTGCCAATATGGCCTTTATTTCTTCGAGTCCCAAGAAGTGGCGGCATCCGTCCACTCGAAGTGTTGGGCGCCTAAGGAGGCGATAGAGGGTAATGCCTTTTCTCCTAGGCGGGAGATAAAGCGGCTTAGATCCGCCACGCATCCAAATCAATTTTGTATTTGCTTGAGGTCTTTTGGGATATCTAGCTGTGGCGAGCTCGGATTTTGGCTGGGTTTGCTTCAATTCCTCTACGGATACGATGAAGCCCAGCAGCTTTCCGGTTGATGACGCCAAGACGCATTTTTCAGATTCAGCTTGATGTCATATGCTCGAGGTTGTCGAATGTGAGCCTCAAGTCATCTACTAGAGTTTCGACGTGTTTAGTTTTGACGACCACGCCGCTCACGTATGCCTCTCTTGTTTTGCCGATCTGGGTAGCGGACATGTACGAATCATGCGTTGATATGTTGCGCCGGCGTTTTTAAGTCCGATGGGCATTGTGTTGAAGCAGAATGGTCCATATGGAGTAATGAATGCCGTTGCGGCTTGATCCGCTTCTGCCATCTTGATTTGATGATAGCCGGAGTATGCGTCCAGGAAGCACAATGAATCGTGCCCTGCAGTGGCATCGATGATTTGGTCGATGCGGGGGAGGGGGAAGGGATCCTTTGGGCAGGCTTTATTTAGGTCTTTGAAATCGACGCATAGGCGCCAGGATTTGTCCTTCTTTGGTACCATTACCAGGTTTGCTAGCCAATCCGGATGTTTGATGTCTCTGATGAATCCGGCTTCCAATAGTTTGGCTAGCTCTTCTCCCATTGCCTGTCTTTTGGGTTCGGAAAATCATCGAAGAGCCTGTTTAAGCGGCTTGAATCCTTTAGGATGTTTAGGCTGTGTTTCGCCAATCTGCGTGGGATTCCGGGCATATCCGAGGGTGCCTGCAAAATGTCCCAATTTTCGAAGGAATTCTCGCAAAGTCTGGCGTCTACATCGTGGTTCAATTGTGCCCGATGGAGGCCGTCTTTGTAGGGTCCGTTGGGTGGACCTGGAATTTTACTATTTCATCTGCTGGTTTAAAGGAGGTGGACTTGGATCTCTTATCGAGTATCACATCGTCCCTATTCACCGTGGGCGTGGTGCGGTGAGTTCCTCTGCCGCTAGGGCTTGGATAGTGCCTCTAAGGCTAATCGGCTGTCTTGTTTTCGGTAGCGAGTGCTATGTCGGATCACTAACAAGAGTGATTATTCCGCGGGCCTGCATTTTGAGCTTCATGTACCCGTAATGGGTACGGCTTGAAAACCGTGAATGCCTCTCGTCCTAATATAGCGTGATATCCGCTGTTGAAGCGGGCCACTTGGAACGTGACTTCTTCGGATCTGTAATTGTCCGGTGAGCGAATACCACATCGAGTGCGATTTTTCTGTGCAGCGCCTCTCGGCTAGGGATTATTCCTCTAAAGGTTGTCTGCTTCGCTCAATGCGGCTCCGTCTATTTCCATTTTTGAAGGGTTTCCTCGTAGATGAGGTTTAATCGCTGCCGCCATCCATGAGGACTTTTGTAAGTCGAAAAGCCGTCCACTATTGGACTAAGTACCGGTCTGGTGGAGCTCGGGCTGTCCGGAATTTAGGTTCGTCGCTGGCGTTGAAGGTGATGGTTGTGTCGCTCCATGGATTGGTTGTTGCTACTTGGTAGACTTGGCGAGGCCGCTGGATTATTCGTTTCGCATATTATTTGATGTGAAAGTCTCAAGACTGTTGATACCGCATCTGATGTTGTTGGAGTGGTTTTCCGGGCTAGAAGCTCCTCTCCACTTTTGGCCACCGCCGTAATATCCAACATGCTCGAAGGTTATGTGTTGGGACGGCACCTTCAGATTGTGAATTTTACAGGTCCTCTAAGCCATCCCTCTAGTACGGTTCCGTGCCCTTTATGGGGTCTTTGCTTTTGGTTTTGTATCTGGTGCTGAGTGTAATGCACCCTTTTGTTGCGATATTAGGGTTGTATTCGGGGCGGATTGTCCCAAAAGTTATTTTCGGTTGTCCGAAACTCTCTATCGCACAAGATTTTCAGACTATGGACGCCTTGGTCGTGGCGTGTAATTTCAATGACGGCCGACGGCGTTCAAGAGTCCTCGTCCGTGCAATTATTGCAAAAATTGAGATTGCGTTTTCCTCTCGGCAGTCCTTTATCCTGTCCATAACCGGAGGAATCGCCCGAGAGTGATGTCTTGTCTCGGCGGGCTCTTGCCGGATAAGAGATAGATCGCATATGTCTAGGCGGGTGGGTGGAATTAAGTCCGAACCCTACCCATCTCAAGGCTCAAGGCCGAGAAGTTTCGAATCTGGAAGCTTGGATTCTGGACGTTGTCCAACGAGTGCAGTCCGATGCCCGACTTTAAGTTCGATGCTTGATCAAGTCCGTCCCTCCGCGGGAATCCGGCATGGGGGGGTCGGAAGCCGGACATGACTAGTTTTCAATATAGGAGAAGCGTCGCCGCATTGTTCCTCTACCACCGCAGCGTGGTGGGTGACACGGGAGAGTTAATCTCTCTCGGATCGGTTTTAAGCCCAATCTGTTTGTAGTCATGAAGCGAATCCCGGCGGCGATGCGATCCAAGAGCTCGTTCTGGACGAGAGCTCTATTGGATCCAACCGCTCGGCGAATTCCGAGCTGACGTGAAAATTGCTTTTGGCGACTTGAGAGGTCATTGTCGAGCGGTGGCGGACAAAGCGGTCATAAGAAAACCACCTAGCCGGATAGTTTGGCGGCGGCCAAGGCTCCTTTGGCGAAAATACCGTCCTTGAAGACGGAGGAGGCATCCTTCCTATCGGTGACGGCACGAGAGGAACTCTCAATGAAAGCACCAATGTCGGTGTCAAACCGCGGATCTCGGTAGGGGTCCCGAATCGTGCGTCTAGGCGGATGGTAACGGAGACAAGGGACACGATGTTTTACCCGTGTTGGGCCCTCTTGATGGAGGTAAAACCCTACGCCCTGCTCGATTGATATTGATATTGTGGATGTTTACAAGAGTGGATCTACCACGAGATCAAGGAGGCTAAACCCTAGAAGCTAGCCTATGGTATGATTGTAAGGGTTGTTGATGTTGTGTCCCACGGACTAGAGCCATCCGGTTTATATAGACACCGGAGAGGGCTAGGGTTACATAGAGTCGGTTACAATGGTAGGAGATCTACATATCCAGACGCCAAGCTTGCCTTCCACGCCAAGGAAAGTCCCATCCGGACACGGGCTAAGTCTTCAATCTTGTATCTTCATAGTCTTGGAGTCCGGTTGATGATGATAGTCCGGCCGATGATAGTCCGGCCGATGATGGTAGTCCGGCCATCCGGACACCCCCTAATCCGGGACTCCCTCAATATGTTTCTCGTTTATGGAGGTGACAAAGAGCTTGTCGTAAATGGTTACGTCGATGCAAGCTTTGACACTGATCCAGATGACTCTAAGTCACAAACCAGATACATATTTATATTGAATGGTGGAGCTGTCAGTTGGTGCAGTTCCAAGCAGAGCGTCGTGGCGGGATCTACGTGTGAAGCGGAGTACATAGCTGCTTCAGAAGCAGCAAATGAAAGAGTCTAGATGAAGGAGTTCATATCCGATCTAGGTGTAACACCTAGTGCATCGGGTCCAATGAAAATCTTTTGTGACAATACTGGAGTAATTGCCTTAGCGAAGGAATCCAGATTTAACAGGAGAACCAAACACATCAATAGACGCCCCAATTCCATCCGCGATCAAGTCAAGGAGGGAGACATAGAGATTTGCAAAATACATACGGATCTGAATATTGCAGACCCGTTGACTAAGCCTCTTCCACGAGCAAAACATGATCAGCACCAAGACTCCATGGGTGTTAGAATCATTACTATGTAATCCAGATTATTGACTCTAGTGCAAGTGGGAGACTGAAGGAAATATGCCCTAGAGACAATAATAAAATTGTTATTTGTATTTACTTATATCATGATAAATGTTTATTATTCATGCTAGAATTGTATTAACTGGAAACTTAGTACATGTGTGAATACATAGACAAACAGAGTGTCGCTAGTATGCCTCTACTTGACTAGCTCGTTAATCAAAGGTGGTTAAGTTTCCTGACCATAGACATGTGTAGTCATTTGATGAACGGGATCACATCATTAGAGAATGATGTGATGGACAAGACCCATCTGTTAGCTTAGCATTATGATCGTTTAGTTTTATTGCTATTGCTTTCTTCATGACTTATACATATTCCTCTGACTATGAGATTATGCAACTCCCGAATACCGGAGGAACACTTTGTCTGCTATCAAACGTCACAACGTAACTGGGTGATTATAAAGATGCTCTACAGGTGTCTCCGAAGGTGTTTGTTGAGTTGGCATAGATCAAGATTAGGATTTGTCACTCCGTGTATCGGAGAGGTATCTCTGGGCTTTCTCGGTAATGCACATCACTATAAGCCCTGCAAGCAATGTGACTAATGAGTTAGTTACGGGATGATGCATTACGGAACGAGTAAAGAGACTTGCCGATAACGAGATTGAACTAGGTATGACGATACCGGCGATTGAATCTCGGGCAAGTAACATACCGATGACAAAGGGAATGATATATGTTGTTATGCGGTTTGACCGATAAAGATCTCGGTAGAATATGTAGGAGCCAATATGAGCATCCAGGTTCCGCTATTGGTTATTGACCGGAGATGTATATCGGTCATGTCTACATAGTTCTCGAACCCATAGGGTCTGCACGCTTAACATTCGATGAGGATTTGTATTATGAGTTATGTGTTTTGGTGACCGAAGTTTGTTTGGAATCCCGGATGAGATCACAGACATGAAGAGGAGTCTCGAAATGGTCGAGAGGTAAAGATTGATATGTTGGAAGGTTATATACAGACACCGGAATGGTTCCGAAGAAGATCGGGGATTTTTTGGAGTAGCGGGAGGCTATCGGACCCCCCGGGAAAGTTAATAGGCCTATTAGGCCTTAGTGGAGGAGAGGAGGCAGGCCATGGGAGGAGGCGCGCGCCCCCCTTGCCCCAATCCGAATTGAACAAGGAGAGGGGGCGTGGCCCCCCTCTTTCCTTCTCCCTCTCTCTCCCTTCCCCTTTCCCCCTCTCCGTTGGAAGGAAGGGGAGGGGCGAATCCTACTAGGAACGGAGTCCTAGTAGGACTCCCCCCATGGCGCGCCCCCCTTGGGCCGGCCTCCTCCTCCCCCTCCTTTATATACGTGGGCAGGGGCACCCCAAAGACACAATAGTTGTTTCTTAGCCGTGTGCGGTGCCCCCTCCTGTCACGACCGGTTTTTCAATAAAAATATTTATTGAACAACCGACCTATGAATTCCAATATGAGGAAAAATTCTCCATATCGGTAAACAAAACTTTGATACAAGGAGCCAGTAGCATTACAATATTACAGGGGTCAGACTGAAGATTCCCAACCAATTATTACAACACGCCAATAATTATACATGATGGTGGATATGGCACAAAGGTGTGGGTGGAAATACTACTGACTCGAAGCACGCGCGGTTGGTGGAATAACACAACGGAGTGGTTAATAAATCTATCAGATGGCGGCTCATCGGCGCCGAGGTGAGGCTCGATGAATTTATTTGGGTAGCGAAGCGGATATATCACAATGACTAATCCCGGTCGCACGAGACCGACCGGGATTCCTCTAAGCGTCGGACTCGCTATCGAACTCTTCATCCATGAGATCGCTTTCGTCAAGATCCGCCATATCAACAAGCCGGTGAGTACTATGAAAGTACTCGCAAGACAGTTCGGACAAAAGATATAACAAATGAATGCATGAATGCGACATGGTTAATCTTAACAATGCTCAATTAAAACAGTATAGCAAAATAATTAAGAAGGGAATCGGCGGTAGTCCGCTCGAAAACCCAAAGAAGACAAACTCAAAACCGATCGGGTGTCTGAAGCGACGCCTCGAAGGGTGAATAAATAAGCAAAACATTGCCACGATGAGCGCGTCGAGCGACACCTCATAAAGGGCTTATATTGAAATAAAATGCAAAGGCGTGCAGCGATGGACGTCTGAGCGACATCACAGAAAGGGCTTATAATGAAAGTAATAACAATGCCGCAGTCGGACGTCTGAGCGGCATCACAGAAAGGGCTTATAATGAAAGTAATAACAATGTCGCAGTCGGACGTCTGAGCGACATCACAAAAAGGGCTTATAATAAAAATAGATAACAGCAATGCCGCAGTCGGACGTCTGAGCGACATCGCAAAAAGGGCTCATAATGCGCAGTCGGATGTCTGAGCGACATCGCAGAAAGGGCTTATAATACATTATTCGTAACTGACAAGATTTAGTGCTCACGGAAAATATTCATCACAAGACAATAAGCGGGTTAGTCCATTCATACGAAAATAAACATTTGATACTCAAATGGTTCTCAGGAGTTCCTGTCGCCGAGACTGACACTCGACAAGATGAGATGAACATGGTACTTGGATATGAATAAGATGAATTCAAGAATTTTGACTCCGCAGAGTTTGTACCAAAATTGTCCACAGCCAACGGATTTCCGTAGTCACGAAGGACTAGTTCCGTTTACGGTATTTCAGAGGAAACACAACTAGCTAGTACACACCCATCATACCTCACGCTGCAGGAATCACCCTAGACAACGCTTAAGAAAAACTTTAGACGGGAGATCACAATCTCAATAGCATGGGATCAAATTTATTTATCGCGCGCTCTAAGGGTGCCCCCTCTCGGTCCCAACCGGAAACACCCATGTCCCCCGACCGGATGAAAGGCTTTAATCCAGGCCATGGAACCTTCATCCCGCCTCTCGATTTGGTGTGTACCAGAAGTGGTGCGCAACCTACATTGCCGTATCCCTTGCGGGAAACAGTGGTAGTACGGAAGGGAAGACGGACGGAATCTGACCGATTTAGGTTGACATTGGGTCAACGATATGGCATAATCCTGGCATGCTACAACACTGCCATCTTACCCATACTCATGCCAACTCATGGCCATGCAACAAGTTTCCAACAACTCATGGATTTACCGAGCTCATTTGCCACGATGCTCACGAGATAAACTATCATCGAAATGCTCGTGAACGTGCCATGATACAAAAATAATGCAAACATGCTCAGACACTCATCATATCAAAAGTTCAAACTTTGCTTGCCTGGTTCGGAGTAGTCGGGGTCTAGCTCGGCGAAGTTCGCGGTTCCGTCACCTCCTTCGGTATCACTGAGACACAAAATACACGCGCTAACGTAAATACCGTGGGGTACAGGAAGTTGATCCAAATATTTTTCAAATAAATATGAAAAAACTAGACAAAATTTGAATAGGACAGAAAAGAATCACTCAAAAATTCCTTTACATTAAAAAGTTATAAGGGTTTTAACCCAAGGACCCATCTGTAATGAAACGAGAAAACTTCTGGGGGTTTTGCGGAAAAATCCAGAAAAAGCGGTTGAGTGGAAGCGTATTTTCCAAAGCACGCTTCGAGAACGATTCAAAAAACAAAGAGAGGCTGTGGCGGGTCCCACCGTCAGTTTGAAAATTCAAGCGAGGGAGTCGGGGCTCGTCGGCGCCGAGAGTCATGATGGTCGCGGCGGCGATCCACGGCGAGGCGAGGAGATCGGAGAGTACCTCCGTGTTCGAGGTGCCATTCCGCGTCTGTGGGAGGTGGTGGTGGTCGCGGCCAGTACCACGTCGGCGGCGACGCTTGCTCCGGCGGACGGCGATTCGGGTGGTCGTGGACCTCGTCGGAGAGAGCTGCGGAGGTGGAATTGAGGAGGGGGTTAGCCTCGCGATAGCATGAGAAGTTATCTGACGAGGTTAGGGTGCCGGAGATGACCTCACCGGAGTGAATCACGGTGGAGGCCGAGGCGGAACGAAGTGGCCGGAGTCGGGGAAGGAGAGCTCCTCGTGGCCCTTCCAGGGACTTGGCGAGGTCTGGAGAGGTAGAGGAGGTGTGCGGGGGCGAGAGCAAGCTCGGGGTGCTATGTATAGCCTCCCCGAGGCGGTTGCCGAGAACGGGGTTCTCCGGCGAGGTGATTACGGCGGCGCTGTGGTTGCACGGGAGGGTTCAGAGGTGGCGTCGTCGTGGGTGTTCCCTGGTTCCGTTTAGGTGCTAACAGCGTCGGGATTTGGTTGCTTAGGAGGAGCTCGTCGGAACGGGGCGGCGCGGGCCCGTCGGCGGCAGGGAGCACGCTCTGTGCGTGCCGCGCCATGATGACGGTGCTGCATGCGTGCGCTGGCGAGGAAATGTCCACGCGGAGCCACCAGGGGGTTTGGGCGGCGCCGAACGGCGTTATGCCGCCGTTCTGCTCCCTGTCGGCCGCTACGGTGGCTCGGCCGCCGCAAGACACGCCGGCGGAGGCGGGCCAGGGTGCCACCGACGCCAGGAACGCGCCAAGCACGCGTGCGAGGCTCCGGACAAGCGAGCTAGGCCGTGAGCAACGTGCCAAGTGCACTGTGAGCATGTGACTGAATTTTCTGACGAAGATCGACACTGAAACTCTGAACTTAACTGAAGATGAACAGAAACAGTGCATGCAAGGTGTTCGACAGAATGATCTAGGCATGTAGGGATTTTTCCTTGAGCTGGTTTTTGGTGGAGGGGCCTCTCATTGCATCTAGAGGCTGCCTGAATATTTGTGGAATTTTTGGAGTAGTGTAGATATGAATTTCACCAAATTTGGCAAATCTGGTCCAAACTTGCAGAGACTATAATTTGAAATTTTTGAACAGAAGAGGAGTGGATCTTGATAGTTCTAGGTTGTGGGTACCAAGGACTATCCAAGGGAGTTGGTTTGAGGTCAAAATTTAAATGCATTAAGGTACTTGCTTTGCAAATTACCTATGCTCAAAATAATAAGCGAGAAAAGATTTGGGAGAGAATTAAATGAAATAAAAATTCAGAAGAGGGTTGAACTAGTAGAGACAGAATGTTTGGATTGCCCAAAGTGGAAGGAGATATATTTGGGAAGATTTTACCATGTGGTGCATGGCCAAATCATGAATGATTTCAAATATGGGAGAGGATGAAAACTCCTAGAGTTTCTTTTTGAAAGAAAATAAACTTCAAAGATTTTTCTTGAATTCTTGAGAAGAGGCAATCAGAGGAAAAATTTAAAACCAAACACCAGAGTTGAAGGAGATGCAAAAGTAAAATATTTGCGGAGGAAAAAGCTTTTGATAGAGATTTTTGGAAGGGTTTTGGAGACCTCCAACAAAATTTTGAAGAAAACCAAAGGAAAAATTTTGGAGTGTCACAACACCTACCCCTTAGGAAAAATCTCGCCCCGAGATTCCAGCTTGATCCTCAAATAATTGTGGGTGCTCCACCAAGGAAATCCTCTCTTTCCCAAGTGGCTTCACTCTCGGTGTGGTTGCTCCACTGAACTTTGAAGAACTTGATGGTTTTCTGTCGGGTTCTCCTTTCTGACTCTTCCAAGATTTTTATCAGATGCTCCCGATACGTAAGGTCTGGTTGCACGTCAATGTTTTTATGGCGTACTTGTTTCTCTGGGTTGCTTACGCACTTCCTCAATTGGGAGACGTGGAAAACGTCGTGGATGTCGGATAATTCTTCGGGTAAGTCTAGCTGGTAGGCCACCGTGCCTCTTTGTGCTACTATGCAGAAAGGTCCGATGCATCTTGGTGCTAGCTTCCCTTTAATCTTGAATCGGTGCAGGCCTCTCATGGGGATACTCGTAGGGACACAAATTCACCGGGTTCAAAATGGACTCCACGATGCTTCTGGTCGTAATAACTCTTTTGTCGACTTTGGGCTGTCTTGAGTCGGTCCTTAATTACCTTGACTTTATCTTGACCTCTTTGAGCAGGTGCGGGCGAAGATATGACTATCTCCGGTTTCCGACCAATTTAGCGGGTACGACATCTTCGTCTGTACAAAGCTTCAAATGGTGCCGTTTTGTGCTGGGTGATAGCTGTTGTTATATGTGAATTCTGCAGATGGTAAGCTCTCCTCCCAACTGGTCCCATAGGTGAGGACACATGCTCTCAAAGATATCTTCTAGAATCTGGTTTACTCGCTCGGTTTGCCCATCATGTCAGGGGTGGTATGCGGTAATGAATGCCACTGAGTTCCCGAGCTTGTTGTAAGTGATCCCAAAACCGGAGACGAATTGAGTGCCTCTGTCCGAGATTATTTTCTTTGGGACTCCATGTAAGCAAACGATCACGGAGAGGTAGAGCCTAGCAAGCTTTCGAGTGGTGTGTGTTGTCTTCACGGGATGAAGTGTGCTACTTTAGTCATCTATCGGTGATGACCCATATGGCATCATGTCCGTGTCGTGACCGAGGTAGTCCAACAATAAAATCCATTCCAATCTCGTCCCATTTCCACTCGGGTATCTTATTTGGTTGCAATAGCCCGGCGGTTTCGGTGCTCGGCCTTGATGCATTGACAAGAGTCACATCATGCAATAAACGTGGCTATGTCTCTTTTTATACCATGCCACCAAAATGTTTCTGAAGATCTTTGTACATTTTGTTCCTCCGGGATGGATTGAACATGGAGCGGTGTGGCCTTCACCAAGATTTCTTGTTTAAGGTCATGGATATTTGATACATAAAGCCTATTCCCATACCACAATATTCCTTGCTCATCAATAATGAATTCGAGGCCTTGCCCAACTTCATCTTCCGCTTTATGCCTTCAATCTTTGGGGTGTCCACGTTGAGCCTCTTTAACCTTCTCTATCGTGGTAGGATGTAATTCTAAGTTTGACACACTCGCCTTGGTGACCACCATCGATTGAGCTTTGCAATTCCTGCTGGAATTCAGCTCTTAAGTCCGGCATGTTGTCGTTGTCCGGATGGGGTTCCACTCGAGCATCTGCTACAACATTTGCTTTGCACGGGTGGTAGTGGATCCCAACATCATAATCCTTTACTAATTCCAACCAGCGTCGCTGCAGTAAATTTAGTTCGGTTGTGTGAAAATATACTTGAGGCTTTTGTGGTCCGTGTATATTTCACAACGATTACCAAGTAAAAGTGTCTCCATTCCTTGAGTGCATGAATCACTTCTTTGCTAATTCCAGGTCATGTGTAGGATAATTTTCCTCATGTTTGCGGTTGTGCGGAAACATATCGACAACCTTGCCTTCTTGCATCAATACGCTTTGAGGCCCTTTCGAGATCGTCACAAAATACCTCAAAATTTTTGTGTATATCCGCATAATTAGCTTGGTGTTGTCGTCCGTTTCCTCTTCGGTTCTTGGAAACTTTTTCTAAGCTTCCGTCCATTCAAACTTCTGTCTTTCTTGAGTAGTTGCGTCATTGGCTTTTTTGTGGTGGAGAATCCTTCAATAAATCTTGGTAGTATCCTGCCATACCCAAGAAACTTCAGTACATCCGTCACATTGGTGGTGGCTTCCGCCAAGTATGGCCTTGACCTTTTCGGGTCCACGGCGATACCTTCTTGAGTCAAGATCGTGCCCGTGAAACCTACTTGCCTTAGCCAAAATTCACACTTGCTGAATTTAGCATACAATTGATGTTTCTGAGTTCCCTAGTACAATTCGGAGATGTTCAGCGTGCTCTTACGGTGTTTTGGATTATACCGAATATCATCGATAAATACCACAACAAACTTATCCATAAACTTCATGAATACTTTGTTCATGAGGTGAACAAAATATCTTGAGGCGTTTGTAAGTCCGAATGGCATTACGGTGAACTCGCATAATCCAGATCTGGAGGTGAAAGAGGTCTTGGGAATATCCTCGGTTCGCACTTTCAGTTGGTGGTATCCCGACCTCAAATCAATCTTTGAGAACACCTTGGCCTGAGCGAGTTGATTGAATAAATCATTTATTCGTGGCATCGGATATTTGTTCTTGACTATGACCATGTTCAGAGCTCGATAGTCTATGCACAATCTTAGCGTTCCATCCTTCTTTTTGGCAAACAAAATTGGTGAACCTCAAGGTGAGGAACTGGCTCGTATGTACCCTTTTTCCAACAATTCCTTTATTTGCTTCTTCAGTTCTACCAATTCGGATGGTGCCATTCTGTATGGTTTCTTGTATATGGGAGCGGTTCCGGTGCTAGCTCAATGCTGAATTCTATCTCTCGATCCGTGGCATGCCCGGTAGTTCTTCGGGAATACATCGGAAATTCACACACCATCGAACTTTGCTCAATTCGAAATATCTACCTTGTTCAATCTCGGTTGCGGGATATTTTTCTTTCCTTGGCTGAAACCTTTATGGTCTTCCCGTGGTGATGGGTGAGAATTACGGTCTGTTGAAGCAGTCAATAAAACCTTTGTTGCTGGTTAACCAATCCATCCCTAAGATGACATCCAGTCCTTTGTTTTCCAATACGATAAGATTTGCGTGAAACTTCAACCCTTCAAACTCGATAACCACACCCTGGCAATAATTCTGTGTAACTTGCTTAATTCCAGGGAACTTGACGATCATAGATTTTCCCAAGGGAAGCATCGAAAAATTATTTTGCAAAGCAAAACTTTTCGAAACGAACGAGTGAGAAGCTCCAGAATCAAACAAAACCATGGCAGGTATTGTTTGACAGGAAACGTATCGAGTACGATATCTGGGGCATTTTGTGCTTCCTCTTTGGTCACGTGGTTCAGATGACCCTTCCTGTGGTTGTTATTTGGGTTGAAATTGTTGCGCTTTGGTGCCAAATTATTACCTCCGTTGTTCGGCTTTGGGGCCGAGTTCCTTGTCTTGGGGCACTGCTTGGCATAGTGCCCTTCTTCTCCACAAGCGTAACAGGTAACGCCTGGGCGGTATGTGAACTCCTTGTCCCTTGCGTGGAAATTCTTGATTGGGCGCGAGACGCTTGTCGTGGGTTTGGGTGTCCAGTTTTTCTGAACATCTGTCTTGCTGCGGTGGTTGCGGGTGTGTTTAGACTGGTCCCTCTTCCGCTTGCGAAAATCTTCTAAGTTGCGTCTCTCATTTTCCAAGGTAATGGCCTTATCCACCAGCGTCTTAAAATCTGAAAATGTGTGTACGACCAATTGACATTTAAGCGCGGGTGTCAGACCGTCTAGGAATTTCTCCATCTTTTTGTTTTCTGACATACGTTCCTCGTTGGCGTAGCGAGACAGCAGGGTAAACTGACTGTTGTATTCCGACACTGTCATTGTTCTTTGCTTGAGGTCATCAAATTCTCTCTTTTTGATCTTCATAAGACTCTTAGGAATATGTGCCCCACGAAAACCTTCTTTAAATTCCTCCCATGATATATTATTTTCGTTGGGGTGCATGTGTAGGAAATTTTCCCACCACGATGCGGCTGCTCCAGTGAGATAGTGCGGAGCATAAAGCACTTTCTCAAGGTCTGAACACTGGGCGATAATTAATTTTCTCTCCATGTCTCGAAGCCAGTCCTCGGCTTCCAGAGGTTTGTCAGTGTGAGAAAATGTTTGGGGACGCGTCTTCTGTAGCTCAGATAATTTGGATTGCTGTTGATACTGTCCGCGGTGATTTTCCATATTGATGACTTGGTTCAGTATTTCCTGATGTTGTTGCTGACTTTGTTCATAAAAACGGCACATTTGGGAAAGTGCCGTTTCACTGTCCTCTTGACTTGTCTGCCCCTGTGTGAAATCGTTGCCTGGGGTTGTGCCATAATTTTCCTCTGTCGGAGTTGGCATGGAGCGCGTCCAAGGACGAGACATAGTTTACTCTGGGGATATATTTTGAAACATTCATAAGAAAAGAAATTGAGCCGCAAAAATCAATAAATTCAAGAGGATGCAAAAAGTTGCAAATGCTCCAAGAGTTTTCAAGAGAAAATACGTTTGCGCACGGAGAAGGACTGTCCATTACATATCTTACACGCAAGCAGTAATTATACAATACATCACTCAGGATATGCGTACATAAATCCTGACATGTTATTTAGTCTAGTGCACTCCTCCAGATCCTACATGATGCGCAAACAAACTACTTCTCACAGCCTATTTACATATAAACATATCGTACAAGTCGGTACATCGCATGGCGGTTAAGCGTACTTAGTCGGAGATGGTAAGGATTTCCCTTGGCCTGCTAAGGGTGAGGCGTAGAGAGGCTGGGGACTCAACCTCCTCTTCGGAGATAGGCTCCAGACGAGAGGTGCTGCGCGGAGTTGGTGGAGCAGGTGCCCTGTGTGGGACAACTCGAATCTAAGCGGGCACGAGGGTGGTGCGAAAGCTAACCGGAGTAGGCGCAATGACATGGTTGAACTCCTCCGTGGTAGGCGGCGACAGTAGTGGTGCGAGCAGTAGGAGCGAACGATGCGATGACGAGACGAAAGTCGGTGGCGGTGCGGCGCGCAGAGCTCCCTCTGTTGGCGGCATGCCATGGATCGAGTCCATGCGGCAGCTACAAAGTCGCCCACCAGGTTGTCGAAGGCTGCCTCCAAAGCCCGGAGATACTCGATGAGCATCTCAAAGCTTCGCCCCGCTCTCCTGCGGGGCAAGAGAACGCGAGTGGTAGGTGTATGGCACGTGACATGGCAGGTAGCGGTAGCGACGAAGTCTTCATTGAAGGAAGGATATCCTCGAGACGGGCTATCGCCTCACGGGCTGCCATCGTAGTGCGTGCTTCTCTGTGGGCATGGCTCTCCCCACGAACCGGTAACTCTCAACTCGTCCTCTCTTGAATTCCACCGCGGCTTGGTGCATGGTTAGACGGTCATTGACCTTGTCTTTGAGAGAGAGAAGATCGGGCGCACATCCGCCCCATTGCGACACTGGACGATGAAGGAGAGAAGCTTGACGAACCCATCGGGCATGTTGGCGAACATCTGCGACTCGCGATCGTTGCTGGCCATCTACAAAAGTAGGCAAAAATCCTGAGTAGTCAAATCATAAATTTACGCTGACTGTCGAAATTGACTACATTTGTGAAAATAATAAATAGCTCTATTATGCTAATAACCGATTAGCGATCGCACCTAATGGCTTCCTACTGATCAGCTGGCTCTGGTACCAAGCTTGTCACGACCGGTTTTCAATAAAAATATTTATTGAACAACCGACCTATGAATTCAATATGAGGAAAAATCCTCCATATCGGTAGACAAAACTTTGATACAAGGAGCCGTAGCATTACAATATTACAGGGTCGGATGAAGATGCCCAACCAATTATTACAACACGCCAATAATTATACATGATGGCGGATATGGCACAAAGCGTGGGGTGGAAATACTACTGACTCGAAAGCACGCGGTTGGTGGAACAACACAACGGAGTGGTTAATAAATCTATCTGACCTTTGGCGGCTCATCGGCGCCGAGGTGAGGCTTGATGAATTTATTTGGGTAGCGAGCGGATATATCACAATGACTAATCCCGGTCGCATACGAGACTGTGGGATTCCTCTAGGCGTCGGACTCGCTATCGAACTCTTCATCCATGAGATCGCTTTCACAAGACATCGGCCAAATCAACAAGCCGGTGAGTACTATGAAAGTACTACGCAAGACAGTTCGGACAAAAGATATAACAAATGAATGCATGAATGCGACATGGTTAATCTTAACAATGCTCAATTAAAACAGTATAGCAAAATAATTAAGAAGGGAATCGGCATTAGTCCGCTCGAAAACCCAAAGAAGACAAACTCAAAACCGATCGAGTGTCTGAAGCGACGCCTCGAAGGGTGAATAAATAAGCAAAACATTGCCACAGTCGGGCGTCTGAGCGACACCTCATAAAGGGCTTATATTGAAATAAAAATGCAGGCGTGCCGCAGTCGGACGTCTGAGCGACATCACAGAAAGGGCTTATAATGAAAGTAATAACAATGCCGCAGTCGGACGTCTGAGCGACATCACAGAAAGGGCTTATAATGAAAGTAATAACAATGTCGCGATCGGACGTCGAGCGACATCACAAAAGGGCTTATAATAAAAATAGATAACAGCAATGCCATGATCGGACGTCTGAGCGACATCGCAGAAAGGGCTCATAATGAATTTAAATAACAACAATGCCGCAGTCGGATGTCTGAGCGACATCGCAGAAAGGGCTTATAATACATTATTCGTAACTGACAAGATTTAGTGCTCACGAAAAATATTCATCACAAGACAATAAGCGGGTTAGTCCATTCACAGGAAAATAAACATTTGATACTCAAATGGTTCTCAGGAGTTCCTGTCGCCGAGACTGACACTCGACAAGATGAGATGAACATGGTACTTGGATATGAATAAGATGAATTCAAGAATTTTGACTCTGCAGAGTTTGTACCAAAATTGTCCACAGCCAACGGATTTCCGTAGTCACGAAGGACTAGTTCCGTTTACGGTATTTCAGAGGAAACACAACTAGCTAGTACACACCCATCATACCTCACGTTGCCGAGGAATCACCCTAGACAACGCTTAAGAAAAACTTTGAGACGGGAGATCACAATCTCGAATAGCATGGGATCAAATTTATTTACGCTACGCTCTAAGGGTGACCCCTCTCGGTCCCAACCGAAACACCCATGCCCCCGACCGATGAAAGGCTTTAATCCAGGCCATGGAACCTTCATCCAGCCTCTCGATTTGGTGTGTACCAGAAGTGGTTTGCAACCTATAAGCCGTATCCCTTGCGGAAACAGTGGTAGTACTGGAAGGGAAGACAGACGGGAATCGACCGATTTAGGTTGACATTGGGTCAACGATATGGCATAAGCCGGCATGCTACAACACCGCCATCTTACCCATACTCATGCCAACTCATGGCCATGCAACAAGTTTCCAACAACTCATGGATTTACCGAGCTCATTTGCCACGATGCTCACGAGATAAACTATCATCGAAATGCTCGTGAACATGCCATGATACAAAAATAATGCAAACATGCTCAGACACTCATCATATCAAAAGTTCAAACTTTGCTTGCCTGGTTCGGAGTAGTCCGGTCTAGCTCGGCGAAGTTCATGGTTCAAATCACCTCCTTGGTATCTACAGACACAAAACTACACGCCGCTAACGTAAATACCGTGGGGTGCAGGAAGTTGATCCAAATATTTTTCAAATAAATATGAAAAAAACTAGACAAAATTTGAAGAGGACAGAAAAGAATCACTCAAAATTCCTTTCATTAAAAAGTTATAAGGGTTTTAACCCAAGGACCCATCTGTAATGAAAAGAAAACTTCCGGGGTTTTGCGAAAAATCCAGAAAAACGGTTCAGAGTGGAAGCGATTTGCCAAAGCACGCTTTCAAGAAGCGATTCAAAAAACAAAGAGAGGCCGACGGATGGTCCCACCCGTCCAGTTTGAAAATTCAAACGAGGAGTCGGGCTCGTCGGCGCCGAGAGTCATGATGGTCGCCGTGGCGATCCACAGCGGCGAGGAGGAGATCGAGAGTACCTCCGTGTTCGAGGCGCCATTCTGCGTCTGTGGGAGGTGGTGGTGGTCGCCGCGAGTACCACGTCGGCGGCGACGCTTGCTCCGCGGACGGCGATCGGGTGGTCGTGGACCTCGTCGGAGAAAGGCTGCGGAGGTGGAATTGAGGAGGGTTAGCCTCGCGATAGCATGAGAAGTTATCGACGAGGTTAGGGTGCGGAGATGACCTCACCGGAGTGAATCACGGTGGAGGCCGAGGCGGAACGAAGTGGCCGGAGTCGGGGAAGGAGAGCTCCTCGTGGCCCTTCCAGGGACTTGGCGAGGTCTGGAGAGGTAGAGAAGGTGTGCGGGGGCGAGAGCAAGCTCGGGGTGCTATGTATAGCCGCCCCGAGGCGGTTGCCAAGAACGGGGTTCTCCGGCGAGGTGATCACGGCGGCGCTGTGGTTGCACGGGAGGGTTCAGAGGTTGAGCGTCGTCGTGGGTGTTCCTTGGTTCCGTTTAGGTGCTAACCACGTCGGGATTTGGTTGCTTAGGAGGAGCTCGACGGAACGGGCGGCAAGGCCCGTCGGCGGGAGCATGCTTTCAGGCGTGTTGCGCCAGCGGCGACGGTCTTGCATCGTCTTGTTGGCGAGAAATGGCCACGCTGAGCCACCAGGGGTTTGGCGGCGCCGAACGGCGTTATCCGCCGTTCGCTCCCTGTCGGCCGCCACGGTGGCTTCGCCCCAAGAAGACACGCCGGCAGCAGCGGGCAGGTGCCACCGACGCCAGGAACGCGCCAAGCACGCGTGTGAGGCTCCGGACAAGCGAGCTAGGCCGTGAGCAACGTGCCAAGTGCACTGTGAGCATGTGACTGAATTTTCTGACGAAGATCGACATCAAACTCGAACTTAATCAAGATGAATGAAGCAGTGCATGCAAGGTGTTCGACAGAATGATCTAGGCATGTAGGGATTTTTCCTTGAGCTGGTTTTTGGTGGAGGGGCCTCTCATTGCATCTAGAGGCTGCCTGAATATTTGTGGAATTTTTGGAGTAGTGTAGATATGAATTTCACCAAATTTGGCAAATCTGGTCCAAACTTGCAGAGACTATAATTTGAAATTTTTGAACAGAAGAGGAGTGGATCTTGATAGTTCTAGGTTGTGGGTACCAAGGACTATCCAAGGGAGTTGGTTTGAGGTCAAAATTTAAATGCATTAAGGTACTTGCTTTGCAAATTACCTATGCTCAAAATAATAGGCAGAAAAGATTTGGGAGAGAATTAAATGAAATAAAAATTCAGAAGAGGGTTGAACTAGTAGAGACAGAATGTTTGGATTGCCCAAAGTGGAAGGAGATATATTTGGGAAGATTTTACCATGTGGTGCATGGCCAAATCATGAATGATTTCAAATATGGGAGAGGATGAAAAACTCCTAGAGTTTCTTTTTGAAAGAAAAATAAACTTCAAAGATTTTTCTTGAATTCTTGAGAACAGGGCAATCAGAGGAAAAATTTAAAAACCAAACACCAAAGTTGAAGGAGATGCAAAAGTAAAATATTTGCCAGAGGGAAAAAGCTTTTGATAGAGATTTTTGGAAGGGTTTTGGAGACCTCCAACAAAATTTTGAAGAAAACCAAAGGAAAAATTTTGGAGTGTCACACCTTCATAGTTACCACCTCGGTCATATTGTTGTAGTGCTTAGGCGAAGTCCTGCGCGGATCACATCACCAACACCGTCGCCACGCCGTCGTGCTGACGGAACTCTCTATCGACCCTCTACTGGATCAAGAGCTCGAGGGACGTCATCGTGCTGAATGTGTGCTGAACATGGAGGTGCCGTACGTTCGGTACTTGGATCGGTTGGATCGTGAAGACGTTCGACTACATCAACCGCGTTACTAAACGCTTCTGCTTTCGGTCTACGCGGGTACATGGACACACTCTCCCGTCTCGTTGCTATGCTTCTCCTATATAGTTCTTGCGTGATCGTAAGAATTTATTTGAATTACTACGTTCCCCAACAGTTTTCATCTTTCGCTTGCATCAGGTCCCAATCTCTTGATGCATCCCTGCTATTTCGTCGACGTGGTTGCCTGATGTAGCAACTCCATCGGTCGCGAGAGGTCCCGACCATTGCGACGACGGGCGATGGATGAGGACGGATGATGATCAGGTAGAAGGTCAGGGACTTGAACGATGGGAGAAGGTGGCCAGAGAGGTGGGGTTTTGCGTGTTGACGGCCATATTTCAATAGTCCGGACAAGCGAAGCATCGAGTTAACACAAGCGACTGGAGTAGGGTTCTCGTTCATCGCACCGGTGTGAAAGCCGGGAAGGCGGACGACCAGTCAACCGACACGAATGCAATGCAGATAGGAAGCCATCCCATCTAACATATAAAGCCTGCTAGGGTACCCGCCATTCTAGCGGCATCGCTCGCGCGCGACGTCGTGGTCCACCCGATCGAGCTGCTACAGTTTTTTTTGGCTGCTGGCGCCTGGTAAACCGTCGATTGTTTTGTACATACATGACTGGTACAATAGGTAAATGACGTGTGGGCCTTGTTAACTGTGGGGGTCCAGGAATCAGCTGGTTTTTTCTTCCCCGTGGTGGAGATGGGTTTCTGGGAGCGAGAGCAGCGATGAAAACCTGGATCGACCGCGGTGAAAAATATCCCGTGCCTTCTCTCCCGTGCTCTCCCTCCCCGATCCCTTCCTTCCCTCCCGCCGCACCGCCGGCTCCATCCTCTTCTTGGCACGCAGCGGCCAACGCTGCCTTCTCTCCCCGGCGCTTGAGGTGCAGCAGTGGGGGCGGCAGTTCTCGGTCCAGCCGAGTCGGGCGCAGGTCACCGGCATCACGCGCCGCACGCCATGATTCTGGATCGGGCGCAGATCTTCGCGCCGCCACCTCTCCTACTCCTCCTCGTCCTCCTCTCTCTCTCCCATGCCGCCACCATTGCAAGGAGCAGGGGAGGGTGGCGACCGAGGATCCCGAGCCCCGGCCCCAGACCCTAGCCGCCGGGGAGCTGGTCTGGGCCAAGACCAAGGCCCGCCACCCGCGCGCCTCCACTCCCCCTCCCAGAATCCCCCCTCGTCTCCTCTCCCCGCCACCACCGTCAACCCCTTCCTCGCCGCCCATGACACCAACGCCCTCACAAGGGCCAACACCGGCCTCGCCTTCGTTCCCCACGAGTTCCTTGCCGCCCTCGACAGCGTGGCCATCGACGAAACCGCCGTCAGGCTGCTGGACCACGCCCGGCTTGAGAGCTGGGTCCGGGCGCTCGCCCAGGGATGGGGCCCCAACCGTCCCGGCCGCTATCGGCGCCGCACCAAAGGCGAGCTCATCGACAAGATTGACATTGACATCCTGGCACGACGGTGCAGCCTCGGACGAGGAGGAGAAGAAGAAAGAGAGGGTGAGAAGAGTCTGATTCTGGTCAAGAGCCCCACCTCCCTTTGATTTGTGTTGGTATATGTGTTTGCTGTTGGTTCTGCTGCTGCCAAGCTTGGCTGCTGCTTGGCCTGACTCTACTTGTGCTGCTAATATGTGCTACTATATGTTGTTGGTTGCCTCCTTATTTGGTTATTTGTGAATCTAGAAACACTGCGTGAGAAGCAAGGATTGAAAACAAGGCTATGAGCCAATGATAAGAGCTTCATTTTCAGTTCAGTTTTTTGTAAGAATGGATGAATGACATGGTATATGTTCAGTTGCTAACATTCTCTCTGTGGTGTATGCACTTGTTGTTCCTTGCACTGGAGGGAGAGGAAAACTCTCTGTGAGAAGAAAGGATTGAAGAGCAGGCTTATGATCCAATGAGAAAAAGTGAACTTTTAGTTTTTTATTAAGAATTGATGAAGGATATGTCATATGTTCAGTTCCTTACATTTTTCTATGGTGTATGTACATTGCATTCAAGGGAGAGGACGACAAGAGTAAGAAAGCCTTGCGGCATGAAAGAAGTAGCACGCAGGGCCAAATCAAGTGCATTGACCTTGATGGCAAGAGACCAGTACCGTCAGGTTCGCTTGACTGCTTGCTAGGTTTCATCTCTTATTCCTTTTCATATAGGAAATATAAAGTGCACAAATAGAAGAGCCCATACTGGCATCCTTTTCTTTTTAGTTTTTGGAATCCTTGGAAAGGGTGTTATATATTTTCATAATTCTTACCACTTACTTATCATTTTTAGCAGCATAGATTTAAATGTAGTAACAAGTGTTTATGCTTTGCAGCCCGGCATCAAACAATACCCTTAACAAAGCTACACGATGGATGCTATTTGTCATATTTTGACCTATGAATCTATTTGAATAGATTATACAGGATTGATGTCGTTATCAGATGATTGCAGTCTACCCCAGGGTGAGTTTATCCTTTTGGTTTATGCAGAAATGCTTATTTGGCTTCATGTGTAACATTATTTTTCAGCATCTAATATTCGTTCTGTCCAACATGAGTACATGAGAAAGAAGTGCTACTGTTACATTCTATGTATTTTGTCCCACATGAATGATTGAGAAAAACTCTGCTATTGTCATGTCTAAATATTTAAATTTTATGTTGATGTTTTGACCGTGAATGCCAAAACATCACAGTTTGCCTGATAGAGTGAATTACATTATAAAATAAAGTTCCTTCCATCAATTAGATAGCTTTTCTTAATTTGATTTTTCTACTTTCTTAGTACAAAGTTGAGTCACTTATTTTGGGACGGAGGGAGTATATACATATTGCTTATTTGGATGCTTTAACGCTACTACCTCATTAAAGATTTGCAGAGATCAATGAGGATAAGAATCTAATAGAAGATGTCACAGGCATGAATGAAGGGACTGGTGATAGGAAACATGGGTCCAAGAAGAAATGGTGAGTTGTTCTACCTTTTCAAATTTAAAACCTAGACTAGAGTCGGTCAATTGTAATTTAGTAACATGATTAGGATAGTATAATATTTTGCTACTACCTAATTGATAGTTTTGCAGGGTAATTCTGTCGGCTATATATGTGTTTATTTTTTACTATGGTGAGATCACTTATTTTTATTTAGAAAATAGAAACATGAAGTGTGGCTATAAGAATCTAATAGAAGATGTTCTTCGCATGAACAAGCTGTGTAATGTACCTACTGACTAATAGCATAGTCATGACTTGGCTTGCCCGGTTTTACTTTGCGAAGAGTAGTATGTGGTGCTCTAATATTCAACCATGTTCTTGAATTAGGAATTATGTTTTTATAAAGTGCTTGTGTGTTGGTCTGATGTATATAAGTTAAAGAAAATAAAAAACGGATGGAGGAAGGGAACTTCTTGCTTTTCTTTTCCTTTTGTTTCTCAGTTTGATAATTACTCCCTACGATGAGAAGGTTTACGAATAGAAATGTCCTACCCTTTGATCCCTTTTAGTGTGAGCGGCTCGACGGCAAGCGTGACCGTCTGCTCCATGCTTTATTGGTTGTGTCTCCTCCACGCTTTATTGGTTGTGTCTCTGGCTCCGTGTGCGCTGCGCCACATGCGTGTTTGTTGCTTGTGTGCTGCTGCTGCGTGTATGGTGTGTTGGCTTGATGTGTGTGTGGGCGCGCCCACGCACTAGCTAGGTGAGGATCACTGGCTCACTGCTCTCTCTATGTACTCTCACCGTTCCAAAATAGATGACTCAACTTTGTACTAACTTTAGTACAAAGTTGAATTATCTATTCCCTCCGTTCGGAGTTACTTGTCTCGGAATGGATGTATCTAGAACTAAAATACACCTAGATATATCCATTTCTACGACAAGTAATTCCGAACGGAGGGAGTATTTTGGAGCGGAGGGAGTAGCTTCTTATGGGGAAAATACTTTGCCGCTGGTCTGCATCATGCTTCTAGCATCTTTCCAGGCAGGTAGATGTTCCCAAGATCAAGAGAGGAAAGGTCCTTGCATGCATATACTTTTAGATGACACATGACCATTGACCAGAAGTCTTTCCTATGAAAATCATGTGGCCTTGTGACACCCCGACCCTTTTCTTCAGAAATTTGTAATGTGTATACGCATGTCTGGTGTGATGTGCATAGGAGCATGATTTGTTCTGGCACTTTAGGCATTAGCACACCTATAATACAGGTGGCGCATGTGTGTGTTTGAAGTGTCAGTGCTTGTGTGTAGGAAGTCTAATAGGGTGGGTTTCGATTTCTTTTGACTTTCTGATCAGCCCAATTGGCCTGGGCTGCGTGTAAGCTTTGTCCTGACGAGGAAGCTGACTGTGCATCATCGGTTTAACACCATCAGTTGGATCTTTGAAGCCCTCCAACGCTCAATTTTAGTGACTGGTGTAGCGATCCAGGATTTTATCCTAAACTGCTATTAAACTCACAAGACGGAGCATTTTAATAACAAAAGAACTCTACCATGCTTTCTGATATATACTCCTGTGTATATATATGTTGTACTAGAAGTTCCTACGTTTTAACTATTGCTTACCAGAAAATTGAATTGGCAATTTCTGCATAGATATGATGTATTAAATTATGTTTTGAGAAGGATTTGTTCATTTTCAAAACTAAGGAAGTTGGGTGAGCTTAAAACACCCATTCATCAGTTCAGTGAACTTTTCTAATTGTATTTTAAATCCACAAGAGGGCAAAATCATTGCTCTTTCCCAGATCATCTAAATCAGATGGGCGGGCTCCAAACTCCCAGTGCCATTTGTTGTTTTTGTGTTTTGATTTCTACTTGAGTGCCTTTGGACCGATGGTACTATGGAGAGGTGACATTAACACCATTGATGGCTGCTTCTCTCCTGTAGACTACATCTCCTTCTATATGTCAATCAACAAAACAAGAGATCTATAATATCATTGTTTATGGAGTTCACAGATTATTGAATATTTTTGCTGCCATGTAATTGTGAGTTTGTGGCTATACATTTTTGTGTCCTACATGTGAATTGAAGATATATTGTCTATGTGAATGTAAATATCCAGGTATGTAGGCAAGTCCTAACTTTTATGCACATATTTATCTATGAAATGCATGCAAGCAAATCACATCTTACAGACAATTGCCCCCTTATTGGTAAAGGTGATGATTCTTAAATTAACCGGTTGGAGATCGGTAGACAGTCCGGTGTATTGATAACTGGAGTTTAGTGCTCAAAATCCTTCTAACTTTTCTACTGACTGTATTTTCTTGGCAGCTTTAAGAGAAGAACGAGTACTGTTAGTCATTCTCTGTCATGTATAATAGTACAATACTGGAAATGTGAATGGATAATGTTCATTTAGTATAGTATTAGTAGATGATGATTTCTTTTGTTCGCAGCCAACTCATGTATATCCTGATATGTTCAGTCTATTCCCAAATTAATTCGTAAAATAGCCTTAACAATTATACCGTCTCTATGTATTAGTACTCTGTTTTCTAGGTTTTTTGTCAGCTGAAAGAAATCAGTTTGTCATAACATGTGAAAATGAGTTTATGTACCTACGTTGTTGCTTTTCTCAGTTAGCAAAGATATTTGTCAAGTAGTAAGTTAGTCATCACAGTGAAGGTTGGCAAAGGGACTTCTGGTGAGGCCTGTAAGGCTGGAAGCACTGTATGTAAGGTGGTACCCTCTGATGGATATTCATTTTTCAACTAATACATGACCACACTAGAGAATATCAAGTTCTAAATATGTACGTAGATGAACTTTAAATACCTGGATGATTATTCCGCATAAACAAAGTCATATGTCATTTTTTAACACTAGAACAAAGCAGTGTCCCATAACACAAATAGCTACTGTTTGTGTTGTGTAGCAAATTCATTCATTGGTTATGGGGCATCAAGAAGAGCAAGCACCAATGGCGGTGACACATACCTGTTCTAATATAAACATGCCTGTTCCAATATAAACATGCGAAAAGTAGTAAACTTCCATCTTAGTGAGGCACTGTGATCAACGGCCTAGCCCAAGCATGCCATAGCTCCTTGTATAAAGCTTCGCTAGAACTCCCTGCACAAAGGATTCTTTATGTGAACTAACATGGCAAGTTTACTTTGTAGCATGGTAAATTTAGTTTTATAGCATGGTTAAAATGCTATGCCAGGTATATATAGAACAACATTAACACATCATGTGAGGTATGTGATGTCAAGGGTCTAAAAAGACTGGATCCCGTAACTATAGCTTCAGAGCTCCAGTAATTACATAGCATCGGTCTAATTGGTGAAGGAAGCTCAGGAACAACTTCAATCCAATGCTCGCATAAAACGATGAGGTATGAAACGATGCCATCCTCCATCTCGAGCACACGCTTTGTGAAAAGAAACTTGCATGATTCCTCGAGCACCACCCTCCTGCGCCATCGACGAGGAGGTCCCCGGACACAACGAACCTGCCTCGTGCGCTCAAGTTGCCAGTGAGCAGCACATACCCGTCAAGTTCAACATCGTTGGCAATGCTACAGCCTACAACACAGTTGCTGCAACATGGGTAAGGGAGAGACCACGTCAGGGCTGGGGGGTCTGAAAATTGGGTTCGGCTCCTCTGCTGTATAGGTGTTGTAGAAGGCAGAATCTGCCGTCCGTTATAATCCAATTGTCCTCCTTTCTCTACCTTAATAATTCTATTAATAACTACAAACAGCCCTAATAATAGTCCAAAGGAAAATCCTCTACGCCTCTAGAATTGGCACCAAACTCCTCCTGTCCGTCTTCCTCATTCCTCCTGATACATGACCACTTGTTTACTGAATCAGAAATTCTAACATGACGGAGAGTAAGCACTTCTTTTGTTCTTGGCAAGATAAGCACAATGCATGGAACAACACCTTATCTGAAGGTCACCAAATGGCATGGCTGCCAAGTTCCTCCTATTTCGGAAACTTTTTGAATAGAAATCATATGAGCATTCCAAACTCCATGGGCAAAGACCGACAAAGCAAGTGACCACTAAGTCAAACTATAACTGAAATTAAACTCAACACACGTGCATGTACCACTAATGGCTATTGACGAACCACATTGCGATGAAGAATTAATAGATCATCAAACAACCATATGGTGTAGCTTCCGTAATAGGAGAATGAAGAAAGGAGAAAGAAGTTCTAAGTAATAGCAAGTAATTCACCTGCTCCTTCCGTGGGGGAACCATGGCACTAGCTGGCAGGACGTTTCTTGGATTGGATCCGTGAGCTGCAGCTTGTGGAGTTTGGCCGGGCAGGCTGGCAGGGAGGTCCAGCTGCCGCGCCGCCGCCGTCCTGAAGATCATGGAGCGCCGGCTGTGTCGTCAGAGGACAACACGGTGACTCCGGCGTGATTTTAACCCTCATCCAGTTGCCAACCTCCTCCTTGTTAAGGTCGCTCGAAGGAGCCTCAAGCTTGTCGTCGTCGTCGTCGTGCTCTTGGAGTACGTGGTCGCCCTGCTCCTAGAGGAGCTCCGCCGTCACGGAGCTCCTTCTCCCCGGATCTTGGCCGCGAGTCTCCGTCATTCCAACCGCAGCGGGAGAGGCAGTGGCACACGACCACGGCCATGGCCGGCAGCCACGCTCATCGGACCACCGGAGCAATTGGACACTCGCGCGAGCATCGCGGTCCGCCGCTCGGACAGCTACTGGGGAGGCGTCGGAGTACCTGGGTGCGCGGCGAATGCCCGGGAACTCGGCGACCAGCTTCCTGTCAGCGTGGCGCACGGAGACGATGGCGACCCAGGCTAAGAGCAGCTCAGCCGCGAGCCACACAGCCTCGTCCACCTCCTAAGTCGGGACCTCCGCGCGAGCGTTGCGGCCGCCCCTCGGATGGCTTCTGGAAGGCGGCTATACATGGGCACACGGCGAATTCCGACGAGTAGCTGGCCGTTGGCGCGGGCAAGTAAACGGCGACGTCCCCGACGAAGAGCAGCCCGGCCAGCTCGCCTCACTCTACTCTGATTAAGTGATTAGAAATGAAGGATTGGGAAGAAGCAGACGAGCCTGCAGGGAAAGGATAAGGTGCCGATGCAGTCTCCACTCGTTCGGGGCGACACGTATCGAGCGTACGAGAAACGTGGCGTGGCAGGGGACCAATGCGCCAAGATACTCCATGACGTGGCAGGAGTACATGCTACACGACTAGTGGTAGATAAAGCATTTGGGAGGAGGAGCCAGGTACCAGACGTTCGGGAGTTAATTTAACCAGTATTACTACATAGACTGGTATTGCATACAGGGATCCACCACTTACGTGGTAGCATCAATTTACAATATAACCATAAGATTTTATTTCTTGAAATATAGGAGCCTCGCCACCCTGTTCTATTTCATCAATGAAACACGACTTTTACAACATGTGAGATGTCAGAGCGTACATAACTATGAGGAAGATAAAAAATACATTGTGTTAGTTTAACACCGAATTTGAGAATTTGAGGTGAGATCACTAAATTGAGCATTTGTTTCCCCATTGAGCAGGTCGGAATTCACGGACATCCAAAAGAAAAGAAAAGGATGACGTACCAGCCAAACTATCAAAATTAGAATTTCTCTCTTTTTACATCAAGGCAACACAAAAGCGCCAAACCATCAACCTACACAATAATATTGAAACAATGTCGAGTCGTCTTGAGTTATACCCAAGCCCACGTCTATACTTCCTTAGCATCCACCCATGAACTCATTCGTCCCTAGCGATGAAACACACGACAACTAGAAAAGTGAAGCAAAGGAACCGAACCTGAGGCGCCAAAATTTCGCCATCTCCGCCGCCCAATCCAAACGACGCCCAGACAGGATTGAGCAGTGTGGGCCAATATGCTCGCCCCATGCGCAGCTCCACAGATCTTGACCCACTTTGCGGCCATGGCAACGGCCAACACGGGGCACATGCGACACTACAACGGCGAGCACGAGGCCATGAGGGGATGAAGCAGCGTTTGGTGGCAGTGAAGGTGTGTCACGGGTCCATCACGGGTGAAGAGTGTTGGCAGAGCTCACATGTGGTTCAGTGCACGGCCAGGCGGAGCTCGCACTGCATCGAACCCGCCGTTCCAGGGGAACCTGTCGCAAGCACAACAAACCATTCGAGTATATTCATCGCCCACGCAAAGGAAGCTCAATCGAAAAGTTCAAAGGCAAGAAAATAAGGAAAATGCATTCTACGCGGTAAGAGCTACATTACTCTTCTCATTCCAACTACGTACTCTTGCAACAACTTCTAAATGGTATAACTTTGTATAATTTAACATAGGTAAGCCTGACATCCACCACCTAGATGAGTTTAGTCGCCACGTTGTGTGGGGCAACATAGTTAAACTCTACAGACATAATGTTCGTAAACTTAGTGCAGATCAGCACTAGGTTCTCTTAAAACACTATGTATCAGCACTAAGTTTCTATTTTCTTATGATCTAATCAGTGTTCAAATTTTTATGTCTTTGGATTGATCCTACTACAACTTGCTTTGTCAAACCAATGTATGCTATTATCAGTAATGTCATTACTTCCTTTTCATCTGTCATGATACCATACAATGAGATAAAAGTATACTTTTTGCGCCATTGGCGCAACGAGTGATGTCAGCTTTCGAGTATATTCATTGCCTATGAAAAGCAAGCTCAATGCGAAAGTTCAAAGGCAAGAAAATCCATCTAAAGCCTGGAAAGTACATTCTCTGTGGTAAAGGCTACATTACCCTTCTCATTCCAACAACTCTCGCAACAACTGCTAAACGATATTACTTTATATAATTTAACATAGGTGAGACTTGCATCCACTACTTAGATGAGTTTAGTCACCACATTGTGTGGGGCAACACAGTTAAGCTCTACAACCATCATGTTCATAGACTGCGAAAGATCATCTGCAGCACCACCACGCCTGATCGCTACTATGTGTGCCACATGACAGAAACATTTGCAACACACGCAAAAGAATGGTAATCCTTTGCAGTTGCTCTGTCCTATTTCACACAATAACTAACATTTACTGTTATTTTCAGTACTTTAGCATTCCTTTTTCTATTGGTTCCCTTTTCCCACCCATGGATGTTGATCGTGGTGAACTGCCAATCACTATTGGAGATGGAACTACCGCTGTCACAACACGCTTTATCAAGGGTGTTGACAAAAGGGCCACCATCACTAAAGGCTGGAGCGACTTCTTCTGTCAGGCACAGATGAACTCCCAAGGGACTACGCCTGATCGTCTACTCAATATAAGCAAGTTGCAAGAGCTCCTTGTTATATAACTTAATATTAGATCAAGACTTCTGTGTTTATCATACTTTTGTATCTTATGTAATCCCCTAAGACCATACTGTGCATTTAACTATCGGTAATTTGCTACTTAGACTGTGTAGTATGCTTTTGAGGCAGCCATGATAAAAGAGATATATGCTCACTCTTTCACTACTTGGCTTACACTCGGCCTTTGCGCCATTGGCGCAACGGGTCATCTAGTCCGGTTAAATGCGGCACAAAGAGTGAGTGTAAGTGACAGGAGAGGGGCTTTTGTATGAGTTTGGCGTGTTGGTGTCCGATGTGGCGGATGGCCGAACTCCCCCAAACCTCCGTCGGTTTTGTTCCGGTTTGTAGGATCAGACATCTGGAGCTGTGGAGACAAATATGGTGAGCTGTCCCATCGAACATTTGAGGGTGATTCGGTGATCTTCTCCAGATTCGCGATGTAAGATATAGATTTTTTAAAATCAAACTTTATAAACTTTCACCAAGTTTATAGAAAATCATATACATCTAGAATACCAAATACATGTGCTTAGATACATCACAAGACATACTTTCATATTATATACATCTTGTATTGTAGATATAAATAGTTTTCTCTATAAACTTGGTCAAAGTTTATAAAGTTTGACTTTGTAGAAAATCTATATGCGCTACATTATGGAACGGAGGGAGTACACGTTTGGAGGGCAATATGGACTTTATGGCACAAGACATTTGTGGGCGATTTGGTCCGCGTTGCTGCGAGATCAGTCGGCTGACGTGTGGTGCACATTAATAATTCGGGCAGGTCGGTCGTAAAGGCCGTCGCCGCACGTGAGCTACTGACCTGGCTTTGCTCGCGTCGTGTACCGTAGTACTCCGGTACGTGTCCGCGCCAACAAATTTCTCGAAGCATTTCCACTCCCGCTGAGCCCGCCTCTCACGCCACGTCGCACAACACAGACAACAAGCACACGCGTTCCCCCACCTCGATACCCACGAGCCCACCCGCGGCCCACCTCGGCATTTCCTTTCTCGCCGTTGCTTTCCTTGCTTTCCTCCACAAGGCCGGCCGGCGAAGCAAAGCCAAGCGCCATCCATTCCTTCCAGAAGAAAAGCCACTGCAAGCTTTGGCAGCACCGACGAGCGGGCGCAGATCCGGAGGCGACGCCCCCCGCTTCTCGGTTCGTCGCAGGTGAGCCTCCCGCCCCGCCCTCCTCTCGGTTCATCGTTGGTTCGACCTCGACCGCGGAGCTGCCCCCTTCGCGACGCGGTTGTCGGTCGAATCCTCTCCGAGCGATTCGTCCCCGCATAGTCTCTCTCGGCTGGAGTGGAGTGGAGTGGAGTGGAGATCTCTCCTTCCGGAATCGTCTAGGGTTCTTCCTTCTCCGCGTGCGATCCAGCCGCAGCTCGCCTGGATTTGGGATCAGCGCGAAATTACTGTTGGTTCGTTGGTTGGTTGGTTGGTCTCTCCGTGTTCTGCCATGAACAAGGTGTAGCAGTTTACACGTGTTCCCGGAGATTTCCGTGCTCAGATCATGCCGTTTTCTGGGGAGGGAGGTATCCTTACTGTCGTAAATGAACCACCTACTAAATCGGATCGCATTGAATTGATTCATGTTCTGCTTTGCACTGCCACCGTGTGAGATCCCACGCAGACATAATTACAGGTTCAGTTATAACTTTATAACTTTATAACTCTCTAACGAGCAATGACCCTATCAAATGCTTATTTTCACCAAGTGTAATTTCAGAAGGTTTATCTGTTTACACCTTGTTCCTAGTTGACATCATCCGCACTTTCTTCTCAATAAGAATGACACGCTTCCAGGCGTTTTCGAGGGGAAAAAACATGCAAATACTTCTGCCACAATCGCATTCTAATTGGCATTTCCTGTGGTAGCCACGAAAGGATTCTGTTGCACTTTGTGCAAATCAGAGCCCATCGTTTTACTTATGGAAACAATAGTTTCACCAATTTTAATGATTGCTTCTTCAACAATCTTTTTTGTTGATATATGATCCATTTGCATGACGAACGAGTACCTCCCTTCCACATCGTTTTGGTCAACATGGTTGCTTTCCTTTGAAGCAAACTAAAAACTTCCAAGTCTGTTTTGACTTGTTCTTCTATCTTATGTTGCTTCTGCAAGTCACATTGTGACGTTTATGTGTTCCCTCTGTAGGAATATGCAACTACAAAACAAAATCTACAAGGAACTATTGTAGTTTTTTGGCAGATAAATGTTAGCTGATCATTTGATTGTAGAATCGTTATCAAGTAATATCGATCGTGGACTTCAGTAATGTTATTAATGAACTTGCTGAAGGCATGATAACTAAAATAACTACTTGGATTTTAAAATTGTCAATAACTGATTTTTTGGCAGGATAAATGTCATAATGTATTAATATTGCTGTTAGACTTCAGTTATACCATTAAGAGACTGATGAAGGTTGAGAAACAAAAGAAGTACTCATAATTCAAAATTATTATTTCATCTTGGCTTGTTTACATTGTATTCGACATGCACTATGGTGTGGATCTGATCCATGAGCCAAGGAACTGTAGATGCTCTGGATGGTTATTTTGGTAGCTTATAGTATCTACCGATTCTCAACAGATCGGTAACAACTAACAGTTAACAGTTGCTTAATTTTGATAGTAGGAAGGAAGGACAATTTTCTTGTTTTTAAAATATTACCATTGTTCACTAGTTTCCTTCTGTTCTGATGCATAACATTGACTATGGTGATACTTCTGTATGTGATCATTTTCTGGTGTTGCATTCACCCCTTAATATTCTTTGCTTCTGTGTGAGGCAGCTATGCATATACCGTCAAGTGTATGAAAGCTATTACTTCACTGGAAGCATACTAACATGCTTCATTAATATGTTTGCAATTCTGTAGTGAAATTTTTTAAGTGCTAGTCAATGGTTCAGATATAGCATATGATCATGGCAACAATTACCGGCGAGAATCCAAACATGTCCATTTTACAAAGATTGACCACAAGCGATTTGCCACTGGTGAAAGAATATGGTCTGCCTGGAGTTATTGGTGCTCTTTTACTGGCTATAGTTATCCCTATCATGCTTTCTTCCATGTTTAGCAAAAAGGTGAAAAAGAGAGCAGTGCAAGTTGATGTTGGTGGTGAAGCAGGCCTTGCCATGCGAAACAGTAGATTTTCCTCTTTAATTCAAGTTCCATGGGAGGGTGCCACCACAATGGCAGCTCTGTTTGAGATGGCTAGCAAAAAGTACACTCAGCACCGGTGTCTTGGCACAAGAAAACTGATTAGTAGTGAATTCATAGAAGCTGCTGATGGAAGGAAGTTTGAGAAACTGCACCTTGGTGAATATCAATGGAATTCCTATGCAGAGGCATTTAAACGTGCATGTAACTTTGCTTCTGGTCTCATCAAGATGGGGCACCAGCTAGATAGTCGTGCTGCTATCTTTTCTGATACTAGAGCCGAGTGGATCATTGCTGCTCAGGTATAATATTATGTCTGGAACATTGCCCCTGTACATTTCATAGGACTTACAGAGCTGTATGCAAATACTAATATTTTATTTTGCTAGGGATGCTTTCGACAAAATTTAACTGTTGTAACAATTTATGCATCTCTCGGCGAGGATGCACTGGTGCATTCACTAAACGAGGTACATTGATCTGGTTCCTTTTTCCTGAAGTATATGTAGTCTGCACTATATTTCATCCGCTAGGGAGCCAATCCAATTCCCACTATTTATGTTGCTTTACTTTCAGATTAGTAGATCTAGGTATATCCATTGATGAAGTATGAGCATACCGCCACATCTAGTATACCTAAATAGTTGATCCCCACTTAACTCCATTTCTCAATATGAACTATCCAACTCACCATGCCCCCATGCATGGAAAAAGACCCACCCCTAACATGCACCATGCATGCTACTCATATTCAATAAATATTCACAACTATACAATAATAAAATACAGTAACTTATATGTATTCTCATGTTAATCTAAATACTAATATTTCATGCAACGAAATGTCATTGATAATTGCAACCAATTCCCGCAGCAACACGCTGGGTATCATCTCTAGTACCTTAACAGCTTAAACTTTTAGCTGAACGGGATTGTTGGACGGAACTGTACTTGGATGCCCATATCAACTGGGCTACCTTATGCCTGCTTAATCATCCTCACAAATTGACACAATCTTGATGGTTTACCTTGCTTTAACATTAGTAGTTTCACTATATCTGGTCCTGCCTCGGGAAACTCTGTTCCAATATATCTGTCATTGAGGGAATCACGAGTGTATATTGTAGTGTTTCAACTTTGTACCCCTACTTAATTGCTTCTGGAATTGCTGATTGGTTGTAGGATGCTATTTAAAGTTATTTTTTACGAATTTCCTCTTAGATTTGGTGCTTCCTTGGTCTGTGCCCATGGTGAAACATATACAAAGGGAGTACTCATGTTTTTCCTGATTAACTTACTAATTTATTGATGTGATCCAAGATATAGGTTTTTACCAATTACAAGTGCAAACTTTTAATAAAGGACCATCTAACTGGTGCTCCTACATCTGATATATTTTGTTATGTCGAACTTCAGACACAGGTTTCCACTCTGATTTGTGATTCGAAACAACTTAAGAAGCTGCCTGCAGTCAGCTCAAAGTTGCATAGTCTTAAGCATGTTATCTACATTGAGGATGAACCTGTTGAGGCTGACACACTTAATCAACTGAAACACTTGACAACATTATCTTTTAATGCGGTTGAGGAGTTGGGCAAAACATCACATGCAGATGCGAGACTACCAACAAGCACTGATACTGCAGTTATTATGTATACAAGTGGAAGTACCGGTCTCCCCAAGGTACACTTCTGCTTGAAGATATTTTTCTTTCTTGTGTATTCGTTTTCCATTAGCATGAAAATAAAAGGTAAATTGTTGGTGTGCTATAAAATGATAATCCTAATAGAAAAGGTTAGATATTCTCAGGGAATTATGGTTTTGAACTGTTATCCCCATTTTTAAAAACACATTTATAACTGTGATTATTCACAGTTATTTCCATTTGCTCCACACAGGACAAAACAAAAGCTAATGTTTCCTACAAAATGATTCATTTTCCTGTTGTATAGTTTCTCTTTGGTAAGAAAAATCTGATTATTGGTGTTCTATTATGTGTATCCGTGTTTCCCCAGTCCACAGTCACTCAATTACTCGCAGACATCAGAAGATTTACTGATTAGTAAATTCATACATCATACAACTAGTTATGCTAGCTCAATAATATGAAATAATCAATTAAATTTGAGCGAAAAAAAAAATGAAATAGAAGGTTCAGTTTGTCCCTTCTGAATGTCAGAGGTTCAAATGAGCCAATAGAAAGTTGAGAGAGAAAATACTGTATTAACTGTGAAGTTTGCAGTGTTCTATTTATTTAGTTTGCTAGCCTGTTGTTATGATTTCTGAATGCATGAGTCCACTACTGAATACTCCATGTTACAACTGGTGGAGGTCTGCTGCCTATGCATGCTAACATTGTTAATGTTGAATATTTTTTCTACTCTGCTCTTGTATTTTCCTCAATTAAATTTGGTGGTTTCCTTTGACATAGGGTGTGATGATTACGCATGGCAACATGGTGGCCACAATTGCAGCAGTGAGGACAATCATTCCAAACCTTGGCACAAGCGATGTTTATCTGGCATACCTTCCGCTGGCTCATGTTTTTGAACTAGCGGCAGAGGTAATATTTTGGCATTCAGAAACATCATTTATAAGAATTACTATAAATATCTCCAGTGACATGGTGCTGTTATGTTGTGCAGTCTGTCATGTTAGCTTCTGGTGTTGCTATTGGATACGGCTCAGCTTTGACAATGACTGATGCATCAAATAAGATAAAGAAGGGGACAAAAGGAGATGTTTCTGTACTGAAACCTACTCTAATGATTTCAGTTCCTGCAATTCTGGATCGCATAAGAGATGCAGTGTTTAAGAAGGTTGAAGTTTCTTTTCTGGACTGTCATTTCATGTGCTGCTATCTTATACAATCCATTTTGGCTATTTGCACGGGAAAAACTGTACTTACCCCCACCAAATTTGGTGCCTGGCAAACTTAAAGCTCTCAACTGTAAAACTGAACATCTGACCCTCCTGGCCTTCAGAACTGGTGCACCTAAGTGTCCAAGGCAGTTTTACCATGGTGATTTTGCCATTTTGGTAATGGTTTTCCACACATGCAGCCTCAAATATGGATTTTTTTCCCTAGATTGACACATGGCTCGGAGCCCACATGTCGTACAGCATTTCAATCTTCCTCTTCCCTTCTCTTTCCCATATCTTTCTCTACATGCAACTAGATATACAGCAGCCACGTTGGGAATACCGACACACAAAACTGTCTTGAAGAGTCACATGCATCAGTTTTGAGAGTTGTACGGTCGGAGCTATTATTATCCTTGCATTTTTTGATGAAAGTAATTTGACATTTACTTAGATGCCGTGTCTTCTCTAAATTCTTCAGCTCTACATTTTTCTTTTCAGGTTGCTGAGAAGGGTGGCATAACCAAAAAGCTATTTGACGTTGCATATAAACGAAATCTTGGAGCAATCGAAGGGAGTTGGACTGGATCTTGGGCGCCAGAGAGGTTTATATGGAATAGCATTATATTCAAACCAATACGTGCGATGCTTGGAGGGCATATAAGATTTATTCTTTGTGGTGGCGCACCTCTATCAAGTGAAACACAAAGATTCATAAATATATGTCTGGGGTAATCTTGTCCTATCGCTTATCTTCACTTTACCATATTATTTGGTTAAGTTCAATCATGACTTAAGGAATAAAACGGTTGTCACTCATATAGCATGATAGCTTATTTTGCTTGTTGAACAAAAAATACATCTGAAGGTTCTCTTAAGATAATACTCATACAGAGTTTATTTTGGGCTAGTTTTTGCTCGTGGCAGCTTTGAACTCAGTCCTTTGCTCTCCTAGTCGGCCCTGAGGGTGCTTGGAGTATGAATTAGCAAGCTTAGCTTATTTTCACATGATTTTAGACGTTCATTAGTTGAAATCACCAGTGTAAGTAGGATAAGATGATCCTTAATTTTACAAAATTTGTTTTATCTTGAATAGATTGTCAATTGAAAGGTTAAAAGCTAAAGTACATTAATCAGACAACATTTTAGGATTGAAGTATCCTTCCATTCTTTAAGGCTGACAAACATTTTTGTATAGTGTGAGATGCTATATTTGTCATGTGCTTATGCATTGCTTATTTGGCACTGCAGTGTCCCAGTTGGTCAAGGCTATGGATTGACCGAGACTTGTGCTGGAGCAGCTTTCTCTGAATGGGATGACACAAGTGTGGGTCGTGTTGGTCCACCCCTCCCTTGTTGCTATGTCAAGGTTTGTGTTTTCCACAGATAAACATTCAGCGGCCCTGGTGTGTTTTTGAATACTACTTGGCAATACAGCTAACATTCATGCAATGAAATGATAACTGAATGCTCTGAATCACTGATACATGCAAAACCTGTTTATTCGTATCGGATAGCGTATCTGGTACAGATATGTGCGGGATAGGTATCCGTGAAGTGTTGGAATGTTCATCTTACTATTATTTCTTCAGATACATCATGGATAACTATCTGGTGTATATTCATATCGGTTTGCATATATCAGTGTTTCAGAGCTCGTATCATCTATACAGAAAATAAACGGAAGATACAGAGGAAAGATCCCCGTAATACAACTCAAATGCCCACCTAACTCATCTTATCCTTTATCCTAATAGCACCAGGCTGGCACCTTTCGTTCCCTGCTGCCTCAGTCCCTAATGCAGGCAACCCCTCCAGCCCACTCTACACCGGTTGTTGACAAAAGTGGTGGCGTGGTGAAACCATGATTCACAACCATGCATTTCGTTCCATTAGCATGAGCTCATTACATACAAGAGAGTAGGACATGGCCTTATGGGGCCAGATCCACGTATGCCATGTCATACTATATACATATGCTTAAAAAGAATTACACACTCCGGCTGTACATAAGATGTCGATTTGTGACCTTTTCACTCTCTGGCTTTTCCTTCCATCCTGTGATGTTCTCCTTTTGTTTGTATTAAGATGTCTTGGTAGAGCGTTGAGGCACCCCAAAATTTATGAAAGTACTGGTAAAATTTCCTTGATGCAAGTAATACTATTACATGTGAACCTGCAACATGCCAGAATAAAATGACTGCACAGTTACAAAAGAACAAGATCTAAACACTTTAAATTGCAATACAATTCATTCAGCTCTTTTTATGTTACTGCTTGGTTACAATTGATCATTTTCTTGCATGAAATCTTGCAGGTTCACATGTTATAGCATGCACTGTAATGAATTTTGTGATAATATTTTGGAAACTTAAACTTCCAAGAATATATTGTCCACTCTAACCTCTTTTATCAAATGGTTGCAGCTTATTTCATGGGAAGAAGGTGGTTATAGAATTTCTGATTCTCCAATGCCCCGTGGAGAGGTTGTCATTGGTGGCCACAGTATAACAAAAGGTTATTTCAACAATGAAGCAAAAACAAATGAGGTGTATAAGGTGATTATCTCCACATCTGTAGTCACTGAATGTATTTATATGTTTTCACTACATGATTGTGCCATATGTCACACAGGTGGATGAGAGGGGAATACGCTGGTTTTACACTGGAGATATTGGCCAGTTCCATCCTGATGGATGCGTTGAGATCATCGACAGGAAAAAAGACATAGTAAAACTTCAACATGGAGAATATGTATCTCTTGGCAAGGTTTGTTTATAAAACTGGGCCCTGTTATGAGCATAGTTTAAAAAGGCACGTCTAGGTGCACGCTTAAGCATGCCTAGGCTCTAGGCGACAGCAAAACGCCTAGCGCTTAAGTGTGCGCTTTGGTCAGAAAAGCCAAGGCGGTGGCAAAATGCACAATTAACGCCCATGGCTTTTCTTAAACCTTTGGTTATGAGCATTCTGTTTGCTGTGTAATTAACTCTTCTCTCTCTCTCTCCAGGTTGAATCAGCTCTACAGACAAGCAATTATGTGGACAACATCATGGTCTATGCTGATCCATTTCATAGTTACTGTGTTGCACTGGTCGTGCCACCACACCAGGCCTTGGAGAAGTGGGCTCAAAATTCAGGGATAAGCTACAAAGACATTGAGGAGCTCTGTCACAATGATCAAGCAATTAAGGAGGTCCAGCAATCTCTATCAAAGGTTAGATCTGATCGCAAATGGAGTACTTACCACATTCGTTCAGTTCTTACTTAATTACAGCACGTACAACACTCGTATACAGATATAGTTCTCCAGTTTATTGAAAATTATGTAGCCTGCACTTGGTGTGTCGCCTCATGTTGTAGCGGTTATATGGTAGTTCTTTCTGGAGCAGGACTTCATGAGCAGTTAAATATAATAAACAAAATCCTGTACTGGATGTCTGCATTCCTTCCATGTGTGACTTTAAATGTCGACCTGACCTACTTGGAACCTGCAAGTGTATCTAATAGGAGTACAGCCTGCCAGACCTGTCTTTGGTACCTCTCAACGCTTCTATACTGGTTAGACTAAGATGGAAGCATTGGAAACTTACCTGATCTTACCTATAGTATTCAATCAATCTATTTTGGGATTGATTCTTAAAAGAACTATTTTGGATAATACTCCCTCCGTCCCGAAACTCTGTACTAAAGTTAGTACTCCCTCCGTCCCATAATGTAAGACGCTTTTCGACACTAGTATAGTGTCAAAAAACGTCTTACATTATGAGACGGAGGGAGTACAAAGTTGTGCTAAGGTCAAGACACTTATTTTGGGACGGAGGGAGTATGTAACTTGGTTGTGAGGAACACCTTCTATTCTTTGATGAAGCCCACTGCCAGAGTATCCACGATGCTCTTCACCACTTCGTGAAGTTTGAGATGAGATATATGAGCTAGAGTTTTGAAACTCATGTTCTTCAGTCATGCCGCCAGTCCGCCATTGAGGTCATTGCTGAGTGTACTATGGTACCGCTAAGATCTAGTGGTGCGCCTCGCAGATCTAGAGCAGTCAGCTGTATTCATTCCCTTGATCAATCCTCCAACTTCCCCGTTCTCCTGTTGTGTTTGTTTTTATCGGGCCAATGCCTACTTTCCTCTTCCTCTTGCTTTGCGAGCCTCTTGCTGCTTCATGCTATGTCAAGCATGGAATGGGAAGGGTACAAAGTATATGATGAATGTCGTCTCATGAGAACACAAAATAAATAATGAATATTGTTGAAATCTTTCGGTGTGTATTGTTTCCTGTTTTGCTCTTTTTGTGAGGGCATATTAGGTGTGGACTGAAGTTTTGCAGACTTGCAGCAAATTAGGTGCAAAACTCTTTTAACTTTTGTGGTTGAAAAGAAGATATTGCATTGTCCTAAGCTATGTTCCATATTCTTGTTCATGATAATATCAAGTATCTTCATCGGAGATGCGGATTCACAATTCATCTGCTTTGTTTGCATCTCTTGGTTGCTATCTAACGCAGTGTGTGTTCCAATTGTGCAGGCCGCGAAAGCAGCGAGGCTCGAGAAGTTTGAAATACCAGCTAAGATCATTTTGCTGCCTGAACCTTGGACCCCGGAGTCTGGGCTTGTGACCGCTGCTCTTAAGCTGAAGAGGGAGCAGCTGAAGGCCAAATTTAAAGATGATCTGAACAAGCTCTACCAGTAGTGACCCGCCATTCATGGAACTCTCCGATTAACGTGTTATGAATAATTTGTATTTGTTTGCTAATCTGGAAAGCTCTTAGTGAGACAGCTACACACAGTTCTTCAGCTTGTAGTCGCTTGTAGTATCCCTTTATCGTACTGGGTCAGGATAAAGGTGTTACAAATTGTGGAACGAGGAAATGTTGTTTCTTTGATACTAGCTGTATAATCGCTGCTGTAATAAATGGGTAAGAAATATAGGGACCTGTGGGTTTAACGACGTTGGCCTGTGACCTGGGCCACCGAGGCCGACCCAGCCCTCGAGGGGCTGTTTGTGCAGGCTCCTGCGGCGCTCCTGCCTCCCCCTGTGTCGCCCCCTTGTGTACCTGTGACTGCGCGCCGCAAGACGCTGGCGGGTGTGGCCATCAGCTCAAAGGGAGGTCTCTCCCTGAGGCGCACGTCTGCCCGTCGCCCAACCAAGGTGCCTGCGGCAAGGCAAGCTGAGGCATGTATCTGTCGCAGATTGGGGATCATAGAAGATGGAGAGGATATAACCGAGAAGGCAATTGATCAATTTGCGGCCAAGTTCAAAAACCAGCTGCCTGTTGATGTCATCGGAGCCATGCGTGCTTTCTTCAGGCTGGATGATGCCCAGTACAACGCTGCTGAGGATGGGCTGCTCCAGCATGGGGGCGAGGAGGCTCTGAACCACGATGAAGGCGCTGCAACAGCTCCTGTTGCATGATGGACTCCTGTGTCGCTTTAGACTATGTATTCCATGTTTAGCTTCCTCCCAAGGGTTTATTTTGGCAGTTGCATCTGCCTTTGCTGTATGCCTCGCCCAGTTAGTTGTTTATTTAGCCAGAATAGTCGTCCAACTATATGGGCTCTTAGCCATGTACCAGGGAACTACCGGTTTAATCATGTTAGAACAACCCACCAATGTCCTTAGTTGGAATGTTCGGGGCCTCAACTGCCTGGATCGTCGTGCCACTGTCAGTGAAACTGTTGCGTCATCGTCCTGCCAGATTGTGTGTTTGCAAGAAACCAAACTTGACGCCGTCGACAATTTCACAGCTCTGCTCCTTGGGGGCAACCGGCTGCGTGGCCATGCTCAGAAGCCAGCCGATGGCACCCGTGGTGGGATCCTCCTGCTGTGGGACGACCATCGTGTGTCAATCTCGGATGTCGTGATCACTCCCTTTTGTCTATCTGCCATGGTGCACTGCATTGGGTCCAATGTTAAGTTCAAAATTACCTCCGTCTACGGACCTACGTCGTCAACGCTCAAATATGCTTTCTTTGCTGAGCTCCTCTCCCAGAAGCCTCCCTCCGGAGACCTATGGCTTGCCCTTGGAGACTTCAACCAAATCTACCGTGCTCGTGACAAGAACAAGCGCAACGTCAACACTAGCCGCATCAGCCGTTTCCGGACAACTCTCTAGGCTTGTGAGCTCAAGGAGATCCACCTTCAGAACCGACGCTTCACGTGGAGCAACGAGAGGCAGAACCCCACTTTATGCAAGCTGGATTCTTTCTTCTGCAATGCGGAGTGGGATGTCCAGTTCGGCACCCACATCCTTCATGCTCTGTCCTCCTCGTTATCCGACCATTGCCCCCTACTGCTCGCGGATGCAGTCGGGCCGATCAGGCCGAAGACCTTCCGATTCGAGAACTTTTGGGCCTCCCTCCCGGGATTCAATGAAATTGTCTCGGGGGCTTGGGAGGAGCATTCGGAGCACTCTGAGCCTTTCCAGGTGCTGCACCACAAGCTAAAAAAACAAGCGTCTGCCTCAGTGCTTGGAGCCGCAGACTGCTCTCCAACGCCAAGGTTCAGCACCATGCCGACCTTTGGGTTATTCTCCACCTTGACATTGCTCAGGAGAGCAGACCCTTATCCCAGGATCAATGTGACCTCAGGAAGCGGCTCAAAAGGAGGGTCATGAGTTTGGCTGTTCTTGCAAGGGCGCGAAAAAAGCAATGTGCTAGGCTTGCTAACCTCAAGGAGGGGGATGCGAATACCAAGTTTTTCCATCGTCATGTCAATGCGAGGCGTCGCAAGAACCACATCCACCGGCTCAAACACAACCAAGGGTGGGTCACCGACCATGACCACAAAGCGCAAATTATTCACTCACACTTCTCCGATGTCATGGGCAGAGATAAAGCGAGGGACTATGATTTTAACTGGGATGAGCTTGACTTGGGCTCTCATGACCTCTCGGCGCTGGGGGAGCCCATCTCGGTGGAGGAGGTCCAGGAGGCGATCAATCAAATGCCAAGTGACAAAGCGCCCGGACCTGATGGGTTCACGGGGCTTTTCTTCAAGAAATGTTGGGACACCATCAAGGATGACGTCATGAAAGCCATCTCTCTCTTCAGCAACCTCCGAACCGCAAATCTACAATGGCTAAACTCTGCTAATATTGTTCTTCTCCCGAAGAAGGAGGGAGCCGAGGGCATCCTGGACTACCGCCCCATCAGCCTCATCCACGCGGTAGCCAAGATCATTGCGAAAGTTCTGGCCACCCGGCTTGCTAGCCATATGCACTCCCTTGTCTCCCATGCCCAGAGCGCCTTCATCAAGACGAGGAGCATCCACGACAACTTCATGTATGTCAGAAATTTCACGCGCCGGCTTCACAAGCGCAAGACGCCCGCGCTTCTCTTTAAGCTGGACATCCGTAAGGCTTTCGACTCGGTGAGGTGGGAGTACCTGCTGGACCTCCTTCAGAAACGAGGATTCCCTAGCATCTTTCGGAATTGGATCGCCGCCCTGCTATGCTCCTCCTCCTCGCGCATCCTGCTGAATGGGGTTGCTGGTGAGCCAATCGTCCATGGTTGTGGCCTTCGGCAAGGCGACCCCCTGTCTCCGCTTCTCTTCGTCCTCGCGATCGACCCTCTCCAGAAGCTGCTGGAGGTCGCCACTCGGAAAGGGCTATTGCACAGAATCTGTGGCCGAGGTGTGGCGCTGCGCACCTCCCTCTACGCCGATGATGTTGTTGTCTTCTTGGCCCCAATCAAAAGCGACGTCGACAACCTCTCCAACATCTTGCGTCTATTTGGGAACGTCACTGGTCTGTGCACCAACTTCCTGAAGAGTTCGGTCGTCCCAATCCGATGCGAGAACATCAACCTGCCGCACGTCACCCAAAGCTTACCTGCTGTGGCTGCTTCCTTCCCCATCAAATACTTGGGCCTGCCCTTATCTGTTTGGCAACTCAAAACAGTGGACTTCCAGTTCCTCTTGGACAAGGCGGCGGCAAAGCTAGGCGGCTGGGACGGCCAAAATATTACAGCCATTGGGAGGGCGGCCTTGGTCAAGTCCGTGCTCTCCTCCTTGGCGGTCTACTTCATCACCCCACTCATTGTGCCGACGGGTACCCTACGGAAGCTCACAAAGCTTCAGAGGGCCTTCCTTTGGGCAGGATAGGATAAGACAACCGGTGCAAAATGCAAGGTGAACTGGGATATCGTGTGTAGGCCTTCCGAGTTTGGCGGCCTTGGCGTACTCAACACGGGAAAATTTGCGAGGGCACTAAGGCTGCGTTGGCTTTGGTTTGAGTGGAAGGAGCCGTCCAAGATGTGGGTCGGTTTGGCGAACCCGTGCGACGACAAGGACTATGATCTTTTTTACGCCTTCTCCACCATCACTGTTGGCAATGGAGCCCGCACACCTTTTTGGGATGCTCCTTGGGTGCATGGGAGAAAGCCCAAACACATTGCTCCGCTCATTTATGGTGCCGCCACAAGGAAGAATTGGAAAATTAGAGAGGCTCTATTGGACAATGCGTGGATATCCAAAATAAAGCTATCACACAATTTCTCGATTCACCATTTCAGCCAATTCCTCCTGCTTTGGTCTAGCATTCATGGCTTCCAACTGCAACACGACGCGGAGGATGAGATTGTGTGGAAGCATACTGACAGTGGACTATACACCGCGGCTTTGTTGGAAATATGCCCTAGAGGCAATAATAAAAGGATTATTATTATATTTCCTTGTTCATGATAATTGTCTTTTATTCATGCTATAATTGTATTATCCGGAAATCGTAATACACGTGTGAATACATAGAACACAATACGTCCCTAGTAAGCCTCTAGTTGACTAGCTCGTTGGTCAACAGATAGTCATGGTTTCCTGACTATGGACATTAGATGTCGTTGACAACGGGATCACATCATTAGGAGAATGATATGATGGACAAGACCCAATCCTAAGCATAGCACAAGATCGTTTAGTTCGTTTTGCTAGAGCTTTTACAATGTCAAGTATCTTTTCCTTAGACCATGAGATCGTGTAACTCCTGGATACCGTAGGAGTGCTTTGGGTATACCAAACGTCACAACGTAACTGGGTGACTATAAAGGTGCACTACAGGTATCTCCGAAAGTGTCTGTTGGGTTGACACGGATCGAGATGGATTTGTCACTCCGACACGGAGAGGTATCACTTGGGCCCACTCGGTAGTGCATCATCATAATGAGCTCAAAGTGACCAAGTGTCGGTCACGGATCATGCATTACGGTACGAGTAAAGTGACTTGCGGTAACGAGATTGAACGAGGTATTGGGATACCGACGATCGAATCTCGCAAGTAACATATACCGTCGACAAAGGGAATAGTATATGGGGTTGCTTGAATCCTCGACATCGTGGTTCATCCGATGAGATTATCGAGGAGTATGTGGGAGCCAACATGGGTATCCAGATCCCGCTGTTGGTTATTGACCGGAGAGTCATCTCGGTCATGTCTGCATGTCTCCCGAACCCGTAGGGTCTACACACTTAAGGTTCGGTGACGCTAGGGTTATTAGGAAGACTTGTATGTGATTACCGTATGTTGTTAGGAGTCCCGGATGAGATCCCGGACGTCACGAGGAGTTTCGGAATGGTCCGGAGGTGAAGATTTATATATGGGAAGTTGTCATACGGACACCGGAAAGTTTCGGGGGCATATCGGTATTGTGCCGGGGCCACCGGAGAGGTTCCAGGGTCCACGGGAGGCCACCCTCTCGGAGGGCCTCATGGGCCACAAGGGCAGGGAACCAGCCCTCGGAGGGATGGGCGCGCCCCTTGGGCCCATGCGCCTAGGGTTGGGGGACCCTAGTGGGGCGCCCCTTTGCTTGGGGGCAGCCCCCTCCTGCCGCCCCCCTCTAGATCTCATCTAGAGGGGCCGCCCCTGCCCCTTCCCCTATAAATAGAGGGGTGAGGGAGGCTGCAACACACATCCAAGGCGCAACCTCCCTCCCCAACACCTCTCCTCCTCCGCTGAGTGCTTGGCGAAGCCTGCGAGTATCGCCTCTCCACCATCATCACGCCGTCGTCTGCTGCTGGAGCCTTCTTCCTCAACCTCTCCTTTCCCTTGCTGGATCAAGAAGGAGGAGACGCCGTCTGTTCCGCACGTGTGTTGAACGCGGAGGTGCTTTCCGTTCGCACTTGGTCATCAGTGATTTGAATCACAGCGAGTACGACTCTATCATCACCGTTCCCTTGAACGCTTCCGCACGCGATCTACAAGTGGTATGTAGATGCAATCTCTCTCCCATGACTCGTTTCTTAGATGAACTCATAGATGGATCTTGGTGAAACCGTAGGAAAAATTTTAATTTTCTGCAACGTTCACCAACAGTGGCATCATGAGCTAGGTCTATGCGTAGTTCTCTATTGCACGAGTAGAACATAATTTTGTTGTGGGCGTAGATCTTGTCAACTTGCTTGCCGCTACTAGTCTTTTCTTGCTTCAGCGGTATTGTGGGATGAAGCGGCCCGAACCGACCTTACACGTACGCTTACGTGAGACAGGTTCCACCAACTGACATGCACTAGTTGCATAAGGTGGCTAGCGGGTGTCTGTCTCTCCTACTTTAGTTGAAGCGGATTAGATGAAAAGGGTCCTTATGAAGGGTAAATAGAAGTTGACAAAATCACGTTGTGGTTATTCGTAGGTAAGAAAAAGTTCTTGCTAGAACCCAATTGCAGCCACGTAAAAGATGCAACAACAGTTAGAGGACGTCTAACTTGTTTTTGCAGCAATTGTCTTGTGGTGTGATATGGCCAGAAGTTGTGATAAATGATGAATGATATATTGTGATGTATGAGATCATGTTCTTGTAATAGGAATCACGACTTGCATGTCGATGAGTATGACAACCGGCAGGAGCCATAGGAGTTGTCTTATTTTTGTATGACCTGTGTGTCATTGAAGAACACCATGTAAATTACTTTACTTTATTGCTAAACGCGTTAGCCATAGAAGTAGAAGTAGTCGTTGGCGTGACAACTTCATGAAGACACGATGATGGAGGTCATGATGATGGAGATCATGGTGTCATTCCGGTGACGAAGATGATCATGGAGCCCCGAAGATGGAGATCGAAGGAGCTATATGATATTGGCCATATCATGTCACTACTTTATATAATTGCATGTGATGTTTATTATGTTTATGCATCTTGTTTACTTAGAACGACGGTAGTAAATAAGATGATCCCTTATAATAATTTCAAGAAAGTGTTCCCCCCTAACTGTGCACCGTTGCTAAAGTTTGTCGTTTCGAAGCACCACGTGATGATCGGGTGTGATAGATCCTTACGTTCACATAAAACGGGTGTAAGACAGTTTTACACATGCAAAAACACTTAGGGTTAACTTGACGAGCCTAGCATGTACAGACATGGCCTCGAACACAAGAGACCGAAGGTCGAACATGAGTCGATGGAAGATACGATCAACATGGAGATGTTCACCGATGATGACTAGTCCGTCTTACGTGATGATCGGACACGGCCTAGTCGACTCGGATCGTGTAACACTTAGATGACTAGAGGGATGTCAATCTGAGTGGGAGTTCATTAAATATTTGATTAGATGAACTTAATTATCATGAACTTAGTCTAAAGTCTTTGCAAAATATGTCTTATAGATCAAATGGCCAACTCTCATGTCAAACATGAACTTCAACGCGTTCCTAGAGAAAACCAAGCTGAAAGATGATGGCAGCAACTATTCGGACTGGGTCCGAAACCTGAGGATCATCCTCATAGCAGCCAAGAAACAATATGTCCTAGAAGCACCGCTAGGTGAAGCACCCATCCGCAGAACCAAGACATTATGAATGCTTGGCAGTCTCGTCTTGATGATTACTCCCTCGCTCAAGGCGGCATGCTTTACAGCTTAGAACCGGGCTCCAAAAGCGTTTTGAGCAACACGGAGCATATGAGATGTTCGAGGAGCTGAAAATGGTTTTACAAGCTCATGCCCGGTCGAGAGATATGAAGTCTCCGACAAGTTCTATAGTTGTAAGATGGAGGAAAACAGTTCGTCGGTGAGCACATACTCAAAATGTCTGGTTGCACAACCGCTGTGTCCCACTGGACATTAACCTCCCGGACGAGGCGGTCATTGACAGAATCCTTGATCGCTCCCACCAAGCTACAAGAGCTTTCGATGAACTACAATATGCAGGGGATGGTGAAGACCATTCTGAAGTATTCTCAATGTCAAGTCAGCAGAGGTTGAAATCAAGAAAGAACATCAAGTGTTGATGGTCAATAAAACCACTAAGTTCAAGAAGGGCAAGGGTAAGAAGAACTTCAAGAAGGACGGTAAGGATGTTGCCGCCGGTAAGCAAGTTGCCGGAAGAAGTCAAAGAATGGACCCAAGCCCGAGATGAGTGCTTTTATTGCAAAGGGAAGGGCCATCGAAGCGGAACTGCCCCAAATACTTAGCGGACAAGAAGGCCGACAACACTAAAGGTATATTTGATATACATGTAATTGATGTGTACCTTACCAATTACTCGTAGTAACTCCCGGTATTTGATATCGTGCCGTTGCTCATATTTGTAACTCACAGCAGAGCTGCGGAATAAACGGAGATCTGGCGAAGGACGAGGTGACGATGCGCGTCGGGAATGGTTCCAAGGTCGATGTGATCGCGTCGGCACGCTACCTCTACATTTACCTACGGGATTAGTTTTAAACCTCAATAATTGTTATTTAGTGCCAAGTTTGAGCATGAACATTGTATCAGGATCTCGTTTAATGCGAGATGGCTACTCATTTAAATCCGAGAATAATGGTTGTTCTATTTATATGAGAGATATGTTTTATGGTCATGCTCCGATGGTCAATGGTTTATTCTTAATGAATCTCGAACGTAATATTACACATATTCATAGTGTGAATACCAAAAGATGTAAAGTTGATAACGATAGTCCCACATACTTGTGGCACTGCCGCCTTGGTCACATTGGTGTCAAGCGCATGAAGAAGCTCCATGCTAATGGACTTTTAGAGTCTCTCGATTATGAATCATTTGACACATGTGAACCATGCCTCATGGGCAAAATGACCAAGACTCCGTTCTCCGGAACAATGGAGCGAGCAACCAACTTATTGGAAATCATACATACTCATGTGTGTGGTCCAATGAGCGTTGAGGCTCGCGGAGGATATTGTTATGTTCTCACTCTCACTGATGACTTGAGTAGATATGGGTATGTCTACTTGATGAAACACAAGTTTGAGACCTTTGAAAAGTTCAAGGAATTTCAGAATGAGGTAGAGAACCAATGTGACCGAAAGATAAAATTCTTACGATCGGATCGTGGAGGAGAATATTTAATTCACGAATTTGGTACACACTTAAGAAAATGTGGAATCATTTCACAACTCACGCCGCCTGGAACACCTCAGCGTAACGGTGTGTCCGAACGTCGTAATCGCACTCTATTGGATATGGTGCGATCTATGATGTCTCTTACCGATTTACCGCTATCATTTTGGGGATACGCTCTAGAGACAGCTACATTCACTTTAAATAGAGCACCGTCTAAATCCGTTGAGACGACACCGTATGAATTATGGTTTGGGAAGAAACCTAAGCTGTCGTTTCTAAAAGTTTAGGGATGCGATGCTTATGTCAAGAAGCTACAACCTGAAAAGCTCGAACCCAAGTCGGAAAAATGCGTCTTCATAGGATACCCTAAGGAAACCATTGGGTACACCTTCTACCTTAGATCCGAAGGCAAGATCTTTGTTGCCAAGAACAGATCCTTTCTTGAAAAAGAGTTTCTCTCGAAAGGAGTAAGTGGGAGGAAAGTAGAACTCGATGAAGTACTACCTCTTGAACCGGAAAGTAGTGCAGCTCAGGAAAATGTTTATGTGGTGCCTACACCGACTGGAGAGGAAATTAATGATGATGATCAAGGTACTTCGGATCAAGTTGCTACTGAACTTCGTAGGTCCACAAGGACACGTTCCACACCAGAGTGGTATGGCAACCCTGTCCTGGAAATCATGTTGTTGGACAACGGTGAACCTTCGAACTATGAAGAAGCGATGGCGGGCCCAGATTCCAACAAATGGCTTGAAGCCATGCAATCCGAGATAGGATCCATGTATGAAAACAAAGTATGGACTTTGACAGACTTGCCCGATGATCGGCGAGCGATAGAAAACAAATGGATCTTTAAGAAGAAGACGGACGCGGATGGTAATGTTACCATCTATAAAGCTCGACTTTTCGCTAAAGGTTATCGGCAAGTTCAAGGGATTGACTAGATGAGACTTTCTCTCCCGTAGCTAAGCTGAAGTCCGTCCGAATCATGTTAGCGATTGCCGCATACTATGATTATGAGATATGGCAAATGGATGTCAAAACGGCATTCCTTAACGGCTATCTTAAGGAAGAATCAGATATGATGCGCATAAAAGGTTTTGTCGACCCTAAGAACGCTAACAAGGTGTGCAAGCTCCAGCGATCCATTTATGGGCTGGTGCAAGCATCTCGAGTTGGAACATTCGCTTTGATGAGATGATCAAAGCGTTTAGTTTATCTGAGACTTATGGAGAAGCCTGCGTTTACAAGAAAGTGAGTGGGAGCTCAGTAGCATTTCTCATATTATATGTAGATGACATACTTTTGATGGGAAATGATATAGAACTCTTGGACAACATTAAGGCCTACTTGAATAAAAGTTTTTCAATGAAGGACCTTGGAGAAGCTGCTTACATATTAGGCATCAAGATCTATAGGATAGATCGAGACGCCTCATAGGTCTTTCACGAAGCACATACCTTGATAAGATTTTGAAGAAGTTCAAAATGGATCAGTCCAAGAAAGGGTTCTTGCCTGTACTACAAGGTGTGAGATTGAGCTCGGCTCAATGCCCGACCACGGCAAAAGATAAAGAAGAGATGAGTGTCATCCCTATGCCTCAGCCATAGGATCTATTATGTATGCCATGCTGTGTACCGCATCGGATGTAAACCTTGCCGTAAGTTTGGTAGGTAGGTACCAAAGTAATCCCGCAAGGAACACCGGACAGCGGTCAAGAACATCCTGAAGTACCGAAAAGGACGAAGGACATGTTTTCGCTTATGGAGGTGACGAAGAGCTCGTCAGAAGGGTTACGCCGACGCTAGCTTCGACACAGATCTGCATGACTCTAAGTCACAAACCGGATACATGTATATGTTGAGCGGTGGAGCGAGAAGCTAGTGCAGCTGCAAGCGAGAGCGCCGTGGCGGGATCTACATGTGAAGCGGAGTACATGGCAGCCTCGGAGGCAGCGCATGAAGCAATTTGGGTGAAGGAGTTCATCACCGACCTAGAGTCATACCCAATGCGTCGGGGCCGATCAAACTCTTCGTGACAACACTGGAGCTATTGCCCTTGCCAAGGAGCCAGTGTTTCACAAGAAGACCAGCACATCAAGCGCCGCTTCAACTCCATCCGTGAAAATGTTCAAGATGGAGACATAGATATTTGCAAAGTACATACGGATCTGAATGTCGCAGATCCGCTGACTAAACCTCTTCATGAGCAAAACATGATCAACACCGTAACTCTATGGGTGTTCGATTCATCACAATGTAACTAGATTATTGACTCTAGTGCAAGTGGGAGACTGTTGGAAATATGCCCTAGAGGCAATAATAAAAGGATTATTATTATATTTCCTTGTTCATGATAATTGGCTTTTATTCATGCTATAATTGTATTATCCGGAAATCGTAATACACGTGTGAATACATAGAACACAATACGTCCCTAGTAAGCCTCTAGTTGACTAGCTCGTTGGTCAACATATAGTCATGGTTTCCTGACTATGGACATTAGATGTCGTTGACAACGGGATCACATCATTAGGAGAATGATGTGATGGACAAGACCCAATCCTAAGCATAGCACAAGATCGTGTAGTTCGTTTTGCTAGAGCTTTTACAATGTCAAGTATCTTTTCCTTAGACCATGAGATCGTGTAACTCCCGGATACCGTAGGAGTGCTTTGGGTATACCAAACGCCACAACGAATCGGGTGACTATAAAGGTGCACTACAGGTATCTCCGAAAGTGTCATTGGGTTGACACGGATCGAGACTGGGATTTGTCACTCCGTATTACGGAGAGGTATCACTGGGCCCACTCGGTAGTGCATCATCATAATGAGCTCAAAGTGACCAAGTGTCTGGTCACGGGATCATGCATTATGGTACGAGTAAAGTTACTTGCCGGTAACGAGATTGAACGAGGTATTGGGATACCGACGATCGAATCTCGGGCAAGTAACATACCGTCTGACAAAGGGAATAGTATACGGGGTTGCTTGAATCCTCGACATCGTGGTTCATCCGATGAGATCATCGAGGAGTATGTGGGAGCCAACATGGGTATCCAGATCCTGCTGTTGGTTATTGACCGGAGAGTCATCTCGGTCATGTCTGCATGTCTCCCGAACCCGTAGGGTCTACACACTTAAGGTTCAGTGACGTTAGGGTTATTAGGAAGACTTGTATGTGGTTACCGAATGTTGTTCTGAGTCCCGGATGAGATCCCAGACGTCACGAGGAGTTCCGGAATGGTCCGGAGGTGAAGATTTATATATGGGAAGTTGTCATACGGACACCGAAAAGTTTCAGGGGCATATCGGTATTGTACCGGGGCCACCGGAGAGGTTCCAGGGGTCCACCGGGAGGGGCCACCCCTCTCGGAGGGCCTCATGGGCCACAAGGGGCAGAGAACCAGCCCCTGGAGGGTTGGGCGCGCCCCCTGGGCCCATGCGCCTAGGGTTGGGGGAACCCCAGTGGGGCGCCCCTCCTGGTCGCCCCTCTAGATCTCATCTAGAGGGGGTCGGCCCCCCTTGCCCCTTCCCCTATAAATAGAGGGGTGAGGGGAGGGCTGCAACACACATCCAAGGCGCAGCCCTCCCTCCCAACACCTCTCCTCCTCCGCTGAGTGCTTGGCGAAGCCCTGCCGAGATCTTGCCTCTCCACCATCATCACGCCGTCGTGCTGCTGCTGGAGCCTTCTTCCTCAACCTCTCCTTCCCCCTTGCTGGATCAAGAAGGAGGAGATGTCGTCCGTTCCGTACGTGTGTTGAACGCGGAGGTGCTGTCCGTTCGGCACTTGGTCATCGGTGATTTGAATCACGACGAGTACGACTCCATCATCACCGTTCCCTTGAACGCTTCCGCACGCGATCTACAAGTGGTATGTAGATGCAATCTCTCTCCCATGACTCGTTGCTTAGATGAACTCATAGATGGATCTTGGTGAAACCTTAGGAATTTTTTTAATTTTATGCAACGTTCACCAACAGGCTTCTGCCTACAAGGCGCAATTTCATGGCATGATCCGCTCGCCTCTGGAGCATGTTATTTGGAAAGTTTGGGCCCCTCCCAAAGTGAAGTTCTTCGCTTGGTTGGCCGCCCAAAACAGAGTGTGAACCGCTGACCGATTGACCAAACGTGGATGGCCAAACTATGGCCTTTGCCCCCTCTGTAGGCGTCAGCAGGAAACAGTGGATCACCTTCTCTTCCGATGTCGGTTCACCATCCGGGTATGGAACATGATCAAGGGGTGGCTGCAGATTGAAAGCATTGATACTGCAAGCTGGCAGCACTTTGAATACGCCAAGGAGTGGTGGATCGGGTTCTCCGACTACTCCGTCCCCAACAGGAAGGCGGTGGCCTCCCTCACATTGCGCACCTCTTGGGCCATCTGGAACGAACGTAATGCGAGGGTGTTCCGCCACAAAAGTGCCCCGCCATTTGTAATTCTAGCACTCATCAAAGAAGAGGCGGCACTTTGGGTCGCTGCCGGTGCTAAGAAGTTGAGTTCAATCATGCCGGGAGAGTAGTCCCTTTGTAAGGCGGTGTTGTAATCCCTCAAACTCTTTCTTCTCTCTTAATTAATATATGAGGCAAATCTTTTGCCTCCTTTCAAAAAAAAACAAACGTGGCGGTTTCTCTGTTTACAAATGTCCCACATCTGGCACCCACCACAGTACGTGTTCGGCCTGACGGCTCAAAATTTTCCTGTCATGTGTTCCATGTAAGCCTAGTTTGTTTTTTGGGAGAAGCCAAGTTTTTGTTGAATGCCTTAGTATCTAATGCTGACATAGCCAACTTCAGCGCTGGTTGAGGCTAGTGTTGAGTAAAAAGGTTTGATTTGATCAAAGTTGTGGATCATTTTTCAACACTTTAAAAGAGGGTCTATTTTGCTTATTCTCACCACCGTCGAAGTCAGAGCCAAGTTGCTTGAGCATGGACTTGCAGGTCGCGGAGCACTGAGATAGGATTAGAGCATGTCTAGTAGAATCCTCAAACCCTTAAAGCAGTTTTAAGGGTTGAGAAGTGCCAGTTTTTGGCACTTTTAAGGGTTGAAAAACAGGGGCAAAGACTAGAACCCTCAGATCCAACCCTTAAAGTAGTTTAAGGGTTGGGTTTGAGGGTTTTTAAGGGTTGGGTTTGAGGGTTCTAGTCTTTGCCTCAACCCCAACCTTTAAAACTGTCATTTCACATATCACACATTTCATCACATTTCATCATATGACATATCACAAATTCCATCACATTTGACATAAAACAATAATCATTCTAGTTATTATTACACCACCGAATAAAACAATAATCATTCAAATTATTACAACAATGTTTGAGCAAATTACAATAATTGTTCGAATCAAATAGGACATAGAAAAGTAAAACAAAGATACATCATGGGCCAATGCGCCGCCCATCCAACTGCCAATGGTGCTCTACTAGATCATCCCGGAGCCGACCATGAGTGGTTGCATCCTCAATCTCACGATGTGCTTGAAAAAAGGCGTGTATGCGAGAAGGGTTTCTTTCCGGTTGCACACGGGTACCAACATTGTCATAGAAACAAGGGAGGTTTAACCCTCTCTCATCCTCTAGGATCATGTTGTGTAGAATCACACAACATTTCATGATGTTCACCAAGGTTTTTTTGTCCCAAAACCGAGCTGGACCCCGAACTATGGAAAACCTTGCTTGCAAAACACCAAAAGCTCTCTCAATATCCTTGCGGGCTGCCTCTTGTGCCTTGGTGAAATAAGCCTCTTTTCTTGTTAAGGGCACCCCATTTTTCTCCTTGATGGACTTCACAAGAGTTGCCCATTCGGGATAGATGCCATCAGTGAGATAGTATCCCATTGAGTACTCATTGTCCATGATTTTGTAGTTGCAAGCTGGAGCATCCCCAGAAATTAATCTTTTGAATAAAGGAGATCTATTGAGGACATTGATATCATTGAGTGTTCCCGGCAACCCAAAGAATGCATGCCAAATCCATGTGTCCTCCGATGCTACGGCCTCAAGCACAATGATAGCATCACGGCTTTTACCGCAATACATGTCGTGCCATACCTTTGGGCAATTTTTCCACCTCCAATGCATGCAATCAAGACTACCTAGCATCCCGGCCATCCCCTTTTTTCATTGACCATCAGTCTCTTTGTATCTTCCTCGTTTGGTGCCCGAAGATACTTCTCACTATACAACTTGATAACCAACTTTGCAAACCTACGGACGGACTCTGTGGTTGTATCTTGTCCAATGCGAAGATACTCGTCGGTATAATCCGCGGGTACGCCATAGGCGAGTACCCGCATTGCCGCCGATATCTTTTGATATGCACTAAACCCCATGATACCGGCGGCGGATCTACGACGTTTAAAGTAATAGGAGGCCTCCTCACAATCGGTGATAATCTTCACAAACAAACTACGACGCATTCGGTACCTTCTGCGGAAGAGACGAGGAGAGTATGTAGGTACCTCCGCGAAGTAGTCTTGCATCAAATGCTCGTGCCCAAGAGCGCGGTTCCGGTAGATGGTGACTCGCCCCATCTTCGACCCTCTCCTCTGATCCATAAGCTTCACGCGGTCTTCAAACGCTTGCACGTCGACGAGGAGGCTCATCATCTCGACGTCGTCGTCTTGCAACAACTCGTCGATGTCCGAATCGTCGGATGACGACCAACCCGATGAATCGGACAACGAGTCCATGTCGTCGTTGTTCACCTCCATCTACACAATACAACAAACAATAAATCGTGAGTGCCAACAATGAATCAGAAAGGAAAAAAATGAAACAAAAAGAAAGAAAAGGAGGCATACCGCGGGAGCTCGGGCGGCGCTGCCTGCCTCGCCCGCCTGGCCCGGGCGGGCGGCGAGGAGAGCTCGAGGAGGCTCGAGCTGGCCTGCCTCTGGCTGGCGGGAGGCGGCCGGGGCGGAGGCGGCCGAGGCGGGCGGCCGGGGCGGGCGCGCGGCTGGGGAGGTCGAGGAGGTGGAAGAGAGGTTGAGGAGGCCGGGTGGCGGCCGGTCAGCGAGGAGAAAGCTCGGGCGGCGATGGCGGTCGCATGCGACAGGTGGGTCTCTTGTGGGCGGAGGCGACGGGAACGGCGGATCCGGGCGGCGGGAGTGTGGCGCAGCCGGCGATGGGCGGCATGCGTCGAGGGGAGGCGGGGGCCGGCCGGCGCCGGCGCCTTGGGAGGGAGGAGGCGGGAGGTTGGGGACGGGATTTTTCCCTCCCGCGCGACGGGGGAAGGGAGTGCAGGTTGGGGTCGAGTGCCCCTCTCCAACCCTCACTTCTACATGTTGAAATTGGGTTTGAGGGTTGGACCCTTACTTTTTTTTGAGGGTTTGAGGGTTTAGGGGTTCTAGTCTTTGCGTTTTTTTTTGCAACCCGGAAAAAAGCGGTTATTTTTTAGGGTTTGAGGGTTTAGGGATACTACTAGACATGCTCTTAAACCAGAGTGTCCCGGCCTTAAAGAAATGCACGGACCATACCACCTGCTGTCGAAATTGAACCAAGCCAGGACCGAGGACCGTACCTGCTGCTCGCGAAGAGTAAGAATGCAAAATGACCAAACGAGAAGGAGGTCTGGTCCTAGCAAAAAGAAAGGAAAAGAACGAAGTCCAAGTGGCGGAACAAATGGAATGAATCGTGGTCTTCTGCAATTTAGTGGAGCGACTAAACCAGTGGAGGTAGGATGGTCTACTTGACCGCTCTGAATTCAGCCACGGTAGGAAAGGACTGAGAAAAATGGCAGCATCGCTGGTGTAGAGAGAGGTCCTCTTTCTAGCACCACGAGGTAGAACACGCGCTGAAAAGCAGGTCATTCGCCGGAATGAAAACACCGGGCACAGGGATTGTGAACCATGGTTTGCGTTGGTGGTATCTTTCTCTACTCTGTTCCTGTTGTCACTGAACCATGTATGTTGCAGTACAAGGATTGTGAACCATGGTTTGCTTGCTGTGAACTCATGCCTGTATTCAGATTGTGTCCATGGTCCAAAACCGAATCATGTATGTTGGGTGTTGGCATATGGGAATTGAACTGCCGCAGATCCTTGCAGGTTCTACTGAAATCATGAGAATATAATACCAAGGTTCTACTGAAATCATGCATGAAGATAGCTCGAAATGAAGGAGTAACAAGAAAACTTAGAACATAAACGTCAGGGACGTCCGGCTTTAAATTAATAAAGCCCACAACTTAGGCAGAGTATCACAACCACAGGACCAACACACGGCGCCAGAAGAGGCAATTAAGTTAAGGAAACGGCCGCGGAATGAGCGATAAAGTGCGGTACAAGGCAATATCAGCCAAAACAGACGAGCATGCAGGCTCGGGAGGTGCTAGGACCAAAAGGGGCTGCCCATCCCTATGCGGCAGCCAACGGATCAGACGACGGGGCTCGGGCCTCGGAGTAGACGGAGCGCAGACGACAGATAGCTTGGCGGTGTAGATCAGAGTCCTGTTGTCTTCCCAATGGAGCCCATTGCTGCAAGAACATGATGCATTTGAAGATAACGTTAGCTGGATGCGAGGGAAACACACCCTCAATAGTAAACTTGTTACGGATATTCCAAATAGCCCATAGCATAGCCGCCGCACAAGTCCACATGATCCTACGAGACGTGCCTTGAACCAGAGACAAGGAAGACACGAGCTCAGATCGGGAGCGTGGATCCCAATCCACTCCCGCGGCCGCACGGACCGTGCTCCAGGCAAAACGAGCCAAAGAGCACCGGAAGAAACCGTGGTCAACATCTTTTTTTTAGAACATAGACGTCAGGGACGTCCGGCTTTAAATTAATAAAGCCCACAACTTAGGCAGAGTATCACAACCCGTGGTCAGCATCTTCCGGGGCCCCACACAGCGCACAGGGGCCGGAGGCGGGGCCATTGCGTTTAGCAAGGTTAAGAGAGGTAGGAAGGCGATCTTGGCAAAGTTGCCAGAGGAAGACCTTGATCTTGAGGGGAATTTTAGCCTTCCAAAGCCCCGTGGCCACCGACGGGATCTGGCCGCGGGAAAGCTCTCTGTAAAGGGAGTTGACAGAGAATTTGCCAGAGCCCGAAAGCCTCCACGAGATCGTGTTCGCGGAATCCGACAAGCGGACGTCCGCAAGCAAAGCCCTAAGGCGATCCCAATCCGCCAACTCCGGCCCCGTTAGTTCGCGCCTGAAATTAATGCAGGGAGGGGAGGCGCTAAGAGCCGAAGCAACCCGTTGGTCGGGCTCGACTGCTATGGAATAGAGTTGGCGAAACTCCGACCATAAAGGTCGCTGGCCAATCCAAAGATCAAGCCAGAAGCGCGTGGAGCGCCCGTTGTTAACCCCAAACTTCGCACCCCTGGCAAAGAAGGGTTTGAGGGATTGAATGGAGTTCCAAAATGGTGACCCTTGAGAAGCCGCGTCGAAGAAGTTCCCATGCGGGAAATATTTCGCACGGAGGAGGTCGATCCAAAGGCCAGTCTCTCCCTGAGACATTTTCCAGATCCACTTGCACATTAGTGCGATGTTCATCAGCTTGGAGTTGATGATCCCAAGGCCCCCCTGGGCTTTAGGACGGCACATGGCCTGCCATTTAACCATATGGTATTTCCGTTTCGGTCCCGCTCCTTCCCAAAAGAAACGGGACCGCGGGGTATCCAACTTAGAGTGCACCCCATTCGCCAGCAAGAACAAGCCCATGGCAAACATGGGAAGGGAAGAGAGGCTGGAGTTGGTTAGGATTAGTCTTGCCCCTGAAGACATAAAACGACCCCTCCACGGACAAACCCTGTCCGCAACCTTGGAGGAGAGAGGTTCCCAATCGGCGATAGAACACTTCTTCGCCGCAATGGGGAGACCGAGGTAGGTGAACGGGAACTGACCAAGTTTGCAGTTAAGCAAGTTGGCGACCCGCTGACTTTCGGTCGCGTCCATCCCTATGGACACCACTTCACTTTTGTGGAAGTTGATTTTAAGTCCCGACATGAGTTCAAAACACAGCAGAATGCCTTGACCGAAGCGACACTGTGTATCGGGCTCAATAGGAGAAGTGTGTAAATCTGATATTGCAAGTGTGACACTCCGCCGGGATCAGATTGTCCACCACTCCCGATGTGGCGGCCAACCGAAGCTCTGCCGAGCATGGCGCGTGAAGGCGTCCGCCACAAAGTTAAACAACAACGGCGAGGCTGGGTCCCTTGACGCAGCCCGCTTGTTGCGGAAGAAGTTCCTCATCTCGCTCACCGCAATCGCCGCTTGGCCTCCCGAGACCAGCTGCATCATGCGATGAACCCAAACCGACGAGAATCCTCGATCCAGGAGGACTTGTCGGAGAAACTCCCAGTTCACACGGTCGTACGCCTTCTCAAAATCAAGTTTGAGGAGAATCGCGGGCTGTCGAGCGCGTTTTAGGGAGTGGACAATTTCTTGGAGGACCAACGGCCCCTCCAGGATGTTACGGCCACGAATGAAAGCCGACTGGTTCCTACTAATAATGCGATGAGCTATCGGAGACAAGCGAGTCGAACAAGCCTTAGCACAAATTTTAAACGGAACATTAATCAAAGCGATAGGGCGGAAAAGCCTAATATGATCCGCACCCTGAACCTTGGGGATCAGAGAGAGAACCCCAAAGTTCAGGCGAGAGATATCTACCGTACCCCGCATAAAACCATAGCAAACGTCAAAAATAGGACCTTTAAGCACTTGCCAAAACCGCTTAAACATCACCACCGGCCACCCATCCGGCCCGGGCGCAGTATCGGATTTCATACCCAACGTCGCCTTGTCAATCTCCTCAGGGAGGAAGGCCAATCCCAGGCCCTCGTTTTCCTCGTCCGTGACCCGCAACGCAGGGTCCCACACATCCGCCCTAAGCCGGGCCCGGGATTCCTCCCTGGAACCCATAAGCTGGATGTAAAACTCATAAATGTGGCGGACGATATCCTGTTGCAGCAAAAGGAGCCCCTGCTCCGATTGCAGCCTCAGGATGGCGCACTTACGACGTCGGCCATTAGCGTAGGCGTGGAAATATTTAGTATTCGCGTCGCCCTTGAGCGTCCACTTAATACCACCACGCCTGCACCAGTACTTCTCCTCGGCTCTAAGGAGGGACTCGACTTGTGCTTCAAGCGCGTAGCGCTGAGCCCAGTCATGTTCGGAGAAGACCTGCACGTCCGCCACTGCGTCCAACTGGGCGAGCTCCTCGGTCAGACTTGCTGCGGAAACGCCAGCACTCTGCACACATATGCGACATCATCAGGAGTAAACATGCCAGAATCGCCAACAACCTCATAAAAAAAGACTTGTAAGAATCCAATTCAAATGATCTCGCTTTAAGCATTTCATGTTGCCAAACTAAGGGAGTAGCACTAGCAACTACTCCCAAGAATAAACTTCAACATCATCTAGTAGCACAACCAAAAGCTTACTTGTACCTGATCTTATTTAATATGTATCTATCTCGTACAACATGAAAATATTGCTGGATCAATTAAGAGGCCGGAGTCTACAAGGCTATGATTAGTCAAAAGGACAAATGATGCCAGTGAGTTCTTTAATAAATAACTTGGAGGATAGGGAGAGTCCATTAGTCAAAATAGAAAGGACCAACGATAAGTCAAGTATGGCCTACCAGTATGCCCTTCTCCCTTATAATATCACCACGTTTCTTGAATAACATCCTTGTGTTTGAAGTATCCACTTCAAATGTCTCTGCAAAGAACAATAAACTTCAACATCATCTAGAACGGACCAAAAGCAACTTTGGGCTTAGAAAGTACAAAGGAGAAAAATGGATGTAAAATAGTACTCCCTCCGATCCGAATTAATTGATGCAACGTTGTATAGAGGCTGTTTCAATTAATTCGGATCGGAAGGAGTACTTAAACTGTGGTTATTGATGTCAATAAGCTCAACACCATCTATTTTTAGCACGCAATCTATTTCCCTCTCATCATGAAGCTGAAATAGCAGTCACATTTAGTACACTGCTAAATGCTGCAGTTCAGTTTCACCAAGAGGATACAATCGAATGAACTAGACTGATAGGGTGATTTTTTTTCGGGACAATACATTGTTAGCGTGGAGTTAATACCATGAATTTGCCAATATGGTGTATATTTGTAAAAGGGATCATGAGCAATCCATTCTTCATAACACAGAGTAACACCAACAGTCAAAATCGAATTAACTCCATGCAATTGGATAGTTCTGGCAAGAAATTGGTCGTATAAAAAATAATTTGCTTGGAACATATCTCAGCAAGAGCAGTCATTCCAAGCTTTTTGCAGACGTGAAGCATGTACTTCACTTCATGTCAAGATCTGGTAGAACATATATTGAGTAGCCCAGAGAGGGATGATGAAACAACTATTCACTCCATAATTCAAGATGTTGTGTTTTGAGTTGAACTATTGTACATCCTAGATCACATTACGATCTTCTTTTTTTTTAGAAAAGGAGGATAACCTCCTGCCTCTGCATCTAGGAAATGCATGCAACCATTTTATTAATTATTCAAAAAGACCTTACAAAGTAATACATCAATATGTCCGAAGCCGCCATCTTGGCAACATCTGTCGCTACTCCTACCATTGATGAAGGGGTGCAGAAATGTGAGCCGAATACCGAGACTTCTCACCTAGCCTAACATCTAAAGGCGGAGGCCCCGACCAAGCCAAATACCGGGTCTGGGGCATAAACCAGTCTGACGCACTCATAGGTCGTCGCTGCCGTCTTCCATCAATCCATCTTCAGTGCATCGACCTTGTCAGGCCTGCCGTCGACCCCCCCCACCCCCTCCCCGGCACCAGACAGTGCCTCCTCTCTACGCGCGTTCATCATCACCCATCCGTCACTGAGACTTTGCTGCGCCTCACCGCCGAGACTCCACGACGTTGATGCGTCACAGGGAATGCCGCTTCACTCGTCCCTCAAGCCTACGCACACCTCCAAGAATGATGCCCTCAAGAGGGGTACGACACATGAGCGCCGCCATCATCCGATCGATTGATCTAGGGTTTCCCTCAGAGGTAGCGGATAGGGGTCTAGATCATATTACAATTTATGTATAGTTTTTTTTTCCGAAGCTTGTTTTTTTGGGTAAGGGAGTTACGTATTGGTAGCGTGGCAGCACCAAGTTCCAGAACTTTTCTGTCCCTATGTGGTTCATTTTTCTCGGGGTACATGGTTGATATTCTGGATGCTAATTTTGTTATTGAGGACTATCCAGTGCTCCCACCTCTGGCCAAATATTTCTGTTAAGTTTTAAGATGGGTCATACATTCTATACAAAGAAGAGAACGGATTACATTATTTTGGAGCGCATATTACTCTTATTTATATACATACATGTGGTGCACTCCATTCGGAAGCGCATATGCACACCTATTTATGCTTGCTACATAAAAAGTAGCCACAAACACAAATCTGCTCCAAAGAACGGAAAAAGCCAACACACACAATTGCAGAGCATTAATTCAACTCAGGAGCTCCTTCCCAAAAAGCCCAGCAATGGCTCGCCCAGGATCTTCTTCCTTGATCAGTGACTCTCCTACCAAAACCTGCAAACAAGAACACCGCCCTCAGTAAAACACATATCACTTAGGGCCGATGTAAGATTATTTGTACTGGCTCTCAATCTCTCTGAAATTTGGATCCATCATACTAAGAGATTACTATGTGCGGTGAAGCATAACTTGAAATGAAGGATAAATACAAAAACTTACAGCAGAAACGCCAGCACTATGCACATATGCAACATCGTCGGGAGTGAACAGGCCAGATTCACCGACGACCTAAGAACCAAAGACTCGTAAAAAATCAGTACAAACTATCTTAAAGCATTTTATGTTGCTAGACTGAGTAGCAACTATAAATTCTGTAGGCTGTCAACAGTGCCCAATATGCGCATCAAAGAATCGATGCGCTGCATTAAGGATTAGATGAAAACTTGCTTGTACCTATTTTATTTAATATATTTATTTCGCACAATACACAAGTATATTCAAATCAGTTAAGAGGATTTTATAAGGCTATAGTTAGTCGAAAGGACGAATGATGCTAAATCGTTGTAGCGTGATGTTGGTTTCTTTAATAAAGTTCACTTGAAGTACAAGGGAGTCCCTTCATTTGTTCAAATAAAGGAGCAACGGTCAATTAAATAGAGCCTACCAATATTCCCTTCTCCTTTATGATATCACCACGCTTCTCCATCAACATCCTTGTGTTTGAAGTATCAACTACGAATGTCTCTGCAAAGGACAATAAACTTCAGCACCATCTATGCACGAAAAAAAAAACAAATTTGGCCTCAGAAAGTGATGAAAACTGGTACCTAGACTACGGTTATTGATTCCAATAAGCTCAACACCATCTATTCTCAGCACACGGTCGAGTTCTTTCTCATCGTGAACCTGAAATATCAATCACCTTTTAGCACAAATTTTAGCATACATTTTTTTGAGGGGTCGAAGGGGCCTATTTATATTTATATGGAGTTAATAACGTCAACCATTCAGTCACAATATTAATTGCAAAATGGAACAAGGAGTGGTCCATTTTTCATATCAAACTTGGACTGTTCAAACATATACAGTATATGGAAATATCACCTGACCCAAAACATCCAAAACATACCTCAATAAGAGCAGTCATTCCAAGATTTTTGCAAATGCGAAGCATATACTTCATGTCAAGATCCGGTAGCACAGCAGCAATCAAGAGAATCGCATCGGCGCCCTTTGATCGTGCATAGTAGATTTGCCAGATATCGATGACGAACTCCTTGCACAGAAGAGGGCACTGCATTTGCATGACCATAATCAAGAGATCTGTAACATACTACTCCCTCCGTTCCTAAATAATTGTCTTTCTAGAGATTTCAACAAATGACTACATACGAAGCAAAATGAGTGAATCTACACTCTAAAACATGTCTACATACATCCGTATGTTGTAATTCATTTGAGATGGCTAGAAAGATAATTATTTGAGAACGGAGGGAGTAGAACATACTACTATATAGTGAAAACAAAGATAGAAGAAAAATATATTATTCAAACACGATAGGTGCATGTCTCCATCATGGACTCATAGTAGGTACCTGCACACCCGAATTGCGGACCGTTTCAAGGTTCTCAAAGCTCCCCTACAGAATCGACGGAGTTGCAAATATCAGAAATGAATGAAACCAATTTAATCAATGTATAACAGGTATAAAAGTAGTTTATCTAAAAATAGGCATAAAAGTAACGAACCTGAAAGTGCTTCTCATCCGTGAGGATGCTAAGGCAAGCCGCGCCGTTTTTCTCGTATGCCTGCGCGATCTCAACCTGGCGCGAATTTCCAACGCCAGTCGTACGTGATTATTAACAATGCACATGACGAAGACAGAGCTATACATTCAGAGTAAAAAAAAAACCCACCGGATTGAAGTTCTCCCTTAGCACGCCCCTGCTGGGCGACGCCTTCTTAACCTCGGCGATCAGGGCAGGCACGCCGTTGCGACGGTGGGCCGCCGTGAGAGCGCCGATGAAATCCCTGGCCGGCGGCGCGTGCTCGCTGGACTCCACGACACTCTTCAGAGGCTTCTTGGCCTTCCTCTGCACGCATGCACGTCTCAGAGGAATCAGCAACGCCATGAACAACGAACATCAATGCAGTCTTGAGATGCAGCGTGCATGCAAGTATATCAAATCAAAGTGTGTCTGCATGTACTTATTTCTGTACCTGCGACACCTCCACCTCCTTGTCCCACACGATCTGCTCGAGGATGTTGCGGGGCACGGCCTTGTCGTCGCCGGAGCCCTCCGAGGGGTACCGGGGGCGGCACCGGCGGCGGATGCGGATGCCCTGCGCGGCGGCGATGGAGTTGATCGTCTTGCCGCTCTCCCACTGGATCACCTCTTCCGAGTTGAACATCTCATCGTGCTCCAGCGCGTACAGGATGGCCTCCTGCGACACAGACGAACGCAGATTTTCTTTTCTATAAGAGGAAGAGCATGCACACGATCCCGTTTGGAATCAGGAAGAAACAGAGCTCGACGCACCTTGGCCGCGGCGCATCGGACGGCGCGGCCGCCTCCACGGATGCTGCGGAGGAGAGACGGCGAGTGGGTGGACGGAGAGGATACGGGTGAGAAGGCTGCGACATGGAAGGGCGCGGCCGCCAGCAGAGACTCCATTCGGACGAGATGTCTCGTTGGGAAGATCGTGAGAGGCTAATAAGCTGACCGAAGGAGTGGATCGTGCCCAGCCGTGATCTCGTGAGGTGAGGTAGACATCATCCATTGGAGTGGCTATATATAGGCGGGCGGGAGCGCAGCGGCAGGGGCAGCCCGGCGCTCTGGCCGTTGTTTGAATGAATGGCAAGACGTAATTGACCCAGTATGGCAGTATCACTATCAGCATATGCGGCCGGATTACAGCACACAATCTAAAAAGGAGAGGACTTAAGCACGTAGGGGGAGATCTGGAAAGACATTCAATTTTTTTAGCACGTCGAATGATTGAATAACGTGCCCTGTATACAAAAACAAAAGAACAAACTTGCATGTTTAAATAACATACCATTCGCCAATCGTGCATGTCTAGATAACATACTATATACTACTGTATATGCACACTTCTGGAAAGAAAATACCACTCCCTCCCTTCACAAATACTTTATCCATCAAGAATTAGTTGTCGCTCGGCAGGATGTATCTAGCACTGTTTGGTAGTCGCTCAAACGGATATATCTAAGCATTATTTTTAGTTTTAGATACATCCGTTTGAGCGACAACTAATTCCGGATAGAGCGAGTATAATATATTTTGGATATTTCAATATGGACCAGGTACACACTGAAATGAATGAACAAACACACTAAATATGTCTACATGCATCTAATCCACAAAAGTTCTATTTATGGACGGAGGGAGTATATCCACCACGCATGTATCCTTAGATTTCTATTTTTACACTAGGCCACTTTTGCACCAATTATTGCAAATGGATATATACTATATCAAATATAAATATCCATAGATTCTTAAAGATATTTCACAACTTTTTAGAGTGGGCAAAAAGGGAAGAGATAGGGACCTGACAAAACCTTATTTATAATAACCATATGTTTGTACATTTACGATCATTCTCCTCCAAAGGTTGTGACCTAGCCGCCACAGCAGGAATAGACGCCCTGGTGCGCGTCACCAGGTTCCCGCACCTCCACCGGCTACTCCGACGGCGAGCGGTGAGACTTTGTTTTCATTGGTTGTCTGTGGCTTTGGCGATGGTGATGGCGATGCCAAATAAGTTTTTCTCCAAATCTCTAACCGAGGCAGTGGTTCTCTTGACTATTGGTATTGGATTTGGATGGCAATGTCTACGCCGTATTAGGTCGTTGGGATCCGGATGGGCGCTTTGTGTGTCTTCGCGTTGGTATAAGGTAATGATCTTCTTCTTCCTGCTTTTGGCGGTGGGGGTATTCTGGGCAGCCAACAGCTTCAACAATGGAAGGCCATCCCTTGAGGATTGGGGTGATGTTCCTTGGCCCATTTTTATGCCAATGAAGAGGCCATACCCTTCATTTCTCCCCTTGAGTGCTTTCTCGACGTGGCATATCACCCTCTGGTGGTTCGTGTTCCCTCTTCGTCGCAGCGATACTCTCTCGATCGACGTTGCGAGGCTGGCGGAAGTTTTGGATTTTCAATCTTCACAAGGGTTTTATGATGACAACTTCTTCTCCAGGACGTTGTTCCACTTGGATCTTAGACGACGATTTTGCGAGGCTGGCGGAAGTTTTGGATTTTCAATCTTCACAAGGGTTCTATGATGACAACTTTTCCAGGACGTTGGTCCACTTGGATCTTAGCACGACGACTTTGCGAGGCTAGCGGAAGTTTTGTTTAGGAGATGATTTGACTCTAGGATTTTCAATCTTCACAAGGTTTCTATGATGACAACTCCTTCTCCCGGGCGTTGGTCCACTTTGACCTTAGCATGATGCCTTTCCAGCCGCAGGATAAAATGTCAAAGTCAACTTCGGTCATGGAGTGGCATTAGCTGCATGCCTTCGACTCGTGCTTTTTTTAACACAGTACATACGCAAACGTTCATATACACGTGCATACACTCACCCCTATGAAAGCACACACGCACACCCTACCCCTTTGAGCACCTCCGAAAGACTGAGCCGGTATATCATCTTGAAATTTACGAAGTCAGCGTAGGTACCTCGTCGTTGGCGGGAACGTCTTCTCCCACTGAATGCGCATCGCCGGAAATCTTGAAAGAAATCCATAAATAAATACGATGCTAAGAGGTTAAGTTTGTTTGGCTCTCTGGCAACCTGGTCGTAGTTTTCTTATTTTTTTAGATGTCTTGTAACGTTTGGAAGTTTTTAATATAAATTCAGAGCATTATTTGAAAAAAAAAATAAGAAAAACTGGGATGCTAAAGTTTAGGGCTGCATTCCCCGGCCAAAAATAAAATAAAAGAGATTAGGACTGCACTAGGGCACGAACGTCCATACGCATGATCAAATCGGAGATTTCCACGCCATCCTGCCCATTTGGTCTCACCATACGAGCACCCCACAAGCGTGCACACGCAGCAGATGTGGTGGCAGCGCTCTAGGTTCCCTGTAAACCCTGTTCTCATGTTGCAGCCAAACCGTTTTGCCACCACTCATGGTAACTAAAAAAAAAGTATCACATAAAAATGAAATACTACTTCCGTCTCAAAATAAATGTCACTGACTTAGTACAACTTTGTATTAAAATTGTACTAAGTCAGCGACACTTATTTTGGGGTAGAGGAAGTATTCAGAAAATGATTTGAAGCATTGATTCTCTCCCTAGGGATTCAAGGACAATATATATATATAACGGTTCCAGTCTTGCATCACACGAGTTTTATTGCCCGCAAAAAACAATACAATACAAGTTTTATTACTGAAAATAATACATGTCACGTGGCTTTTGTAGACTTGACATGCGTCCTATACTATCCACCCATCTAATGCATGCATTTTCTACATTTTGGGTAAAGCAAAATTAGTCAAAAAGCAAGACAATAAAACATAACAATTATTTTCAAATTAAAAAAATAATCTCTTAAATCATGTACTCAATTGATGATCATGTTTGCTATTAGGCAGGCGTTTGAGAATTATTTGCATGGCAGTCGAAATGAGCTTGAGTCAGAAAGGCCGACGCGGGCTCATCAGGATGCAGGCGGAACCGATGACTACGTGGCTGGCAGCGGCGTCGCAGGCGAAGGCTTGACTGGTTGGGGTACAGAGTGGCCACCGACGTGGAGGGCTGTGGGGTCTAGAGGAGAGGTCAGGGCAGTCGCGACACAATGGAGACGACGATTGAGGCTGGCAGGGTAGCGAGGCGGTGCGCAACAGTGTCAATCGACTGGCGGGGCAAGTGGTTTTACAGGCAGTTCTGAGCGGCACAACACACAACTGCTGCACAATGAAGAAGAAGACAGCTGCAGGGGATCGGATAATGGAAGAAAAGTGACTAGATTGATTATTTTCACGTGACTCATAGATAGTCGGTCACATTGATGTTCAAAGTTAGACCCCTCGCTGATATATATGTACATTTTGACTTCTTATTTGTCATTTGTTGCTACTCCTAGTGAAAATACCCTTTGGTTCCTGGGTGTATTTACATCTCATATAAATTTTTTTGATAATTAAAACAAGTGAAAAGTTTGGAATTTTTTTACAATAAACTTGACTTTTTTTGCACTAGCATATAAATTTTCACGAATAGAAAACTAGCATTGACTTCAGGGCAAAAAGAATTGTATTTGCTATTATAAGTTACTATTGATAGTTTGACACTATTTTGAACGAAAATTTTGTATTTTTGGAAAAGAAGTCAACAAGAGTTTTCGTTTTTGGATTTTTTACCAGTACAATGAAAGGTCAAGTTGAATTCAAAAAAAAAATCATTTTTTTTTACTTTTTAGTTAATTACTATTTTTTTCATATAGGGTGTATATACACCCATAGACCAAAAGTTCTCCTCCCTACTCCTAGATTATAATTACTTACTTGCCATGTTATGCACAAGTTATAGCCACCTGTTTAGTAGATTACTGAAAACACCAGTCCCTACACAAATCAGTGTTTTGATGCCACCTCTTCGTTGCTGATAAAACTTCAATACCAACTCCTTGCTTTTACATAAAAGAAAAACTCAGCGCAGCGGTAAGCTATCTCAAAACCTATCAACAACAGTAATTATGATTCCCACCATGTTCGTCTCCGAGGGTGACGCGAATCCTGGTCCATTTCCCCAATCAAAAACAGGAGCGCGTGGATCACATTCCACATGCATGCGTGTCTCTACCGGGCTGAGCTCCACCACCATCTTTGTCCATGCCTCAGCCCGTGACGCCTCCAGGCTCATCTTGTCTCTTCAATCAATCCGGCTCAGATCTGGATCAAGTAATTCCTTCAATTATTTCCTGCTTGGCTCCTTCAGATGTGACTTTTATTTCCTTTTTCGGCCTCCTGCCTACTAGCTAGGGTACGGATGAGAGTGAGCGGCTTAATAGTTAGCAATGCATACAAAGGATCCCTCGCAAAAAAAGAAAAAGCAATGCATAGAGGATGTAATTTTGAGGAAAAATAGTATGTGGTTTGTAGCCTACTAAAACAGCTGGTTTTTGTTGTTTCACACCTAATGTTTAGTACTTTAGGTAAGATTATTTTTTAAGAAAAAGACTTACCATGTAGCACATTTAAAAAATGAGAAAAATGAAGAGTTACCACATAGCACACGTGTACGTTTCTATTTTTTTTAAATGCGAGCACCAGTGTCCAGTCTAGGACTTGAACTTTGATGGACTTAGGATACCACTATCCTCCTAACTTTTCAACCACAGATTGGTTCACCGTTTTTATGTTTTTGGATGTAGTCGTCCGAGTCACGGTTATAATCATAGTATTGATGTAGTTAACCAGTTTTTGATTTTTTTATCTAACGACCTAAAACATCATAGCTCAGTTGCAAATATGAAGTTGCTTACCACACATACCATGTGGTACGTAGTTACCTAGTTGTTAAGGTAATCTTTACACCAATGGTGTTACCTAGTTGTTCGGCTTGCACTTCCCGTCATGGCACCAATGAACCACAAATCTACATTCAGTAAGCCTTTACACCATATATATTTCTGATATAGTCATTTGACTTGCACTTGCCATCGTGGCACTAATAAAATTATCTGGTTATTTTTCTAGATAAGACACCACAATTACACTTGGGCAAAATACCATACGAAACTCCGTCGGGAAAAAAACTTACGACACGGCGCTCTGCCACACACAACACTAGAGTACTAGCTAATAGCCGCACCTTGCTGCGAGAATTTATAGTAACATATTTGTCAAATATAAAATTACAATATATGAGAATAATGTCCCTCCGTACTCCTCTGGACAGCAGCAGACCTAGCAGTAAACAGAGGTTGGTGTTACACATTATAGTGCATCATGACTTTCTGTCTCGGGAATGATTGGTTGTTGGAAAAAATATAAAAATTAATTATGTGTAGGATTCATATGTGCTTGATGATGTGAAGACTGCATGTGCTGAAAATGGAATATGGATGAACTACATGTACCTATACTTGATGATGCGAAGGCTATGTGGTAAATGTGATTATGTAGAATGTGTGCATGTTAAAGGAAATAAGGGTCTACTTTTCAAAAGACGCTTCCACAGTTGTGGGATCCAAATACAATTCATGGTAGCATCCAATCTTCAGTCTTGACTAATTACATAATACTACTATTTATTTTTAGACTACAGAAAATTTGTACGTGCATTTATTCAGGAAGAAAAAGTTACACAACATCGCAAAAAGGTTATGGAGGATGGATATAAATCAAAGATAAACAAAACAAACTAGACTTAGGGATTGCTAAATGCAAGACTTAGCACCACCCAAGATGGAGAAATCGACTTTCCCACCCACTATGGAGAAGGACCAAGGATCCAAGTGAACCAAGACACAATGCAGTGCAAAAGAAGAAAATATATCTTGCTTATCAAGAAGTGAATCATCAACCACATGAGCTTGCAACGCCAATCAGAGCATATCTGATTTGACCACGACCACGTTGGCAGCAGTGCTTGCACCCCCGCATCTACGAGCAATGCTTGCATAAGGGCATCTTCAACACCGACCCTCAATGCACACATGGTATCTCCGCAGATGTAAATAATAACATATGAAATCGTAGATGATTGAAAATATTCAAATAGCAAAATACTCAATCAAATCTTCCTTGAACTGCTCATGAGTTACTCGATACCGAATTTGTTGATGAGTTTGAAGAAACTTGTCAAACGTGGATGGATTCTAGTCTGGAAGTTGGATAAGATCACTCATGTTCTCAAATTCCAGACCTGCGGCGGCATCTTCACCCTTATCCTCCACTATAATGTTGTGCATGATCGCACAACATGTCATCACCTCCCACAAGGTCTTCAGATCCCATTGATTAGAAGGTCCACGAACAACCGCAAAACGAGAACTGTTGGGTGCTTAACTGAACAAGGCGGCACGCTCCCCCATAGCAATAGTTGGGTGACCATGATGGGGGCTCCCCCGGGCATCATCACACGTCTAGAGCCTGACCGCTCTATTATCAGGTGGCTCCTTGCCACATTTGTTGACCAAACCAATGGTTTATCTCTGTGATTGAAACCTGACTCGTCGAGAGCCCTCCGCCCATGAGGTATTTAAAATGTACGCTTGACAAGAATGCAGGACAGGCCGCCTCCCATCCCAGATAAGCTGCGACCAGAGGATGAAGGACAGATAATCCCACTCCTTCTTAGCGAGGCGATCGACCCCGCAGAGGAGGGAGCTAGCCCGGGTACGCATGCCCAAATTTTTTCGCCATTCTCAAGGGAAGTTTTCTCCTACCTCTGTGCCTCGGAGCCTTGACCACTCAACATATATAGCATTAGACCATGAAAGAAAGGCATTTTCAAACGAGCATGGTCGGACATGTAATGCCTCCAAGGAAGCGTTAATGAACGCGAGTCCTCTTCGGGCTTCGCTAAGACCACTTATGGTACGAATATGCGCCCTCGAGGGCTTCTTCGACATGTGCAATGGAAGGGTGGGCGAGGGAGCAAGGACATGGAAGAAGGCAGGAGACAACAAGGAAAAAGTATGGGCATCAATTTAAATGCAACCTAACAGCTTCCGATTATTGTCGGTAAGAAGGTGGTAGTAACATAGTCGCTCCAACAAAAGAGGAACGGGAAATGTCATTTTTACAGAGCCCATGACCCTAGATGATAAGGCGTTAACCCCGTAGATGATAAGACGTTAACCCCGAAGAGCTATCATCTTCCTCCTCTTCAGACTCATCTCCGGCCTCCGTGGCGTCGACACCATGATAACCCACAAGTATAGGGGATTAATTATAGCCTTTCTCGATAAGTAGGAGTGTCAAGCCCAACAAGGAGCTAAAGGTAGAATTTATATTCTCTTCAGGTTCTATCGACCATCGATACAACTCTACGCACACTTAACATTCGCTTTATGTAGAACAATAAAACTACTTTGTAGGTGTAAGGATAAGTTTGCAGGGTAAAACTAGATGTTCTTAGCGAGCATAAAAATATGAGTAATTTGCGAGATAATAAAAGTTAGTTGTTTAGTAGAAAGCTTTTTGTAACACAAGAGAAGGATTTGTCCCTAGGCAATTGATAACTAGACCGGTAATCCTTATTGCAATTTTATATGAGGGAGATGCTTGAGCTAACATACTTTTCCATACTTCACGTGAGGAATTTGGTCCGTATGAGGACTTGTATCCATATGAAGAATTTGGTCCATATGAAGATTTTGATCTGGGGTTCCTATTCTTCACAGGTGGTGTCATGATGACATTCACCTGAAGATTTTTTCAAGGCACCTTTTGGGAACCCAGATTTTCTTCATAGGGGAACCATTCCTGCAGTTAGTGCCAACATATCTAGCAAATACTTCACCATTCTGATTTTTGAACAATTTATAGTTGGAGTCAAATGACTCATTAGAAGAATGAGGAGATTCACATGTAAAGCCAGATAAAGTAGATGGATCTACTGGAGGTCCCTTTGCAGCAACCCATGAGGTTTTGGGATCGCTCAAAGCTTCCAAAGATGTACCATCAGCATTGAGTTTCCTTTCAAAGGCAATACCCTCTTTCCTAGGGTTCCTGTTGAGGATCTGCTTTTTAAGCACATCACAAAGAGCCCGATGCCCTTTGAGGCTTTTGTACATGCCTATCATGTACAATTCCTTCAGTCCTGCATCATCAGTGATACTAGCATTGTCCTCAGATGAGGAATTAGTGATAGCAGAGGCAAGTGAAGAATTTGTAACATTAGAAGCATTTGAACATTCCGGTGAGGAATTAGCAGATTCACGTTCAATGCACTTCAAACATGGAGGAACAAATTCTTCCTGATCAGCGCTGATTTGTTGAGCAAGTAATGAATCGCGCTCCTTCTGAAGATCTTCATAACTCACCCTTATCTTTTCAAGATGTTGCTTTCTTTGAAGAAATTCATAAGAAAGCTTCTCATGATCAGATAAGAGAGTGTTATGATGACCTTGAAGGTTGTCAAACCTAGATCAAGTCTCAAGATTTTCACCAAGGTTTTAGTGCGGTCCATTTCTTCACCCAACATATCATCACTTTTGTCTAGCATGTTTTGAACCTTTTCAAAATCATTTTGTTGTTTCACAGCAATCTTAGCAAGTTTAGAGTAGCTAGGCTTGAGGTTTTCATCAGATTCATCCTCACTTGATTCAGAGGAGGGGTATTTGAGTACCTTGGCACCTTTTTGTTGGGGAACGTTGTAGAAAATTAAAATTTTTCCTACGGTTTCACCAAGATCTATCTATGAGTTCATCTAGCAACGAGTCAAGGGAGTGAGTTTGCATCTACATACCACTTTGTAGATCGCGGAAGCGCTCAAAAGAACGGGATGAAGTAGTCGTTCTCGCCGTGATCCTATCACCGGAGATCCTAGCGCCGAACGGACGGCACCTCCGCGTTCAACACACGTACGGGACGGGAGACGTCTCCTCCTTCTTGATCCAGCAAGGGGGAAGGAGAGGTTGATGATGATCCAGCAAGACGACGGCGTGGTGGTGGATGCAAGAACTCTGGCGGTGGTTTCGCCAAGCTGCTGCAGGAGGAGGACGAGGTGTAGCAGGGGGAGGGAGGCGCCAGAACTTCAGGGTGCGGCTGCCCCCCCCTCCCTTTATATAGGCCCCCGGGGGGCGCCGGCCCTTGGGGATCCCATCTCCCAAGGGGGCGGCGGCCAAGGGGGGAGGAGTGCCCCCCAAGGCAAGTGGGCGCCCCACCCTAGGGTTTCAACCCTAGGCGCAGGGGGTGGGCCAAGGGGGGCGCACCAGCCCACTATGGGCTGGTTCCCCTCCCCACTTCAGCCCATGGGCCCTCCGGATGGGTGGCCCCAACGGTGGACCCGGGACCCTTCCGGTGGTCCCAGACATATACCGGTGACCTCAAACTTTCCCGATGGCGAAATACCACTTCCTATATATAATTCTTCACCTCCGACCATTCCGAAACTCCTCGTGACGTCCGGGATCTCATCCGGACTCAACAACATTCGTATACTGCATACTCATATTCATACAACCCTAGCGCCACCGAACCTTAAGTGTGTAGACCCTACGGGTTCGGGAGACACGTAGACATGACCGAGACGGCTCTCGGGCAATAATCAACAGCGGGATCTGGATAACCATGTTGGCTCCCACATGCTCCTCGATGATCTCATCGGATGAACCACCATGTCGAGGATTCAAACAATCCCATATACAATTCCCTTTGTCAATTGGTATGTTACTTGCCCGAGATTCGATCGTCGGTATCCCAATACCTCCTTCAATCTCGTTACGGCAAGTCACTTTACTGCATCAGAATGCATGATCCCGTGACGGACACTTGGTCACTTTGAGCTCATTATGATGATGCACTACCGAAAGTGGGCCCAGTGATACCTCTCCGTAACACGGAGTGACAAATCCAGCCTCGATCCGTGTCAACCCAATGACACTTTCGGAGATACCGTAGTGCACCTTTATAGTCACCCGCCATCGCCAGACGTTTGGTACACCCAAAGCACTCTTAGGGTATCCAGGAGTTACACGACCTCATGGTCTAAGGAAGAGATACTTGACATTGGAAAAGCTCTAGCAAAACGAACTACACGATCTTGTGCTATGCTTAGGATTGGGTCTTGTCCATCACATCATTTTCGTAATGATGTGATCCCGTTGTCAATGACATCCAATGTCCATAGTCAGGAAACCGTGACTATCTGTTGACCAACGAGCTAGTCAACTAGAGGCTCACTAGGGACATTTTGTGGTCTATGTATTCACACGTGTATTACGATTTCCGAATAATACAATTATAGCATGAATAAAAGACAATTATCATGAACAAGGAAATATAATAATAACACTTTTATTATTGCCTCTAGGGCATATTTCCAACAGTCTCCCACTTGCACTAGAGTCAATAATCTAGTTACATTGTGATGAATCGAACACCCATAGAGTTCTGGTGTTGATCATGTTTTGCCCATGAAGAGGTTTAGTCAACGGATCTGCGACATTCAGATCCGTATGCACTTTGCAAATTTCTATGTCTCCATCTTGAACATTTTCACGGATGGAGTTGAAGCGACGCTTGATGTGCTCGGTCTTCTTGTGAAACCTGGGCTCCTTGGCAAGTGCAATAGCTCCAAAGTGTTGTCACAGAAGAGTTTGATCGGCCCCGACGCATTGGGTATGACTCCTAGGTCGGTGATGAACTCCTTCACCCAAATTGCTTCATGCGCTGCCTCCGAGGCTGCCATGTACTCCGCTTCACATGTAGATCCCGCCACGACGCTCGCTTGTAGCTGCACCAGCCATCGCTCCACCATTCAACATATACACGTATTCGGTTTGTGACTTAGAGTCATGCAGATCTGTGTCGAAGCTAGCGTCGACGTAACCCTTTAAGACGAGCTCTTCGTCACCTCCATAAACGAGAAACATGTCCTTTGTCCTTTTCGTGTACTTCAGATATTCTTGACCGCTGTCCAAAGTGTTCCTTGCCGGGATTACTTTGGTACCTTCCTACCAAACTTACGGCAAGGTTTACATCAGTCTGGTACACAGCATGGCATACATAATAGATCCTATGGCCGAGGCATAGGGATGACGCTCATCTCTTCTTTATCTTTTGCCGTGGTCGGGCATTGAGCCGAGCTCAATCTCACACCTTGCAAGACAGCAAGAACCCTTTCTTGACTGATCCATTTTGAAATTCTTCAAAATCTTATCAAGATATGTGCTTTGTGAAAGACCTATGAGGCGCCCTCGATCTATCTCTATAGATCTTGATGCCTAATATATAAGCAGCTTCTCCAAGGTCCTTCATTGAAAAACTTTTATTCAAGTAGGCCTTAATGTTGTCCAAGAGTTCTATATCATTTCCCATCAAAAGTATGTCATCTACATATAATATGAGAAATGCTACAGAGATCCCACTCACTTTCTTGTAAATGCAGGCTTCTCCATAAGTCTGCATAAACCCAAACGCTTTGATCATCTCATCAAAGCGAATGTTCCAACTCCGAGATGCTTGCACCAGCCCATAAATGGATCGCTGAAGCTTGCATACTTTGTTAGCATTCTTAGGATCGACAAAACCCTCCGGCTGCATCATATACAACTCTTCCTTAAGATAACCGTTAAGGAACACTGTTTTGACGTCCATCTGCCATATCTCATAATCATAGTATGCGGCAATCGCTAACATGATTCGGACGGACTTAAGCTTCGCTGCGGGAGAGAAAGTCTCATCGTAGTCAATCCCTTGAACTTGCCGATAACCCTTAGCGACAAGTCGAGCTTTATAGATGGTGACATTACCATCCGCGTCCGTCTTCTTCTTAAAGATCCATTTGTTTTCTATCGCTCGCCGATCATCGGGCAAGTCTGTCAAAGTCCACATTTTGTTTTCATACATGGATCCTATCTCGGATTGCATGTCTTCAAGCCATTTGTTGGAATCTGGGCCCGCCATCGCTTCTTCATAGTTCGAAGGTTCACCGTTGTCTAACAACATGATTTCCGTGACAGGGTTGCCGCACCACTCACAGTGCGGAACGTGTCCTAGTGGACCCTGGGTTCAAGAGCAACTTGATCCAAGTACCTTGATCATCATCATTAATTTCCTCTTCGTTGGTGTAGGCATCATAGGAACATTTTCCGAGCTGCACTACTATCCTGTTCAAGAGGTAGTACTTCATCGAGTTCTACTTTCCTCCCACTTACTTCTTTCGAGAGAAATTCTTCTTCCGTAAAGGATCCGTTCTTGGCAACAAAGATCTTGCCCTCGGATCTTAAGTAGAAGGTATACCCAATGGTTTCCTTAGGGTATCCTATGAAGACGATTTTCCGATTTGGATTCGAGCTTTTCAGGTTGAAGTTTCTTGACATAAGCATCGCATCCCCAAACTTTTAGAAACGATAGCTTAGGTTTCTTCCCAAACCATAATTCATACGGTGTCGCCTCAACGGATTTAGACGGTGCCCTATTTAAAGTGAATGTTGTTTTCTAGAGCGTATCCCCAAAATGATAGCGGTAAATCGGTAAGAGACATCATAGATCGCACCATATCCAATAGAGTGTGATTACGACGCTCAGACACACCGTTACGTTACCGAGGTGTTCCAGCGGCGTGAGTTGTGAAACGATTCCACATTTCCTTAAGTGTGTACCAAATTCGTGACTTCAATATTCTCCTCCACGATCTGATCGAAGAACTTTATTTTTCGGTCACGTTGATTCTCTACCTCATTCTGAAATTCCTTGAACTTTTCAAAGGTCTCAGACTTGTGTTTCATCAAGTAGACATACCCATATCTACTTAAGTAAATCTGTGAGAGTGAGAACATAACGATATCCTCCATGAGCCTCAACGCCATTGGACGCATACATCTGTATGTATGATTTCCAATAAGTTGGTTGCTCGCCCATTGTTCCGAGAACGGAGTCTTGGTCATTTTGCCCATAAGGCATGGTTCGCATGTGTCAAATGATTCATAATCGAGAGACTCTAAAAGTCCATCAGCATGGAGCTTCTTCATGCGCTTGACACCAATGTGACCAAGGCGGCAGTGCCACAAGTATGTGGGACTATCGTTATCAACTTTACATCTTTTGGTATTCACGTTATGAATATGCGTAACATTACGCTCGAGATTCATTAAGAATAAACCATTGACCATAGGGGCATGACCATAAAATATATCTCTCATATAAATAGAACAACCATTATTCTCGGATTTAAATGAGTAGCCATCTCGTATCAAACGAGATCCAGATACAATGTTCATGCTCAAACTTGGCACCAAATAACAATTATTAAGGTTTATAACTAATCCCGTAGGTAAATGTAGAGGTAGCGTGTCGACAGCGATCACATCGACCTTGGAACCATTCCCGACGCCAAGATCGTCACCTCGCCCTTCGCCAGCCTCCGCTTATTCCGCAGCTCCTGCTGTGAGTTACAAATATGAGCAACGGCACCGTATCAAATACCCGTGAGTTACTACGAGTAATGGTAAGGTACACATCAATTACATGTATATCAAATATACCTTTAGTGTTGCCGGCCTTCTTGTCCACTAAGTATTTGGGGCAGTTCCGCCCAAATGGCCCTTCCCTTTGCAATAAAAGCACTCTGTCTCGTGCTTGGGTCCATTCTTTGACTTCTTCCCGCAACTTGCTTACGGGCGCGCAACATTCTTGCCGCCCTTCTTGAAGTTCTTCTTACCCTTGCCCTTCTTGAACTTAGTGGTTTTATTGACCATCAACACTTGATGTTCTTTCTTGATTTCAACCTCTGCTGACTTCAAGATTGAGAATACTTCGGAATGGTCTTCACCATCCCCTGCATATTGTAGTTCATCACAAAGCTCTTGTAGCTTGGTGGGAGCGATCAAGGATTCTTTCAATGACCGCCTCGTCCGGGAGGTTTATGTCCACTGGGACAAAGCGGTTGTGCAACCTGGACATTTTGAGTATGTGCTCACCGATGTAACTGTTTTCCTCCATCTTACAACTATAGAACTTGTCGGAGACTTCATATCTCTCGACCGGGCATGAGCTTGGAAAACTAGTTTCAGCTCCTCGAACATCTCATATGCTCCGTGTTGCTCAAAACACTTTTGGAGCCCCGGTTCTAAGTCTGTAAAGCATGCCGCACCGAACGAGGGAGTAATCATCAAGACGAGACTGCCAAGCATTCATAATGTCTTGGTTCTTCGACGGTGCATCACCTAGCGGTCCTTCTAGGACATATTGTTTCTGGCAGCTATGAGGATGATCTCGTGTTCCGGACCCAGTCCGTATAGTTGCTGCCATCATCTTTCAGCTTGGTTTTCTAGGAACGCTGAAGTTCACGTTGACATGAGCGTTGGCCATTTGATCTACAAGACATATTTGCAAAGGTTTTAGACTAAGTTCAAGATAATTAAGTTCATCTAATCAAATTATTTTAATGAAATCCCACTCAGATTAGACATCCCTCTAGTCATCTAAGTGTTACACGATCCGAGTCGACTAGGCCGTGTCCGATCATCACGTGAGACGGACTAGTCATCGTCGGTGAACATTTTCATGTTGATCGTATCTTCCATACGACTCGTGTTCGACCTTTCGGTCTCCTTGTTCCGAGGCCATGTCTGTACATGCTAGGCTCGTCAAGTTAACCCTAAGTGTTTTGCATGTGTAAAACTGTCTTACACCCGTTGTATGTGAACGTAAGGATCTATCACACCCGATCATTACGTGGTGCTTCGAAACGACGAACTTTAGCAACGGCGCACAGTTAGGGGAGAACACTTATTGAAATTGTTGTAAGGGATTATCTTATTTACTACCGTCGTTCTAAGTAAACAAGATGCATAAACATAATAAACATCACATGCAATTATATAGTAGTGACATGATATGGCCAATATCATATAGCTCCATTGATCTCCATCTTCGGGCTCCATGATCATCTTGTCACCGCATGACACCATGATCTCCATCATCATGATCTCCATCATCGTGTCTTCATGAAGTTGTCACGCCAACGACTACTTCTACTTCTATGGCTAACGCGCTTAGCAATAAAGTAAAGTAATTTACATGGCGCTCTTCAATGACACGCAGGTCATACAAAAATAAAGACAACTCCTATGGCTTCTGCCGTTGTCATACTCATCGACATGCAAGTCATGATTCCTATTACAAGAACATGATCTCATACATCACAATATGTCATTCATCATTCATCACAACTTCGCCATATCACATCACATGACAATTGCTGCAAAAACAAGTTAGACGCCCTCTAATTGTTGTTGCATCTTTACGTGGCTGCAATTGGGTTCTAGCAAGAACGTTTTCTTACCTACTTAATAACCACAACGTGATTTTGTCAACTTCTATTTACCATTCATAAGGACCCTTTTCATCGAATCTGCTCCAACTAAAGTGGGAGAGACAGACACCCGCCAGCCACCTTATGCAACTAGTGCATGTCATCGGTGGAACCGGTCTCACGAAGCGCACGTAAGGTTGGTCCGGCCGCTTCATCCCACAATAGCGCTGAAGCAAGATAAGACTAGTAGCGGCAAGCAAGTTGACAAGATCTACGCCCACAACCAAATTGTGTTCTACTCGTGCAATAGAGAACTACGCATAGACCTAGCTCATGATGCCACTGTTGGAGAACGTTGCAGAAAATTAAAATTTTTCCTACGGTTTCACCAAGATCTATCTATGAGTTCATCTAGCAACGAGTCAAGGGAGTGAGTTTGCATCTACATACCACTTTGTAGATCGCGAGCGGAAGCGTTCAAAAGAACGGGGATGAAGTAGTCGTTCTCGCCGTGATCCTATCACCGGAGATCCTATGCGCCGAACGGACGGCACCTCCGCGTTCAACACATGTACGGGACAGGAGACATCTCCTCCTTCTTGATCCAGCAAGGGGGAAGGAGAGGTTGATGATGATCCAGCAGCACGACGGCGTGGTGGTGGATGCAGCAGAACTCCAGCAGGCTTCGCCAAGCTGCTGCAGGAGGACGACGAGTGTAGCAGGGGAGGAGGCACTGAACTCAGGTGCGGCTGCCCCTCCCCCTCCCTTTATATAGGCCCCTAGGGGGGGCGCCGCCCTGGGGATCCCATCTCCCAGGGGGGCGGCGGCCAAGGGGGAGGAGTGCCCCAAGGCAGTGGGCGCCCCACCCTAGGGTTTCAACCCTAGCGCTAGGGGTGGGCCAAGGGGGCGCACCAGCCCACTATGGGCTGGTTCCTCCCCACTTCAGCCCATGGGGCCCTCCGAGATGGGTGGCCCCAACCAGTGGACCCCCGAGACCCTTCCGGTGGTCCCGGTACAATACCGGGTGACCCCGAAACTTTCCCGATGGCCGAAATACCACTTCCTATATACAATTCTTTACCTCCGACCATTCCAAACTCCTCGTGATGTCCGGATCTCATCCGGACTCAACAACATTCGTATACTGCATACTCATATTCATACAACCCTAGCGCCACCGAACCTTATGTGTAGACCCTACGGGTTCGGGAGACACGAGACATGACCGAGACGGCTCTCGGCAATAACCAACAGCGGATCTGGATACCCATGTTGGCTCTACATGCTCCTCGATGATCTCATCGGATGAACCACAATGTCGAGGATTCAAACAATCCCGTGATACAATTCCCTTTGTCAATCGGTATGTTACTTGCCCGAGATTCGATCGTCGGTATCCCAATACCTAGTTCAATCTCGTTACCGGCAAGTCACTTTACTTGTACCGTAATGCATGATCCCGTGACCAGACACTTGGTCACTTTGAGCTCATTATGATGATGCACTACCGAGTGGGCCCAGTGATACCTCTCCGTAACACGGAGTGACAAATCCCAGTCTCGATCCGTGTCAACCCAATGTACACTTTCGGAGATACCCGTAGTGCACCTTTATAGTCACCGATTACGTTGTGACGCTTGGTACACCCAAAGCACTCTTACGGTATCCGGAGTTACATGACCTCATGGTCTAAGGAAGAGATACTTGACATTGGAAAAGCTCTAGCAAAACGAACTACACGATCTTGTGCTATGCTTAGGATTGGGTTTTGTCCATCACATCATTTTCCTAATGATGTGATCCCGTTGTCAATGACATCCAATGTCCATAGTCAGGAAACCGTGACTATCTGTTGACCAACGAGCTAGTCAACTAGAGGCTCACTAGGGACATTTTGTGGTCTATGTATTCACACGTGTATTACGATTTCCGGATAATACAATTATAGCATGAATAAAAGACAATTATCATAAACAAGGAAATATAATAATAACACTTTTATTATTGCCTCTAGGGCATATTTCCAACACTTTTGCCATGAAGCAATTGGTGGGAGCGTAGTCATCATCGCCTTCATCAGCCTTGTTAGTGGAGCCATTTTCTTCAGTGTTGAAGATGGACTTGCTGACAAACGCAGTAGCGAGAGCTAGAATCGCCACACCAGATTCTGACTCCTCAGATGCCTCCTCTTCCTCATGTTCCTCAGATTCAGCTTCAGAGTCCATTTCCTTGCCAATGAATGCCCGAGCCTTCTTGGAGCTGCTCTTGTTGTGAGACGAAGACTTCAAGGATTTTGATGATGAAGACTTTGAAGATTTCTTCTTCTTCTTTGAGTCATCAGAACTGTAATCCTTGTATTTCTTCTTCTTTGATTCCTTTTCCCACTAAGGACAATCTTGAATGTAGTGATCGGGTTTCTTGCATTTGTGGCACAGTATCTTCTTATAGTCACTGGATGAGGAACCATTACTCCTTGAGGATTTTCCAAAGCGACCACATCTTGAGAACTTCTGAAACTTTTTTACGAGCAGTGCTAGCTCCTGGCTCAGTTCTTCAGGATCACCAAGGCTACTACCAGAATCTTCACTTTCAGATTCAGAGACGGCCTTGGCCTTCAGGGCACGTGATCTACCATAGCTCGAACCATAGAGATCTCTCTTTTCAGCAAGATGGAACTCATGAGTGTTTAGCCTTTCAAGGATATCAGCGGGATTGAGTGACTTGTAATCTCCACATTCTTGTATCATCAGTGCCAGAGTATCAAATGAAGAATCGTTTATCTCAAGAATTTCTTCACCACCTCATGGTCGGTGATGTCAAGTGGCACCAAGTGCTTGAAGCTCATTTGAGATGTCAGTGAGGCGATCAAAGGTTTGCTGAACATTTTCATTGTCAAGTCTTTTGAAGCGGTTGAAGAGATTGCGAAGAACGTCAACTCGAGAGTCATGTTGTGTTGAGACTCCTTCGTTGACCTTGAACAGCCTATCCCAGATAAGCTTAGCAGTTTCCAAACCACTCACTCTTCCATACTACCCTTTGCTCAGATGGCCACATATGATGTTCTTCGCTTGGAATCGAGTTGCTTGAATCTCTTCACATCAGCAGCGTTCACAGAAGGTGTGCCTGAGGGAACACCATTTTCCAAAACATACCACAGATTGTTATCAATTTCCTTAAGATGCATTCGCATCTTATTCTTCCAGTAGGGGTAGTCCGTCCCATCGAAGGTCAGACACCCAGCAGCGACCTTGATCATACTGCGGTCGACATAACTAAAACTCCAAAGGTTAAACTAAAATCACACGTAACAAGGAGTACCTTGCTCGATACTAATTGAAAGTGCATTATATCGACTAGAGGGGGGTGAACCAGTTTCCTCAACTCTTCCATTTCCTCATTACAGTTGTTGTGTGCTTCATCATATCTATTTGAAGACTTAGACTGAAGACTTTCTCAATTTCCTCGGTTCAATTTCTTCAGTATGTTTGTCTTCATCCTGTGTTATCCTGTGTTTACGCTTTCTGTACTCTGTGTTTGCTTTGCTTTCATTTCATCATGATGATCATGTTTATGTTCTGCCATGTTTGCATCTGAGTACTTATTCCACTGCAAGTAGTTCTTTGCTTAGGAAATAGAACCAGTTGGCTTGGTGAAGACAATGATTTGGTAGACCAGTTCCAACTGCTGTGACAGTTGTACGTCTGGTTGGAGCGGCTAGGTATTTAAACCTGAGGACACACAGTCCTCATCATATTCTCCTTGAGCTAAGATCACACAGGCCTCGCCCAATCACTCGTGGTAAGTCTTCAGGTGACTTCCAAACCTTCACAAACTCGGTCACTCGGCGATCCATAATTTCCTCTTGGATGCTCTAGGCCATGACGCCTAACCGTCTGGAAGATGCACAGTCTTCAAAGGTAACAAGCGTCGGATCCATGCAGGATCAATCTCTTCAGTGATGCTCAATCACTTTGGGTTTTTAGGTGTTTGGGTTTGGGTTTCCTCACTAGATGATTTTTGCTCAAAGTCCTTGGAGGATGGGATGCTCTCAAATGACAAGTGTCAGTTTCTCTCGGAGCAGCCAACCAGCTAGTGGTTGTAGGGGGTGGCTATTTATAGCCTAGGGAGCAGCCCGACATGATAAGACATAAATGCCCTTCAATGATATGACCGTTAGGTGGGTAGATATTTTGGGACAGCTGCCGCATAACATAGCAACGGTCGGATATTTGAGGCTCAAATTCCTCAAGGCTATCATGTTCCTCACTTGTAGGCAATCCAAGACTGCAAATTCCTAACTCCTCGGTCGAACAAATTCTCGAGACCGAAGAACTTCGCCTCTCGTCACTAAAGAAATTTGACTGAACTGTATGAGATTTCCAATGGCTTCAAATAAGGGATTGGTAGGTGTAGGATTTTGAGTTGAGCATCACATGGAAATTTTTCCTAAGTATTTCTCGACCCTCTTTAACAAAGACGGTGTTTCCTATGACTCAAGAAAGAGAAAATGAAACTACGAAAACAAAAGTCTTCACGCTTCATGTTCCTCGAATGAATACCAAGTCTTCGTGGTCACACCAATTTCTTCACTTTCAAAGTCTTGTAAAGTCTTGAAATCCAAAGTCTTGAATAAGATATTCATTTTTAGGGTCGATTTTCTCAGTAAATATCAAACTCCTCATAGACTTATAGACCTGTGTACACTCACAAACGCATCAGTCCGTTAACCTATAAGTCTTCAATACACCAAAATCACTAAGGGGCACTAGATGCACTTACACCGAGGAACATTGTTGGAGACACCCCCCTCAGACTAGCCACAATGGGTAGTAACATAGACTAGTAACATGCTCATGTTACTAGTCTATGTTACTACCTCTATAATAACATATGTGTGTAACATGCAACACTTCATTTATTAGGCTATAGACACATCTTGCCTTGATATGTGTGATGTTACTACTCTCCTCTCTTTCTTCATTTATTGCTTGTCACATCATCTACTTTATCTAGACATGTGTGATGTACTACCTATGTTACTCCCACTGTGGGTAGTCTCATAATTTTCCTCGTCATCATCTGAGTCCTAGAAGATCTCACCCACATCATCATTAGGCATGCAGCCGTCTTGATAGACAACGTGCGCATAAGGAGTAGAGGCGACTGGGGACGCACCACATAGTGGGCACTTCGTACGTGCTTGTGTGCGTGCAGCGTGCGTGCTTTTCCATCGGTGCTAGCTCTAAGGCCGAGGATGCGGTCGTCTTCGTCTCCGACTAGTCGTTGAGCAACGACGACAAAGAGGTGCTGCAAGAGATGCGTACGTGCCGTTGTGTGCGAGCTTCGACGTAGCACGACGAACCGGACGTCGCCGCAGATGGCGCACGCCTCCATGCAGTCGAGTGTGTGCGCATGCATGTGTTATTCACGTGCATTCTGCGGCCGAGTGTGTGCATGCATGTGTTGTGTACGTGCGTTGTGTGCTCCATGCCGCGCGTATGTGCATGAGTTGGATCGACATGAGTTAGTGCGTTGGCGTGTGTACATGCGTGGCTGCATGCGTCCTATACATGCGTGGCTTCTTGCGTGGTTATCAATATAATCTATAAAACTTCTTCAACTTAGCATCCTGATGTATCGTCTCTAGTGGTTAGCAAAGAGTTCATGTTCTTTTATTTGTTTATAGGTGGGCAGGCAGCAAAAAACAGGGGAAAACGTGCAAGGTTCCTTGCAGACGCTCCACCGTGAGGTTCCTTGCTCCTTCTCGGTCGTCGGGAATCTATGTTCTTCAACTCTTTTTTTACGTGAGCTTTGTTCATCCTTTCGCCAACACGCGAGACATCTAGCATCAAGGTGCACGTGTCATGCAAGAAAATGGAGATAATTAGATAAGCAGTGCGTAAGTGAGTCGTGCACTTCGATGGCACCTACCATGCAATATTTTTTCTCCTCGATGGCACGTGAAGAGTGCATGTACTCAACGACGGAGCACGAGATGGTAGCCATGACATGGTCAACCCTTTTTTGGAGAGAGTACTAAATAACTTTGATGTGTCCCGTCAACTCGCATAACGACGAGAAGATTGCTTACTACGCCTTCTCCCTCGCCAACGCATGCGCGGTGGCTCGCAACACGAGGAGAAACTTTTGCTTACAAGCGGTGGACGTGCAGCAGTTCATTTGGTGTCAGATTGCCAGAAGTACTACTGTAGTACCATCATTATTGTTCGACTTCCGGAAGAGGCGAAGAGCCAAGCGCAAGGTCACCTACTATCCTTAGGCTAGGCATAGTGGGAGTAACATACGTAGGGGTACCTCCTTTTTTTATTCTAGAAACAACCACACGCAAATATTGGACGGTAGCAGCACAACAACTGAATCAAAAATCGAAACCAACCAATGAACTACTACTACTGGTGAGCATTTGCTAGTATCATGTACTCCGTCTGTCCATGTATATAGGGCTTAATGCGTTTTCTGAGACTAACTTTGGCCCTGTTTGGATCCATGGGTTAGAGTTAGTTTGAGCTAGTTGGAGCTCAAATAGCCCTAAAGTATCCAAACATGAGGGTTAAATTGGAGCAAGTTGCCCCAAACCCACCAAAAAAACTATCCCACCCAAGAGGTGCTAATTGGAGATAGTTCTCATTGGGCCCACTAAAAAATCTTTTCGTTCTCATGGTTTGCGAGTACAAAGCTCACGCCAAAAAAGAGAGTGGAAGAACATAGATTCCCGACGACCGAGAAGGAGCAAGGAACCTCGTGGTGGAGCGTCTGCACTCATAATATTTTATATTATTCAGCGATATAAAATCAACCAATCATCTCCACAGTGGACTGGAAGAGTACGAAACACGGCAGCCCAGTGTAGTTACATCATACTACATGGCTAACCCACGCTATCACCATATTTCTTGGCCTCCGTGGGACACCTAGCGCTAGTAATCCAGCAACCCGTATTGCTTCTCGCTCCTCGTCTCTCTCAAAGTGCGGCGGGCTGGCGTTTTTGCCGTCTATTGAGGTCGGTTAACTCATCACATGTTAGCGACATGCCAAGAGCATTCTGTAATCTATTGTTATGCCAAGAAGAGGAAGCGCTTTGACCAAGGGACCAAACGATATAGGCGTGCCGTGCCGCGAGTGGGTCCAGTTTCTCGTTTTGAACTCGTTTAGAACACTTGGTTTTGACTATTGATAAGATTTTATGTAGGGCCTAATGTATTCTTCGAGGATGCCTTTGACTATTGATAAGATTTTATATAATTTGAAAATTATATCATTCAAAGATCCTTTCACGTTCCGCTAAAAAAAGATCCTTTCACGTACGAATTTGACTGTATGCTTTGAGCAACTTGTATGTCCTATACTGCTCTTGTTTGGATACTCTAACTTAGCTAGAGGTTAGACTAACTCATGACTAACCCTGAACTAACTGTAGCCAAAGAGGTGTTTCGGTGACAGGGTTAGATTGATAATAAATGCACTTGATAGAGAGAGAAAAGTGATTTTTTAGTGGGCCCAATGAGAAACTATCTCCAATTAGCACCTCTTGGGTGGATAGTTTTTTTGGTGGGTTCCGTGCAACTTGCTCCAATTTAACCCTCATGCTTGGATACTTTAGGGCTATTTGAGCCCCAACTAGCTCAAACTAACTCTAACCCATGGATCCAAACAGGGCCAAAGTTAGTCTCGGAAAATGCATTAATCCCTATATACATGGACAGACGGAGTACATGATACTAGCAAACGCTCACCATTACTAGTAGTTCATTGGTTGGTTTCGATTTTTGATTCAGTTGATGTGCTGCTATCACCAATATTCACGTGTGGTTGTTTCTAGGGTAAAAAAGGAGGTACTAGTACTTAACGCGGGAAAGGTGAAGTGATGGTTTCTTCGCCCGAGCAACTTATTACTCTGGGAATATGGGAGTACCAACGGATTCAAGGAACAGAGAAATGATGGTTGCTTCGTCCGAGCAACTTACTGTGGCGAAGGTGGGGCTCTATGATTTGACTGCTCACTAGTCATTACTATTGCGGCGCAACGACCAGGGTGAATCTTTCCCTACAGTTGTGCACTCAATATTGTTGCATGGCAGGTGGAGCCGGATGAAGGATGCCCCACATGTCGGCGAAACGAAGTTGAATTGTTTCTGGCATTGCTATCAATCCTTCAGGATTTGTTTCTATGTACGCATAATTTTAATGAAATTGTACTGTGATGCTATGAAGGTTTCAACTTTGGTTCTCGCAGGAAAAAAAGGTTTCAACTTAGGATTAATATGTCCTCTTGCCTCAAGATTATCTCGTTACAACATTCCATTAAATACAAATGAAACTACCATGGCTGCTAATGCATCTCAATGGTTCGCAGATCAGCGCCAATATTCACATCACAATTTAAGACAAAGGTGTGAGAAGGTGTACAAAAAAAAAGAAAAATATATAATTGATCGATGCTGTTCGTAGGCATGGCTCCATTTCCTGGGCACAATGTTCATTTCTTGGCAGCTAGTTTCACCCAGCTCTGTAGCCAAAAAAGAGATGTATGGAGCATGCCACAATCCGATCATTTTGTGCAGCTCCACTAAAATCGAGTGGACCATCCCTGTTCGCAAAGATATCCAGTCAGTGTGATTACAATAATAGTGGAACTAGATGATGAAACATAACACACACAAATAGAAGCCGATCACCTCTGCAATCTCTCTTTAGGACAAACTACTTGTTGGAGAAGATTAGGCACGGAGTTGGATGAGGAGGATAGCAAAACCAATCTCCCTTTCCGCAGTCCCACAGAAATGTAAAAACGTTGCCCGTGTGACATTTTGGCGGAACTGCACAAAACACTCTTAAGAAAAAAAATTTGATTTGTGCAGTTCACCAAAAGGCCGCAATAGCAACGAGGTGAAAATGGATAGCCCTGTTTGCAAAAGGAGTTAGAAAGGAAACAATTACTGTCCAATAACACGAGTTGAAGACACATACGCCGACAAAAAAGAAGCATATTCCACGTGATAAGGGAAAGATAGCAGCATGGTGGTTTATCAAAAATGGTTTGAGGACGAGATTGCAAGATGGAAAGTACGCCGGCCGAGATACGTTTTAAGCAAACAACTAAAGAAGATCCACATGCAGCAACGTGGGAAGATGGGCAGTGGAGCAAGGCTGGAGGAAGCTGCACCTGAGGGTCGTCGGGATGTTACTAGGAGGGCGCCTGTGGCCGGGATCTGCCCATACTGCGGCAGCGAGCAAGTAGCGAAGGCCCTACCACGCCGGAGCTTGATCAGAGAGAACGACGGGTACAACATACCGGGACGTGCTGCCTCAACCCCGTCGAACGGAGAAACGATGCACATCCTCCCTTTCCGCCGGCGGACGGGATGCAGCCGGATCACTGACCAACGGTGAGGGAGAGAGGCCACCGCCGCTTTGTGTGCGATGGTGTGACGAGAGACAAACCCCGACAGGCAGGCTCCATTCTATATAGTGGAGCAGATTTTTCCATTTTCCCCACGGCAATCATTTTATATTCCGTACGTGCCATCGAGGAATATATAAATTTATTTAATACTAACGCGTTGGTACGTCTCCAACGTATCTATAATTTTTGATTGTTACATGCTATTATATTATCCATTTTAGATGTTTAATGGGCTTTACTATACACTTTTATATTATTTTTGCGACTAACCTATTAACCCAAGGCCCAGTGCAAATTGCTGTTTTTTTGCCTATTTCAGTGTTTCGTAGAAAAGGAATATCAAACGGAGTCCAAAAGGAATGAAACCTTCGAGGGCGTGATTTTTGAAACAAACATGATCTAGAGGACTTGGAGTGGACGTCAAGAAACAACCGAGGAGGCCACAAGGCAGGGAGGCGCGCCTGCCCCCCTGGGCGCGCCCCCACCCTCATGGGCCCCTCGTGGCTCCACCGACCTACTTCTTCCTCCTATATATACCCATGTACCCCGAAACCAACCAGGAGCACCACGAAAACCTATTTCCACCGCCGCAACCTTCTGTACCCGTGAGATCCCATCTTGGGGCCTTTTCCGGCGCTCCGCCGGAGGGGGAATCGATCACGGAGGGCTTCTACACCGACACCATAGCATGAAAATCATATGCATGAAAACAAGACCAAGTGCATTAGTGGCAGAATAACATTCTAACTGTACACGCTTTCATATGGTTTCACTTTATTTTGGCCACGTTTCTTTGCAAACCTCTGCTCTTCCAATTCCTGTGAACCAAACACCCAAGTTGATAGAAATCCTGTGTTTACAAATGCTCTGTTTACCATGTGAATTCCTATCCTATTCTAACGTCGTCCACGTCACCTGAGCTGCTCCATCGACAGAGCATCCACCAAACCAGACATCACGACTCCTGACCGTGTTTCGCCGCCTCAGATCTCCTTCCCTACCGCCGACACCCACCGCAACGGCATCACCATCATCGACTCAGGAGATGAACCTGAGGAGTACACGGGTCCACAAGAGAGGTCGTACTCTTTTGTTTCTTCTTATGTTATGCATTTCTTAAAATTACCTGCTGCTTTATCGTCCTGTTCATCTCTTAGTCAGGTCCAAATTAATGTTCAAACTTGAGTTCTAAATTATTTGTGGGGCACATATCGAGGCAGCAATGAATAGTATCTCCGTAATATCCGTTCACCTAGGGTATGCCTATGTTGTTCATCTTGGGTGGGAAACAAATAGTAAAGCAATCATCATCTGATTTTATTAAATTAAAGCAATCATCAGCCTGCTATCATTATTTTTGGATCCATCCACTGGTTGTTACCATCACTCTAGATTTCTGCATGCTCTCCTTACATAATCTCACCATATTTTTTTCGTATGCATGTCAGATATTGTACACAGTCATGCTGAACATGTAGAGAAAAAAAGAAGAGTTTTGCGTGGCAATAGAATGTGATGCAGACATTGCTCCATGGTGGGTTCAATGGCAACCCCCCTCTCCAGATTGTAATCCAGAGGAAGATATCTGTTCTGAGGCGGATTCAGACACAGCTGACCATTCCTATTTACCCCCCAAGTTGTTTGCTCTACCTTGGCATGATGATGTTAGTCATATCATGCATATGTTGCCTTGTAGTGCCTACTTTTGACATATATGTCATTTGCTTAGTTTAGACATGTTCTGTAATGCCACCTATTTAGTTTCTATATCTTATATGGGAATTATGCAGTCTCATGTCTTTTAGCCAGCCATAATATATGTGAAATGTGCAATGCCATCCTGTTTAACCAGACATCATATATTTGAATGATATCTTACCCATCCTTTTCTTCATTACATTTCCATTTGTCGACAATGTTTGTACATTAAACTACTCTTCCTGTGAATCAGCCATTTGGGTGGGAGATGGAAAATCTGGAGGAAAACAAGGCCTTCAGCAGCGCATGCTACCTTTCAAGCAGATCTCTTGTTGGGTCCCGATAGCTCCTCGTAGATGGACTCGAGAGACAGATGACCAGTCCTATTCCCCACCGAGGTGTATGCTCTAACTTGGCATGGTTATACTGCTTCATATCATGCATATGGTGTCCGCATTGCATAGTTTAGACATCATATACACAATATTCAACACCATGTTCTTAGTTCAGACATCATATCGAATGCCCTCTGTTTAGCATATAAATCACATATGTGAATTAAATCATGCGATCCTGATTACTTCGATAACATGTATGTGAATTATTTCATGCGATCCTGTTTAGTTATTCATCATATCTTCGAATTATGTTATGCTATGCTATCCAGTTTAGATAGACATCATATATGTGAAATTATGTCATGCTATCCGTTTTAGTTAAACAATATACATGTCAACTTTTTCATGCCTCTTTTTTCCACACTATCTATTGCGTCTGTCTCTCATAAAATGTCTATATATTCAACTATGTTTCCTGTTTATCGGCCATTTTAATTGGAGCGGGTGATGCCAGTTCTAGCGGAGTAAAAACACGGTCTTCAACAGTGCTACCTCTTGGTGGAGATAGCACCCTAGTTGTACATGCACGAGAACCAGCCCTACCACACATAACCCAGACTCTGACAGATTGTACCCCTACTGTGATGGACAGAGAACCAGCTTCACCCAATCTAACCCCAACCCAAGCAGATAGTAACCCAGTTCCTGTTGACACAACACCATCTCCACCACAGAGCTCCCAAACAAGAGCAGTTAGTAAGGAAGCTCCAGTTCCCAAAGGCCAGTACTACCACGGCGAACCCCAACTCCACCAGTTAGTACACCTATTCCTGTGGAGGAAGCACAACCAGCCAGTCGTAGTTTAGCATCTATCACATTTGATGTTGTTAAATCCTATGTGTGTATCTTCCCATCTTGGAAATATTATACTGAAGATGAAGGAAAATTCTAGTTGCAGGTGTTTGTCCATGAGTTACGTGTAAGTAATGTTATTCATGGCAATTACTTTGCTTTGTCCCATACATTCTACCTCCATGATGGTTATAATACAGCAAATTTTCCCATTTTTCTCTATAGAGAAGGACCGATTTGGAAACTCAGGATGAGGTAACCTGTGCTAATACCTCTTCTATCTTCAAGAATGCTTGGTGGAAGTATCATAATTACCTGAAGAAAACGTACTTCACTGGCAAAGAAACTCATCAAATTCCCTTACGTTCTCCTAAGACACATTTACTGGACGATGACTGGGAACACCTTGTTCTGTACTGGTCCCGAACCAAGAATGTGGTAAGATCTATAAGCTCATTTTATATTTTTAAGTACTATATTCTTGCGTCTTACTGTACTCTGTTCATGTAGGACAAGTGCTTAAACCAGAAGAACAATTGTTCTAATTTAAGATTCCATTGCTATCGTGCATACTGCTTTGCTCTTGTATCACTGTATTTACTCATACAAACTTATTTTTAAATTGAAGGATCCAATCGAAACTCCAATGGAACAGCAGGTATATTCACACATGTTTCTTTAACAGGTTTGCTCTTATCAATAGCTCTGTTGATTTCAATTTCAATTGTGTATACAGTTGACTTCTCATATCATGCACAGTATGTCGGATGTGGGGTTCCGGCAAACCCTTAAGATTCGAACACTGGGGTGCACGCGAAGTCTCTCCCTCCTACCGATCTACGCTCTAGCTTGCTAAGATCTTGCGGACGAACTCGACGAACTCGCAACACAGAAAGACACTAGGTTTATATGGTTCGGGCCACCGCTAGGTGTAATACCCCACCCAAAGGTGGTGGTGGTGGATTGCCTCTTGGGCTGATGATGAACAGTACAAGGGGAAGAACATCCTCCTAAGGTTGAGGTGTTCTTGTGCGTATGAACTTGTGGTGTCCGGATTTGATCTGCCTCTACTGTGGTGTCTAGCTCTACTTATATAGGCCCTGGTCCTCTTCCCAAATATCGAGCGAGAAGGGAGCCAACAACGGCGGGCAAATTTGAAGGGGGACAGCTAGTACAAGCTATCCTGACAAAAGCGGTCTTCGCCTGCAAAAAGCTCTGGGGTGACGCCGTCTTGGGCTCCATGATGACCTCCGCCTTGCTGTCCTCCTGGTCTTGGTCTGGTTGCACCAATATCGCAACCTTTGCCTGATGCCTCGGTACTCTTCGCCTGCGCTGGCCTCCTTAGCACCAAAGAGGAAATAGAGACGCTGCACGCACTGGCGCCCGCCTGGTGCCGCTCGTCATGGCTCACATCACGAAAGCCTCGTGAGGTTTGCCTCGCCTTGATATCCCCGCTCCTCGTGAGCCTGCTTGGCTAGGCCACTCCAGAGGCGGTCTTGCGTTGTCCGCCTCGCGAGGGTCTTGGGTGCCTTGTTGACGAAGATGGGCAGACGGCTGCTGCTTAACACGCCTGTGGGCCGCAGCAGAGCAAGTCTGGGACCCCTGCCTAGAACGCCGACAGAGCCCCGGGCCCAAGGTGCGCTTGGGCTTGGCGGGCGGCCAAGGGTCAAGTTTGGAGCACCGCGGTCCCCAAAAGCCTGCGGCCTCGGTCGACGCGTGGCGGTTGATTGGACATGGGCGTCTCCGCTTCCCCATGCTGCCTCGGCAACTGCTTGTCCTGACAAAGGCTAGCGTGGGCAGTTCTTTCCTTCATTGCCTCTTCCTTGCCTCGCTCCATATCCCCTTTCTCGCTCTTTGCCGCCGCTATCTCCAGATCTGCTCCATACTTGCTCTGCATCTGTCGCCCATGGCGCCGCGCAAGGTCAAGACTTCCTCAACACCGGCTTGGTACGAGCCGGCCCTCAAGGCGCCCACCGTCACGGAGAAGAGCCTCGCCTCTGTGCGCCTGCTAACAGCAGGCGAGAGTAACGAGTGGGGGAAGACGGAGCTCCGGCTCGCGTTCGATGAGCCAGAGCCTGAGGGGAGCACCTTCTTCCCCTTCTTCTCGAGTAGCGTCGCCGTCGGGTCGTGTCACGCCCAAGATGCGACCCTATCCTAAAGGAACTTGAAGGTCCCACCAAGGATAGAAGCGCATCTTGAAGACGCTTTTGCAAGGTGGATATCATTACATCAACATTACATAATAGATGGGGATACATACATTACATACAATGTCACATGAATACAACAATACAACATACAAGACCAACATCCGACTACGGATGAATCATAAACAGAAACTCAAACAATATCCACCCTGCTAGCCCAGGCTGCCGACCGAACCTATCCCCGATCAAGAAGAAGCGTAAGAAGAACTCCAATACAAGAAAACATCGCTCAAGGCCATGATCATCGCAAACCTGCACCTGCAATCGATGGTGTAGTAATCTGTGAGCCACGAGGACTCAACAATCCCATTACCATGGGTATCAAGACTAGCAAAGCTTAATGGGAAAGGAAGGGATAAAGTGGTGAGGTTGCAGCAGCAACTAAGCATATATGGTGGCTAACATACGCAAATGAGAGCGAGAAGAGAAACAAAGGAACGGTCGTCAACTAGTAATGATCAAGAAGTGATCCTGAACTCCTACTTACGTCGGACATAACCCAGAAACCGTGTTCTCCTCTCGATCAACCCCGAAAAGAGACACTCATGGTTACGCACACGGTTGGTGTATATTAGAAGAGTTTGCTTCAAGTTTACTACAACCGGATATTAAAAAATTCCCATCTGCCACATAACCGCGGGCACGACTCTCGAAAGTTTATACCCTGCAGGGGTGTCCCAACTTAGCCCATGATAAGCTCTCGCGATCAACGAAGGATATTCCTTCTCCCGGAAGACCCGATCAGTCTCGAATCCGGCTACAAGACATTTCGACAGCAATAAAACAAGACCAGCAAGACCTCCCGGCGTGCCGACATCCCGATAGTAGCCGCAGTATCTTGTCTCGTGCCACGACCGGATGAGCACTACATACAACTAGAACCAGCCCTCAAGTTTCCCGAGGTGGCGCCGCAAGTGGTTTCTAGTTTGGACCAACACTTAGACAAGCATTGGCCCGGGGGGGCTAAAATAAAGATGACCCTTGGGATGCACGACTCCCAAGGGAAAAAAGGTAATAGGTCAGGCAAGTGGTAAAACCAATGTTGGGCCTTGCTGGAAAAGGCTTATTCAAAGCGAACTGTCAAGGGGGTCCCATAAATCACCCGACCGCGTTAGGGACGCAAAATCCGGGAACATAATACCGATATGACGGAAACTAGGGCGGCAAGAGTGGAACAAAACACCAGGCATAAGGCCGAGCCTTCCACCCTTTACCAAGTATATAGATGCATTAATTAAATAAGATATATTGTGATATCCCAACAAGTAAACATGTTTCAACAAGGAACAACATCTCCATGTTCCAACAAGGAACAAACTTCATCTTCACCTGCAACTAACAACGCTATAAGAGGGGCTGAGCAAAGCGGTAACATAGCCAAACAACGGTTTGCTGGGAATGTGACAACGAGTTAGAGGTTCATGGCAATTTGGGAGGCTTGAACAGCAAGTGATAGGTAGCGCAACATAGCGAAAGAACGAAGCAACTAGCATAGCAATGATAGTAGTGAGATCCAGGGTAACGGTCATCTTGCCTGAAATCCCGCTAGGAAGAAGAACGAGTCCATGAAGAAGATAAAGCCACGAAGACGAACCAAGCGTAGACGAACGAATCCTCACGATCGCAACGAAACGGGAACTATCGAGAAGAAGAACACAACAAAGGTAAACACACCACACATGAACATGACAAGATGCACAACCAAGCATGATGCATGACAAAGCTACATGAAGCTACTCATGGCAAGAGATGATGCAAACAAGAGCAACACATCAAGGCAAGTTTAAGTGAGGCCGGGAACAACATATAACAATTCCGGTAAGTCCTCATATGCAAATTTCGAAATTGGTCCAGATCTGAATAAACCTTATGTTCAAGTTGTTAAACAGCAAGTTAAGATGCACCACGATGATCTACACGAAATTCTAGTCAAGTTACATATAAAGTTCATTAAATTCGGAGCTACGGCCTAGAAGATATGAGCAAAACAAGTTAAACATGGCATCGATGCAAAAAGCATACAAACATCAAGCAAACACCTAAAAACAAGGATGCAACATTATAATATGAATCTACATGCAATTCTAAGCAAGTTTCATGTAGAGCACACTCAAAACGGAGCAACGGTTCAACACATACACCCTATACAAGTCATGACAACAATCTGTCCAAAACAGCAACTAGGCATATTGCAAGCACCAAAACAACATGCTACAGGACCTCAACAAGAAAACAAAAGGCATGGGCATGATGTACAGGTAAAGCATTACAAAACATGAACACTGAGCTATCTCCAGAAATCACTAGAACATGCTCAAACACACATGGCAAGATTGCAAATAATAACAGTTTCAGACTTTAGCAGAAATAACATCAGATTGCAATGTTTAGAGCTATCAAACAACATGGTACAGGAACTTATCATGGCAAACAAAGGCATGGCATGATACTACTAAATGCATAGAACAAAAGTCCCTTACTGACCATGAGCCAAAAAGGATCAGAAAATATGATGGCACCCATGTAAACATGGCAAGTTATATTACAGATTCATACGTGGCAGGAACAACGATACGTAGGCATGTTGGTGAGCTCGAACCACTCACCACAGAGAAATACATGGCATGGCAAGGTAACTCATAGTAAGAAGACATGGCATAGAAGCTATACATGGCAAGAACAACATCATAGCATACACGGATCAACTACAACAGCCTTGGCAAAATTGAATAACATGTAAACAACCTGCCAGGAAACATTTTATAGCAAAAGTAGAGCTCGATTGACTCAAGCTATGGCACTCCATAATTGCAAACAAGGGCATGGATGGATAGAGCATAACCATATCTTCAAAACATCCTTACTGAAGTATCTCAAAATAAGCATGGATCTCTCGGTAGCATCAAGTTTACATGGCATAAAAATATCAGCAGAACAGGGGCTGAAATCAGCAACATCATGAAGCCTAGTTTGCATGCTTGTGCTAGTCACCACCGAGATCACAAAAATACATGGCATACACCCCTGTAAAGATGGCATGGCATATTAGAAAACACATGTAGGAATCAAGTTCATAGGGTGCACAAATCAATCATGGCAAAAATGACAAAAGTGCATGTTCTGATAAGAATCTGAAACTAACATCACATAGCCCTCTTCTAACAGCATTTCGGGCATCAAGATGAGCTCAAATGTAACTAATGCAATGAGATGAAATGATGTACTCGTCCGGACGAACAATTTGACATATTACACGCATGAAACGGAGCTACGGATGCAGAGTTACGACGCGATGCACATGGCATGATTATTACTGCAGATCTGGGGACTTGGTCATTTTCAGGAAAAAAACAGGTGAGCGTCATATAGTTATATCGCGCACGGGCGGGTTTTAGGCGGGGCTCACCTAGCGGGCTTAGCCCAGGTTGGCGAGGACGGGCTTGGCAGGCCGAGGAGGGGGAGTCGGGCTGGGCCGGCTTGTGGGCTGAGGGCGCGGGGCCCACGGGGGATGGAGGCCCGGTCGTCCTCCTCCTCGTGCACCTGCACGAGCACGCAGGAGGGAGGCGCCATGGCAGCGGGAGGCGGCGTGCCGCAGCGCAGGAGGCCAGGAGGCGCCAAGGGGCGGCGGAACTAGCAGATCTGGCCGAGGGCAACCGGATCCGGTGGATCCCACCGGTTCGGTGAAGACGGGCGGGCGACGGCGATTCCATGGCGGTGGCTACTCGGGAGGAAGGGGTCGGCGGGTGAGCAGGAGAAGTGGAGGAGGAGAAGGTAGAGAGGAGGAGGCGGGCTCGGCTGGCGTTGGCGCCGCCGGCGGCCGCCGGGTCGCCGGGCGGAGGCGCGAGGCGGCGGTGGTCGGGCGCCGGATCCTCGAGGCGCAGGAGGGAGCTCCTCCTCGAGCAGGCGGCGCGGTGCGGGCACCTGGCCCAGATCGCCCGGGCGGCCGTGGACGGGCTGGAGCGGGCCAGTGGCGGAGGAGGCTGAGGGGAAGGCGACGTGGAGGCTTGGGAGTGGCTGCGGGAGGCGGGGTAGGCGACGTGGCGGCGTGGGATAGGCCGAAGGGCGTGGCAGCGGCAGCGACAAGTGGCGGGGCAGGGTCGGCCGGCGCTGAAAACGAGGAGGAGGTGGGAGGAGGCTGGCGGCGCGCGGATTTCGAGGAGGGGCTAGGTTTTTCCAGAAATGGAAGGGGAAGGAGGCTATATATAGCAGTTTTTGGCTAGGGTTTGGTCTGGGGGGTTTTCGGACCCTCCGATCGCGATCGGGCGGTTCCGAACGCGAGGAGAGGTAGGTTGGGCCAAGGTGGGCTGAGAAGAGAGGGTTGGGCTGAGAGGAGAGGAGAGAAATGCATACCGGCAACTGTTTCCGGAGACCGGAAACGTCCGACGTTTGACCGACAACGATGCCGCTATATGATTAACGGTTGGGGCCATCAAGCGGACTCCGAATGCGACGAAATTTAGCAGGCGGCCTGCCTACACTATACTAAGACCGCACGCCAACTTTCATCCCATTCCGAGAACATTTTTCGGCCACTCACGAAACGAGGTAAAAGGGGGCGCCGGAGGACATAGGAGTGCCGGATTGCAAAACGGACAACGGGGAAAATGCTCGGATGCATGAGACGAACACATATGAAAAATGAAATGCACATGATGACATGATATGAAATGCAGATGATGACATGGCAAAGTGCAACACGCAAGCACATGACAAGGAAACTACGGCGAATAACTGGGGGACACCTGGTGCATCGAATCCGGGGCGTTACAACACTCCTCCACTAACAAAAGATCTCGTCCCGAGATCTTAGGACCGAGACGGAAGGGAAAAAGGATGAGGTGAAACAAGAACTCAAGAGAAGAGTCAAAGAATCGAGAGCACTCGAGAAGAAGAGAGGAACGACGAGAATGACGAGAATCGAAAGCTCACAGAATCAGATAGACTATGAAAACACTCCGGTTAGAACAAGATAAGAAACGAATAAGATTGAAAGGATTTAGGTAGTACTCCGGTTGAACAAGGAAAGAATTGAACATGAACTTGAGAGGATGGAATGATACTTGATGAAGATATGACACAAAACCTTCGGAAAGAATTAAAAGAGTTGGATGAAAAGAACGGAGAAGAAAATGACAACTTGTGTCATGAATGAAATAGAAAGCAACCTTAGAAGAAAAGATTGAATGGAGTTGTTGAGAAAATTCAACAACGAAAAGAATAAGCTTGTCGTGGACTTATGGATAACATCTCAGAAATTATGAAGTGATAACCAGCCGCAAACAGAAATGATTGAATAGCTGAGAAGAACGAAGGAATGCAAAACTCCACTTTCCAAGAAAATGAAGAATTATTTGCTCTTCAAGACGGGAGAGGAAAAGATACTGGAACTCCTCCAACAAAATCTTGATGAACTCTTGAAGAAAAGATTAAATCATGAAGAACCACCATGAAGGACTCCGGTGACAAAAGGATGATGAGATAAAATGAAGGGTGAAAGAATAAGATGAGCCTTGCGATGATTTAGATGGAGTTTCCGACGAAATGGCTGAGGAAATTTGAACTCCGGAAAAGAAAAGATGGAAAGACTTGGAACTAGAATTTATTCATTAAGAACAAACTCCAAAGGAAGGGATTACTCACTTGGATTAAATAAGAATAAGATTTATTATATGCTTATCCTTCATCAAATTAAATTGATGACAAGCAATGGATTTTGCATACTACTTATTCTTCTTGAAAGGGTTGAGAAGTGACATATCGCAAACTTGAGAAGGTCTTCATGAACCACCGGTAGGATTGAAAAGAACGAATGAATTAAAATGATAGTGATGGAAAAAGAATCTTGAACGAACCACCATAAGAATTCGGAAATGACTGATGAAAGAGAATGAATCACCGGGAAGAATTAGAAAAGCACGAAGATACTTGAGGGAATTTAGAGAAAAGAGATCGAAGAGGTCGCACACTGATTAACGAATGCTTGAACGCAGCACCGGAGGAATATTGAGACGAACGAAGGGGCACGGATATAGAATAATTGGAGAATGACTTTGAAAACTTGGAATGAAAAAATCTTCCGAAAAGATGGCCTCTAGATGATTGAGACGGAAAGTAACTCCTGAAAAACTCCGGATGGATGAAAAGAATTTGCATGACTGGAAACAATTAGATAGGATAACATCGAGCTAGCACCATGAATCTCCGGGGAACGGACAAGATTTAGAGGAAAATTCTCTTCAATCTTCAAATGATGAGGAGAAAACACCACCAAAATTAATGAGATACTCCGGAAGAAAGAAAAACAGAGAGGTTGAACCAACAATGAAATGGTTCGAAATCGATCTTGGAAAAGGCAAGTGACTGATGATATTCATTCTTACGTCACACTTGAAAAGAATTTGGGAATAACCCCGGGATAATTAGAAGAGTCAGGTAAGATCCTCGGAAAAGACCTGTGGGTTAGGGCCCACTGAATAGATAACACCGTCGGAAAGGAAAGAGATAGATGATGCACCGGAACAATTGAAATATTAGAATGAGGTGATAACCTCGAATTAATTGGAACACAGACGAATCTCCTGAGATGTCTTCGGAACTCCGGAATGATTGAATGGCGAGAGGCAAATGAGAAGGGAAAACACTTCGAAGGAAAGAATATGATTAACCCGAAAAACTTGAATTGAATCCACCAGAAAAGAAAAGAGATGAAGAATGTCAAAAGAGACGAGAATTCATCGGTTGAGATAATTTACGAAAGACTCAAGAGGTTCCACACGAATGAGATAGCTAGTCGAGAGAGAGTCAGACTCCGGGAAGAAAAGGGTGGGTGGGCGGGAAAAACAAAGGCAACTCGGGAGGGGAAACGACGAATATCCTGAAGAGACAACACCGGTTGAAATCATTGAGGAAAGAAAGCAAAGACTTCGCACGAGTAGGATGAATACTCGATTAGGGACTCCGGTTCCGAGAAGAAGAAGGGGTGGGCGGGTGGGAAAAGAAAAACAAATGAGGATCGAACTTGGCAAAGGCGAAGAGGCTCGAGTCAACTTCACGAGAAATGCACCAGATAAAAAGATCTGAGGAACAACTACTGGAAAACCAACTGCGTGAACCTAAAGAAAAATTTGAAGGGGAAGAGGAGTAATTCAAAACACCTACGTCAAGATTCCTCACCAGAGCGACGAAGGGCAGAGGAGTATAAAGAATTCCTACTCTCCGATATAACTAGACTCTGAAAATAGTTTTTTTCTAGACTCAACATCGGCCAAACTACACGATCAATCAAGGGGGATCCTAAGGTCGGTCGAGGCTCGATACCAACTTGAAATCACGCCTAAGATGCGACCCTATCCTAAAGGAACTCAAGGTCCCACCAAGGATAGAAGCGCATCTTGAAGACGCTTTGCAAGGTGGATATCATTACATCAACATTACATAATAGATGGGGATACATACATTACATACAATGTCACATGAATACAACAATACAACATATAAGACCAACATCCGACTACGGATGAATCATAAATGAAACTCAAACAATATCCACCTCGCTAGCCCAGGCTGCCGACCGAACCTATCCCCGATCAAGAAGAAGCGTAAGAAGAACTCCAATACAAGCAAACATCGCTCTCGCGTCATGATCATCGCAAACCTGCACCTGCAACTGATGGTGTAGTAATCTGTGAGCCACGAGGACTCAGCAATCCCATTACCATGGGTATCAAGACTAGCAAAGCTTAATGGGAAAGGAAGGGATAAAGTGGTGAGGTTGCAGCAGCGGCTAAGCATATATGGTGGCTAACATACGCAAATGAGAGCGAGAAGAGAAACAAAGGAACGGTCGTCAACTAGTAATGATCAAGAAGTGATCTTGAACTCCTAATTACGTCGGACATAACTCAGAAACCGTGTTCTCCTCTCGATCAACCCCGAAAAGAGACACTCACGGTTACGCACACGGTTGGTGTATATTAGAAGAGTTTGCTTCAAGTTTACTACAACCGGATATTAACAAATTCCCATCTGCCACATAACCGCGGGCACGACTCTCGAAAGTTTATACCCTGCAGGGGTGTCCCAACTTAGCCCATGATAAGCTCTCGCGATCAACGAAGGATATTCCTTCTCCCCGAGAAGACCCGATCAGTCTCGGAATCCCGGCTACAAGACATTTCGACAGCAATAAAACAAGACCAGCAAGACCTCCCGGCGTGCCGACATCCCGATAGTAGCAGCAGATCTCGCCTCAAAGCCACGACGGATGAGCACTACGACAACTAGAACCAGCCTCAAGTTTCCCGAGGTGGCGCGCAAGTGGTTTCTAGTTTGGACCAACACTTAGACAAGCATTGGCCCGGGGCTAAATAAAGATGACCCTTGGGATGCGCGACTCCCAAGGGAAAAAGGTAATAGGTCAGGCAAATGGTAAAACCAATGTTGGGCCTTGCTGGAAAAGTCTTATTCAAAGCGAACTGTCAAGGGGGTCCCATAAATCACCCGACCGCGTTAGGGACGCAAAATCCGGGAACATAATACCGATATGATGGAAACTAGGGCGGCAAGAGTGGAAGAAAACACCAGGCATAAGACCGAGCCTTCCACCCTTTACCAAGTATATAGATGCATTAATTAAATAAGATATATTGTGATATCCCAACAAGTAAACATGTTCCAACAAGGAACAACATCTCCATGTTCCAACAAGGAACAAACTTCATCTTCACCTGCAACTAACAACGCTATAAGAGGGGCTGAGCAAAGCGGTAACATAGCCAAACAACGGTTTGCTGGGAAGGTGACAATGAGTTAGAGGTTCATGGCAATTTGGGAGGCTTGAGCAGCAAGTGATAGGTAGCGCAGCATAGCGAAAGAACGAAACAACTAGCATAGCAATGATAGTAGTGAGATCCAGGGTAACGGTCATCTTGCCTAAAATCCCGCTAGGAAGAAGAACGAGTCCATGAAGAAGATGAAGCAACGAAGACGAACCAAGCGTAGACGAACGAATCCTCACGATCGCAACGAAACGGGAACTATCGAGAAGAAGCACACAACAAAGGTAAACACACCACACATGAACATGAAAAGATGCACAACCAAGCATGATGCATGACAAAGCTACATGAAGCTACTCATGGCAAGAGATGATGCAAACAAGAGCAACACATCAAGGCAAGTTTAAGTGAGGCCGGGAACAACATATAACAATTCCGGTAAGTCCTCATATGCAAATTTCGAAATTGGTCCAGATCTGAATAAACCTTATGTTCAAGTTGTTAAACAGCAAGTTAAGATGCACCACGATGATCTACACGAAATAATAGTCAAGTTACATATAAAGTTCATTAAATTCGGAGCTACGGCCTAGAAGATATGAGCAAAACAAGTTAAACATGGCATCGATGCAAAAAGCATACAAACATCAAGCAAACACCTAAAAACAAGGATGCAACATGATAACATGAATCTACATGCAATTCTAAGCAAGTTTCATGTAGAGCACACTCAAAACGGAGCAACGGTTCAACACATACACCCTATACAAGTCATGACAACAATCTGTCCAAAACAGCAACTAGGCATATTGCAAGCACCAAAACAACATGCTACAGGACCTCAACAAGAAAACAAAAGGCATGGGCATGATGTACAGGTAAAGCATTACAAAACATGAACACTGAGCTATCTCAGAAATCACTAGAACATGCTCAAACACACATGGCAAGATTGCAAATAATAACAGTTTAGACTTTAGCGTAAATAACATCGATTGCAATGTTTAGAGCTATCAAACAACATGGTACAGGAACTTATCATGGCAAACAAAGGCATGGCATGATACTACTAAATGCATAGAACAAAAGTCCCTTACTGACCATGAGCCAAAAAGGATCAGAAAATATGATGGCACCCATGTAAACATGGCAAGTTATATTACAGATTCATACGTGGCTGGAACAACGATAAGTAGGCATGTTGGTGAGCTTGAACCACTCACCACAGAGCAATACATGGCATGGCAAGGAAACTCACAGTAATAAGACATGGCATAGAAGCTATAAATGGCAAGAACAACATCATAGCATACACGGATCAACTACAACAGCCTTGGCAAAATTGAATAACATGTAAACAACCTACCAGGAAACATTTTATAGCAAAAGTAGAGCTCGATTGACTCAAGCTATGACACTCCATAATTGCAAACAAGGGCATGGATAGACAGAGCATAACCATATCTTCAAAACATACTTACTGAAGTATCTCAAATAAGCATGGATCTCTCGGTAGCATCAAGTTTACATGGCATAAAAATATCAGCAGAACAGGGGCTGAAATCAGCAACATCATGAAGCCTAGTTTGCATGCTTGTGCTAGTCACCACAGAGATCACAAAAATACATGGCATACACCCCTGTAAAGATGGCATGGCATATTACAAAACACATGTAGGAATCAAGTTCATAGGGTGCACACATCAATCATGGCAAAAATGACAAGTGCATGTTCTGATAAGAATCTGAAACTAACATCACATAGCCCTCTTCTAACAGCATTTCGGGCATCAAGATGAGCTCAAATGTAACTGATGCAATGAGATGAAATGATGTACTCGTCGAGGCGAATAATTTGACATATTACACGCACGAAACGGAGCTACGGATGCAGAGTTACGATGCGATGAACATGGCATGATTATTACTGCAGATCTGGGGACTTAGTCATTTTCAGGAAAAAAACAGGTGAGCGTCATATAGTTATATCGCGCACGGGCGGGTTTTAGGCGGGGCTCACCTAGCGGGCTTAGCCCAGGTTGGCGGGGACGGGCTTGGCAGGCCGAGGAGGGGGAGTCGGGCTGGGCCGGCTTGTGGGCTGAGGGCGCGGGGCCCACGGGGGATGGAGGCCCGGTCGTCCTCCTCCTCGTGCACCTGCACGAGCACGCAGGAGGGAGGCGGCCATGGCAGCGGGGAGGCGGCGTGCCGCAGCGGCAGGGAGGCTAGGAGGCGGCCAAGGGGTGGCCGGAACAGGCAGATCTGGCCGAGGGCAACCGGATCCGGTGGATCCCGGCCGGGTTCGGGTGAAGACGTGGCCGGCGACGGCGATCTCCATGGCGGCGGTGGCTACCTGCAGGAGGAAGGGGTCGGCGGGGTGAGCAGGAGAAGTGGAGGAGGAGAAGGTAGAGAGGAGGAGGCGGGCTCCGGCTGGCGCTGGCGCCGCTGTGCTGCCGGGTCGCCGGGCGGGTGGCGCGAGGCGGCGGTGGTCGAGTGGTCGGGATCCCCGAGGCGCAGGAGGGAGCTCCTCCTCGAGCAGGCGGCGCGTGAGGCGGGCACCTCGCCCCAGATCGGCCGGGCGGGCGCGGACGGGCTGGAGCGGGCCAGCGGCGGAGGAGGCCGAGGGAAGGCGACGGAGGCTTGGGAGTGGCTGCGGAGGCGGGGTAGGCTACGTGGCGGCGTGGGATAGGCCGAAGGGCGTGGTAGCGGCGGCGACAAGTGGCGGGCAGGGTCGGCCGGTGCTGAAAAACGAGGAGGAGGTGGGAGGAGGTCTGGCGGCGCGGATTTCGAGGGGGGCTAGGTTTTTCCGAAATGGAAGGGAAGGAGGCTATATAGCAGTTTTGGCTAGGGTTTGGTCCGGGGTTTTGGACCCTCAACGCGATCGGGCGGTTCCAACGCGAGGAGAGGTAGGCTGGGCCAAGGTGGGCTGAGAAGAGAGGGTTGGGCTGAGAGAGAGGAGAGAAATCGCACCGAAACGTCCGACGCTTGACCGACAACGATGCCGCTTATATGATTAACGGTTGGGGCCATCAAACGGACTCAATGCGGCGAATTTAGCAGCGGCCTGCCTACACTATACTAAGACCGACGCCAACTTTCATCCCATTCCGAGAACATTTTTCGGCCACTCACGAAACGAGGTAAAAGGGGGCGCCGGAGGACATAGGAGTGCCGGATTGCAAAACGGACAACGGGGAAAATGCTCGGATGCATGAGACGAACACATATGCAAAATTAAATGCACATGATGACATGATATGAAATGCAGATGATGACATGGCAAAGTGCAACACGCAAGCACATGACAAGGAAACTACGGCGAATAACTGGGGGACACCTGGTGCATCGAATCCGGGGCGTTACAGGTTGGTTCCTCCCTTCTCTGAATTCTTTTATGAAGTCCTCGACCACTACGGGCTGCAGGCGTTGCATCTCCATCCCAACTCTATCCTCCTCCTGTCCATCTTCGCCTACTACTGTGAGGCGTACCTGGGCGTGATGCCGTCCGTGGTGTTGCTTCGCCATTTCTTCTTCCTTCGTGTCGGCGAGGGTCACATCTCCGGGTGCGCTAACTTCGTCGCATACAGCAAGGCCAACTCGATCTCGAGCACCGGGAAGAGGGACGACAACATCCGATTCAAATGGGTCATGATGGATGGCCAGCGTGCCGATCCGCGCCTGGTGTTGCCGACGGAGGCGCCCCGGCAGGGCAAGGGGTGGCCCAAGGTGGAGCTTGTCGACGAGCGGGCATCGTCAGTGTTGGGGCAGATGATGACCGACCTGAAGCCGGGCAACGTGAGGGCGGCCAAGATAATGGGGGCGATGCTCCTGAGGGAGTTCTTGGTGTTGCGGGTTGCGCCAGTCCAGGCACGCACGCGCCCCCTCTAGGAGCTTGAGGAAAAGGAGAACAAGACCCGCCTGAGGCCAGGGGACCTACCTGGCGATGAATTGGACGCCGTCCTGCGCCTCATAGTCGGGGACAACCAGGAGTATCCACCTAGCGCTTTTGTTCCCTGTTCCAACAGAGGGACTGGAGGAATTTGTCGCCCCAGCCGACCTTTGATGCGCTGGCTGGGTGCCGCATAACGCCCGGAGTTCCTACGGCGCAGAAACCGTGGAGGTGTCTTCCGTGAGTCCCATGGAGAGGGGGAAGAGGAGGAGGACTCAGAGAAGACCCTAGAAGAGGTGGGGGAGACTTCCCCCCTTAGCAAGGCCGAGATTCTCCGCGCCCTTCCTGATGATGCCGAGGCCGACGCCTTCCAAGGGGAGAGAGAGCAACCCCTCATCCCGACGAAGGGTAGGTCGTCGCTGGTGGCACGTGGTGCCGCCTCCGCCCTGGCACCTCCTGGGGCTGGCTCCGGCTCCGCCTCTGCTCCACTTGGTGCCGCCGGAGCCCGGACACCTGCTTCTCAGGTCCCGAAGCTGTCAGCCTTCAAGCTTCTCAAGCGACCAGTGGAATACGTCGCAGTGGATCGGTAAGTGTCTCAAGCTTCGCGTTGCCCTTGCTTGTACTCGTCGCTTCCTGATACTCGCCCTTGATTGATCAGGCCGACATCTTCAGCGAAGAAGAGGAAGGAAGACGCAGCGGCCGTGCCTCCCGTGGAGAAAGGAGGCAACAACGCTCGCATCTCCCCAGCCCGATCTTCCTCACGAGGCCAAGAGGGGCATCACCGCGTGGAATCAGCCCCCATGGCCCCGCTGGCTCCGGAGGTGCCGGTACTTGGCGCAGCTGACGAGGTCCCAGCTGCTCCGGAACCCGCGGTCTCCCAAGCCCTGGTGATGATGTCGCTTCCTCCCACTGCTGCATCTCCACTCCCTGGTCCCTCTGCTATCTTGGAGCGTGCCTTTGCAGAGATGACCCACCGCAGTGGATTTCGAGCGAACCCGCTACTGGTGGCCGGAATTGAGTTATTCTCGGCCGGCTTCACTCCGACCTGGCAGTTCGTGCGGCACTGGGCCAGGCTGCTACGGCTTCTAAGGAGAAGCAAGGAGCCGCCAGCGTTGCAGCCGATCGTGAGGCGGCGTTGAAAGACGCCAAGGCTGCCCTTGACCGCTGCAAGAGCTGGAGGGCGAGTTGCAGAGCCCGCGCGACAAGCACGCCGAAGAGGTGCGCTGCCGCCAAGCGAAGGAGGAGGAGATGAAGGCCCGAGAGGAAGCCGTCAAGAACCGTGATGCAGAGTTGGTGGAGCTGGGGAAGAAGCAGGCCGCCGAGCGCAACCGGTTGGAAGAGTTGGAGCGGAAGATGAGGACGAGGGAGGCCGATCTTGACGCCAAGGCGCGAGTCCTGGTAGAAGATCGCGTGGCCTTTGCCGATCTCGAGATGGGGTCTCGCACGACGCTGAAGACGCTCTACGAGCACGGCCTGGAGAAGCCTCTAGACACCAACGAGGACGGCCCCGCCGAGCTGCTCCCTCTCGTGGTGAAGGTGCTTGAGTGAAGGAAATATGCCCTAGAGGCAATAATAAAGTTATTATTTATTTCCTTATTTCATGATAAATGTTTATTATTCATGCTAGAATTGTATTAACCGGAAACATAATACATGTGTGAATACATAGACAAACAGAGTGTCACTAGTATGCCTCTATTAGACTAGCTTGTTAATCAAAGATGGTTAAGTTTCCTAACCATAGACAAAGGAGTTGTCATTTGATTAACAAGGTCACATCATTAGTTGAATGATCTGATTGACATGACCCATTCCATTAGCTTAGCACCGATCGCTTAGTATGTTGCTATTGCTTTTATCCATGACTTATACATGTTCCTATAACTATGAGATTATGCAACTCCTGCTTAACGGAGGAACACTTTGGTACTACCAAACGCCACAACGAATCGGGTGATTATAAAGGAGTACTACAGTGTGTCTCCAAAGGCAGATGTTGGGTTGGCGATTTCGAGATTAGGATTTGTCATCCGATTGTCGGAGAGGTATCTCTCGGCCCTCTCGGTAATGCACATCACTAAGCCTTGCAAGCATTACAACTAATGAGTTAGCTGTGAGATGATGTATTACGGAACGAGTAAAGAGACTTGCCAAGAACGAGATTGAACTAGGTATTGATACCGACGATCGAATCTCGCAAGTAACATACCGATGACAAAGGGAACAACGATGTTGTTATGCGGTCCGACCGATAAAGATCTTCGAGAATATGTAGGAGCCAATATGGGCATCCAGGTCCCGCTTATTGGTTATTGACCGAGACGGTCTCGGCCATGTCTACATTGTTCTCGAACCGTAGGGTCCGCACGCTTAAGGTTTCAATGACGGTTATATTATGAGTTTGTGTATTTTGATGTACCAAGGAGTTCGAGTCCCGGATGTGATCACGGACATGACGAGGAGTCTCAAATGGTCGAGACATAAAGATTGATATATTGACGGCTATATTCGACACCGGAAAGGTTCCGAAGTTTCCGGAGAAAACCGGAGTGCCGAGGGGTTACCGAACCCCGGGAAGTAATGGGCCTTATTGGGCCAAGAGGGAGAGAGAGGGCCGCACCAGGAGGTGGCGCGCCCCCATGGGGAGTCCGAATAGGACAAGGAGGGGGGGCGCGCCCCTTCCCTCTCCCTCTCTCTCTTCCTTCCCCTTCCTCCTTCCTAGTTGGATTAGGAAAGGGAGTCCTACTCCCACTAGGAGGAGGACTCCCTCCCTTGGCGCGCCTCCTAGGGCCGGCCGCCCTCCCCTTGCTCCTTTATATACGGGGCAGGGGGCACCCTAGAACACACAAGTTGATCCTTGAGATCGCTCTCAGCTGCAGCGGTGCCCCTCCACCATATTCCACCTCGGTCATATCAGAAGCGGTGCTTAGGCGAAGCCCGCGCCGGTAGAACATCAAGATCGCCACCACGCCGTCAGGCCGACGGAACTCTCTCTCCCGAGCTTTGCTGGATCGGAGCCTCGAGGAGCGCCACCGAGCTGTACGTGTGTCAAGAACTCGGAGGCGCCGGAGTAACGGCGCTGGATCGGTTGATCGCGAGGAGAACGACGACTACTTCCTCTACGCCAGATCGCTTCCGCTCGGTTCACGAGGGTACGAGACAACACTCTCCCTCTCGCTGCTATGCATCACCATGATCTTGCGCAGCGAGGAAATTTTTGAAATTACTACGCTCCCCAACAAAGGGCATCCGAGCCTAGGTTTTTATGGTTTGATGTTTTGCACGAGTAGAACACAAGTGAGTTGTGGGCGATATAAGTCATACCGCCTACCAGATGTCATACTTTGGTTCAGCGGTATTGTGAGATGAAGCGCCCGACCGACATTACGCCAGACGCTTACGCGAGACTGGTTTCACTGCTACGAGCACTCGTGCTTAAAGGTGGCTGGCGGGTGTCTGCTCTCTCACTTTAGTTGAACTGAGTGGCTACGCCCGTCCTTGAGAAGGTTAAACGGAGTCTATTTGACGAAGTATCGCTGTGGTCTTGATGCGAGGTGAGATTGGTTCTTGCTTAAGCCCGTAGCAGCCACGTAAAATTTGCAACAACAAAGTAGAGGACGCCTAACTTGTTTTTGCAGGCATGTTGTGATGTGATATGGTCAAGACGTGATGCTATATTTTATTGTATGAGATGATCATGTTTTGTAACCGGTTATCGGCAATCGGCTGGAGCCATATGGTTGTCGCTTATTGTATGAAATGCAACGCCTGTAATTGCTTTACTTTATCACTAAGCGGTAGCGATAGTCGAGAAGCAATAGATGGCGAAACGACAACGATGCTACGATGGAGATCAAGGTGTCGCTACCGGTGACGATGGTGATCACGACGGTGCTTCGAGATGGAGATCACAAGCACAAGATGATGATGGCCATATCATATCACTTATATTGATTGCATGTGATGTTTATCCTTTATGCATCTTATTTTGCTTTGATTGACGGTAGCATTTTAAGATGATCTCTCACTAAAATTATCAAGTAGTGTTCTCCCGAGTATGCACCGCTGCCAAAGTTCGTCGTGCCGAGACACCACGTGATGATCGGTGTGATAAGCTCTCACGTCCATCTACAACGGGTGCAAGCCAGTTTTGCACACGCAGAATACTCAAGTTATACTTGACGAGCCTAGCATATGCAGATATGGCCTCGAACACGGAGACCGAAAGGTCGAGCGTGAATCATATAGTAGATATGATCAACATAAGATGTTCACCATTGAAAACTACTCCATCTCACGTGATGATCGGTTATGGTTTAGTTGATTTGGATCACGTGATCACTTAGATGACTAGAGAGATGTCTGCCTAAGTGGGAGTTCTTAAGTAATATGATTAATTGAACTTAAATTTATCATGAACTTAGTACCGATAGTATCTTGCTTGTCTATGTTTGTTTATAGATAGATGGCTCGTGCTGTTGTTCCGTTGAATTTTAATGCGCCTTGAGAAAGCAAAGTTGAAAGATGATGGTAGCAATTACACGGACGGGTCCGAACTCGAGGATTATCCTCATTGCTGCACGTAAGAGTTACGCCCCGATGCACCGCTAGGTGCCAGTGCCTCGCCGCCGATGTAACCGACGACGTTAAGAACGCCCGCGAGCAAAGCTGATGACTACTCTATAGTTCAGGTGCCATGCTTTACGGCTTAGAACTGGTCTTCAACGACGCTTTTGAACGCCATGGAGCATATGAGATGTTCCAGAGTTGAAGTTGATATTTCAAATGTAATGCCCGGATTGAGAGATATGAAGTTCCAATAAGTTCTATAGCTGCAAGATGGAAGAGAATGGGTCTGCTGCTGAGCACATACTCGTAATGTCCGGGTATTACAATCACTTGACTCAACCGGGAGTTAATCTTCCGGATGATTGTGTCATTGATGTAATTCTTCAATCACCGCCACCAAGCTACAAAGGCTTCGTGATGAACTATAATATGCAAGGGTTAGTAAAGACTATGCTCGAGCTCTTCGCAATGCTAAAGGCATGGAGGTAGAAATCAAGAAGGAGCATCAAGTGTTGATGGTCAATAAGACCACTAGTTTCAAGAAGAAAGGCAAAGGGAAGAAGAAGGAACTTCAAGAAGAACAGCAAACAAGTTGCTGCTCAGAGAAGAAACCCAAGTCTGGACCTAAACCTGAAATCGAGTGCTTCTACCGCAAGCATCGGTCATCGGAAGCGGAACTGCCCCAAGTATTTGGCGGATAAGAAGGATGGCAAGGTGAACAAAGGTATATGTGATATACATGTTATTGATGTGTACCTTACTAGAGCTCGCAGAGCACTGGTATTTGATACTGGTTCTGCTAATATTTGCAACTCAAACAGGACTACGGATTGCTTAACACCGCAAAGGACGAGGTGACGGCGCGCTGGGAAATGGTTCCAAAGTCGATGTAATCGCGGTCGGCACGCTACCTCTACATCTACCTTCGGATTAGTTTTAGACCTAAATAATTGTTATTTGGTGCCGCTGAGCATGAACATTATATCTGGATCTTGTTTGATGCGAGACGGTTATTCATTTAAATCGAGAATAATGGTTGTTCTATTTATATGAATAATATCTTTTATGGTCATGCACCCTTGAAGAGTGGTCTATTTTAATGAATCTCGATAGTAGTGATACACATATTCATAATGTTGAAACCAAAAATGCAGAGTTGATAATGATAGTGCAACTTATTTGTGGCATCGCCGCTTAGGTCATATCGGTATAAAGCGCATGAAGAAACTCCATATCGATGGACTTTTGGAGTCACTTGATTATGAATCACTTGGCACTTATGTAACCGTGCCTCATGGGCAAGATGACTAAAACCCCGCTCTCCGTACTATGGAGAGAGCAACAGATTTGTTGGAAATCATACATATGTATGTATGTGGTCCGATGAATGTTGAGGCTCGTATGGCGGATATCGTTATTTTCTCACCTTCACAGATGATTTAAGCAGATATGGGTATATCTACTTAATGAAACATAAGTCTGAAACATTTGAAAAGTTCAAAGAATTTCAGAGTGAAGTTGAAAATCATCGTAATAAGAAAATAAAGTTTCTACTAATCTGATCGTGGAGGCTAATATTTGAGTTACGAGTTTGGTCTACATTTGAAACAATGCGAATAGTTTCAAGAACTCACGCCACCCGAACACCACAGCGCAATGGTGTGTCCGAACGTCGAATCGCACTTTACTAGATATGGTGCGATCTATGATGTCTCTTACAGATTTACCGCTATCGCTTTGGGGTTATGCTCTTGAGACGGCCGATTCACGCTGAATAGAACACCATCAAAACCGCTGAGACGACACCTTATGAACTATGGTTTAGCAAGAAACCAAAGTTGTCGCTTTCTTAAAGTTTGGGGATGCGATGCTTATGTGAAAAGCTTCAACCTGATAAGCTCGAACCTAAATCGGAGAAATGTGTCTTCATAGGATACCCAAAGGAGACAGTTGGGTACACCTTCTATCACAGATCCAAGGCAAGACATTTGTTGTTAAGAATGGATCCTTTCTAGAGAAGGAGTTTCTCTCAAAGAAGTGAGTGGGAGGAAAGTAGAACTTGATGAGGTAATCTGTACTTTCTCCCTTATTTGAAAGTAGTTTATCACGTAAACCGTTTCGCGACATCTACACCAAATAGTGAGGAAGTTGATGATGTTGATCATGAAACTTCAGATCAAGTTACTACGTAACCTCGAGATCAACCAGAGTAAGATCCGCACTGAGTGGTACGGTAATCCTGTTCGAAGTCATGCTACTAGATCATGATGAACCTACGAACTATGAAGAAGCGATGGTGAGCCCAGATTCGCAAAATGGCTTGAGGCCATGAAATCTGAGATGGGATCCATGTATGAAAACAAAGTGTGGATTTTGGTTGACTTGCCCGAGGGTCGGCAAGCAATAGAAAACAAGTGGATCTTCAAGAAGAAGACCGACGACGACGGTAATATTATCGTTTATTAAAGCTCGACTTGTCGCAAAGGGTTTTCGACAAGTTCAAGGGATTGACTACGATGAGACCTTCTCACCAGAAGCGATGCTTAAGTCTGTCCGAATCATGTTAGCAATTGCCGATTTTATGATTATGAAATTTGGCAAATGGATGTAAAGACTGCATTCCTGAATGGATTTTGAAGAAGAGTTGTATATGATGCAACCGAAGGTTTTATCGATCCAAAGGAGCTAACAAAGTGTGCAAGCTCCAGCGATCCATTTATGGACTGGTGCAAGCATCTCGAGTTGAATAAACGCTTGATAGTGTGATCAAAGATTTGGGTTTATATGCACTTTTGGAGAAGCCTCGATTTACAAGAAAGTGAGTGGAGCTCAGAGCATTTTCGATATTATATGTAGATGACATATTACTAATCGGAAATGATATAGAATTTCTGGATAGCATAAAGGGATACTTGAATAAGAGTTTTCGATGAAGGACCTCGTGAAGCTGCTTACATATTGGGCATCAAAATCTATAGAGATAGATCAAGACGCTTAATTGACTTTCACAAAGCACATACCTTGACAAAATTTTGAAGAAGTTCAAATGGATCAAGCAAAGAAAGGGTTCTTGCCTGTGTTACAAGGTGTGAAGTTGAGTAAGACTCAATGCCCCACCACCGCAGAAGATAGAGAGAAAATGAAAGATGTTCCTATGCCTCAGCCATAGGCTCTATCATGTATGCAATGCTGTGTACTGACCTGATGTGTGCCTTGCTATAAGCTTAGCAGGAGGTACCAAAGTAATCCAGAGTGGATCATCGACAGCGGTCAAGAACATCCTGAAATACCGAAAAGGACTAAGGATATGTTTTCAGATATGGAGGTGACAAAGAGCTCATCGTAAACGGTTACGTTGATGCAAGCTTTGACACCGATCCGGACGATTCTAAATCGCAAACCGGATACGATTTACACTAAACGGAGGAGCTGTCATTGGTGCAGTTCTAAACAAAGCGTCAGAAGGGATCTACATGTGAAGCGGAATACATAGCAGCTTCGAAGCAGCTAATGAAGGAGTCTGGATGAAGGAGTTCATATCCCATCTAGGTGTCATACCTAGTGCATCGGGTCCAATGAAAATCTTTTGTGACAATATCGAGCAATTGCTTTAGCAAAGGAATCCAGATTTCACAAGAGAACCAAACACATCAAGAGACGCTCAATTCCATCCGGACTTAGTCCGTGGGAGACATAGAGATTTGAAGATACATACGGATCTGAATGTAGCGCACCTGCTGACTAAGCCTCTTCCACGAGCAAAACATGATCAGCACCAAGACTCCATGGGTGTTAGAATCATTACTATGTAATCTAGATTATTGACTCTAGTGCAAGTGGGAGATCAAGGAAATATGCCCTAGAGGCAATAATAAAGTTATTATTTATTTCCTTATTTCATGATAAATGTTTATTATTCATGCTAGAATTGTATTAACCGGAAACATAATACATGTGTGAATACATAGACAAACAGAGTGTCACTAGTATGCCTCTATTAGACTAGCTTGTTAATCAAAGATGGTTAAGTTTCCTAACCATAGACAAAGGAGTTGTCATTTGATTAACAAGGTCACATCATTAGTTGAATGATCTGATTGACATGACCCATTCCATTAGCTTAGCACCATCGCTTAGTATGTTGCTATTGCTTTTATCCATGACTTATACATGTTCCTATAACTATGAGATTATGCAACTCCTGCTTACCGGAGGAACACTTTGGTACTACCAAACGCCACAACGAATCGGGTGATTATAAAGGAGTACTACAGTGTGTCTCCAAAGGCGATGTTGGGTTGGCGATTTCGAGATTAGGATTTGTCATCCGATTGTCGGAGAGGTATCTCCGGCCCTCTCGGTAATGCACATCACTAAGCCTTGCAAGCATTACAACTAATGAGTTAGCTGTGAGATGATGTATTACGGAACGAGTAAAGAGACTTGCCAAGAACGAGATTGAACTAGGTATTGATACCGACGATCGAATCTCGCAAGTAACATACCGATGACAAAGGGAACAACGATGTTGTTATGCGGTCCGACCGATAAAGATCTTCAGAGAATATGTAGGAGCCAATATGGGCATCCAGGTCCCGCTATTGGTTATTGACCGAGACGGTCTCGGCCATGTCTACATTGTTCTCGAACCGTAGGGTCCGCACGCTTAAGGTTTCAATGACGGTTATATTATGAGTTTGTGTATTTTGATGTACCAAGGAGTTCGAGTCCCGGATGTGATCACGGACATGACGAGGAGTCTCAAATGGTCGAGACATAAAGATTGATATATTGACGGCTATATTCGACACGGAAAGGTTCCGAAGTTTCCGGAGAAAACCGGAGTGCCGAGGGGTTACCGAACCCCCGGGAAGTAATGGGCCTTATTGGGCCAAGAGGGGAGAGAGGGCTGCACCAGAGGTGGCGCGCCCCCATGGGGAGTCCGAATAGGACAAGGGGGGGCGCGCCCCTTTCCTCTCCTCTCCCTCTCTTTCCTTCCCCTTCCTCCTTCCTAGTTGGATTAGGAAAGGGAGTCCTACTCCCACTAGGAGGAGGACTCCCCCTCCCTTGGCGCGCCTCCTAGGGCCGGCCGCCCTCCCCTTGCTCCTTTATATACGGGGGGGGGGGCACCCTAGAACACACAAGTTGATCCTTGAGATCGCTCTCAGCTGTGTGCGGTGCCCCTCCACCATATTCCACCTCGGTCATATCAGAAGCGGTGCTTAGGCGAAGCCCTCGCCGGTAGAACATCAAGATCGCCACCACGCCGTCAGGCCGACGGAACTCTCTCCCCGAGCTTTGCTGGATCGGAGCTCGAGGAGCGCCACCGAGCTGTACGTGTGTCAAGAACTCGGAGGCGCCGGAGTAACGGCGCTGGATCGGTTGATCGCGAGGAGAACGACGACTACTTCCTCTACGCCAGATCGCTTCCGCTTCGGTTCACGAGGGTACGAGACAACACTCTCCCTCTCTGCTATGCATCACCATGATCTTGCGTAGCGAGGAAATTTTTGAAATTACTACGCTCCCCAACAGTGTTAAGCATGAAGAGCAGATCAACTTGGATAAATGCAGGAAGATACACGCCACCGGGTCTGGCCCGAGCGGCTTGGGTATGATGCAGCCTGAGGGGCGCCCCCAACAAAGTAAGCTAAAGACATGGGTACATGCCACAGGGACGGGCCCATGTGGCCTGCGAATAATGCAGCCCGAGGGGCGCTCCCAGCTTAAACGAGCTTGGAAGATGTTACCTGGTTCTGTAGACGAAGTAGAGTTGGTGCAGCTGAAGGCGTGCGTTGAAGAAATGACTCCTCATGAGCCACTGGAGCCCTGAGCCTCGGGAGGCTCTGGGGGTTCAGGAGGTTCCCTGAAGACCGTCTCCATCTCCTCCATGACGGCGTGGTACCTGGTCTCCTGAGCCGCCAGGACTTGCCGCATGTTGCGCTGATAGGCCGACACCATGCTCGGAAAGCCGAAGGGCATGCGAACGTAGCTGTGTGGTGGGCCCTCACAGCGGCCCACACGCGATGGCCAGAAGCGCTCCTGAGATGCGGCCCTGTTGAGCCTTGGGACATCGACGCAGACGCGCAGCCCGGCATCCTCGCCTGGATGGGGAGCTGCGCCTTGTGAGAGGCTGTTGCCACGCATGGCTCTTGCTTCTTGCAGTTCTTGGGTGGTCTTGGTGATGAACTCCTGGGTGGTGGGCACTCCTTGCCCTGTGCTCTCCTGAGGAAGGTGTGCCGTGAGGCACGCTTCCAAGTGGTGCCCAAGCGCCTCCCTCGTGAGGTTGGCAAGGTCTGAAGCTCTCCAGAAGAGAGCCCCCGAGCCCTTCCTGAGGAGGGCGCCAGGTGCGCCTTCCTATGCGATGGAGGGAGGCGCCCCTAGAGCGGGCGCTGATCCTGACGAGGCTCCTTCCGCGACGCCATCCTCCTGAGCTCCTGCGCGGTGCGGCTGCTTCTTCTTGGGGATGGCCTCCAGAGGGCCTTCACTTTGGCTGTCGGGGTCGTCGATCGTTGCGGCTTGAAAGGCGCGCTCAAGGGAGCACACCGCATCCCTCTCTTCACACTGAACCGTGATGATCCCTCCGCTTCCTGGCATCTTGAGAACGTTGTAGCCATGATGAGTGACCGCCATGAACTTGGCCAGGGCTGGATACCCGAGGATGGCATTGTATGGTAGGCGGATGTGCGTGACATCAAAGTCGATGAGCTCGGTGCGATAGTTCTTGCGCTCCCCGAAGGTGACAAGCAGGCGGACCTGCCCTATTGGTGTGGTGGAACCGTCGGTCACTCCTGAGAAAGGCTTGGTTGGCTGGAGCTGCTCATACGACACTTGGAGGTTCTCGAACGTGTCGACGGATAGGACGTTGAGCCCTGCGCCGCCGTTGATGAGAGTCTTGGTGACTTGCACATTGCTGACTGGGCAGCACAGGATAGGGAGGGCGCCAGCGGTGGCTGCGCACTTGAGCTGATCTGCCGAGTTGAAGGTGATGGCACATTGGGACCACCTAAGCGGGCGCGTGGCCTCGAGCTTGGGGAGCACCGCGTTCACCTCGCGAGCGAACTGTTTGAAGATGCGATGAGAGGCTGGGGCCTGGGCACCGCCCAAGATGCAGGCGATCGCACGCGGCTCCTGGAAGCCCCCAGCCCCCTCGTCCTGGTGGTGGTCATCGTTCCTTCTTGGTGGCGGCAGCGGGGGAAGACCGGCGTTGCCCTGGGGGCGATCCTCACGAGGCGGGTCCCTCCAGGCGCCCTCGCGAGGTTGGTCCTGCCAGTGGTCCTCACGAGGTCGGTCACGCCACCCCTGGCGTGGGCCACGGTCGTCCCAGCGTCCGCCTCCGCGTCCTCCTCCGCGGCCGTAGCCCCGGTCGTTGCGCTCGGGGCGTCGACCGTAGCGTTCTTCCCGTATGGCTCTGAGCTCTTGGCAGTCGCTGGTGTTGTGGGTGTTCAGGTTGTGGAAGGCGCAGAACGGCCGACCGTTCTTGGATGACTCGGGCTGATCTCTGCCTCGCTTGGTGTCGGGCTCCGCTGCGAGCACTACTGCCTCATTGCGCTTCACGTCCTTGGCCTTGGCCTTCTTCTCCTCCGCTCTTGCAGCTGGCAGCTTAAGGAGAGAGAGGCGCCCCTCCTCAGCTCTTGCGCACTTGGTCGCCAGGTTGAACAACTCCTGAGATGTGCAAAGCTCCTCGTGGATAGCGAGCTCTTCCTTCATCTTGACGTCACGGACACCGTCCGAGAACGCGGAGATGATGGCTTCGTCCGTGACCTTGGGGATCTTGAGGCGGGTGTTGTTGAAGCGCTGGATGTACTTCTAGAGGGTCTCCCCTGGCTGTTGCTTGATGCGGGGCAGATCATCCGCGTCTGGTGGGCGGTCGCGAGTGCCCTGGAAGTTGGCAACGAAGCGGTCGCGCATCTCGTCCCAGGAGGAGATCGAGCCGTGCTGCAGGTTCAGGAGCCAGGAGCGGGCCCCATCCTTGAGAGCCATGGGAACCAGTTCGCCATGACTTCTTCGTCGCCGTTGGCCACTTCGATGCTCAGCTCATAGAGCTGCAGGAACTCCGCGGGGTCGGCGGTGCCGTCGTAGCGAGGAGGCAGATCTGGCTTGAACTTGCCTGGCCAGGCGACGCTACGCAGTTCGGGGGTGAAGGCGCGGCAGCCGGCCGTGGTCGCCGGGGCCCGCTTCTGAGGTGGAGCTTGGTCTTGGCGAGGTCCGCGCTGCGCCACTGCAGGCGGCACGCGGTCTTGACGAGGTGGCGCGGGGAGCGCCGGTGCAGCTTCTGGCGGCAGCGGGATTTCTTGACAGCTTCTTTCTTCACGCGCGGGCGCCGGGCACGGTGGATCACGCCACGGAGGCGCGCGCTTTGGTGCCAAGACACCGTCTTGGGGTTGAGGCGGTGGAGGCATGCCATGAGCCCCGTCGCCCGTGGCTGGTTGAGGGGGAGGCAGAGAGTGGGACGGCACCGGAGAGCCCCCTGCGGCGCGGACGAGCTCGGCGATGCGGTCGAGCCACTCCTCGTAGAGGTCGTCGACGGGGTGGTAGCGCAGGAGCTCGTTCGCCGCGTTGAGCGCGGCCCGTGCCTCCGTTGGAGCGCGGTGCGCGTGAGACGAAGAACCGGCAGGGGTCAGCGACGGAGTAGCGGTCTGGCCGTCCTGCTGCACCGAAGGATGGAGCGAGGACGCCTGCTGCTCGTTCCCCGCCGGGTCAGTGGCAGCGTTGGTGGAGGGAGACGGAGAACGACGAGATGGCCCGCCTACGGGAGCCGTCTGAGCGACGCGGGCGGAGACGACAGCCCGACGCTCAGCTCGAGCACGGCGAGCGTTCGCCATGGGAACGACGGAGCGATGGAGCGACGAACTGATGGAAGGGAAACTACGACGCACCCCTACCTGGCGCGCCAAATGTCGGATGTGGGGTTTCGGCAAACCCTTAAGGTTCAAACACTGGGGTGCGCGTGAAGTCTCTCCCTCCTACCGATCTATGCTCTAGCTCGATAAGATCTTGCAAACGAACTCGACGAACTCACAACACAGAAAGACACGAGGTTTATACTGGTTCGGGCCACCGTTGTGGTGTAATACCCTACTCCAGTGTGGTGGTGGTGGATTTCCTCTTGGGCTAATGATGAACAGTACAAGGGGAAGAACAACCTCCTGAGATTGAGGTGTTCTTGTGCGTATGAACTTGTGGCGTCCGGATTCGATCTGCCTCTACTGTGGTGTCTAGCTCTACTTATATAGGCCCTGGTCCTCTTCCCAAATATCAAGGGGGAAAGGAGCCAACAATGTCGGGCAAATTTGAAGGGGGACAGCTAGTACAAGCTATCCAGACAAAGCGGTCTTCGCATGCGAAAAGCTCTAGGGTGACGCCGTCTTGGGCTCCACGATGACCTCCGCCTTGCCGTCCTCCTGGTCTTGGTCTCGTTGCACCAATATGGCAACCTTTGATTGATGCCTCAGTACTCTTTGCCTGCGCTGGCCTCCTTAGCACCAAAGAGGAAATAGAGACGCTGCGTGCACTGGCGCCTGCCTGGCACCCGCCTGGTGCCGTTCGTCATGGCTCACATCACAAAAGCCTCGTGAGGTTTGCCTCGCCTTGATATCTCCGCTCCTCGTGAGCCTGCTTGGCTAGGCCACTCCAGAGGCGGTCTTGCGTCGTCCGCCTCGCGAGGGTCTTGGGTGCCTTGTTGACGAAGATGGGCCATACGGCTTGCTGCTTGGCCATGCTGTGGGCCGCAGGAAGGCAAGTCTAGGGACCCCCGTTCCCAGAACGCCGACACAGTACTAGCATCAAACAGAACCAATAGTGTTGTTGTACATGTAGACCCGTGGTACCCATCTGAAATCTTGTTGTGCCGTGTAGTTTCCCATGCTTTGTATTCTTTTACTGCTGCTTTGTCTTGAACTGATATGATTTGAACCGTGTCTCTATTTTGATTTTGCAAGACAATGCAGTGACCATAGGACATAGATATATGTTTGTTTGATGCTTTTATTATGTACTAGTACTTGGCAATAGAAGACTTGTTAGTTTAATCATGTCCACCTTACTAATGAACTGGTTCACCGAAATGAGTTTCATATACTAGTACATGCTAAACCGGTTATGTGTCTGCTTGTTTCTTCTTTTAGAATGTTGACAAAATATTGGAGAAGAGTGCCTTATTAAGCAATGGTAAAGGAAGTAATGCATATAAGGTTCAGGATAGTGAGACATCCTTGTTGGTCTCCAACAAAGCTGATAAAACAGCTAAGGAAGACTATCTTGAAGACAGTGAGAGAACCCCAAAGTCCTGTCTTGGTTTAGTGTTGAGTTATCGCCACTACCGCTTGCACAAGCTGTTCAAACTCACCGTCGAATCAGTTTGGTTTCTTGAGTCTCAACTACAAGTGAAAGACATCGATCAGTTGTGCTGCGACACTGGCGGAAGGATGCGGAAGTCCCTGGAGCATTCAGATGCATACTTTCCGTGCAACAAAGAAGCGTTGGAGGATTTTAGCGCCAAACAAGACAAAGCTAATAAGCTTGCTAAGCTTATTGCCAGCATGGTGGATACCCAAGATAACGTTTCTTGAGCTCTTCTGAAGTTGTTTCAATTATGCTCTTGTTTTGCTGCCGCGTTTATTTGCACTGGTGGCCAATTTTGACGACCAGTGTATGTAATATGCTGCTTTGGTCCCTATATTTGCACTGGTGGCGAACTTTGATGCCCAGTGGATGTAATATGTGTAATAGCTGTAATAGGCTAGCGTTAGTTTCTTACTTTTTTATTTCCTTATTGTCTTGTTTAGTTGTTTGATTGTAGTCACTGCAGTTCTTTTTCCCCGTTTTTCTAGTGACCACAATAACCTATTTTTGGTAACTAGGCCACAATAATCATGGCAACACATGGACTGTTGTAACCATGGGCCTCCTGCGGGCCATAGGATCCATGGGCCTTCTACGAGCCATAGGATCCATCAGCCTTCTACGGGCTGTAGGATCCATGGGCCTTCTACGGGCCGTATGATCCATGGACTTTCTACGGGCCGTATGATCCATGGGCCTTCTACGGGCCGTAGGATCCATTGGTCTTCTACGGGTTGTAGGATCCATGGGCCTTCTACGGGGTGTATCATCATTTCGCCAAACATGGGTCGTACTATTCATGGACCATACCGTGCCGTTAATAGGCCGTATTGGTTAATGCTATGAAAATAGCCCAACGGGTTCACACAAACGGGCCGAATGTAACCATGGCCTAATTTGGCCCACAAACGGAACATGCCAGTAACGGACCGTAACTAACCGAATTCTAGAAATGAGCCCAATAATAAATGGGCCCTTATAAGGCCGAAAGTTTATGCGGGCTGGAAACGGCCGACGGAATAATGGGCCGTTAATCGGTATAAAGCGATACACTGTTCATTATGGGCTAGTTTCATCTCGGGCCTTTAAAGGGCGCAGAGTTACGAAGGGCCTCATATGGGCCGAAAGACATCATGGGACATACATGGGCCAGAAGTTACAATGGGCTGGAATCATATTGGACAGCCCACATGAAGCTACCGGGCCTAATTCCGATAGGACGTAACGGGTCGGGAGTTAGCGGGCCGTAAATGGGTGATATACGAACGTGCCGTTAACAGGCTTTCCGTGGGCCGGCCCGTTACCTTTTGACCAAGTCAAATGGGCGGCCTTTTGGCAAAATAGATGACTCAAAAACATAGTTTTAGTTATCCACAGAAAGCATTTTGGAGCTACTGATTTGTTAAACTCGGTGATACCGAAGCAACTTTTGGAACCTAAACTAGTGAACTCGGTCAGACCGAGTCACAGCTCGGTGGCACCTAGATTGCTAGGGTTTCACAGAGAGTCGAACTCGGACGCACTGATTTGCAGTTTTCAGTCAGACCGAAAACGCATGTGCAATGGCCTAAGCCAAATCGGTAAGACCGATTTCTACAACTCGGTCAGTCCGAGATGAGTTCGCGGAGACCTAACCCTAAATTTTCGATTCAAATCTAACCTAAAGGATGTTTTCTCTGGATAGATTGTTCTCATACGTGGTAAAGATCATAGCAAAGCAATGTGCTATGAATCAGAGTAGGAAAATAGCACAAAGAGTTGAACCCATACCCTAGTTCGGCGGGAGTTCGCTACGGCGAAAAAGGCGGAGCAGAATTCCGTTGATGGCGACGGAAACCAGCGGCGGTAGGTCGCTGGCAGCGAGGAGACGATCCGGAGACCCGAGGAGGCAGAGCAGGACACGCGCGGGCTGAGGAGTTTGAAGAAATTTCCAAAATCTCACCCGTGGGTTTATATATCCCGACCCTGTCGGTGTGACCGAGTGGAACAACTTGGTGGAACCGAGATGCAGAATTGCAAGCGGTTACTGCAACTCGGTGTGACCGAAAAGTTCAAATCGATAGCACCGAGATGGAAAACCTTGATCAACTTAGTGAACTCGGTGTGACCGAAGTGGATGACTCATTCATACCGAAATGCACAAAGAGGTTTTGGAAGTTTAAGTCTATGACGAATCGGGGACTCCGAGTGCTCCTCACATAGAGTGGTTCAAATCTGACTTGATCAAACTTTGTGATGTAGCATGGATAGAGTTTGAGACGAGAAAAGCATAGATAGCTAGAGGGAGTTCTTAGGCATTCTTGTCCATCCATTTGGCAAAAGAGAGAAAACCAAACAATGAAAGCAACAAATGGATGTCCTTGAATGAGTAAAAATATGCAATCAACATGCTCACACAATAAAATGGCAAATAAAGTATGTGACGAAGCATGCACAAACTCTCTAGCATCTATCAAGCAATTGGCGATGACTAGGTCATCTATATATGAGTATATTGACTTAGGAGTCAAATGAGAACATTTGATCATAGGTCATACTCATCGTTTAAGCATAAGTGGGGTTACCACTTTCACATAAAGCATTGTTGTGTTCACACCATTAGAGTTGCTTTAGCTCAATTTATTAGAGTAAAGCTCCCCCTAGATGTGATATCCCCCCTAAGAGGGATGAACTAACCTTGGATTTTGTCGATGATGACTTCATGTAGGTGTTGAAGATGTGGACGCTCAATGTTGATGTAGATCATTCGGAGCAATCCATTGGAGTGAGTTGCACTTTCAATACCTACACGGGTTCCCACAAGGAACAAACAAGGATATCCATAGACATAAGATGATGTCCATGAAAGCATTTGGTTACCTTGTCCCTTGTCTTACCAACAAGAGGGTTTGTGACTCCTTGAACTAGTGTAATATGTGGAAGTTGTTTGCACATGTCCTTGCCAAAGGATATGAGTGAAGTATGTTGGCGGAGTCACCCTCAAGAACTCTCTAGTTCTTCTTCTTCGGGATCCACATCATCTTGATGGGAATCCTTGGAGTTGTAGTCATACTTGATGTAGTCTTGGGAACCCACTTGACCAAGGCCTTGGGAGCTTCTTCAAATGCATCAATCTCCTCTTGAGGCTTGTCCTTGCCTTTTTGCTTGTGGTCTTGTGCTGGAAGATCATCTTGAGCTTGTGTTCCTTGGAAAGAAGTAGGATCATACTTCTCTTGTTGAGGAACAAACTTCGTCTTGGGGTATTGATCTTCTTCCCACTCAACTCCATTGGCATTGAACTTTCGTTCAAAACCAACACCTTGATTCTTCCGGTGCCTTCCTTGCTTGCGTATAATTTCCTCAAATTGCTTACTTCTGGCAAGGTTCGTGTAAACACCTTTCTCTATAATTCCCTTTAATAAGCTAATTTCTTGCTCAAGTGTAACTTGGCTAAGAGAATCATTAGTGGAATCAAGAGAACTACTAGAAGCAACAACATTGGATTTAGCATGATTATTGTTACTACTAGATGAGGAATCTTTCTTACTCTTGTTGCTAGATTTTACTTGTGGCATGTAAGTAGACAAGAGTAAATGCTTGGCAATGTAAGAAGAACTTTTCTTGCGAAGATCATCATTGATTGCTTTTAAGAACCCATTCTCTTGCTCAAGGTTGAGCTTTTCAAAGCGTAGCTTCTCATGAGTCTTTAAAAGTTCTCGATGATCTTCCAAGGTAGTTTCATGAGCTAACTTAAGAGTGTTTAGTTCTTTAGTTAGACGCTCAATCTCCTTATTATCATCGTCATTCGTTTTATCTTGATTAGCATGATTAATAGCAAGTTCATCATAGTTTTCATAACTAGAGTTGTCAACAAGTAAATCATCATCTCCTAGCAAATCATCTTCATCACTATTGAAATCAACATACTCGGGGTGTGATACCTTTGGGCCTTTAGCCATGAAGCATCTTCCAATTCCTTCATTTGGTGAGTCAAATATGTCGTAGGAGTTGGTTGACACAAGTGCTAGACCGGCAACACCTTCATCTTGAGTATATTCGGAGTCGGAGTGATAACTTCTTTCAGAGTAATGGTCGGAGTCGGAGCCGGATACCCATTCACCAACGTGAGCTTGATGTCTTCATTTGTGTAGCTCTTTGATGATTTGTTCTTCCTTTCCGAATCATTGCTTCTCCGAGAGGTTCTTCGTTCATAACGATCTCTCTACTCCTTCTCTCTCTTGGTGGTGATTCTTCTCTTCTACTTCTTCTTTTGGGAGAATCTTCTCTTCTTTTGTAGGGAGCCGTACACTCATTGGAGTAGTGTCCGGGTCTTCCACAATTGTAGCAATTTTGTTCACGACTTGAAGATCTTTTGTCATTGTAGGACCTTGACTTGGAACTTCTTTCCTTGCTTCTACTCTTGTAGAACTTGTTGAAATTCTTCACCATTAGGCTCAATTGTTCATTGAAGGTTTGTTTCTCACTTGATGATGTAGGAGCATCACATGAGGCTTTGTAAGCACCACTTGACTTGTTGTGGAGCTCTTCCTTATCCTTAAGTGACATCTCATGAGCAAAAAATTTTCCAATGACTTCCGTTGGCTTGAGATCTTTGTAATTGGGCATCATTTGGATCAATGTGCACATGGTATCATATTTTCCATCCAAGGCTCTTAGGATCTTCTTGATGATGAATCTATCGGTCATCTCTTCACTTCCTAAGCCGGCAATCTCATTTGTGATGAGAGCAAGCCTAGAGTACATTTCAGCGACACCTTCACCATCCTTCATTTTGAACTTGTCAAGTTGACTTTGAAGCATATCCAATTTGGATTCCTTGACGGAGTCGGTACCCTTGTGCATATCAATCAAAGTATCCCAAATTTCCTTTGCATTCTCAAGATGGCTTATTTTGTTGAATTCTTCGGGGCACAGTCCTTTGAAGAGAATATCACAAGCTTGAGCATTGTATTGCAGCATCTTCAACTCTTCCGTGGTAGCTTCACGGTTTGGTTCTCTCCCATCAAAGAATTCACCTTGCAAGGCAATACACACAACAGCCCAAACGACAGGGTTATGTCCAAGAATATGCATTTTCATCTTGTGCTTCCAACCAGCAAAATTAGTACCATCAAAGTAAGGACCTCTACGATGGTAATTTCCCTCGCTAGACACCATACTCTCCTAGGTCGTGAAACCAAGGCTATGATCACCAAAAGCTATGGAAATCAAGGCAAATGGAGACTGTAAGCTCTGATACCACTTGTAGGATTGAAAGTATGTCTAGAGGGGGGTGATTAAACTACTTAACCAAATAAAAATCTTGCATATTTTAGCAGCTTAGCACTAGTCAAGCAATCAACCTACACGTGCAAGTCTAAGAGTATAGCAGCGGAATGTAAAACATTGCACATGAAGGTAAAGGGAGGAGTTTGGAGGGAGCAAACGCAATTTAGACTCTGAGATTTTTGGCGTGGTTCCGATAGGTGGTGCTATCGTACATCCACATTGATGGAGACTTCAACCCACGAAGGGTAACAGTTCCGCGAGTCCACGGAGGGCTCCACCCAGAAGGGTCCACGAAGAAGCAACCTTGTCTATCCCACCATGGCCACCGCCCACGAAGGACTTGCCTCACTAGGGTAGATCTTCACGAAGTAGGCGATCTCCTTGCCTGTACAAACTCCTTGGTTCAACTCCACAATCTTGACGGAGGTTCCCAAGTGACACCTAACCAATCTAGGAGACACCACTCTCCAAAAGGTAATAGATGGTGTGTTGATGATGAACTCCTTGCTCTTGTGCTTCAAATTATAGTCTCCTCAACACTCAACTCTCTCTCACAGATTTGGATTTGTTGGAAAGATGATTTGAGTGGAAAGCAACTTGGAGAAGGATAGAGATCAAGATTTATGTGGTTGGAATGGAATATCTTAACCTCAACACATGAGTAGGTGGTTCTCTCTCAGAAAATGTATGCTAGATGTGTAGGCATGTTCTGATGGCTCTCTCCACAAATGAAGAGTGGGTGGAGGGGTATATATAGCCTCCACACAAAATCTAAGCGTTACAAACAAATCACCAAACTTGGTGGGACCGAATAATGAAACTCAGTCAGACCGATTTAGTTCAAAATGTGAACGTTAGGATATTCGGTGGGACCGACATGTCAACTCGGTGGGACCGATTTCATTACGGTTAGGGCATAACGTAATCTCAGTGAGACCGATTACACAAACTCGGTGGGACCAATTTTGGTAATAAGCTAACCAGGGAGTTGGTCAGGCAAACTCGGTGGGACCAATTCGGTCATCTCGGTGAGACCGAAACGTTACGAAGGGGAAACAGAGAGTTTGCATTGCGAACTCGGTGGGACCGATCGCTCATCTCGGTTGGACCGAAACGTAACGAATGGAAACAGAGAGTTTGCAATCCTATCTCGGTGATACCGGGATACCTATCGGTGAGACCGAAGTGACTAGGGTTTGTGGCAGTGGCTATGTCAAGAGAACTCAGTGGCGTCGGATAGAATGTTTCGGTGGGGCCGAGTTTGACTTTTGGTTTGGGACATATGTGGATATGAGAAAGTAGTTGAGGGTTTTTGGAGCATATCACTAAGCATTTTGAGCAAGCAACCCATTAAGCAACACCTCATCCCCTTTTAATAGTATTGGCTTTTCCTATGGACTCAATGTGATCTTGGATCACTAAAAGTAAAATGTAGAGTCTTGAGCTTTAGAGCTTGAGCCAATCTTTTGTCCGTAGCATTTTGAGGGGTCCACATTCCTGATCCATGCCATGCCAATCATTGAAATTTCCTGAAATATTTATCTTGAAATAGCATTAGCTCAATGAGCTATATGTTGTTAGGAATTACCAAAACTACCCAGGGATAGTTGCACTTTCAATTGGCCCAAGCGGTTTATCGACAACAACAACTGTCCTTTGACCAAATGATAGATTCATTAGTCCGTCTTATGGTAGGTCATGGCGACATGCATGTATGACCAAAGTATCGATCATTCGTGCATCCGCCCCGCTGACACGAAGTGGGAGGTGGTGGGCCAAGCATCCTAGCTAGGTACGACATTATGTCATACCAAAGTATCCAAGGGTGCTTTCGGGTTTGTGAGGCAGGTGCCACCAAAGTTATGCATTGTGTATTTAAAGTTTTAAACATCCCCAATATTCCTACATATATTTGGCCACTTCTAGGTGGTTCTTGACTTCTGGCCCCTCTCATCGATCTTCGATGACACGCCCAACCGTGGGCCCGCGCGGTCAAAGTTGTGCATTGGAATTTTGAACATCACAGACCACCCTTTTCACTCATATATATTTGGGCCACATGCTGGTGTGGCTGTCTTCTGACCCTCTCTAACGTTATTTTTTGCTGGAAAGACTCTAATGATGCTCAACGGACACGGGTATAATATCTTAACCGTGTGCGATACAAGTACGCTTTGAATCACCACGCCTGCGCAAGAGTGAGCAAATTAAGATGGAGGTACTGGCTCAACCATGTGCGATGCAAGTGCGCAGAAATCACCACGGCCGCGCAAGCGCGAGCAAATTAAGGTGGAGGTACTGGCTCAACCGTGTGCGATGCAAGTGCGCTGAAATCACCACGACCGCGCAAGCGCAAGCAAAGGGGTGGAGGTACTGGCTCAGCCGTGTGCGATGCAAGTGTACTAAAATCACCACGACCACGCAAGCGCGAGCAAAGGGTGGAGGTACTGGCTCAACCGTGTGCGATGCAAGTGCGCTGAAATCACCACGACCGCGCAAGCACAAGCAAAGGGTGGATGTATTGGCTTAACCGTGTGCGATGCAAGTGCGCTATAAAACCACCACCTGTGCAAGCTAAAGGCGGGTAAGTTCATTTGGAAATTAGGATGAACCATGCGCGATAGACCAGCTAGCTAGAAATATAAAAACAAACTACCTGCCTTGAGCATTGCAAAAATCGGCGGTTCCGCGCCCCTTTTCCTTATTACCATACACGGATATTGTTATTGGACCGTGCGCGATCTTGGGCACTCTCGCCCCGCATCAATTCCTTTACCGAAATTTTAGTAGCCGCCATACTTAAACCGTCGCCCACACTCCTCCAACACCGACCTTATAGTAAAATTGCAGTAGCCGAGGCATTTGAACCGTCGCCCTCCCTTGTCCACCACCATCTCCGCCCACCATTACTAAAATTTTCAGTAGCCGCGGCATATCCTCAAACACCAACCCCCCCTCCATAGTTCCCCACCCGCCCCCTCCCCCTTGATCCCTAGCTTGCGACCTCCGCCGGAGCCGCCACCGCCAACCCCTGCCGGACTGCCTATTCCTCCTAGCTTAGACAATAAAGTTTAGGTTACCCAGCGATTCCCATACCGTCGCCCCACTCCCCTGAGTTTTTAGATGAGGCCCGCGGTGTCCCTCCCCACCAAATCCACATCCCCTGCTCCAGAATGTCACAGCCTAAGCTCAACCACGTATCCCGGGGAGCCCGATGAGTGTTCGTCCAAGAAGAGGTTTATCATGGCCTCTTTGGTGGATGTTGGCGAGGTGGCCATCGTTCACCCCGACCTATCGATCCCGGAGCAACACATCATCGCGGAAGCCGGCGAAAGACGTTGACTACGTTGCCATGCCGAAGGCTTCATGTCAGCGGGCTAGCATATTACCGTATCTCGGGAAAGCTGGCTACGACATCAAGCTCGTCCACAGCGACGGCTTCACGCGGGCCATGTCCCAAGTTAAGTGGTCCATCCCCAACCCCTCAGGTTCAACCACCGTCGATCTCTTCAACGGCCCTACCGCTTATCTCCTCCGCCAAGCGGTCAAGGATTTGCGAGCTTTATACCCCATCGAGCCCATTTTTTCATTTCTGAAGGACACGTTCTACGGCGGCTGCTTGGGATCCTCAATTGCCAAGTCAGATCTGATCGACCACGACCACGAGGAGGGCACCCACGAAGGTTCTTCCAAGGTGAAATAACCCATCTGTGACATCAGAGAGCGCACCATGGGTCTGTGCTCTTCCAACTGGAAGGATCCCGTCCATGAAATGTGAGGCGACATTCTATCAGCAAATCTTACCTTTTCTAGCTTGCCAACCCGTACCCTTTGTTGTAGTAGCATTTGTCATGCAGTGCTTTAACTATGCCGTGTTTAATTATTTTAGTTATGCAAAAATGTATTGTTGAATAGGGCTATGTGATGTTTAAGTATGAATTGTCCACTTCAGTTTCACGAATGGCTATATTTGGTTGTTTATAGTGAGTAGATGCCTTGTTTATCTGTATTTGGTTGTTAGGTTGGTTGAAGTGAGCATTTTTCCAGTTATCGAGCAGATGCCTTGTTTATATGTATTTGGTTCTTAGTTTGGTTGCAGTGAGCATTTGTCCAGTTACCAAGCAGATGCCTTGTTTATCTGTATTTGGTTGTTAGGTTGGTTGCAGTGAGCATTTGTCCAGTTTTTAACCATATGACCTGCTTATCTGTATTTGCTTGTTAGGTTGGTTGTAGTGAGACTATGTCCAGTTTTCAATGGCTATATTTGGTTTTTATACTGGTCATTTATGCCTTGTTAATTTCAGTCATTCACAATGTGTTGTTCATTATGTGCAAGTCGGAACTGTGCCACTCGACTACATCAATACCAGTTTGAACGACTATATTTGGTTCTAGTTATTCCTGGTGTAGTTAACACATGCCCTTTATTTCAGTTTTACACATTTATCCAGTGTGATGTTTAAGCATTACCTACGTTCTATTCATTTTCAACAATACCAGTTTGAATTGCAATATTTGATGGCTGTTAAGCCTGCTGTTGGTAACATTGCCTTCCATTTTATATATGCTTTAACAACATGCTGAACCCAACACATTCAAGCTATCATTTGGAGATGATGTTGTTTACCTTTGCTATATTTGTTTTATGTTAAGATTGATGTACTTATCATGGCTTTCCACTACTTATGCAGGACAACAACGGGAGTGGCCACCATTTTCCGCCGAGGTTAGATTTATCCCTCGGCTTGTACTCCCCCTCGTCTTTCCATAATGTAGTGCCTAAATAGATCTAGGCCTGGACACTTGTTAGCTTCTAATATTGACTTGTTGCTTGTAGGTACATATGCCCTTGGCAAGGATCCACGCATCGACCCTTTTTGCGTATAGGGCAATGAGATATTTATGAACAAGCATCAAGGGAGGAAACTGATAAGGATTATTAGCAAAAAGATACGAATGGTGGCAAGCAAATTATTTGTTTATGCTCTATCCAACACAACTGTGAGCTGTAGGATGGTAACTACAAACTCTGCAGCCTTCTTTTTTTACTGCCCATAATGAGTTGTTAGACAACAATGTATGAATCTTTTTCGTTCCTAGTGGTTCCCAAAGTAGTCCTCTCAAGATTACCTTCCAAATTACATGATTGGTGGACACGAAATAAAGGTTAAAGTATTTCATCCAGACTACAGTGAGCATCAAGAAGTCGTAATAAAGACAGTGAAGGATGGACGGGCAGCCATCACAAGGGGTTGGCCTAGAGTCGTGCGCGCATTACGCATGGAGGAGGGCACAATATGGGCATTCCGTTTCACCTTCTCCATCAACCAGAATGTCTTTCGCCTCTCTCTTTACAGTCTTTAGTACAACTATGGTTCATCATTCTTTACTTTGTGCTTCTGTAGTTCTTCAGTATATGTACCTGTGCATCGAATTATGCATTCGTGGTTGAACCTATATTTGTAATAAACATGGTTGGATATGAAATAAGTGATTGCCTACTTTCAAATTCAAAACATGTGATTTTTAAATTAGGGATTAATTTGGGATTACACTGCACATGGTTTGTGAAAGTGAGACGTCTGCGATAGACGTGGAGATCAGAAACGTTTCTAGGATCCACTACGTGTGTGATCAATCTCCACTGCACACACGACATCCTCTTGAAAACTGTTTGCGTTAGGCCACCTTGTGCAAATGTTTAGCACATAAAAACTATGTGTGATGGACAGCCTTTGCCACATAGTTTCTTCTACGCACCGTGTGTGTGATGCATTCAATAACCCAAACGATAAAATTGTTAATATCGTGTGCAATGGCAACGCTATCACAAACGATTTAACGGGAAAAATTGTGTATGATGTACCTGTAAACGGAAATGTTTTCCTTGGAGCGACTGTGTGGGATGTACATACAAACGAAAAAGTTTAGCGGGGACTGACAGTGTGGGATGTACTTGTGACCGGAAACAATTTCGCCTATATAATTGTATTTTTTACCTCTACTTTACGTATTTTCGTATTTGAGCGCTCGCCGGTCGCACACGACCTCATTTTGCCGAGCATGTGTGCCAAGAGGGCATATCCCCGACGGGTTCTAGGTCGTGTGGGAAGGACCCCCCTATCTCTGTCACTCACTAGGCGACGGTTCCAAATGCCGTCACGAAAGGAGGTTTAAAACCGTTTGTATAGCACCGAAGCGTACCAATGTGTGTGTACTAGCCACATATGTAATTGGATGTTCAATCTGTTTATGGAATAAAGTCCTCATAAGTTATAAGTACATATGTTGTTGTTCTGTGTGCAATGACATCGCACACTGACCATACTAGGGAACCCGTCGGTGATGATTTCATCAATCGATGACAATTGTATACCACCAAACGTTTGCCCACAAGACAGACGACTTATTAGCAACAATCGTCTGTATTATTATCGGTCTTCGCACACATTTCTGATTACATACCTGTTTGCCGTATATCACACACATCTTGTTAAATTGAACCGTTTCTATTCTCTTGGCTCAATGCAAACAGTTCATCCAAGTGAACCGTATGTCATATATCGCACACATGTTGATATGTCTGACCATTTCTTTTGTGTTGCCTAATCACAAACAGTTCATCCGAGTGAACTATATACCGTATATCGCACACGCTTTCATCTGGCTGCCTGTTTTTTTGTTCTGCCTCATCGCAAACAGTTCATTGAACTCAACCGTATGCCTAGCATCGCACATGCAACTAAAATCTGAACCATGTTTGATGTATCCGCCATCGCAAACGTTTTCGTAGTGTCGCGTTAGCAGCATCCTGCAGTAGTGCAACAATAATAACTCATGCCTACCCATATCCAACTGGATAATATGTGCATAGATCTTTCCTCACCACATGGTGCTTGCCAAAAGAGAAAATAAAAAGGAATAGAGAGATACTTTGACTCTTGATAAAAGTAAATACATAAAAGTAAAAGATAGGCCTTTCACAGAGGGAAGCAGAGGTTGCCATGCGCTTATTTGCTTGTATGCCCAATCTCTTAGTGCAAAAGAACGTCACGTTATATTGCCCCTTATGATATCAACCTTTATTGTGCAGTTTGTCGCCTTTATTATATTGCCATCACAAGTTCTTACAACACTCAATTTTCTCTTACACTAAATGATCTACACATTTAGAAGCGATTTTTATTTCCTTATTGCATCGATGACAACTTACTTGAAGGATCTTACTCAATCCATAGGTAGGTATAGTGGACTCTCAAAACAAGATTCGGGTTAAGAGTTTTGGATGCACAAGTAGTATCTCTACTTAGTGTGGAATTTTTGGCTAGCAAGGATGGGAGGCAAGCACCACATGTTAAAGGATCTATGACCATATAACTTATATGTGAATATGAACAAACATAAATCATTACGTTGTCTTCCTTGTCCAACGTCAATAATTTTGGCATATAATATTTAGATGGGGGCTCACAATCATAAAAGATGTCCAAGATAGTGTATTTGCATGTGAATCTTCTCTTCCCTTATTAATTCTTTCATGGATTGCATCATTGACCAATGATATGTTTGTAAATATCCAATAAAAATTTCTACTTATACTCTTCCTTATGTGATGTCATTACTTACCATAAGATTATCATATGATCTTTTTCATTTATTTCCTATCTTTTTGTTGAATATGAAAGTAAAGAAAACAAAACTCAAACTAAACTTTATTATATATCTCGCACATGATTACAAGGATAGATCACTAAGTAAGCACTTGAAAAGAAAGGATCAAACTAAACTTTTATTCAACTAAGTCGAAAGATAACTAAGGATCGAACTAAGATAAGTAAAGGCAAAAGATAGTGGAGGTGATATGATACCGGGGCACCTCCCCCAAGTTTGGCACAAGCCAAGGGGAGTGCCCATACCCGATACTCAAGTCTCCTTCGATGATGAAGAAGGAGGTGGTGGTGATGAAGTACTGGGTTTATCCTTCTCTTTCTCCAGCTTACTTCTGAGAGTAAAATTATCTATCCTCAACTCGTCGTTCTTCATCTCAAGATTTATTATCCTCGTGCATCACGCCTCCCTGCTTTCATGCTTGAAACGAGGAGGGACTGGTTCATCTTCATCTTCCTCATCGGAGAACCATATGTAGGTATATGTGTCCTTGAAGATATTTTTATGGAAAGGCTGAGAAGAAACTGGACACTCCTCCTCAGAATCTTTAGACGACATATTTTCAGATCTGTCAGGAAAACAGTAAGAAAAGAAAACTGAAGATTTCTCTACGATACGATGGCCAACAGGTTTGGGGGTATATAAAGATTTTTTATCTTAGGAAACAAGCAAACGGGAGAAAAAGAGAGTCCGGAAGGTACCCAAGTTGGGCACAACCCAGCCAGGCGCGCCCTGGTGTCTTGCGCCCACCAGGGTTGCCTTCGTGGTTGTTTCTTATTTTCCTAATTTTTAATATATTCCAAAACTGACAGAAAATATTTTTGTGGATTTTCGGAGTCCGTTTACTTACTCTATCACGTACCTCCTCTTTTTTTCACCATTCTGGAGTGTTCTGGAAGGTTTCTTTTATGTGTTCTTCCGGTGTCATAGTTTGGATAATATTGCTTTCAACATAATGGGCATACCTGAGATATAATGTTTTATTCTTTGCCCATTGACAACCTTCGGGTTAGTACCTTCGGCATTATTTATTTTGATAGCTCTAGATCGATAAACCTCCTCGATAACCTAAAGTCCTCCCATTTGGAGAGAAGTTTTCCTGCAAATAATCTGAAACGAGAGTTGTACAAAAGAACATATTCTCCACCTTTGAATTCACGCTTTTGGATTCTTTTATCATGCCATCTTATGACTTCTTCTTTAAATAACTTGGCATTTTCGTAAGCTTGGGTTCTCCATTCATCTAGTGAGCTAATATCAAATAACCTCTTTTCACCTGTAAGTTTGAAATCATAGTTGAGTTATTTAATTTCCCAATATGCTTTATGTTCTAACTCAAGAGGCAAATGACAAGCTTATCCATAAACCATTTTATAAGGAGACATACCCATGGGATTTCTATACGTTGTTCGGTAAGCCCAAAGTGCATCGTCTAATTTCTTAGACCAATTCTTTTGGGACCTATTGATAGTATTTTTGTAAAATCAATTTTATTTTTCTATTGCTAAGTTCAACTTGACGACTAGACTGAGGATGATAGGGGGATGTAATTCTATGGTTAACATCATACTTAGCAAGCATTTTACGGAAAGCGCCATGAATAAAATGTGAACCACCATCAGTCATTAAATATCTAGGGACTCCAAACCTTGGGAAATAACTTAAGCATTTTAATAGAGGTGTTGTGATCAACACTACTAGTTGGAATAGCTTCTACCCACTTAGTAACATAATCAACAACAACCAAAATATGTGTATACCCATTAGAGGAAGGAAAAGGTCCCATGTAATCAAAACCCCAAACATCAAATGGTTCAATAGCAAGAGAATAATTCATAGGCATTTCTTGACGCTTACCAATATTAACAATTCTTTGACATTCATCACAAGATAAAACAAACTTAAGGGCATCCTCAAAGAGAGTAGGCCAATAAAAACCAGATTGCAATACCTTGTGAGCAGTTCTGTCTCCCGCATGATGCCATCTGTAAGCTTCAGAGTGACATTTTCGTAGGATTTGTCTTTGTTCATGCTCGGGTACACAACGTCTAATAATACCATCTACTCTTTCTTTATAAAGACGTGGGTCATCCCAAAAGTAATGTCTTAAATCATAGAAGAACTTTTTCTTTTGTTGGTAAGTGAAGCTAGGTGGTATATATTTAGTAACAATATAATTAGCATAGTCAACATACCAAGGAGTGTTATGAGAGACATTTATTGCAGCTAATTGCTCATCAGGAAATCTATCATTAATAGGTAGTGGGTCATCAAGAATATTTTCTAGGCTAGACAAGTTATCGGCTACAGGGTTCTCAGCTCCTTTTCTATCAGTGATATGTAAGTCAAATTTTTGTAGCAAGAGAACCCACCTAATGAGTCTAGGTTTAGCACCTTTCTTTTCCATAAGATATTTAATAGCAGCATGATGAGTGTGAACAATCACTTTAGAATCAACAGTGTAAGATCTGAATTTATCACAAGCAAACACAACTGCTAAGAATTATTTTTCAGTAGTAGCATAATTGCGTTGGGCACTGTCTAGAGTTTTACTAGCATAATGAATAACATTTAATTTCTTATCAATTCTTTGTCATAAAACAACACCAACAGCATAATCACTATCATCACACATAATTTCAAAAGGCAAGTTCCAATCAGGTGGTTGAACAATAGGTGCAGAAATTAAGGCTTTCTTAAGTGTTTCAAAGGCTTCTACACAATCATCATAAAAAACAAATGAAATATCCTTTTCTAAAAGATTTGTAAGAGGCCTAGAAATTTTAGAGAAGTCTTTAATAAACCTCCTATAGAAACCAGCATGATCAAGGAAACTACGAATACCTTTGATATCTTTAGGACATGGCATTTTCTCAGTTGCATCAACTTTAGCTTTGTCCACCTCAATACCTCGTTCAGAAATTTTATGTCCCAAGACAATACCTTCATTAACCATAAAGTGGCACTTCTTCCAATTCAAGACAAGATTAGTTTGCTCGCATCTCTGCAAAACTCGATCAAGGTTGCTTAAGCAATCATCAAAACAAGTTCCGTAAACGGAAAAATCATCCATGAAAACCTCAACAATCTTTTCACAAAATTAGAGAATATAGCAGTCATACATCTTTGAAAGGTAGCAGGTGCATTGCATAAACCAAAAGGCATACGTCTATAAGCATAAGTTCCAAAAGGACAAGTGAAGGTGGTTTTCTCTTGATCAGGTTGTGAAACAGGTATTTGAGAAAAACCAGAATATCCATCGAGAAAACAAAAGTGTGTGTGCTTATATAATCTTTCTAACATATGATCAATGAAAGGCAGAGGGTAATGATCTTTTCTCGTTGCTTCATTTAATTTTCTAAAGTCAATTACCATTCTATAGGCAGTGACAATTCTTTGTGGAATAAGTTCATTTTTATCATTAGGAACAACAGTAATACCTCCCTTGTTAGGGACACAATGAACGGGACTTACCCATCTACTATCAGCTATGGGATAGATTATACCTGCTTCCAGAAGCTTCAGTATTTCAGTTCTTACCACTTCTTTCATTTTAGGATTTAAACGTCGTTGGTGATCAACAACGGGTTTAGCATCAGGTTCCATATTAATCTTGTGCTGACATAGAGTGGGACTAATGCCCTTAAGATCATCAAGAGTATATCCAATAGCAGCTCGGTGCTTCTTCAGAATTTTCAATAATCTTTCTTCTTCATGTTCTGAAAGGTTAGCACTAGTAATAACAGGATTTATCCTTTTCTCATCAAGATAAGCATATTTCAAAGTGTTTGACAATTGTTTTAATTCAAACACAGGATCATCTTTAGGTGGAGGAGGACCTCCTAGAGTTTCAATAGGAAAATTGTGCTTAAGTAGAGGTCGTTGTTCAAAGAAAATTTTATCTATCTCATTTCTTTCATGCATATGCATATCATTTTCATGGTCTAGCAAATATTGTTCTAGTGGATCGGTAGGACGTACGGCAATAGAAGAAAGACCAATTATTTCATCCTTACTAGGCAATTCTTTCTTATCATATTTTCTACTGAGCTTGGAGAAAATTAAACTCATGAGACTCATCACCAAAACTAACACCGACGGTTTGTTTCTCATAACCTATTTTAGCATTAACGGTGTTCAAGATAGGTCTACCGAAGATAATGGGACAAAAGTCATCTTGTGGGGAACCAAGAACAAGAAAATCAGTAGGGTATTTTATTTTCCCACACAAGACTTCAACATCTCTAACAATCCCAAGTGGTGTCACTCCCAAAATTCCCAAATAATTCTCATAATTTCTTTGGGTCATATTTTGCTCAAATATGCCCAAATTTTCCTGTCCTAGCCCAAACATAATTCCCCAAAAATTATTCTTCATTTCTGTCCAGTGTGGCTTTTGGTGAAGGAAGTGCCACCTATCCTTTCTTGATTGATCCCAAACTTTTTGGGCATGATATATCATCAGAATAATTGCCTCATGCCAAAATTGAACTTTATTTTCCTAGCCAATCTTCCTCAGAAATTTTTCAAAGTTTCTATTGATCCCACACTTTTTGGGCATGATATATCATTAGAATAATTGCCTCATGCCAAAATTGAACTTTATTTTCCTAGCCAATCTTCCTCAGCAATTTTTCAAAGTTTCTATCAGACAGAAGGCACTGTGAAGGAAGTGCTAGCTAGGAGTATCCAAATGAGTTGAAATTTTGCACAGTTCTTCATGTGCTCATATTAACCCACTCCTCCAATTTTCAGCTCCATCCAATCATCTATGTGAGCACAGGATCAAATCTTTGCTTCTGTCAATATTTTCAGGTTATGAAGCAAGTATAATTTATATTGCTTAATTTTGGCTGAAAATGTACCAGAGCATTCTCATGACCATAAAACCTCCCTCCATAAATTTTGGGATCAATTCATCAAGCCCATATTTCCCTAGAATTATTTCTAGTTTCTGGACAGAGGGGATGTGTGTGAAACAAGTACCATTTCGGCTTGTCCATTTGGTATGAAATTTTTAGAGCATATTTACATGTCCATATCATCAAGCCTGACAAATTTGAACTCAAGTGGGTACCCTCTGTGAGTGCATCATCTTGATCTTGATTCTGGACCAAATATGTAGTTGTGAAGCAACTATGATGTATCTTGGTCCAATTCGCCTCAAAACCTCCAGGATTGTAGTCCTTCCTTAGTTAATCACCCCAGACAACAACTTTGGCTCCAATCAATTCTCTGTTGATCACCAGTGCACAGCCAAGTTTCCTGCAGCAAACTTCAGACGAGCACTACCATTTAACCACAGTACCCCAGATCAAGACATGGCGTTATTTATGATCTATATTGGAAGGACTATCAGCTAGACAACATTTCGGATGGCAGAGAGCATTGAATGCCTCGGTTCACATGGTGACTACGACGATGGCACGACTAGGCACGCGCTCTGCTTGCTGGGCCGCATCTAGAGCGCCGTTTGTGCTTCGGCACCTCCTCCTCTCATCGTCTTCGCGTGCGTGAGCATGTCCAGTGGCTTCACCTCGTCGTCGCCTTCTCTCTGGACCTTTCTCCCTCTCCATAAACCTCCTCGTCGGCGCTCGCCGCCGCGCGCCCACGGGCAAACAGTGCCGACATGGCATTGAATGCGCTCGTCTCTTCTTCCCCGTGTCCCCTTGGCTCCCTCTACCCCATGAGCTTCTCCCAGTCCCTCCTCCGTCGCCTACCTCCGAGCTCGTGCGCATGCACACGTGTCCGCGGCTCTAGCCACGCGTCCGTGGCGACGCCAGCTCGGTCTCCTCCTCCCCTGCCTATTTAAGGCCACCCCATCCCCATTTCTCTCCACCATCGACCTCCCCTCGCTCCCAGGACCGCACCCCACTTCTTCCCCAAGCCGGAGAACCTCTCCTCGCCGCAAACCATCGCCATGGCCGCCGCTTACCGCCGGCTAAACTGGCTCGAAGCCGAGCCCCTCCCTCCACTCCACCAGCTCCAGCAGCCTCCACCTCAACCCTAGACGCTTCCCCGGAGCCCTCTCATTCCTATACATGGTCGTGGCATCGGGACCATCATCGCCGTTGCTGCTGTCCGCCACGGGAGTCGGAGCTTTGCTCCCTTCGTTGCTTCTCGGCGGGGATGAGCCCTCCAGGCGGGAGTGGCTCGTCTCCCTGAGTCCAACGGTGGTTAGGGCCTCGCTTGAGATGGCCCAGGCCGCCGGGACGAGCGCCGGCGGCGAACCCCTGCTCTGCTCTGTCGGGCGAGCGCTGGATGAAGAAGAAGGAGGTGTGGGAGGAGAGAGAAGACTTAGTGGGACCCGCCCGTCAGCGACCCAGAAGGCCGGCCCCACCCCTACTAACGTGGCTAAGTGGAAACGTACTCAATGGAATACGTTTTCACTACTCTGGAAGTGCATTTCGGCTCTGTTGCGGGCCAAAGTACGTTTTGTGCACTGGAAAGCGTATTCTCAACGTTTACGCTTTCTGTTTTTCCAGCCAGGGGCCTCTTTGTGAAGATTCTTTTATAGATTGGTTCCAGCACTTCATCAACTCATATCTTTTCACTCCTAACTCCAAATGAGGTAATTCCAAAGCCCACTTCTTCGTCTCGTCGATCCCGTTTTGTTGGTGTCATTTTCACCATGTGTTCACATTCTGAAAAAGACCATTTTGCCCTTGCACTAAGTCAGCCCCCTCCGAGAGAGAACTGTTTCTGGCGATTCTTTCCACGAGCTTCTCGCAATTCTTCCCGGTGATTTCATCCATCCCAGGCAAGCCACACCTCCATTTGCATGATTGCAATGCAATTTCATGGTTTTATTAAATAAACTTATTTAAAATTTGTTTTAGCTACATGTGATCTTGTTCATGGCATTTCTCAGAGTATTATTTTGATCTTGCTATTCCCATGATATTGTTTGGAGTTCAAGGACTAATATCTTGCAGCTTATGAGGATGTCATGTTGCCTTTGAATTATTAGTGGCTATTATGATTATTTTCATGGTGGTATTTGATATTATGCTTTGGGGTATTACTTGGATGTCATGTTGCCATCGGATTATTAGTGGCTAGTATTTTTTCCATCATGATGTTACTTGATATTATGCTTTGGAGTATGATTTTGGAGATGATGCTTGCATGTGGATCTTAGCTGGATAGCTTGTTCTTGCTATTGGAGTAGTAGTATTATCATTCTTGGATTCATCATGATAGTAGTGTTATGCTATCATCGGAGTATTTTGATATGATGATAGTATGCTCTGGATTATTTGTTGGATATTGTTGTGACTCGGATTACATGTATATGATATCGGAGTATCAGTTCTCGTAAGATATATTCTTGGGGATAAATTCCATCATTTAGTTGGTCAGGTGCCACCGAACCGGGCTTTTCCAATGCAACCACATTTTACTTTAATGGGAAGGCCCTCATGCGATGTTATTGTCGTGCCTCTCGCTGTTGCCTCCAACAAGGGAAGGTTATGGGCGCACACTACCCTGATCAGGTAGGCGTACATAAGCCTTGTGTGCCCGTAGTTGGATAGGGCCCTTTTTGTCCCCGTTTGGGACCATTTTTGTATTGCCACGACGGTGACCGTTGATGTCTTTGGTAGACACGGGGCCACACATGACTTAGCCCAGAAGGGAGTTGGTCGGAGTGGCCGGGAGAGTGTCATGGTAGTAGATCGGTTTTGTCGGAACACCGTTGATCCACCCGAATGGGAGTGCGAGGCCATGGGCTATGTGATGTGGGTACAATGTGCTAACCTCTGTAGAGTGTGTGTTTAAACTATCGATAGCCGCGTCCTAGGTCATGGGCATAAGTTCGTACTAGGTCACACCGTTCGATCAACACTCACATGACAGAATGACTTTAGATCATTTATATGTTGATATATTGTGAGCAGTAACAAGTTGGCAGGATGTTGATGATGATGTTGGGATGATCTCGAGGATGATTATTCAGTTTGTGATGTGGTCATGCGGTGATCACATGGAGGTATTAATCACGAGGTGATTGAGATGGTATATTACTTGGCCGGATAGCCAACTGTGATATGGTTCATGTGGTTCTTGAGATGTTGGTTCATCAGTATCCTTGTAGTATCATATCATGATTAGTAGCTGCTCCATCTTAGTAGTTGTTGATTAATTAACTTGTTAAATGCTATGTTGTTGTTTTGCCTTGATGCTTTTGGTTGTTGTGAGCTTGCGGGTACATTCAATGTACTGACCTGGCGTGTCATGCCAGATTGCAGGTGATGCCATGTTTGCTTGATTGCTTGTCGAGGTTTCCGTTTGTGCGAGCTAGATCGTGTCCCAGCCAGAGTCCCTACAGAGTGGAGTTCACCACATTCATCATTGTTCCGCTACTAGAAGTATTCCGCTGCTACGAGTTGTTCCGCTGCTAGCATAGAGCAAATGTAGTATTGCAGGCGTAGTGTCGTTGTGCTGATGTGATACTTTGTAACATCAGACCCGTGTATTTATTATCCTTTGTAATAAGATCTAATTTGTTCTATGTCAAGAAGTGTCGTATTCCAGATACTTCTCCTCGATCTATGAGCTGGAATACGGGGCGTTCCGGTTCCTCTAAGTCGGGGTGCCACATTCAATATAAGCAGTAGGAACACCTCAATCAACATTATAAATGATAGTTTCATATTTAGCTATTACTGGTTCTTTAATTCCTTCTTTAATAGGTGGGTGATATTTAACTACTTCTCCTTAGGGAGATCAACATGAGTAGCAAATGATTCACAAAAAGAAGCTACTATTTCAGAGTCAAGTCCATATTTAGTGCTAAACTTTTAAAAAGTATCGGTATTGACAAAAGATTTAACACAATCATACTTAAGCTTAATACCTGACTCTTTACCTTCGTCGACTTCCCAATCTTTAGAATTATGTTTAATTCTCTCTCAAAGAGCCCACCTGAATTCAATAGTCTTCTTCATAAAGGAACCAATAGAAGAAGTATCGAGCATGGATTGATCATCACGAGAAAGTCGAGCATAAAAATTCGGAATGATAATTTATCTTGAGAGCTCATGATTGGGGCATGAATATAACATTGACTTAAGCCTCCCCCAAGCTAGAGCGATAGTTTCTCCTTCACAAGGACAAAAATAATATATATAATTCCGATCACGATGAACTAGATGCATAGGATAATGTTTTTCGTGAAATTCCAATTTCAATCGATTCCAATTCCGAGATCCAAAATCATCGTATAGCCTATACCATGCCAATGTTTTTCCCTTAAAAGATAAAGGGAAAAACTTCTTCTTAACTTCATCTCCGGGTAAACGTGCAAGCTTAAGTAATCCACAAATTTCATCCACATATATCAAGTGCATATCAGGATGTTTAGTTCCGTCTCCTGCATAAGGATTAGCTAGCAGTTGTTCTATCATACCCGAAGGAATTTCATAACCAATATTTTCAGTACGTGCAGTAGGTTGAGTGGCAACTAATTGTGGTTCCGGTCGAGGTGAAGATGTTGGGGAACGTAGTAATTTCAAAAAAATTCCTACGCACACGCAAGACCATGGTGATGGCATAGCAACGAGAGGGGAGAGTGTCCGTCCACGTACCCTCGTAGACCGAAAGCGGAAGCGTTATAACAACGCGGTTGATGTAGTCGTACATCTTCACGATCCGACCGATCCATTTCCCACGCGCATCGTCACCTCGTCCTTTGCCAGTGCTCGTCTATTCCGTAGTCCCTGTTTCGAGTTGCAAATATTAGCAACAGAACCAGTATCAAATACCCAGGTGCTACTACGAGCTCTAGTAAGGTACACATCAATAACATGTATATCACATATACCTTTGTTCACCTTGCCATCCTTCTTATCCGCCAAATACTTGGGGCAGTTCCGCTTCGGTGTCGACCGCTTGCAGTAAAACATTCAGTTTCAGGCTTAGGTCCGGACTTGGGTTTCTTCTCTTGATCAGCAACTTTCTTGCTGTTCTTTTGAAGTTTCCTTCTTCTTTCCTTTGCCCTTTTCTTGAAACTAGTGGTCTTGTTGACCATCAACACTTGATGCTCTTTCTTGATTTCTACCTCCATGCTTTTAGCATTGCGAAGAGCTCAGGAATTGTCTTAGTCATCCCTTGCATATTATAGTTCATCACGAAGCTCTTGTAGCTTGGTGGCGTGATTGGAGAATTTCATCAATGACACTATCATCCGGAAGATTAACTCCCAGCTGAATTAAGTGATTATTATACCCGGACATTTTGAGTATGTGCTCACCGACGTAACTATTCTCCTCCATCTTGCAGCTATAGAACTTATTGGAGACTTCATATCTCTCAATCCGGCATTTGCTTGAAATATTAACTTCAACTCTGGAACATCTCATATGCTCCATGACGCTCAAAACGTCGTTGAAGACCCGGTTCTAAGCCGTAAAGCATGGCACATTGAACTATAGAGTAGTCATCAGCTTTGCTCGCCAGATGTTCACAACTTCGGCGTTGCTCTGCAGAAGAGGCCTGGCACCCAACGGTGCTTCCAGACGTAATTCTTCGTGCAGCAATGAGGATAATCCTCAAGTTACGGACCCAGTCCGTGTAATTGCTACCATCATCTTTCAACTTTGCTTTCTCAAGGAACGCATTAAAATTCAACGGAACAACAGACGAGCCATCTATCTATAGTAAACATAGACAAGCAAAATACTATCGGTACTAAGTTCATGATAAATTTAAGTTCAATTAATCATATTAAAAACTCCCACTTAGGCAGACATCTCTCTAGTCATCTAAGTGATTACGTGATCCAAATCAACTAAACCATGTCCGATCATCACGTGAGATGGAGTAGTTTCAATGGTGAACATCACTATGTTGATCATATCTACTATATGATTCACGCCGACCTTTCGGTCTCCGTGTTCCGAGGCCATATCTGCATATGCTAGGCTCGTCAAGTTTAACCTGAGTATTCTGCGTGTGCAAAACTGGCTTGCACCCGTTGTAGATGGACGTAGAACTTATCACACCCGATCATCACGTGGTGTCCGGGTACTACTGAACTTTTAGCAACGGTGCATACTCGTGGAGAACACTTCTTGATAATTTTAGTGAGAGATCATCTTATAATGCTACCGTCAATCAAAGCAAGATAAGATGCATAAAGGATAAACATCACATGCAATCAATATAAGTGATATGATATGGTCATTATCATCTTGTGCTTGTGATCTCCATCGCCAAGCATCATTCATGATCACCATCGTCACCGCGCGACACCTTGATCTCCATCGTAGCATCGTTGTCGTCTCGCCAAATATTGCTTCTACGACTATCGCTCGCTTAGTGATAAAGTAAAGCAATTACATGGCGTTGCATTTCATACAATAAAGCGACAACCATATGGCTCCTGCCGATTGCCGATAACTCGGTTACAAAACATGATCATCTCATACAATAAAATATAGCATCACGTCTTGACCACATCACATCACAACATGCCTGCAAAAACAAGTTAGACGTCCTCTACTTTGTTGTTGCAAGTTTTACGTGGCTGCTACGGGCTGAGCAAGAACCGTTCTTACCACGCATCAAAACCACAACGATAGTTTGTCAAGTTGGTGCTGTTTTAACCTTCGCAAGGACCGGGCGTAGTCACACTCAGTTTAACTAAAGTGAGAGAGACAGACACCGCCGGTCACCTTTAAGCAACTAGTGCTCAAGCGGTGAAACCAGTCTCGCGTAAGCGTCGCGTAATGTCGGTCCGGCCGCTTCATCTCACAATACCGCTGAACCAAAGTATGACATGCTGGTAAGCAGTATGACTTATATCGCCCAAAACTCACTTGTGTTCTACTCGTGCATATGACATCAATGCATAAAACCAGGCTCGGATGCCTTTGTTGGGGAACGTAGTAATTTCAAAAATTTCCTACGCACACGCAAGACCATGGTGATGGCATAGCAACGAGAGGGAGAGGTCCGTCCACGTACCCTCGTGAGACCGAAAGCGAAGCGTTATAACAACGTGGTTGATGTAGTCGACGTCTTCACGATCCGACCGATCCAAGCACCGAACGACGGCACCTCCGAAGTTACGCACACGCTCAGCTCGATGACGATCCCGGACTCCGATCCAGCAAAGTGTCGGGATGAGTTCCGTCACAAGACGGCGTGGCAGGACGATGATGATGCTCCACCGACGCAGGGCTTCGCCTTAAGCTCCGCGACGATATGACTTCACGGCGCAGGCTTCGCCTAAGCTCCGTGACGATATGACGAAGTGGAATATGGTGGAAGGGGCACCGCACACGGCTAAGGAACGATCCGTAGATCAACTTGTGTGTCATGGGGTGCCCCTTGCCCTCAGATATAAAGGAGCAAGGGGTGCGGCCAGCCCTAGGGGCGGCGCTGGAGGAGTCCTACTCCCACCGGAGTAGGACTCCCCTCTCCTAGTTGGATTAGGATTGGAGGAGGGGAAGAGGGAAGGCGCCGCCCCTCTCCTGTCCTATTCAGACTAGAGGGGAGGGGGCGCGCCTGCCTGGCCGGCCCTTCCTCTTCTCTCTTACGGCCCATCAAGGCCCATAGACCCCCCGGGGGGTTCCGGTAACCCCCCGGTGTTCCGGAAAATTCCTGTTTTCATCCGGAACCTTTCCGAAGTCCAAACATAGGCTTCCAATATATCAATCTTTATGTCTCGACCATTTCGAGACTCCTCGTCATGTCCGTGATCACATCCGGGACTCCGAACTACCTTCGGTACATCAATACTTATAAACTCATAATGAACTGTCATCGAAACGTTAAGCGTGCGGACCCTACGGGTTCGAGAACTATGTAGACATGACCTAGAACCATTCTCGGTCAATAACCAATAGCGGAACCTGGATGCCCATATTGGTTCCTACATATTCTACGAAGATCTTTATCGGTCAAACCGCATAACGATATACGTTGTTCCCTTTGTCATCGGTATGTTACTTACCCGAGATTCGATCGTCGGTATCCAATACCTAGTTCAATCTAGCTACGTAAGTCTCTTTACTCGTTCCGTAATACATCATCTCACAACTAGCTCATTAGTTGCAATGCTTGCAAGGCTTATGTGATGTGTATTACCGAGAAGGCCAGAGATACCTCTCCGACAATCGGAGTGACCAAACCTAATCTCGATTCATGCCAACTCAACATATACTTTTGGAGACACCTGAGAGTACCTTTATAATCACCCATTTACGTTATGACGTTTGGTAGCACACAAAGTGTTCCTCCGTAAACGGAGTTGCATAATCTCATAGTTGCAGGAACTTTGTATAAGTCATGAAGAAAGCATAAGCAACATACTAAACGATCAAGTGCTAAGCTAACGAAATGGGTCATGTCAATCACATCATTCTCCTAATGATGTGATCCCATTAATCAAATGACAACACATGTCTATGGTTAGGAAACATAACCATCTTCGATCAATGAGCTAGTCTTGTAGAGGCATACTAGTGACTATCTGTTTGTCTATGTATTCACACATGTATTATGTTTCTGGTTAATACAATTCTAGCATGAATAATAAACATTTATCATGATATAAGGAAATAAATAATAACTTTATTATTGCCTCTAGGGCATATTTCCTTCAGAAGATACCCCGAACAAACCCCTCAAAGGATTGTTCTCCATAGTATCAAGTGACAATAAATTTCAGCACGTAGTATTAATTTTTCCTTACCGATTTCCACTTACCAAGAGCGCTTCACTCCCTGGCAACGGCGCTAGAAAAGAGCCTTGATGACCCACAAGTATATGGGATCAATCATAGTACTTTCGATAAGTAAGACTGTCGAACCCAACGGGGAGCAGAAGGAAATGAAAAGTGGTTTTCAGCAAGGTATTCTTTGCAAGCACTGAAATTATAAGTAACGGGTAGTTTGATAGCAGGATAATTGGTAACGAGCAAGTAACGGTAACAAAAAATAATATTGAGCAAGGTAGCCCAATCCTTTTATGACAAAGGATGGGCCAAAACGGTCTCTTATGATTAGCAAAGCATTCTTGAGGGTACACGTGAACAAACCTCCTACTTATGATTAACCCCCTCGCAAGCATCCGAAACTATGAGAAAAGTATTAAGATAAAATCTAACCATTAAACTTTTGGATCCAAATCAACCCCTTACGACGTAGCGCATAAACTAGGGTTTAAGCTTTTGTCACTCTCGCAACCCATCATCTAATAACTACTCCACAATGCATTCCCTTAGGCCCTAATAAGGTGAAGTTCCATGTATTCGACGTTCACGTGACACCACTAAGGGAATCACAACATACATATCATCAAAATATCAAACACATATCAAGTTCACATGATTACTTGCAACAAGATTTCTCCCGTGACCTCAAGAAAAAAATTAACTACTCACAAGTGATAATCATGCTCAATATCAGAGGGGTATTAAATAGCATATAATGGATCTGAACATATAATCTCCCACCAAATAAACATATAGTAATCAACTACAAGATGTAATCAACACTACTAGTCACCCACAAGCACCAACCTAAGGTTCCGGTACAAAGATTGAACAAAAGAGATGAACTAGGGTTTGAGAGGAGATGGTGTTGTTGAAGATGTTGATGCAGATAGCCCTACCCAAGATGGGAGAGTTGTTTTTGATGATGATGATGATGATTTCCCCCTCCGGGAGGGAAGTTCCCCCGGCGGAATCGCTCCACTGGAGGGCAAAAGTGCTCCTGCCCAAGTTCCGCCTTGAGACGGGGGCGCTGCGTCCCAAAATTCCTCCCCTTACTTTTTCTAGGTCAAAATGACTTATATACCAGAAGAGGGACACTGGAGGTGGGCTGAGGAGGGCACAACCTACCAGGGCGCGTCTGGGCTCCCTGGTGCACCCAGGTGGGTTGTGCCCACCTGGTGGGCCCCCTTTGGTAGTTATTTGCTCCAATAATTCTTAAATATTCCATAAAAATTCTCTGTGAAGTTTCAACTCATTCGGAGTTGTGCAGAATAGGTGGCCAGACGTAGCTTTTTCAGGTCCAAAATTCAAGCTGCCGATATACTCCCTCTTTGTGTGAACCTTGCATATTATGAGAGAAAAAGCATTAGAATTGCTCCCAAAAGCATTATTATGCATAAAAACATCATAAATTAAAGTAGGAAAACATGATGCAAAATGGATGTATCAAGGAGAACATGGTATTGAGGATCAAAGAGAGAGAAGAAGCCATCTAGCTACTAGCTATGGTGTTGTAGGTCTATGGTAAACTACTCACGCTTCATCGGTAGGGCAATGGAGTTTATGTAGATTCCCTCAGTGATCGAATCCCCCTCTAACAAGATGCCGGAAATGGCCCCAAGATGGGATCTCGCGGAAACAAAGGCTTGTGGTGGCGGAAAAGTATTTTGGTGGAAGCTTCTGTTGGTTTGGGAATATTTTTTAATTTATAGGCCAAAGATTACGGTTGGAGGACTCCCATGGGGCCCACGAGCCAAGGGGGTGTGCCCCCCTAGGGTGCACCTTGAGGGCTTGTGGAGCCCTCGGGACTCTTCTGCCTTCCTCTCCAAGTCCTACGTGTGTCTTCTGGTCCAAGAAAAATCATCCTAAAGTTTTATTCCGTTTGGACTCCGTTTGATATTCCTTTTGTGTAAAACTCAAAAACAAGGAAAAACAAAAATTGGCACTATGCTCTGAGCTAATAATTTAGTCCCAAAAATAATATAAAATAGCATAATAATGCATATAAAACATCCAAAACCGATAATATAATAGCATGGAACAATAATAAATTATAGATTCGTTGGAGACGTATCACTCACAAAGCATGTTCATGTTCAAGATCAGAGGGGTATTGAATATCATTAAGGATTTGAACATATGATCTTCCACCTAATAAACAAACTAGCGTCAACTACAAGGAGTAATCAACACTAGTAGCAACCCACAGGTACCAATCTGAGGTTTTGAGACAAAGATCGGATACAAGAGACGAACTGGGGTGAGGGAGTCCTGGATTAGGGGGTGTCCGGATAGCCGGACTATAGCCTTTGGCCGGACTCCTGGACTATGAAGATACAAGATTGAAGACTTCGTCCCGTGTCCGGATGGGACTTTCCTTGGCGTGGAAGGCAAGCTTGGCGATACGGATATGTAGATCTCCTACCATTGTAACCGACTCTGTGTAACCCTAACCCTATTCGGTGCCTATATAAACCGGAGGGTTTTAGTCCGTAGGACAAAAAACAATCATACCATAGGCTAGCTTCTAGGGTTTAGCCTCTCTGATCTCGTGGTAGATCTACTCTTGTACTACCCATATCATCAATATTAATCAAGCAGGAGTAGGGTTTTACCTCCATCGAGAGGGCCCAACCTGGGTAAAAACATCGTGTCCCTTGTCTCCTGTTACCATCCGCCTAGACGCACAGTTCGGGACCCCCTACCCGAGATCCACCGGTTTTGACACCGACGTTGGTGCTCTCATTGAGAGTTCCTCTGTGTCATCATCTTTAGGCCCGATGGCTCCTCAGATCATCAACACGATGCGCTCCAGGGTGAGACTTTTGTCCCCGGACAGATCTTCGTATGCGGCGGCTTTGCACTGCGAGCCTATTCGCTTGGCCATCTGGAGCAGATTGAAAGCTACGCCCCTGGCCATCGGGTCAGATTTGGAAGTTTGAACTACACGGCTGACGTCCGCGAAGACTTGATCTTCGATGGGTTCGAGCCACAGCCAAGCGTGCCGCACTGTCACGAGGGGCATGATCTAGCTCTGCCGCCGAACAGTGTCCTGGAGGCCGCACCAGAGTCCGCTCCGACCTTTAGCACGGAGCCGACCCCGCCGGTCGAGGACGGGTGGCTGGACACCTCCTCGGGGGCTGCGATCTCTACGGCGATTGAGCCGTACACCTACCCCGTCCTTTGCGAAGCTCGTAACTCCAAGGTGTCGGACTCCTCTCCGGACTCCAAGCCTTCCGCGCTCCTGCCAATCAAATCCGATTGGGCACCGATCATGGAATTCACTGTCGCGGACATCTTTCAGCACTCGCCCTTTGGCGACATTCTGAATTCACTAAAGTCTCTCTCTTTATCAGGAGAGCCCTGGTCGGATTATGGTCAGGAAGGTTGGGATGCGGACGACAAAGAAAATCAAAGCCCACCCACCACCCACTTCGTAGCCACTGTCAATGATTTAACCGACATGCTCGACTTCGACTCCGAAGACATCGACAGTATGGACGACGATGCAGGAGACGACCAAGAACCAGCGCCCACGGGGCACTGGAAGGCCACCTCGTCATACGACATATACATGGTGGACTCCCAAAAGATGGGAATGGCGATGGAACAGCGGAAGATGACCCCTCCAAGAAACAGCCTAAGCGTCGGCGTCAGCGGCGCCGCTCTAAATCCCGCCACAGCAAAAATGGTGATTCCGGCACGGGATACAATAACACCCCGGACAGTGCCGAAGACAACCCCCTCCAGCAAGATTCAGCGCAGGAGGATGGAGAAGCCGGCCCTCATGAGAAAGCGGCAGAAAAAGAGGTAGAGGACGATAATTACATGCTCCCCTCCGAAGATGAGGCAAGCCTCGACGACGACGAATTCATCGTGCCCGAGGATCCCGTCGAACAAGAGTGTTTCAAACGCAGGCTCATGGCCACGACAAGCAGCCTCAAGAAAAAGCAGCAACAGCTTAGAGCTGACCAAGATTTGCTAGTCGGCGGATGGATGAAGTCCTTGCGGCAAGAGTATGAACTCGGCGCCTCCAAGAGCTACCCAAGACGCAGCTGCTACCCCGATTAGAGGAGGAAGCACCCAAACCTACATCACCAATGCATGATATGGCTGACCGCCACCTCGTGGCATGACGAGAGGCCTCTCGGCCCTCAACTCAAGCCGCACCAGGCGCCGCTCAAAAAATACAAAGGCGCGAAATCGCGGACACTGCGAGATATATTGGAGGACAAGGCAAGGCAGACAAGATCGGTCTATGGATCGCGTGGGCGCCCCACGACACGTGACGATAACCGTCACGCCGGATATGGCAATTCCGGCGGTCCGAACACTGATGAACAAAGCTCATTTGAGCTGCGTCGTGATATAATATCTGAGGCGCCGACACACACTATGCTTCATGATGAAGTAATGAATCATCAAATCCCTGAGGGTTTCAAACCCGTAAATATTGAATCATACGATGGCACAACAGATCATGTGGTTTGGATCGAGGACTATCTCCTTCACATCCACATGGCCCGCGGTGATGATCTACACGCCATCAAATACCTCCCACTCAAGCTTAAAGGACCAGCTGGCATTGGCTTAACAGCTTGCCGCCAGAGTTAATTGGTTGTTGGGAAGACACGGAAGCCGCATTCCTCGACAATTTCAGGGCACATATGCGACCACCGAGCGCCGATGACCTAAGCCACATAATTCAGCAGCGGAGGAATCGGCGAGACAATTCGGACACGGTTCCTAACCAAGAAAAATCAAATCTTCTATTGTCCGGATGCGAGGCCCTTGCAGCCTTCAAACACAAAATCCATGACGAGTGGCTTGCCGGCACCTAGGACAGGAAAAGCGAAATCCATGGCAGCCCTCACAACACTCATGACCCGCTTTTGCGCGGGAGAGGACAGCTGGCTAGCTCGTAGTAACAACATGACCAAGAGCCTTGGTAATTCGGATATCAAGGACAGCAATGGAAGGTCGCGTCGCAACAAGCACAAGCGCCGCATTAACGGCGATAATCTTTGAGGATCTGGCGGTCAATGCGGATTCATAGGCTCTAAACCGGTCGCGGAAAAAGCCATTTAAAAGAAATACTCCGGGCCCGTCCAATTTGGACCGAATACTCGATCGCTCATGCCAGATACATGGCACCCCCGAAAAGCCAGCCAACCACACCAACAGGGATTGTTGGGTGTTCAAGCAGGCAGGCAAGTTAAATGCCGAAAACAATGACAAGGGGCTGCATAGCGATGACGAGGATGAGCCCCGGCCGCCGAACAATTGAGGACAGAAGGGCTCCCCCCCGCAAGTGCGGACGGTGAACATGATATACGCGACCCACATACCCAAAAGGGAGCGGAAGAGTGCACTAAGGGACGTATATGCGATGGAGCCAGTCGCCCCAAAGTTCAACCCATGGTCTTCCTGCCCGATAACTTTTGATCGAAGAGACCACCCCACTAGCATCCGCCATGGCGGATTCGCCGCATTGGTTCTAGACCCAATCATTCACGGATTTCACCTCATTAGAGTCCTAATGGACGGCGGCAGCAGCCTGAACCTGCTTTATCAGGATACAGTGCGCAAAATGGGCATAGACCCATCAAGGATTAAGCCCACAAAGACGACCTTTAAAGGCGTCATACCAGGTGTAGAGGCCAACTGTACAGGCTCAATTACACTTGAAGTGGTCTTCGGATCCCCGGATAACTTCCGAAGCGAGGAGTTAATCTTCGACATAGTCCCGTTTCGCAGCGGCTATCACGCACTGCTCGGATGAACTGCATTTGCAAAGTTCAATGCGGTGCCGCACTACGCATATCTCAAGCTCAAGATGCCAGGTCCTCGAGGAGTCATTACGGTCAATGGAAACACCGAACGCTCTCTCCATACGGAGGAGCATACGGCGGCCCTCGCGGCGGAAGTACAAAGCAGCCTCTTAAGGCAATTCTCGAGTCCGACTATTAAACGTCCGGACACCGTCAAGCGCGCCGGAGTAACCTACAACAAGACCGCCTGGCACGTTCCGAGCACGCATAGCAATGCGGCCCAAGCCCCAGCCCTCGTGAAATTGCGAAACCAGTACTACGTGTACATAATTACACTCTGGAAATACCATGGGCATAGGGGAAGGGGAACGACCACGGCATGCCCAGAATGCGGCTCAACCGCACCAGGGGCTCCCGATTGTGTCATTCTTTTCTTCTTTCTTTTTACTTTCAGGACTCCGTTCTCACGAAGCCCTGTCCGGCATTAGAATCGCCGAACACACGATGCAACAGCCAGGGAAGCAGAAAGCTACGCCGAGTGTCCAGGTGGTCTCTATTACGAGCAATATATCTGTTTTACACACCATCCCGCGGCTTACCCCTAGGGGGGACATGTTAAGAAGTCCCGTCCCTTGCTTATCGCACTATTTGTATCGTTCTGCTCTTACTGCAACCATATTGAATAAACAATATATAGCTTCTGCCTATTATTGAATCCCCTTTTTTCTATATATATATATATATATATGTTCATTTATGACATTGTGCAACCGTACACTTTGGCACGGGCAATACACCAGGGGTTTAAGTACCCCATAACATGGTGTGATAAGTCCGAACACTTTCACAAGTGCGGCACCCCGAACTTATAGCATTATATGCATCGGCTCCGAATCATGTCTTGGGTCAATAGTTGGGTTTGCCCGGCTCCCATGTTTTGGTACCTTACGTTCCGTTATATCGGCTAAGGTAGCGCTCGGAGAACCACTGCGATTGTACCCCGGTTGAGCTGGGTTAGGCACCTCAGTGGAGAAAGCTAAAACTGACCGTCATGATAGGGCGAGAGCCGGTCGCTGTTCGAGAGGTTTTTCGAGTCCCTAAAGACTTATGCCGCTTAGAGCGAGGAGTCAGCATTGTCCGGCCTAGGCGTGGATAGCGCCCCAAACTCGGTCTTCCGAATACCAAGGGCTTCGCCGAAATTTAAAATTATAGAATTTTATGGCTAAGTGAGAGTGTTCAAGCATTATAGTCCGGTTGCCTTGTTCGTTGCGTTGAGCGCCTCCCTTGAAGGACCCAAGAATGGGAACAAGAGCGCTCAAGTTTATCCCGAACACCCCAGCACTCGTGGCATGGGGGCTGAAGCCGACGACTCGCCATCTCTCAAATTTGATAAACGGCCGCACAGAAGGTAATATTTTAAATTCAAAAGTGTTTCTTAGCGCATATAAACAAGTTTTCAGTGTACAGGATAACAAATGCGAGTCTACTAAAAAATTATATCTTTAGAGCATTCATCCACTATAAGGCAGGCACCCTTCAGGACGCCCTCATAATAAATTTCAGGCTTGCGATGCTCCTTCTTCGGTGGTGATCCGTCCGTCACAAGCTTCTCAGCGTCCATCTTGCCCCAGTGCACCTTAGCAAGGGCAAGGGCCCTACGGGCACCTTCGATCGAGCAGACGGAGCGCTTGATGACTTCAACCCATGGACAGGCGTCTACGGCCGCCTCACCATCCCGAAGTAGCTCCCAGGCATGGCTTCCTTAGGCCACAGCCGAACTATGAGGCCTTTCATGGCCTGTTTGGCCACCTTATGGAGCTCGACCAGCTGCTTCAACTGGTCGCTTAAGGGCACAGGGTGTCCGGCCTCAGCATACTGAGACCAGAACACCTTCTCTGTCGAGCTTCCCTCCTCGGCTCGGTAGAATGCAGCAGCATCAGCCACACTGCGGGGCAGATCTGCGAATGCTCCTGGAGAGCTCCGGATTCAGGTAAGTAACAGATAATTCACTTTCACATGCTTGCTTTGCATATAGAATGCCTTACCCGCCGCTATCTTCTTCATCGCCTCAATCTCCTGGTGGGCTTTGTGGGCTTCGGCCTTAGCGGCCTTGGCGCTCTCAAGGGCCGAGGCGAGCTCGGACTCTCGAATCTTTGAGTCACGCTCCAAACTCTCGTGTTTTTCCACGAGCACAGGAGCTCTTGCCGCACCTCCGCCACCCGCGCCTCCTGCTTCTCTCGCTCGGTATGCTCCATGCCGCATTGCTTCGGCACAGGACACGCTTCCTTGTGGTCGCCACCTTGTTCGTGGCCCTGCAATATTCACGTTATTCCTGTCATTTTTTGCAAACACAACTTTTAAATACTCCCATAAGGTATTACTTACCTTCCTTGTCCTCGAGCTGCTTTTTGGCAAGTCCGAGCTCGTTCTCGGACCGCTCGAGGCTCTGCTTTAATGCATCAACTTGCGCAGTCAGTGCGGCAAAGGTTAGCAGCGCAGCCTGCATTCCCATATTGACATGCTTATGTTAGACTCCTACGTATATCTTTTTAGATCCTCAGTTCGGCTATTTCTTTCCGAACACCAAACTCAGCATCAGGGGCTACTGTCTATGCGGTAATATTTTTACATATCTTAAATACATACCTCAAAGTCTGTTAGAAGGCTGGCACAGGCTTCAGTCAGCGCGCTCTTGGCGGACTGAACTTTCCGGATCACCGCACTCATAACAAGGCGGTGCTCCTCGTCGATGGAAGCGCCGTTAAGCGCCTCCATCAAATCATCCGGTGCCTCCGGTTGGACAGAGGTCACCGGCGTCGCAGTCTTGCCCTTCTTACGAAGGGGTCGCTGTCGGACTGGAACCTTGAAGGTTCAGATGGAGTCCGCACAGGGCGGACTTGAAGCCCTTCGGGGTTTTATCCCCTTTGAGCCCGGGTTCCGGGAGGTCGCCTTGCGGCGCCTCCAGGGCCACCTCCTCCTGGCTGGGCCCCTTTTGGGACTCCACCCCGGCGTCAACCACGGCGGGAGGAGACGAGGCGGTCGGAAGTGAGGTGCTATTCACCTCCGACGAATCCAGGGAGCCGCTCGACGAATCGTCGAGCCCGTCCTTGGGCGGGCTGCACGGTTATACTTGGCATTAGAAGATGTTGTGCGACAAATGGAACGCCATGAGTTATTCTGGTGTCCGGACACTTACGATTTCTCCAGGGGCTTGGTCCTTGGTGCCCACCCCTCTTCGCCGTCGTCGGCATTGGCGGTGTGGTCCGGAGGAAGGGTCCTTCCCTTCTTGGACCCTCCGGCCTCCCCAGTTGGGGCGGCCTTCCTTTTCTTCTCTCCCCCTGCTGGGGGAGAGGCCTCTTTTTCCTCCTCCTCGTCTTCGCGGGGGGAGTCCGCCTCGGAGTCATCGGACGATGAGTCCGACAGCACCTGGCGCTGGGAACTCCTTCGAGTTCCCGTGGCCTTCTTCTCCGGCACCACGTGAGGTGCCGGAACCAGCAGCCCTGTCAATCGGGCGTCCGCTGGGTCTTCTGGCAAGGGAGCCGGACAGTCAACCTGTCCGGACGTCTTCAGCCAGTCATGTCAAAGGTAAGGGAGTTTTAGATCCCGCAAAGAGTCAAACTATGAAAAAAGAGTCCCGTAAAGGGTAAAATAACTTACCTCGATGGCTTGATGCTGCGAGCTGAATCCGCTATCTTCGGTAGCGGATGCGGGAGCTTTGGCCCCCTTGAACAACACCTTCCAGGCATCTTCATATGTAGTGTCGAAGAGCCGGCTCAAGGTTCGGTGTTGTGCCGGATCAAACTCCCACAAGTTGAAGGCCTGTTGCCGGCATGGGAGAATCCGGCGGATGAGCATCACCTGGATTACATTGACAAGCTTGAGATTCTTGTCCACCAGGTTTCGGACGCAGGTTTGGAGTCCGGTCAGCTCTTCCGAATTACCCCACGTCAGGCCCGTCTCTTTCCATGAGGTGAGCCGTGTAGGGAAGCCAGATCGAATTGGGGCCGCCCATTGAGAGTCGCTGCTCGGTGATGTAGAACCACTCCGATTGCCACCTTTATGGTCTCCACAAAGGAGCCCTCGAGCCATAGGACGTTGGCCATCCTGCCCACCATGGCACCTCCGCACTCCGCTTGGCGGCCGCCCACTACCTTCGGCTTGACATTGAAGGTCTTCAGCCATAAGCCGAAGTGGGGCTGGATGCAGAGGAAGGCCTCGCACACGAGGATAAACGCCGAGATGTTGAGGATGAAATTCGGGGCCAGATCGTGGAAATCTAGGCCGTAGTAGAACATGAGCCCCCGGACGAATGGGTGAAGTGGAAACCCTAGTCCGCGGAGGAAGTGGGGGAGGAACACCACCCTCTCATGGGGCATGGGGGTGGGGATGAGCTGTCCCTTGTTGGGGAGCCTATGCGCGATGTCGTTGGACAAGTATCCGGCCTTCCGCAGCTTTTTGATGTGCCCCTCCGTGACGGAGGAGGCAATCCACTTGCCTCCCGCTCCGGACATAGTTGGAGAAGGTTGAGGTGGGATGTGCGGACTTGGGTGCTGGAGCTCGAGTGCGCGGAAATGGATAAGCAAAGGAGGAAGAAGGCGTGTGTGAAAAAGTGGATCTTTATCCCCTTATATGGACGGACAAAGCTATGCGTCCCCACCGGCCTGATAAAACTCGCTTATCTCCCAAGCGCCGTAATCAATGGCGCGGTTGGGTTACCCACGCTCGTATTGATGAGAATCCCGGAATAAGGGGACACGATCTCTGCTTTGACAAGACGAGCAAAGGAAACCGCCTCGCTAAACGCGCTGAGGTGGGACAGTGAAAATGATTCGAATAAAGGCTTGGTCGTGGTGTGATGTCACGCCACGGAATACGTCAGCAGATTGAACTTGTGTAAATATTATTCTCTCTACGGTGGTATGTGGAACTTATTTTGCAGAGCCGGACACTATCCTTGTGTTCAAAATCTTCTATGAAGTATTCGGAGGAAGAACCCTCCTTGCAATGCCGAAGACAATATGCGCGTCGGACTCGTCGTCATTGAAGCCTGGTTCAGGGGCTACTGAGGGAGTCCTGGATTAGGGGGTGTCCGGATAGCCGGACTATAGCCTTTGGCCAAACTCCTGGACTATGAAGATACAAGATTGAAGACTTCGTCCCGTGTTCGGATGGGACTTTCCTTGGCGTGGAAGGCAAGCTTGGCGATATGGATATGTAGATCTCCTACCATTGTAACCGACTCTGTGTAACCCTAACCCTATTCGGTGCCTATATAAACCGGAGGATTTTAGTCCGTAGGACAAACAACAATCATACCATAGGCTAGCTTCTAGGGTTTAGCCTCTCTGATCTCGTGGTAGATCTACTCTTGTACTACCCATATCATCAATATTAATCAAGCAGGAGTAGGGTTTTACCTCCATCGAGAGGGCCCGAACCTGGGTAAAAACATCGTGTCCCTTGTCTCCTGTTACCATCCGCCTAGACGCACAGTTCGGGACCCCCTACCCGAGATCCGCCGGTTTTGACACCGACATGGGGTTTGAGAGGAGATGGTGCTGGTGAAGATGTTGATGGAGATTGACCCCCTCTCGATGAGAGGATTGTTGGTGATGATGATGGCTTCGATTTCCATTCCAGGAATGAAGTTTCCCCGGGAGAACAGCTCCGCCGGAGCCCTAGACTCCTTCTGCCCAGGTTCCGCCTCGAGACTGCGGCGCTTCATCCCGAAAGCTTCCTTATGATCTTTTTCCATGTCAAAAGCCTCCATATAGCAGAAGATGGGCACCGGAGACCTGCGATGGGGCCCACAAGCCCTAGGGCGAGCCCCCCAGGCTTGTGGCCACCTGGTGGGTCCCCATCTGGTATTACTTCGCCCAATATTTTTTATATATTCCAAAATAATTCTCTGTAAATTTTCAGTACTTTTGGAGTTGTGCAGAATAGGTCTTCCAGATTTGCTCCTTTCCGGTCTAGAATTCCAGCTGTCGGCATTCTCCCTCTTCATGTAAATCTTGTAAAATAGGAGAGAAAAGGCATAAGTATTGTACCATAATGTGTAATAACAGCCCATAATGCAATAAATATCAATATAAAAGCAAGATGCAAAATGGACGTATCAACTCCCCCAAGCTTAGACCTCGCTTGTCCTCAAGCGAAATCCGAAATCGATAAATATGTCCACATGTTAAGAGATAGAGGTGTCGAAAAAAATAAAATACGGACATGAGGGCATCATGATCGTCTTTATAACATCAACATATGTTGTCATATAATTTCTTATGCTAGAGTAACAATTCGTTCACAAGGTAAAGTATGAATCAGAAACTTTATTGAAAACTAACAAATTGTGTTCTCGGTCATTGAGGAAATTGCAATTTATCATAATGTCGGAAAGAATCAATGTAAGAGCTTTTGTATAGCAAGTCCACATACTCAACCATCTTTTAGTCTTTCACATTTGTTAACACTCACGGGATACTTATGAGTTCAAAGCCTCAACCTGACACAGAGAAAGATAGGGGCTTATAGCTTTGCCTCCCAACCATTTACCTCAAGGGTAATGTAAACAATGATACTTTATGATAACCCACATCCAGTGGATATATATATATATATATATATATATATATATATATATATATATATATATATATATATATATATATATATATATATATATATATATGTATGTATGTATGTAATATATAGGACAAATTTTATCTACCACCAATGGTAGTTACCATCACTTGAGTTTTATATGTAGTATGTAGTATTTATCAAATCGAGAGTATGTACGCGTAGTATGTAGTATATAAGAATGTTTAGGTAGTATATATATACTATTTTTGGTAGTATGTATCATATTTTGAGTATGCTCTCTTTTATGTACAAATATGTACGTATTTCACAACTATAATAAAACCATGGGCCAACTTGAAATTTTTTCATGCAACTCACTTTGGAGTATCTTATATATAGTATATGAACATACTTAAAATGATAAAGTAGGATATATACTACCATAAGATAGTATATGAGACATGTGGGGTAACTACCCCGTGTGGTAGGATGGATTTTCCTATATATATATATATATATATATATATATATATATATATATATATATATATATATATATATATATATATATATATATATATATATATATCTTTCCCTAACACATAGTGCTTGCCAAAAAGAAAAGGTGTAAAAAGGATAGGTGAAGATCACCATGGCTCTTGTATGAGGGTGGAAGGTAAAAGTAAAAGATAGGTCCTTCGCAGAGGGAAGCAGAGAGTCCACCATACCTCCCTATGGATTGAATAAGATCCTTCAAGTAAGTTTTCATCCATGCAAGTGATAGGAATTGCTCTCTAGATATGTATGATCTTTTAGTGTGAGGAAAATAAGCTTTATACAAACTTGTGATATGGAAGAAATAAAAGCGACGGACTGTGTAATAAAGTTCTTTATCACAAGTGGCAATATAAAGTGGTGTTCTTGTCCACTAAGATTTTGTGCATCCAACCATAAAAGCGCATGACAACCTCATGGCAAAACTGGGTTAAGGGATATTTGGATGCACAAGTAGTATCTCTACTTGGTGCAGAAGATTTGGCTAGCATAGGATGGGGAACCATCACAACTTGTTGGAGGATCCATGACAATATAACTTCTATTCAAATGTAAGAAAACATTACCAATTATGTTGTCTTCCTTGTCCAACATCAACTTTTTAGCATGTAATATTTTAATGAGTGCTCACAATCACAAGAGATGTCCAAGATAGTATATTTATATGTGAAACCTCTCTTTCTTTATTACTTCCTATTAATTGCAACAATGACCACAACTATGTCAACTCTCAACAAATTTTATTCATCATACTCTTTATATGTGTAGTCATCACTCTCCATAAGATCATTATATAATCTTTTTACTTCTTTTTTATTTTCTCTTTTCTTGAGATCATGGCAAGAAAGCAAAGCCCTCAACTCAAAACTACTCTTTATTATATAACTCATGGACTCGATTCCATAGATAGATCACAAAGCAAAACTCAAAACTAAAACATACTAAAAACTTTATTCTACTAGATCAAGATATAACCAAAAGGATCGAACTAATAAAAAGGATAAAGCAAAAGATGTGATGGTGATACGATACCAGGACACCTTCCCCAAGCTTGGCACAAGCCAAGGGGAGTGCCCATACCCATATACTCAAGTCTCCTTCTTCGGAGGTGGTGATGATGGTGTAGATGATGTGGAAGGCTTGTCCTGTGTCTTCCAAGGCATAGGTTCACCATCGTAAAAGGACGATCGAGTCTATGGGATCCTCAAATCTGCAGCCAAACTCATCCTCTTAAATATGTATTCATACTCACAGTTTTGGTTTTGCCGGTCATAGATCTGGGCTTGGAGATGCTCGATTTTCTCGTGAAGCTTGAAGATGGCCTCTCTGATGTTCTTGTCGTCTAGCTTGTGGTCACGGGTAAATTCAGTGATCATGGAGTGACTGGCGTCGAGTCCTCGTTCCACCATCCCTTGGCACTTGAAGACTTGCTCCTCCATTACTTCGACCTTGTCTCCACGGTTCCGGTCCTCCTTGGCCCTTGAACATCACGGATGTGCAGCACCCCCTCACGCATCTCAATGGTTTGAGGGTGTTGCGGCACCTTGCTACCTCTTGAGCACTGCATTGGATTTCCTTGAAGAGGAAAGGATGATGCAGCAAAGTAGCGTAAGTATTTCCCTCTGTTTTTGAGAACCAAGGTATCAATCCAGTAGGAGGCTACGGACGAGTCCCTCGTACCTACACAAAACAAATAACTCCTCGCAACCAACGCGATAAGGGTTGTCAATCCCTTCACGGTCACTTACGAGAGTGAGATCGATAGAGATGATAGATAATATTTTGGTATTTTTGTGATAAAGATGCAAAGTAAAATAAAAAGCAAAGTAAAAAGCAAAGGCAATAATAAAGTGATGGAAGATTAATATGATGAAGATAGACCGGGGCCATAGATTTCACTAGTGGCTTCTCTCAAGAGCATAAGTATTTTACGGTGGGTGAGCAATTCATGTTGAGCAATTGATGAATTGAGCATAGTTATGAGAATATCTAGGTATGATCATGTATATAGGCATCACGTCCGAGACAAGTAGACCTCCTGCCTGCATCTACTACTATTACTCCACTCATCGACCGCTATCCAGCATGCATCTAGAGTATTAAGTTCAAGAAAACAGAGTAACGCCTTAAGCAAGATGACATGATGTAGAGGGATAAATTCATGCAATATGAGAAAAACCCCATCTTGTTATCCTCGATGGCAACAATACAATATGTGCCTTGCTGCCCCTACTGTCAATGGGAAAGGACACCGCAAGATTGAACCCAAAGCTAAGCACTTCTCCCATTGCAAGAAAAACCAATCTAGTAGGCCAAACCAAACTGATAATTCGAAGAGACTTGCAAAGATAACCAATCATACATAAAAGAATTCAGAGAAGATTCAAATATTGTTCATATATAATCTTGATCATAAACCCACAATTCATCGGTCTCAACAAACACACCGCGAAAAGAAGATTACATCGAATAGATCTCCACGAGAGAGGGGGAGTGTCGGTGTCAAAATCGGCGGATCTCGGGTAGGGGGTCCCGAACTGTGCGTCTAGGCGGATGGTAACAGGAGACAAGGGACACGATGTTTTTACCCAGGTTCGGGCCCTCTCGATGGAGGTAAAACCCTACTCCTGCTTGATTAATATTGATGATATGGGTAGTACAAGAGTAGATCTACCACGAGATCAGAGAGGCTAAACCCTAGAAGCTAGCCTATGGTATGATTGTTGTATATATCTCTATCGACTAGCCTGGCCTCGGTTTATATAATGCACCAGAGGCTTAGGATAACACGAGTCCTAGCCGAATACGCCGGTGGGGGAGGAGTCCTTGTCTTGATCGCCAAGTCTTGCGGAATCTTCCTTGTATGCGGCTGTCTGTCCAGACTGCCCATGAGTATACGGCCATGGGGGTCCTCGGCCCAATCTAACAGATCGGGAGATGATGTGGTGAGTACCCCCTAGTCCAGGACACCGTCAGTAGCCCCCTGAACCGGTCTTCAAGTTTAGGGACGCTCCTCGATTCTTCCGAACTGTTCTTCATCTTCAGTCGTCGGTCTTGAAAACTGGTTCAACAAATCTTCTCATCTTCGATCTTGAGGATCGCCGAAATGCATTCGACGAGTTTACACGTCGGGTATCCGAGGAGCCCCTTTAAGTTTCCGGCCTTTATCAATGCCTTGTTATTTTTATGCCACACCTCGGGTTTGAAGTTGTTCCCGGGCGGCAGCGTCCTCTTGCGTCCGAGCTCCAACGCCGGACTGCATTCGAGGTATCTTTTGCAGCCGAGCACCAATGCCGGACTGCTTCCCAGCTCTAACGTCAGAATGTATCCGAGCTCCAACGCCGGACTATGTATCCGAGCTCCAACGACGGACTGTATCCGAGCTCCAACGCCGGACTATGTATCCGAGCTCCAACGCCGGACTGTATCCGAGGTGTCGTAAATCACCTTGGTTCAAATAAGTTTGAAGGAGTTTAGCCGAGCTTAATGCCGGAAATGCCCTCTATGGAGCCAGCCACTAGCGCCCGAGCTTTATGCCGGACTGCTTCCGAGGTGGTGCACCACCCCGAATGTGGGCCGATTTTTGTCAATATTTTGATTGGTGCAATTTATTCTCTGCCGAGATACATAGCCAGTAGCCCTCAAGGTGGGTATCGGTCTAAAACCCGAGATGCACATGAAGGATGACATAAGACCGCTGATCCCCGTAGCCGCTGAGACTCAGGTTGATTTGCAAAATCGGTCTGAGGATCAAGTCTTAGCTCGGCAGAATGCTTCGGGACACAAAAAGCGGCGTGCTCAGTCCTCAAGACTCAGGTTGGGTGCGGCCGACCAACCTAAGGATCAAAATCTCCTCGGAGACTGTATTACACTTAAAATTTTCTGCATTGGACAGGCAATGCAGTAGCCCCCGAGACACTGGTCGGGTGGCAACACCAGATCAAGGGATCGATGTGCCCCTTTCATATTTGTAAATAATAAGCCCGAAGCCCAGTAGCCCCTGAGCCTTAATGCGGGCACGGGTGGCTGAATTAAGGATTGATATCCGTAGTAAAATCACAAATTATGTGTAATGACTCTATGTATCCAAGTACTTTACGTCATTAATGCTCGGATCCGCATTGTACAAAACTTTGTTGACTGACCATCGGCTTCCACCTCCTCGGCCAATAGCCGATGAGTGTTTGTCCTACTTTATAAAGCCTTTATGAGGGCAAAGATGTACAACAAACAAGGCAATCTGGCCATACGGTTTTATAAACAAAGGTACGCAGAGAGATATGTTATATTACTGTTTAACAGAAGAAATGTCTTCCTAAGAAAATAGTCCCGCTATCGGTTCCTTTCTTTGGGTTGTCATGCTAAGCATGATCATGAAACATCAGTTCCAATGTAAGAGCAAAATATCGAGGATTTAGTTTGGGAGGCCAGTTAATAGCCCCCGGTAGTGTTCGGCGACAGTCGATGTCAAGACGTAAACACTTCGGCCATTGTTATGAATGGCACGTCGTTTAACACCGTCATCGGATCGCTGACCAGTTTACGCTTATTGTGACAGTTAGTTTTCGGCTTTCTCCACTGAGGTGCTTAACCATGTGAGCTGGAAGCACAATCGCAGTGGTTCTCCCTTTGCACACCTAGCCGAACAAAGCGGAACATAGGAGGCAAGCGCAGGAGCTGGGCAACCCAACTATTGACCGAAGACACAATTCGAAATCGATGCATATATAGCAATATCCGAGAATGTTTTTGCCGAATCTCTAAATGTGTCCGGCGTTGCACTGCGAGACTTGTGCTAAAAACACACAAATAGTTTAAAAAGTGCCATAAGCTTGGAAAACCAAAAAACGTCAGTAAAAACTTGGCGTCCGAATGAGATCAAGTGTTCGGTGCCAATCCGAAAATTGGTCTTAGCAAAAGAAGTGCTTCTGTCGTGCTTTAACATGATACATCCTATCTCAAGACTTCAAGCGGGTCAGCCTACGGCTTCAACCTCCTATCCCGAGGGCGGAGTACTTCTCATTAGGCCCGTTTAGCATACCAAACTCTAGCAGCTTTGAGAGAGAAATTAGGCTCCCCGGCCAGTGACCACACGCTCGTGTCGAAAAAAGGAGTGATAGATAATAATAATAATAATAATAATAATAATAATAATAATAATAATAATAATAATAATAATAATAATAATAATAATAATAATAATAATAATAATAAAAACTTTGCAAGGACTAAGAAGAAGAACACTTATCATAAAACGGCTCATATAAATTTAAGAGCCCCCAAGTGACTTGGGTAAAAGAATGATTGCACGTACCAAGTACTTATATCATATCTATGTTCAACCGAACTTTAAATGCGTCTTAACCGACCGTCGGCTTCTCCTCTTGGTCAAGGATCGAAAAGTGTTATGTACTCCATCGTCGAGAATATCGACGGTGTTTCCAATAACCGAGCAATCAGGCCATAAGGTCATAATGATAAAGCGCTCGGGGAACTTATGCTATATTATTGCGAAGTGTAAGAAGCATCTTCGAAGAAAATAGTACCCCCACCGATACCTTTCTTCGGTGCTCATTATTATTATGAGACTTGTGCAATAGATTTTTTGTACTCATGAGTTCCATTGTGTGCCGACCATCATTGAAAACTATAAGAGCGCTAGCTTTCGGCTTCACCCAGTCTGAGGTCCGAGCCGTGACAATCGCAGAGGTGTTCCCGTTACTCCCTAGCCGAACAATCAGGAACGTAGGGGTAAACACAGGAGCGAGGCAACCCAGCTTGCAAATCGCTTAAGTCAATACGGTGCATATTGTGGCGTAATACACGAACAAGGAACGAAGCCGTACAAGTATAATCATATGCAAGAGGAAAAGCTTCATGAAGGAAGCTCCCAAATGAATTGGGTATTTGAATTTATGCGTCACAAACAAAGTTTGGACAAGAAAAAAATTACAAACAACATTTTTCCAAAAAAGTATAATGCTTGGTCGAAGCGAATACAAGTTAGAAATTAAAGCTTTGAGCATGAAAGCGACTTAGCTGGTTAATGTGTGCGGTATTGATGACGCGGTCCGAGCTTGATACGGGACAAGGTTCCATCCCCCAAGCCGGTCCCGAGGTGGCGGAGCGGAGAGCTCGACATGCCGAAGTGGTGACATAGCACGGTCAATGCAGACCGGCAGGGTGACGCCGAAGTCCCCGGATCATTTTCATGTGCACAAAAAATGGTGCAAACCGGAGATAATAGTAATAATGATAATTAAAAAAATTGTTGCATAATAAATAATTTATGCAAAGTGCGTAATAAAAGAAATATGGCCTGGCACCAAAGTCAATGTGGATGCAGGGCGTCGGCGTGATGCGGTAAAGGCGTGGCAAAGCCTGAATTCACAGGTCGGTCCGAGCTCCGAATGCGGCGTTCGCCGGACTATGTACGGAAACTGACCGAACCACCATGCGATCGTCGTTAATCGCCACCATTTGATAGACTGTGTACATATGATGGACAAACCAGAGTAATAATTCCCTGGGAGAAATGAACCCAAACAAGCAAAAAATACTGGGATTAATAGCACCTGGTTTATTTGTTGTAGCAATCCGAAGGAAGGTGATTCCCATAATTGGGACTCGATCCGCGCACCCATTGCCTGATGGGCGATAAAACGACGGCATGGCTATGCTGGCAAAGGTTGGCTCGCCGAGGCAAAGCCCTCGGTCCAGCTAACGTGATTGAGCTGGTCGGCTAGTGACGCCGAAGTGTCCGGAGTAGGTTGATGAAGAGATGGCGAAGCCCCCGGTCCAGCCGAGATGTCGAAGTAGGTCGGCGTGATGGGCACCAGCTTGAAGAAGCAATAGTGCGGCCCTGCCGATGCAGGTCGTGACGTGGTCGATGCTGGCATGTTGAAGCGACCGTGCGGCGATGCCGGTATGCCCGCTCCGTGTAATCCGTGGGGCGGCGATGTTGGTGATGATTTATCCTTCGCGATGCCGGACTCTTGTTCGGCTTGCCGAGATGATGATCCGAAGAAGTTGAGCTCGGCTCAACAAAGTGACGACGTGTCTAGCTCAGGTCGGCAGCCGTGGAGCAATATTGCCGGACTGGTTTGACACCAGCATGATGTTGAAGATCATGTTCAAAAGATTTTAAAGTTAGTGAAATGTGTTCGGGAACAAAACACAATACCCCATACAAAACTTCCTTCAAAAAGGATGTCCGAAATCCCGTTCGTAAAAAGGATGAACTCGGGTCGGATTTGTTTTCACGCAGAAAACAGATCCGAAAAGTGATGCACTAATCGGAAGGTTCCCGGAGTTTGGACGGTCGGATCGAGCTGAAATTTTGAGGGGTGGTAGATATAAGAGTTCCGCAGTCGATCAACGGTTGGATCTTCCAAAGGAGGTCCGAGCTAAAAGCTGGACACCACGCCCTAAACTCGTGCAGATTCTCGTCCAGATTTGACAGGGCTCCGGTATATCATAGATTGTCGGAGATTCCTCCATCGGAACTTGACGAAATTTAGCGTGGCTGTTGTAGACGTAATTCTGCACTATTCTACCAAATCAATCGTCAAACCGACGCTCGAGGAGGCGGTGACAGCGGATACAAGTTCCCTGTCCAGAAAAACAGCACGGTCGCCCGAGGGCAATGTTGACGTTGAGCCCCCGGGCTCCCTGGATGATTCCTCCATGATCTTGATAGAGATCAGAGCTGATGTTGATGAAGGCCCTCTTCCGAACATGACAATAGGGCGCAGTCCTTGGTCGAACCAAGGTGACCAGTCGAGCCGGTGACGAAGATGCCGAAGTAGCAGTTGATCTGCAAGCGAGCCATCGACCTTTTGCCGAACACACAGCGGAACTCTCAATGAAAGCACCAATGTCGGTGTCAAAACCGGCGGATCTTGAGTAGGGGGTCCCGAACTGTGCGTCTAGGCGGATGGTAACAGGAGACAAGGGACACGATGTTTTTACCCAGGTTCGGGCCCTCTCGATGGAGGTAAAAACCTACTCCTGCTTGATTAATATTGATGATATGGGTAGTACAAGAGTAGATCTACCACGAGATCAGAGAGGCTAAACCCTAGAAGCTAGCCTATGGTATGGTTGTTGTATATATCTCTATCGACTAGCCTGGCCTCGGTTTATATAATGCACTAGAGGCCTAGGATAACTAGAGTCATAGCCGAATACGCCGGTGGGGGAGGAGTCCTTGTCTTGATCGCCAAGTCTTGCGGAATCTTCCTTGTATCGGTACTGTCCGGACTGGCCCATGAGTATACGGCCATGGGGGTCCTCGGCCCAATCTAACAGATCGGGAGATGACGTGGTGAGTACCCCCTAGTCCAGGACACCGTCAGGGAGAACATTGTATTGAGATCCAAAAAGAGAGAAGAAGCCATCTAGCTACTAACTATGGACCCGAAGGTCTGAGGTAAACTACTCACACTTCATCGGAGGGGCTATGATGATGTAGAAGCCCTCCGTGGTGGATGCCCCCTCCGGCGGAGCTCCAGAACAGGCCCCAAGATGGGATCTCGTGGGTACAGAAGGTTGCGGAGGTGGAATTAGGTTTTTGGCTCCGTATCTGATCGTTTGGGGGTACGTAGGTATATATAGAAGGAAGAAGTACGTCGGTGGAGCAAGGTGGGGCCCACGAGGGTGGAGGGCGCGCCCTAGGGGATGGGCGCGCCCCCTACCTCGTGCCCACCTCCTTTCTTTCTTGACGTAGGTTCCAAGTCTCCTGGATCATATTCGGTGAGAAAATCACGTTCCCGAAGGTTTCATTCCGTTTGGACTCCGTTTGATATTCCGTTTCTTCGAAACTCTAAAATAAGCAAAAAACAACAATTCTGGGCTGGGCCTCCGGTTAATAGGTTAGTCCCAAAAGTAATAGAAAAGTGGATAATAAAGCCTAATATTTTCCAAAACAGTAGATAATATAGCATGGAGCAATCAAATATTATAGATACGTTGGAGACGTATCAGGCATCCCCAAGCTTAATTCCTGCTCGTCCCCGAGTAGGTAAATGATAAAAACAGAATTTTTGATGCGGAGTGCTACTTGGCATAATTTCAATGTAATTCTTCTTAATTGTGGTATGAATATTCAGATTCAAAAGATTCAAGCTAAACATTCATATTGACATAAAAATAATAATACTTCAAGCATACTAACAAAGCAATCATGTCTTCTCAAAATAACATGGCCAAAGAAAGTTATCCCTACAAAATCATATAGTCTGGTTATGCTCTATCTTCACCACACAAAGTATTTAAATCATGCACAAGCCCGATGACAAGCCAAGCAATTGTTTCATACTTTTGACATTCTCAAAAAAAATTCAATCTTCACGCAATACATGAGCGTGAGCCATGGATATAGCACTATATGTGGAATAGAATGGTGGTTGTGGATAAGACAAAAAAGGGGAAGATAGCCTCACATCAACTAGGCGTATCAACGGGCTATGGAGATGCCCATCAATAGATATCAATGTGAGTGAGTAGGGATTGTCATGCAACGGATGCACTAGAGCTATAAGTATATGAAAGCTCAACAAAAGAAACTAAGTGGGTGTGGATCCAACTCGCTTGCTCACGAAGACCTAGGGCATTTTGAGGAAGCCCATCATTGGAATATACAAGCCAAGTTCTATAATGAAAAATTCCCACTAGTATATGAAAGTGACAAAATGAGAGACTCTCTATCATGAAAATCATGGTGCTACTTTGAAGCACAAGTGTGGTAAAAGGATAGTAACATTGTCCCTTCTCTCTTTTTCTCTCATTTTTTTATTTGGGCCTTTTCTCTTCTTTTTTTATGGCCTCTTTTTTTTCGTCCGGAGTCTCATCCCACTTGTGGGGGAATCATAGTCTCCATCATCCTTTTCCTTACATGGGACAATGCTCTAAAAATTTATGATCATCACACTTTTATTTTCTTACAACTCAACAATTACAACTCAATTCTTAGAACAAGATATGACTCTATATGAATGCCTCCGACGGTGTACCAGGATATGCAATGAATCAAGAGTGACATGTATGAAAAAATTATGAATGGTGGCTTTGCCACAAATACGATGTCAACTACATGATCATGCTAAGCAATATGACAATGATGGAGCGTGTCATAATAAACGGAACGGTGGAAAGTTGCATGGCAATATATCTCGGAATGGCTATGGAAATGCCATGATAGGTAGGTATGGTGGCTGTTTTGAGGAAGGTATATGGTGGGTGTATGATACCGGCGAAAAGTGCGCGGTATTAGAGAGGCTAGCAAGGGTGGAAGGAAGAAAAGTGCGTATAATCCATGGACTCAACATTAGTCATAAAGAACTCATATACTTATTGGAAAAATCTACAAGTTATCAAAGTAACGTATTACGCGCATGCTCCTAGGGGGGTAGATTGGTAGGAAAAGACCATCGCTTGTCCCCGACCGCCACTCATAAGGAAGACAATCAATAAATAAATCATGCTCCGACTTCATCACATAACGGTTCACCATACGTGCATGCTACGGGAATCACAAGCTTTAACACAAGTATTTCTCAAATTCACAACTACTCAACTAGCATGACTCTAATATCACCATCTTCATATCTCAAAACAATTATCAAGCATCAAAATTTTCTTAGTATTCAACGCACTCAAAAGAAAGTTCTACAAATCTTGAATACCAAGCATATTAGATTTTTTTTAAGAAAATTACCATGCTATTTAAGACTCTCAAAATAATCTAAGTGAAGCATGAGAGATCAATAGTTTCTATAAAACAAATCCACCACCATGCTCTAAAAGATATAAGTGAAGCACTAGAGCAAAACTATATAGCTCAAAAGATATAAGTGAAGCACATAGAGTATTCTAAAAAATTCCAAATCATGTATGGCTCTTTCAAAAGGTGTGCACAGCAAGGATGATTGTGGTAAACTAAAAAGCAAAGACTCAAATCATACAAGATGCTCCAAGCAAAAAAAATATCATGTGGTGAATAAAAATATAGCTCCAAGTAAAGTTACCGATGGAAGTAGACGAAAGAGGGGATGCCTTCCGGGGCATCCCCAAGCTTTGACTTTTTGGAGCTTAGGCTCTTGCCACACCTTGTTCCATAATCCATCAAAATATTTCACCCAAAACTTGAAAACTTCACAACACAAAACTCAACAGAAATCTCGTGAGCTCCGTTAGCGAAAGAAAACAAAAGACCACTTCAAGGTACTGTAATGAACTCATTTTTTATTTATATTGGTGTTAAACCTACTGTATTCCAACTTCTCTATGGTTTATAAACTATTTTACTAGCCATAGATTCATCAAAATAAGCAAACAACACACGAAAAACAGAATCTGTCAAAAACAGAACAGTCTGTAGTAATCTGTAACTAACGCAAACTTATGGAACTCAAAAAAATCAGAAGCAATAGGAAGACCTAGGAAATTTGTTTATTGATCAGCAGCAATTGGAATCACTATTTTATCACGTTCTGGTTAATTTTAACAATTGTTTTCGTGAACAGAAAGTTTCTGGAAATTACAGCAAGATCAAATAACTATCATCCAAGAAGATCCTATAGGTTTAACTTGGCACAAACACTAATTAAAACATAAAAACACATCTAACCATAGGTTAGATCAAAGATTTATTCCTAAACAGAAGCAAAAGCAAAAAAATTAAAAATAAAATTGGGTTGCCTCCCAACAACCGCTATCGTTTAACGCCCCTAGCTAGGCATAAAAGCAAGGATAGATCTAGGTATTGCCATCTTTGGTAGGCAATCCATAAGTGGCTGTTCATATGGTAATTTTATTTTCTTTATATGGAAGTGTTCCATGCCTTTCCTTAACAGAAATTGGAATCTAATATTCCCTTCCTTCATATCAATAATTGCACAAATCTTTCTAAGAAAAGGTCTACAAAGAATAATAGCACATGAAGGATTGCAATCTATATCAAGAACGATAAAATATACGGGCACATAATTCCTATTTGCAACAATAAGAACATCATTAATTCTTTCCATAGGTTTCTTAATAGTGGAATCCGCAATGTGCAAGTTTAGAGAGTAATCATCAAAATCACGGAAATCTAGCAAATCGCACAAAGTTTTGGGAATAGTGCAAACACTAGCACCCAAATCACATAAAGCATAGAATTCATGATCCTTAATCTTAATTTTAATAGTTGGTTCCCACTCATCATAAAGTTTTCTAGGGATAGAAACTTCCAACTCAAGTTTTTCTTCATAAGATTGCATCAAGGCATCAACGATATGTTTAGTAAACACTTTATTTTGACTATAAGCATGAGGAGAATTTAGCACGGATTGCAACAAGGAAATACAATTAATTAAAGAGCAACTTTCATAATTAAATTCCTTGAAATCCAAAATAGTGGGTTTAGCAACTTCTAGGGTTTTGATTTCTTAAATCCCACTTTTATCAAATTTAGCATCAAGATCTAAAAAAACTCCGAATTCTTGGAACGTCTTCTAGGTAAAGGTGGATCATATTCAGTATCATCGTTATCAAGATTCATATTGCAAAACAAAGATTTAATAGGGGACACATCAATAACTTTTAGATCTTCATCTTGATTTTCATAGGAATTGGAAGAACACGCTTTAATAAAGGCATCTTTCGTAGCACGCATCCTAGCGGTTCTTTCTTTGCACTCATTAATGGAAATTCTCATGGCTTTGAGAGACTCATTGATATCATGCTTAGGAGGAATAGATATAAGCTTTAAAGAATCAACATCAAGAGAAATTCTATCAACGTTCCTAGCCAATTCATCAACTTTAAGCAATTTCTCTTCAAGCAAAGCATTGAAATTCTTTTGCGAATTCATAAACTCTTTAACACTAGTCTCAAATTCAGAGGGAATCTTATTAAAATTTTCATAAGAGTTGTTGTAGGAATTTCCATAATTATTAGAAGGATTACTAGGATAAGGCCTAGGATTAAAGTTCCCTCTATACGCGTTGTTACCAAAATTATTCCTACCAACAAAATTCACATCCACAGATTCATTATTATTTTCAATCAAAGTAGACAAAGGCATATCATTAGGATCAGAAGAAACACTCTTAGTAGCAAATAATTTCATAAGTTCATCCATCTTTCCACTCAAAACATTTATTTCTTCTATCGCATGCACTTTTTTATTAGTAGATCTTTCAGTGTGCCATTGAGAATAATTAACCATAATATTATCTAGGAGTTTAGTAGCTTCTCCTAAAGAGATTTCCATAAAAGTGCCTCCCGCAGCCGAATCCAAAAGATTTCTAGAAGCAAAATTCAATCCGGCATAAATTTTTTGTATAATCATCCATAAATTCAAACCAAGAGTAAGGCAATTACGTATCATTAATTTCATTCTCTCCCAAGCTTGTGCAACATGTTCATGATCAAGTTGCTTAAAATTCATAATATCGTTTCTAAGAGAGATGATCTTAGCGGGAGGAAAATACTTAGAGATAAAAGCATCTTTGCACTTGTTCCAAGAATCAATACTATTTTTAGGCAAAGACGAAAACCAAGCTTTAGCACGATCTCTAAGCGAAAAAGGAAATAGCTTCAATTTAACAATATCGTTATCAACATCTTTCTTCTTTTGCATATCACACAAATCAATGAAGCTATTTAGATGAGTAGCGGCATCTTCACTACGAAGGCCGGCAAATTGATCTTTCATAACAAGATTCAACAGAGAATTATTGATTTCACAAGATTCAGTATTGGTAAGAGGAGCAATCGGAGTGCTAAGTAAATCATTATTGTTGGTATTGGTAAAGTCACATAATTTGGTATTATCTTGAGCCATCGTGACAAACAAGCAACCCAACACACGAGCAAAGAGAAAAAGGCAAACGAAAAAGAGAGGGTGAATAAAACAGCAAGGGTGAAGTGGGGGAGAGGAAAACGAGAGGCAAATGGAAAATAATGTAATGCGAGAGATAAGGGATTGTGATGGGTACTTGGTATGTTGACTTTTGCGTAGACTCCCCGGCAACGGCGCCAGAAATTCTTCTTGCTACCTCTTGAGCACTGTGTTGGATTTCCTTGAAGAGGAAAGGATGATGCAGCAAAGTAGCATAAGTATTTCCCTTAGTTTTTGAGAACCAAGGTATCAATCCAGTAGGCGGCTACACACGAGTCCCTCGTACCTACACAAAACAAATAACTCCTCGCAACCAACGCGATAAGGGGTTGTCAATCCCTTCACGGTCACTTATTTAGAGTGAGATCCGATAGAGATGATAGATAATATTTTTGGTATTTTGTGATAAAGATGCAAAGTAAAATAAAAAGCAAAGTAAAAAGCAAAGGCAATAATAAAGTGATGGAAGATTAATATGATGAAGATAGACCCGGGGCCATAGATTTCACTAGTGGCTTCTCTCAAGAGCATAAGTATTTTACGGTGGGTGAACAATTACTGTTGAGCAATTGATGAATTGAGCATAGTTATGAGAATATCTAGGTATTATCATGTATATAGGCATCACGTCCGAGACAAGTAGACCGACTCCTGCCTGCATCTACTACTATTACTCCACTCATCGACCGCTATCCAAAGATGCATCTAGAGAATTAAGTTCAAGAAAACGGAGTAACCCCTTAAGCAAGATGACATGATGTAGAGGATAAATTCATGCAATATGATAAAACCCCATCTTGTTATCCTCGATGGCAACAATACAATACGTGCCTTGCTGCCCCTCATCACTTTGGGAAAGGACAACGCAAGATTGAACCCAAAGCTAAGCACTTCTCCCATTGCAAGAAAAACCAATCTAGTAGGCCAAACCAAACTGATAATTCGAAGAGACTTGCAAAGATAACCAATCATACATAAAAGAATTCAGAGAAGATTCAAATATTGTTCATAGATAATCTTTATCATAAACCCACAATTCATCGGTCTCAACAAACACACCGCAAAAAGAAGATTACATCGAATAGATCTCCACGAGAGAGGGGGAGAACATTGTATTGAGAACCAAAAAGAGAGAAGAAGCCATCTAACTACTAACTATGGACCCGAAGGTCTGAGGTAAACTACTCACACTTCATCGGAGGGGCTATGATGATGTAGAAGCCCTCCGTGGTGGATGCCCCCTCCGACGGAGCTCCGGAACAGGACCCAAGATGGGATCTCGTGGGTACAGAAGGTTGCGGCGGTGGAATTAGGTTTTTGGCTCCGTATCTGATCGTTTGGGGGTACGTAGGTATATATAGGAGGAAGAAGTACGTCAGTGGAGCAAGGTGGGGCCCACGAGGGTGGAGGGCGCGCCCTGGGGGGTGGGCGCGCCCCCCTACCTTGTGCCCACCTCCTTTCTTTCTTGACGTAGGGTCCAAGTCTCCTGGATCATATTCGGTGAGAAAATCACGTTCTCGAAGGTTTCATTCCATTTGGACTCCGTTTGATATTCCGTTTCTTCGAAACTTTGAAATAGGCAAAAAAACAACAATTCTTGGCTGGGCCTCCGGTTAATAGGTTAGTCCCAAAAGTAATATAAAAGTGGATAATAAAGCCCAATATTGTCCAAAACAGTAGATAATATAACATGGAGCAACCAAAAATTATAGATACGTTGGAGACGTATCACACCTCCACAAGGTAGGGGTTGATGACCTTCTCGAAGAACTTGCCTTCGGAGTGCTTGGGGACGTCATAGCAATCTATATCTGTCAGAAAAACAACTCGAAATGAGAACAGAGGATATTGCCGTGGTACGGTGGTTAAAACCTTCGGGCGATTATATAAAGAATTTTTACCGACCAAAAGAAGTATTCTGCAAGAAAAGGAGTCCGGAAGGCACATGAGGTGGCCACGAACTTGGGAGGCGCGCCCAGGGGGGTAGGGCGCACCCCCAAGGCTTGTCGCCTCCTCGTGCACTTTTCATACTACTTTTTATTTTTCCTAATTCTTTAAATGTTCCAAAATGGAGTAAAATTGCCATCGGAAAAGTTTTGGAGTCGGTTTTCTTACCGTATCACATAACTATTCCTTTTCGGGGGTCTGGAGTGTTCTGGTAGGTCTCCCTTATGTACTCCTGAATAATATGGGTTTCAGTATTTATGGGAGTACCTGAGATATAATGTTTGATTCTTTGCCCGTTACCACCTTCGGGTTATTGCCTTCGGTGTTGTTGATCTTGATGGCACCGAAACGATAAACTTCCTTGATAATGTAAGGCCCTTCCCATTTAGAGAGAAGTTTTCTTGCAAAAAATCTTAAACGAGAGTTGTATAGCAAGACATGCTCACCTATATTAAATTCACGCTTTTGTATCCTTTTGTCATGCCATCTTTTAACCTTTTCTTTAAACAATTTGGCATTCTCATAGGCTTGGGTTCTCCATTCATCAAGCGAGCTAATGTCAAATAACCTTTTCTCACCGGCAAGTTTGAAATCATAGTTAAGCTCTTTAATTGCCCAATAAGCATTATGTTCTAGTTCTAGAGGTAAGTGACATGCTTTTCCATAAACCATTTTATACGGAGACATACCCATAGGGTTTTTATATGCAGTTCTATAAGCCCATAATGCATCATCAAGTTTCTTAGACCAATTCTTTCTAGATCTATTAACAGTCTTTTGCAAGATAAATTTTATTTCTTGGTTACTTAATTCTACTTGACCTCTAGACTAAGGATGATAAGGTGATGCAATTCTATGGTTAACATCATACTTAGAAAGCAATTTACGGAAAGTGCCATGAATTAAGTGTGAACCACCATTAGTCATTAAATATCTAGGGACTCCAAACCTCGGGAAAATAACTTCTTTAAGCATTTTAATAGAAGTGTTGTGATCAGCACTACTAGTTGGAATAGCTTCTACCCACGTAGTAGCTTAATCAACAGCAACTAAAATATGAGTATACCCATTAGAGGATGGAAAAGGTCCCATATAATCAAATCCCCAAACATCAAAGGGTTCAATAACAATTGAATAATTCATAGGCATTTCCTGACGTCTACTTATATTACCAATTTTTTGACATTCGAGCAAGATAAGACAAACTTACGTGCATCTTTCAAGAGAGTAGGCCAATAAAAACCAGATTGTAATACCTTGTGTGAAGTTCTGTCTCCAGCATGGTGTCCTCCGTTAGCCTCGTAGTGACACTTGTGTACGATCTATTCCCGTTCATGCTTAGGTACACAACGTCATACCATCTACTCCTTCTTTATAAAGATGTAGGTCATCCCAAAATTAATGTCTTAAATCATAGAAAAACTTTTTCTTTTGCTGCTATGTGAAACTAGGTGGTATAAATTTAGCAACAATGTAATTAGCATAATCAGCATACCGTGGAGTACTACGAGAAGCATTTATGACAGCTAATTGTCCATCAGGAAAGCTATCATCAATAGGTAGTGGGTCATCAAGAACATTTTCTAACCTAGACAAGTTGTCTGCTACGGGGTTCTCAGCTCCCTCTCTATGAATAATATGTAAATCAAATTCTTGTAGCAAGAGAGCCCATCTAATAAGTTTAGGTTTAGCATCTTTCTTTTCCATAAGATATTTAATAGCAGCATGATCAGTGTGAACAGTTACTTTGGAATAAAAAATATAAGATCTGAACTTATCACAAGCAAACACAACTACTAGAATTCTTTTTCAGTAGTAGCAAATTTCTTTGAGCACTGTCTAGAGTCTTACTAGCATAATGAATGGCATTTTATTTCTTATCAACTCTTTGTCCTAGAACAGCACCAACATCATAATCACTAGCATCACACATAATTTCAAAGGGTAGGTTCCAATCAGGTGGTTGAACAATAGGTGCAGAAATTAAGGCTTTCTTAAGAATTTCAAATAGTGCTTCTACACAATCATCATCAAAAACAAATGGAACATGTTTTTGCAAGAGATTAGTGAGAGGCCTAGAAATTTTAGAGAAGTCTTTAATTAATATCCTATAGAAACCAGCATGACCAAGGAAACTTCTTATACCTTTGATATCTTTAGGACAAGACATTTTTTCAATAGCATCAACTTTAGCTTTATCCACTTCAATACCTCTTTCAGAGATTTTATGCCCCAAGACAATACCTTCATCAACCATAAAGTGGAACTTCTCCCAGTTCAAGACAAGATTAGTTTCTTCACATCTCTGCCAAACTCGATCAAGGTTGCTTAAGCAATCATCAAAAGATGTTCCGTAAACGGAGAAATCATCCATGAAAACCTCAACAATCTTTTCACATAAGTCAGAGAATATAGCAGTCATACATCTTTCAAAGGTAGAAAGTGCATTACATAAAGCAAAAGGCATACGTCTATAAGAAAAGGTACCAAAAGGGCATGTAAACGTAGTTTTTTCTTGATCCTGTTATGACACAGGTATTTGAGAAAAACCAAAATAACCATCCAGAAAGCAAAAGTATGTATGTTTGGATAATCTTTCTAGCATTTGATCAATATAAGGTAGAGGGTAATGATCTTTCCTAGCATCTTTGTTTAATTTTCTAAAATCAATTACCATTCTATAACCTGTAACAATTCTTTGTGGAATCAATTCATTTTTATCATTAGGAACAACGGTAATACCTCCCTTCTTAGGGACACAATGAACATGACTTGCCCATCTACTATCAGCAATAGAATAAATTATACATGCTTCCAGAAGCTTTAGTATTTCATTTCTTACCACTTCTTTCATCTTAGGATTCAACCGTCTTTGGTGATCAACAACTGGTTTAGCATCAAGTTCCATATTAATTTTGTGTTGGCATAGAGTGGGACTAATGCCCTTAAGATCATCCAGAGTATATCCAATAGTGGCACGGTGCTTCTTCAGAGTTTACAATAATTCTTTACTTTGTGATCTGAAAGGTTAGCACTAATAATAACATGATATATCTTATTTTCATCAAGATAAGCATATTTCAAAGTATTAGGTAATTGTTTAAGATCAAAAACATGATCACTCTTGGGTGGTAGAGGATCGCCAAGAGTCTCAAAAGGCAAAATGTGTTTAAAATAGGCTTTTGTTTAAAGAATATTTCATCTATTTCATTTCTTTCGTTCATAACCATATCATTTTCATTGTCTAGCAAATATTGTTCTAAAGGATCAGTAGGCGGCACGACAATAGAAGCAAGACCAATAATTTCATCTTTACTAGGCAACTCTTTATCACGAGGTTCTCTATGAAATTTGGAGAAATTAAACTAATGACACACATCCTCGAAATTCAGACTAACTATTTGATACGTCTCTAATGTATCTATAATTTTTTCTTGTTCCATGCTGTTATATTATCATTCTTGGATGTTTTACAATCATTTTATAGCAACTTTATATCTTTTTTTGGGACTAACCTATTGACATAGTGCCTAGTGTCACTTGTTGTTTTTTTCTTGTTTTTTACTTCACAGAAAATCAATACCAAACAGAGTCCAACGCAGCGAAAATTTTTGGAGAATTTTTCTGGACCAGAAGGAACAACTTGGGCCGAAGAAGTACCAGAGGGGTGCCCGGAGGGGGCACACCTAGGCGCACCATGTTGGGTTGTTCCCACCTTGGTGGCCTCCCGCACCGCCTCTTTCCTCTATAAGTACCCGGAAATCCAAAAACCCTAGGGGAGTCGACGAAACACAATTCCAGCCGCCGAAAGTTCCAGAACCACTAGATCTAATCTAGACACCATCACGGAGGGGTTCATCATGTTCATTGGTGCCTCTCCGATGCTGCATGAGTAGTTCATTGTAGACCTACGGGTCTGTAGGCAGTAGCTAGATGGCTTTCTCTCTCTCTCTCTCTCTCTCTCTCTCTCTCTCTCTCTCTCTCTCTCTCTTTTGATTCTCAATACAATGGTCTCTTGGAGATCTATTTGATGTAACTCTTTTTGCGATGTGTTTGTTTGGATCTGATGAACTCTGAGTTTATGATCAGATCTATTTTATCCATGAAAGTTATTTGAGTTTTGATCTCTTAAATGCATGATTGCTTATAGCATCGTATTTCTTCTTAGAATCTTTGGTTTAGTTAGGCCAACTAGATCGATTTCTTGCCATGGTAAGAGGTGCTTTGTGATGGGTTCGATCGTAAGGTGCTCAATCCGAGTGACAAAAAGGGAAATGACACGTATGTATCGTTGCTATTAAGGATAACAAGATGGGGTCTATTCCTACATGAATAGATCTTGTCTACATCATGTCATCATTCTTATTGCATTACTCTGTTTCTCCATGAACTTAATACACTAGATGCCTGTTGGACAACGTCGATGTGTGGAGTAATAGTAGTAGATGTAGGCAGGAGTCGCTCTACTAATCTTGGACGTGATGCCTATATAATGATCATTTCCTGGATATCATCATGATTATTTGAAGTTCTATCAATTGCCCAACAGTAATTTGTTTACCCGCCATATGCTATTTTTCTCGAGAGAAGCCACTAGTGAATTCTACGGCCCCCGGGTATCTGCTTTATCATATTTGCTTTCCGATCTATTATTTGCCTCTTTTATTTTCAGCTCTATTAATCCAAAAACCCAAAATACCTTTCTGCAATTTTTTGTTATTTATTTTATCTCGCGTTCCCGCGATTTCTGTTTATCCAATCTACTACAATTTTATCTATCTTTTACCCGGGAGGGATTGACAACCCTTCTTACGCGTCGGGTTGCAAGTATTTGTTCTTTGTGTGCAGGTACCATTTACATAGTGCTGCGTGGTTCTCCTACTGGTTCGATAATCTTGGTCTCATTACTGAGGGAAATACCTACCGTAGTTGTGTTGCATCATCCCTTCCTCTTCAGGGAAAATACTAACGCGGACACGAGCCATCAAAAAAGGATATCTGGCACCGTTGCCGAGGAGACATCATCAACATCTATCAGGTTCCAAATCACAAATCTCATCTCCTTGCAATTTACATTATTTTCCATTAGCCTCTCGTTTTCATCTCCCCCGCTTCGCAAAAATTTGTCGTTTTTATTCGCTCTCTTTTTTGTTCGCCGTTTTCTTGTCATATTTGTTTTTGTGTGCATTCTTATTTGTGTAGTTGCGATGTCTCAAGAAAATACCAAGTTGTGTGATTTTTCCAATACCAATAATAATGATTTTATTAGCACTCCGATTGCTCCTCCTGCCACTAGTGCGGAGTTTTGTGATATTAATGCCACTTTGTTGAATCTCGTTATGAAAGATCAATTTTTCGGTACTCCTAATGAGGATGTCGCGTCCCATCTTAACACGTTCATAGAATTGTGTGATATGCAAAATAAAAAAGATGTGGACAATGTTATTGAGAAGTTGAAATTATTCCTGTTTTCTTTGCGAGATCATGCAAAATTTTGGTTTTATTCTTTGCCTCGCAATAGTATCGATTCTTGGGATAAGTGCAAGGATGCTTTTATTACTAAGTATTTTTCGCCCGTGAAATTATTTCCCTTAGGACACAAATCATGAATTTTAAGAAACCTGAGCATGAACATGTTGCACAATCATGGGAGAGAATGAAATTTATGCTAAGAAATTGTCCTACTCATGGTTTAAATCTTTGGATGATTATACAAAACAATTATGCGGGATTGAATTTTGTTTCTAGAAATACTTTAAATTCCGCCGCGGGTGGTACTTTATGGAAATTAATTTGGGTGAAGCTACTAAATTGCTTGATAACATTATGGCAGATTATTCACAATGGCATACCGAAAGAGCACCTACTACTAAAAAAGTCAATTTCGATGAAGAAATAAATTCTTTGAGTGAAAAAGTTGATGCTCTTATGAAGTTGGTTTCTAATAAAAGTGCTCCTATTGATATTAATGATGTGACTTTGTCTACTTTGATTGAGCAAAATAGTGATGATGTAGATGTAAATTTTGTCTCGTGAAACAATTTTAATAACAATGCTTATAGAGGTAATTTTAATCATACGCCTTTTTTGGGAAATTCCTCAAATAATTATGGTAATTCCTATGGCAATCGTTCTTACAATAATAATAGGAACACCTTTGAACTTGATAATAATATTAAATAATTTATCAATGCTCAAAAAGTTTTCAACAATACGATAGAAGAAAAGTTGAATAAGATTGATGATATGTCTAGAAGCATTACTCATAGAATTTATCACGACATAGAAAATCTCAAGTTGAAATTTTTTGTGCCTAAGGTTGAAGAATCAATTAAAGCTTTATATGTTTCTATGGATGAAATTAAGAAAAGAACCGCTATGCTTAGAGCTATAAGAGAATTCTTAGAAAGAGCGTTTTCTAGTGATTGCTTTCATAAAAATGATGAAGATCTTAAAGTGGTTGGTGTTTATTCTATTGATTCTTTGTTTAGTAAAATTAAATTGATGATAAAGGGACTAAAGAAGAGTCAACTTTAGTTAGAAGGCGTCCCGATAATTTGGAGGGTGAAAATCTTGTTGAGAAAATTGTTAAAAGTGGGTTTGGAGAGGTTAAAACTTTAACTAGTGATGTGCCCACTCTTTTGGATTACAAAGACTTTAATTATGATAATTGCTCTTTGATTGATTGTATTTCTTTGTTGCAATCCATGATAAATTTGCCTCATGCTTATGAACAAAATATAGGTTTTACTAAACATATCGTTGATGCTATGATCAGAGCTTTGGAAGAAAAGTTGGAATTAGAAATTTCAATTCCTAGAAAATTACATGATGAATGGGAACCTACTATCAAAGTCAAGATTAAAAATTATGAGTGTTTTGCTTGATGTGACTTGGGTGCTAGTGTTTCCACAATTCCGAAATCTTTATGTGACGTGCTTGGCCTTACCAATATTGAAGAGTGTTCTTTAAATTTGCACTTGGCGATTCTACTATTAAAAAGCCTTTGGGAAGAATTAATGATGTTATTATACTTGCAAATAGTAATTATGTGCCCATAGATTTTATTGTTCTTGATATTGATTGCAATCCGCTTGTTTAATTATACTTGGTAGGCCATTTTTACGCACTATTGGTGTTGTGATTGATATGAAAGAAGGCAATAGTAAATTTCAATTTCCACTAAGGAAGGGTATGGAACACTTTCCTAGAACAAGAATTAAGCCACCATATGAATCAATCATGAGGGCATCTTATGGACCTAAAAATAAAAATGACAACACTTAGATCTTTGGTTTATGCCTAGCTAGGGGCGTAAAACGATAGCGCTCGTTAGGAGGCAACCCAATGAATAAAATTTATTTTTGCCTTTTTCTTTATGTTCTTGAGTGTTTGCACAATTATCCCTCTATTATGAATGTGCTTTTATGTTTTAATTAGTATTTGGGTCAAGCAAAGCCTTTGGGATCATATTGGGTGATAGTTGATTTGATCTTGTTGGAAAACATAAACTTTTGCGTCCAGTAAAATAATTTTCATAAATCACAGAAGTGACGATTGTGAATTTTTTACACAAGATTGATATACAAATTGCCTACATCATCCTATTTTTTTCAGAATTTTTGGAGTTACATAAGTATATGAAGTTTTCAGATTGCTACAGACTGTTCTGTTTTTGACAGATTCTGTTTTCTTTGTGTTGTGTGCTTATTTTGATGAATCTATGGACTTTATAGGGGGGTATAAGCCATAGAAAAGTTGGAATACAGTAGATATAATGCAAAAATAAAATATGAATGGGTTTGCAACATTACTTAGAGTAGTGATTTGCTTTGTTATAATAACGGATCTCACGAAGGTTTTGTTGAGTTTTGTGTGATTGAAGTTTTCAAATTTTGGGTGAGATCGTGATGGATGAAGGAATAAGGATTGAGAAGATCCTAAGCTTGGGGATGCCCCATGGCACCCCAAGTTATTATCCAAAGAGAAACAAGCAACTAAGCTTGGGAATGCCCCCGAGTGGTATCCCCTCTTTCTTCTAACGGCCATCGGTATTTTACTTGGAGCTATATTTTTATTCGTCGCATATCATGAGTTTTGCTTGGAGTGCCTTGTATTATATGAGTCTTTGCTTGTTTTGCTCTTTAGTTTGTGTCATCTATCCTTGCTGGACACACCTATTTGATAGAGCCAAAATTATGCTATGATTTATTAGAATTGCTCTTTATGCTTCACTTAAAAAATTTTGAGCTATGGAATTGCTCTAGTGCTCCACTTATATCTTTTTGAGCATGGTGTGCTTTAGTATTTTTGAAGAAATGCTCTTATGCTTCGCTTAGATTTATTTGAGAGTTAGTAAATTTTTGAACAAATTATCTCATGCTTTACTTATATTATTTTGAGAGAAGAAATTTTTATGCTCATGTTCTTCACTTAAATTTGTTTGAGCTATAAAAAGCAACATATGAAACTAGTACCAGAGTGATAGATATCCAAGAGGGATATAATAAAAACTTTCATGAAGATCATTGGACAAATAAACTTAATTCTTTATAATAGTTTTGCGATATGATGATAGTGATATGTGAGTCATTTTGGTGAGTAATTATGCTTTAGTAAGAACATTTGTGTTAAGGTCTGTGATTCCCTATGCAAGCAGGAAAGTCAATAGTTATGCAATGAAATTACATCCTACTTTTGGTGCACTATTCGGTGTTAGTTATGCTTAATGCTTGCTTATGAATTTTTCATTTCTTGGTTGGATGCTACTCAATCTATTTGCTAGCCTTCCCTTGTACTGAGTGGGATTACTACCTGTGCATCCAAAATCCTTGAACCCAATTTTATCATATGAGTCCACCATACCTACCTATATGCGGTATTCTCTTGCTGTTCTAAGCAAATCTGTATGTGCCATCTCTAATTTTCAAAATAATTTCCTTTTGGTGTGCTCGTACCACTCATGAAACGGTAGGGGGTGGCTGATATTTTTCCATGCTAGATGTGTTATTCTCAGGATGAGTGTTTATTCACTTGTCATTGCATGAGAGTACAGCAAAGGTATTAGGGATGCCCAGTCCCGAAATGAAAAATGAATTTAATTTATGTTGTCAAATAATAAATTCCTAGGAAAGTGTTGGTATGGACGGCACCCATGGATACGGTTAGCCGTGGAATGTGAAAGTATGGTGGAAAAAGGAATAAACTTTATTTTAGGTTTGGGAACCGCCTATATATATCTAGCATGGAAAGTGTTGGGAACTACTCGATCGTTTTTGTTGACAGGAAAAGCATGCCACCCAAAATGTTTTATCTCTATGTTTTTCGCTTTGAGCTCTGGCACCTCTACAAATCCCTATTTCCCTCTGCGAAGGGCCTTTCTATTTACTTTATGCAATATTTATTTATTTTTATTTTCTCCATCTTCTCTTATAAAGAACCAACTAAGGGGCACTATGATCGTACTTGAGCATTGGGTGTAGCTAATATGCGAGTGTGTTTCATGAATGGATCAATGATTGAGCATGATAGGCTAGGGATAACTTGCTTTAGTATTGATATTTTGAAAGACATGGTTGCTTGACTATTGAAATCTTCATGTCAAAACTATACTATTGCTTTGAATCATATAAAAGTCAAAATGTACATGCTACAAAAGAAAAAAATATGTGATGACCATGTAAGGCAGCCTTCCACATCAAAAATTTTGTGTTTATCATTTACCTACTCGGGGACAAGTGGGAATTAAGCTTGGGGATGCTGATACTTCTCCAACGTATCTATAATTTTTGCTTGTTCCATGTTGTTATATTATAATTCTTGGATGTTTTACAATCATTTCGTAGCAACTTTATATCATTTTTTGGTACTAATCTATTGACATAGTGCCCAGTGCCAGTTGATGTTTTCTGCTTGTTTTTTACTTTGCAGAAAATCAATACCAAACAGAGTCCAAACACAACAGAACTTTTTTGAGAATTTTTCTGGACCAGAAGGAACAACTTGGGCCGAAGAAGTACCAGAGGGGTGCTCCGAGGGGGCCCAGGCGCGCCCAGGTGGGTTGTGCCCACCTCGGTGGCCTCCCACACCGCCTCTTTGCTCTATAAATACCACAAAATCCAAAAACCCTAGGGGAGTCGACGAAACACAATTCTAGCCACTGCAAGTTACAGAACCACCAGATCTAATCTAGACACCATCACGGAGGGGTTCATCACGTTCATTGGTGCCTCTCCGATGATGCGTGAGTAGTTCATTGTAGACCTACGGGTCCGTAGGCAGTAGCTAGATGGCTTCCTCTCTCTCTCTCTCTTTTGATTCTCAATACAATGGTCTCTTGGAGATCTATTTGATATAACTCTTTTTGCGGTGTGTTTGTTGGGATCCGGTGAACTTTGAGTTTATGATCAGATCTATTTTATCCATGAAAGTTACTTGAGTTTTGATCTCTTATATGCATGATTGCTTATAGCCTCGGATTTCTTCTTATAATCTTTGGTTTAGCTAGGCCAACTAGATCAATTTTTCTTGCCATGGGAAGAGGTGCTTTGTGATGGGTTCGATCTTACGGTGCTCAATCCGAGTGACATAAGGGGAAATGACACGTATGTATCGTTGCTATTAATGATAACAAGATGGGGTCTATTCCTACATGAATAGATCTTGTCTACATCATGTCATCGTTCTTATTGCATTACTCCGTTTCTCCATGAACTTAATACACTAGATGCCTGTTGGATAGCGCCGAGTGTGGAATAATAGTAGTAGATGCAGGCGGGAGTCGGTCTACTAATCTTGGACGTGATGCCTATATAATGATCATTGCCTGGATATTGTCATGATTATTTGAAGTTCTATCAATTGCCCAACAGTAATTTGTTTACCCGCCGTATGCTACTTTTCTCGAGAGAAACCACTAGTGAAATCTACGGCCCCTGGGTCTCTTCTTTATCATATGTGCTTTCTGATCTATTATTTGCCTCTTTTACTTTTATATCTATTAATCCAAAACCCCAAAAAAACCTTGCTGCAATTTTTTGTTATTTATTTTATCTCGTGTTCCTGCGAGATCTATTTATCCAATCTACTACAATTTTATCTATCTTTTACCCGGGAGGGATTGACAACCCCTCTTACGCGTCGGGTTGCAAGTATTTGTTCTTTGTGTGCAGGTACCGTTTACATAGTGTTGTGTGGTTCTCCTACTGGTTCGATAACCTTGGTCTCATCACTAAGGGAAATACCTATCGTAGTTGTGCTGCATCATCCATTCCCCTTCGGGCAAAATACTGACGCGGACATGAGCCATCAAGACTGTTTCTTTCTTACAATCTATCTTATCATTGATAGTGTTCAAAAAAGGTCTACCAAATATAATGGGACAAAAATCATCTTGTGGGGAACCAAGAACAAGAAAATCAGTAGGGTATTTTATTTTTTTCACACAAGACTTCAACATCTCTAATAATTCCAATTGGTGAGATAGTATCTCTATTAGCAAGCTTAATAGTAACATAAATATCTTCTATTTCAGCAGGTGCAATATCATTCATAATTTCTTGGTATAAGGTAAAAGGAATTGCACTCACACTAGCACCCAAATCACATAAGCCATGATAACAATGATCTCCTATTTTAAAAGAGACAACAGGCACGCCAAAAATAGGTCTATGTTTATCTTTCTCATCGGGTTTGGCAATTCTAGCAGCTTCATCACAGAAGTAAATAGCATGCCCATCAATATTATCGATCAAGAGATCTTTAACCATAGCAATACTAGGTTCAACTTTAATTTTTTCAGGGGATGTAGGTGTTCTAGTGTAACTCTTACGAACCACAGTTGAAGCTTTAGCATGTTGTTTTATCCTAACAGGAAATGGTGGTTTCTCAATATAAGCAGTGAGAAAAACTGGATCAACATTATAAGTAATAGTTTCTTCTTCAACTTTAATATGTTCTACTACTTTTACTTCAATGGGAGGATGATATTTAAACCACTTCTCATTAGGGAGATCAACATGAGTAGCAAATGATTCACAGAAAGAAGCTACTATCTCAGAATCAAGTCCATATTTAGTGCTAAATTCATGAAAAGCATCGGTATCCATAAAAGATTTAACACAATCAAACTTAAGGTTTATACCTGACTCCTTACCATTGTCGAGCTCCCAATCTTCAGAGTTGCGTTTAATTCTTTCCAATAAATCCATTTGAATTCAATAGTCTTCTTCATAAAATAACCAGTACAAGAAGTATCGAGCATGGATTGATCATTCCGAGAAAGCTGAGCATAAAAATTCTGAATAATAGTTTATCTTGAGAGCTCGTGATTGGGGCATGAATATAACATTGACTTAAGCCTCCCCCAAGCTTGAGTGATACTTTCTCCTTCACGAGGACAAAATTATATATATATATATATATATATATATATATATATATATATATATATATATATATATATATATATATATATATATATATAAATAATTCGATCACGATGAACTAGATGCATAGGATAAAACTTCTGATGAAATTCCAATTTTAATCGGTTGTAGTTCCAAGCTCCAATATCATCACATAGCCTATACCATGGCAATGCCTTTCCCTTCAAAGATAAAGGTAAGACCTTCTTATTTACATCATCCTCGGGCAAACTTGCAAGCTTAAATAATCCACAAACTTCATCCACGTAGATTAGGTACAAATCAGGATGTAGTGTTCCATCTCCTGCATAAGGATTAGCTAGCAGTTTCTCTATCATACCCGAAGGAATTTTGTAATAAATATTTTCAGTAGGTCCAGTAGGTTGGGGAGCAACTCTTTGCTCTTCCAGTCGAGGTGAAGATACCCCGAACAAGCCCCTCAAAGGATTATTTTCCATAGTGACAAGTGACAGTAAATTTCAGCACATATTATAAATGTTTCCTTACCAAATTCCACTCACCAAACGGGCTTCACTCCCTGGCAATGGCGCTAGAAAAGAGTCTTGATGACCCACAAGTATAGGGGATCTATCATAGTCATTTTGATAAGTAAGAGTGTCGAACCCAACGAGGAGCAGAAGGAAATGACAAGCGGTTTTCAGCAAGGTATTCTTTGCAAGCACTGAAATTATCGGTAACAGATAGTTTTGTGATAAGATAATTCATAACGGATAACAAGTAAAAAGTGTAACAAAGGTGCAGCAAGGTGGCACAATCCTTTTTGTAGAAAAGGATAAGCCTGGATGAATTCTTATATAAAGCAAAGCGCTCCCGAGGACACATGGGAATTATTCTCAAGTTAGTTTTCATCATGCTCATATGATTCGCGTGCGTTACTTTGATAATTTGATATGTGCGTGGACCGGTGCTTGGGTTCTGTCCTTACTTGGACAAGCCTCCCACTTATGATTAACCCCTCTCGCAAGCATCCGCAACTACGAAAGAATAATTAAGATAAATCTAACCATATCATGAAACATTTGGATCCAAATCAGCCCCTTACGAAGCAACACATAAACTAGGGTTTAAGCTTCTGTCACTCTAGCAACCCATCATCTACTTATTACCTCCCAATACCCTCCCCTAGGCCCAAATCATGGTGAAGTGTCATGTAGTCGAAGTTCACATAACACCACTAAAGGAAAGACAACATACAACTCATCAAAATATCGAATGAATACCAAATTCACATGATTACTTATAACAAGACTTCTCCCATGTCCTCAAGAACAAATGTAAGTACTCACAAAGCATGTTCATGTTCAAGATCAGAGGGGTATTGAATATCATTAAGGATCTGAACATATGATCTTCCACCGAATAAACCAACTAGCATCAACTACAAGGAGTAATCACCTCTACTAGCAACCCATAGGTACCAATCTTAGGTTTTGAGACAAAGATCGGATACAAGAGATGAACTAGGGTTTGAGAGGAGATGGTGCTGGTGAAGATGTTGATGGAGATTGACCCACTCTCGATGAGAGGATCGTTGGTGATGACGATGGTTTCGATTTCCCCTTCCGGGAGGGAAGTTTCCTCGGTAGAACAGCTCCGTCGGAGCCCTAGATTGCTTCTGCCCAGGTTCCGCCTCGAGACGGCAGCTCTTCGTCCTGAAAGCTTCCTTATGATTTTTTCCAGGCCAAAAGCCTCCATACAACAGAAGATGGGCATCGGAGACCTGCCAGGGGGCCCACAAGCCCTAGGGGCGCGCCCCCCAGGCTTGTGGCCACCTGGTGGGTCCCCCTCTCATATTTTATTTGCCTAATATTTTTTATATTCCAAAATAAATTCTCCATAAATTTTCAGGACTTTTGGAGTTGTGCAGAATAGGTCTCTCAGATTTGCTCCTTTCCGGTCCAGAATTCGAACTGCGGCATTCTCCCTCTTCATGTAAATCTTGTAAAATAGGAGAGAAAAGGCATGAGTATTGTACCATAATGTGTAATAACAGCCCATAATGCAATAAATATCAATATAAAAGCATGACGCAAAATGGACGTATCACCTGGCGCGCCGAAGATGTCGTGCGTACGATGATCTATCAGACCATGATAATGCATTTGTGGTTCGACTTGGGAGATCGTCAAGCACAAAGAGAAGATCCAGCAATGAACATAGTGGGTTATCCTAGTTTTGGCCGCTGGAAGCGTAAAGCCCTACTCCTACTTTGTTGTATTAGATATATGAGCACACGCAGAAGGAGCGTGACTGGCCGATAAGATTGCGCGGGAACTGCAGCTACGCGTGTCATTGGGCAATGTGTCAACCTTTGTAAAGGCAGCCATGGGCCTCCTTTTATAAGGAAAGGGGCCAAAATGGTCTTTACATAATGTAAATAGTGGCTACATTGCCAAATGCCTAACTCTACGGGTTTGGACAAATGCATTAAATGCACCATGAGGTGTCACGCTGATGAAGCTCCTCGGCAAGGATCGTCTCTCCTTCTGTGTCGTTCACCCAACTACCTCGTATTTCCTTGACACGCTCCAGGGATGGGTGTCATTACAGTTGTATCTTTAGTGGCGAGCTGCCAGGCGCCCAGACAAAACTCACCTAATTACCTGCCTGCTCGGCACCTATATGAGAAGTGACAAGCGGGTCGCTGAGGTGGAGCGGTGACAAGGTAGTGGGATCTTGCCGGGCTCGGAGCTTGTTGGGTCTTTGTTATCTTGTCGGCAAGTACTCCCAAGTTTGATCTTCTGTACTCTTCTGTAGTACTTCTCGATCACTTGACTGGAGGTCTTCTTTATATCTTCATTACTAGTCTTGGACTTGTTATGAACTATCCTCCGGCAAGCCCTTTCATCGGGAAGGCTGCCTACGCTTGAGAGAGATGCCATTAGTGAACCTGTGGCCCCTAGGGTGTATTCTCCATTACAAAAATCTTTGTTACAATTTACTATTCATTGATGTACCATTTTACGTATCTACCAACTATCATTATCCTATGCAATTAATCTTGTAACTAGCAAGACAAGAAACTTGAAAACCTTCTTGACGTGTTGGGGGCATGCTTTTTTTCTTGTGTGTGTGCAGGTACGAGTGACTTTGTTTGCTGAAAAACTCCTTCCGGTTAGATAAACCTTGGTTCTTCAATCAAGGAAATAATTATTGCTAGGTTATATCACCCTTACACTTAGGTGATACCCAACCACTTTACAAGAAAGCAAGCAAGATTTTCGGCATCGTTGTCGGGGAGTTATTCTACAAACAATCAGGTCCTTCACACTACCTTACTGAATTCTTGTTATCTTGTTTGCGTAGTTACTTTTATACTTTATTTGCTCGCATCTTTGCTTGCTAAAAAATCTTCAAAAAAATACCAAAAAATCTTTAGTTACTATTTCTGTTCTAGCAATCATGTCTATTGCTAAGAATACCAAGCTCTGTGCTTTACTAGTAGTAATAATTCCAATTTTATTAGCACTCGTATTGCTCCTCCCGCCACTAGTGTCGAGTCGTATGAAATTAAACCTGCTTTGCTAAATCTTGTTATGAAAGAATAGCTTTCTGGATCCTATAATGAAGATATTGCTGCTCATCTTAATAATTTTATCGAATTATGTGATATGAAAAAATAAAAAGAAGTTGAGAGTGATATTATAAAATTGAAATTATAGGAGGTAGAGCTAAGGAGTGGTTATTGTCTTTACCTAAAAGGATTGATTCTTGGAAAAAATGCAAAGATGCTTTTATTGGAAAGTATTATCCTCCTGCAAAAAGGGAAATCAAATAATGAACTTTAAAAAACTTGATCAAGAATATGTCGCCCAATCTTGGGATATGATGAATACTATGCTAAAGAACTGTCCTACTCACGGTTTAAGTATATGGATGGTAGTACACTTTATATGCAGGACTAAACTTTATGTCTAGGAAATGTTTTAGACCCAGCTGCTGGTGGCACCTTTATGGGAATCACCCATGGAGAAGAAACCAAGTTGCTTGACAACAAAACTTCAAACTACTCTCAGTGGCATACCGAAAGAGCTCCAACAAGTAAAAGGGTAACTCTGTTGAGGAAATTTCCTCGTTGAATGGAAAGGTTGATATGATTATGTCTTTACTTACTATTAAACAAGTCTCTGTCGATCCAAATGATGTTCCATTATCTTCTTGGCGAAGAAATCGATATATACGAAGAACACTATAAGCATGAGTAGGGTATTACACCTTGTGGTGGCCTGAACCCAAGTAAACTGTGTGTGTGGAGTGTTTTAACCCCTGACCATACGATCTAGAAGTTGCATCATAGCCCCGATCTCTACGATTACCCGTCGACATGCTCCATCAAGGCACCCATGTCGTGTCGCCATGGCACAATGGGTTTGGCTAAACTGGTTGGTCCGAGCCCAACATGACTTAAGGCATTGTGCATCGTGCAATGCTGACCTAACCTAGCAAGCCCGCCCCCGTGTCACCATCCTTGGCGACATGGGGGAAACACTCACCGCCGGGGCCTACCTTCCCCTTCATTCTCCCTCTTTCCTAGCGGCCGACGGAGGAGCCCGCTGGCAAAGCTCATGCCTGCTCCGGGGATGGTGAGGGCTCGAATTTTCGCGGGCGGGCAGCTGGTGTGTGGAGTTAGATCTGATTGGCCTGTGTGTAGCGGCGGCTCGGCCTGCCATGGTCGCGGCTGGAGATGATGGTGCAACACCTTGCCCTTTGGCTCGTCTGGGCTGGATCTCCTGTGGTCTAGATGGTGGTGGGCCATTCGGCCTACAGAGGGAGTTGGACGTCGTGGCAGTTTAACAATGGTGGCGTCGTGCGGGCACTGCCCGCGTTGGTTGCGGTGGCGCCTGGGCGGCTGGCGGATCTTGGACGCACGTACCATGATGCACAGGCGTTGTCCCGGATCAGATCTGCATCGGCCTTGGCATGGCTGGGGATGCTGGGGCGGTGGCCCCTGGCGGCAGATCTGAAGGTGGCTTGCTTGTCGACGCCACGAGAGGTCATGCGCGACTGGCAATGGGGTGGTGCGTGAGGGATTCAGGCCCTAGTGACTAGATCTGACGGTCGCGATGGCAGTTGCCATTTGTATGGGAGACGACATAGGCAGACTCCGGGGTCATGGGTGACTCAGAGTCTGGATCACGAGGTGGTGACGGCCTTTCTGGGGTTGGTGGCGGTATTGGACATCCCCTCCATCAACAGATCGGGTTCGATGCAGCTCGGCAGGTGACACATGCGTCTCTTTAGGAGTCGTCGGGCAGTGCATGTCACCGGCAGGTGAAGCCCCCGGTGGATGCTACGCACGACGTCTCATGCGGGGACGTCAAGTCATGTCTGCTACTGGCACGTGCTGCACGATGACTCTAGTGGAGGTCTCATGTTTAGCTTGTTGTTGCTGGATCGAAGTGATGCGGCGGTGGTGGGAGGCAGGCTATATGGGACATCTGTCTTTTGGTGTCTTCTCCAGAGGTATCCGGTTGTTGAGGCGCCGGTAGCCAGATAAGTGATGATGGTACATACGACTTCAACGAAGACTTTATGCACTCTGGCGGAAGCACACGATCTCTAATCAGCCTATGTCGATGCGGGCTTGCGTCGTTTACTTGCTGAAGGTGGTGGATTGTAGCTTGGCTTCGGGGATGAGAATCAGGAGTTCAACCTTGTGTTGGACTCACTCATCAGCGCATATGACGGCGATTCCTTCTTAAAGGCATAGTGTAGGAGTTGTGTAATTTTTTTTCGTTTTGATTGTCTTAGGTTAGTACTCCCTCCATCCGGAATTACTTGTCATCAAAATGGATGAAAATAGATGTATCTAGAACTAAAATACATCTAGATACATCCATTTCAATGACAAGTATTTCCGGACGGAGGGAGTAGTTATCTGGTGGAGTTACTGTCGCGAGGCATGTGACTTTGTGTTTTTTTCGCTTTGTTTTTCGGGTCGATGGTTTGACTAGGATAGCATGATATATAGGAGTGCATGCATCGTCCTAATGCAGAGGCATGGGCTGTCCTCCTTCTTAAAGAAAAAAAAACTTATTTAATTTAGCCGGACTAACAATTGAATCAAAGCCGACTAAAGAAAAGAAGTACACTGGAGATAAGGGAACAGAGAAAATCAGCTATCCTAGGCAATCCTGCACGTGAGCTAAATGTACACTTCAGGTTAGAAAACGGAGATAGCTGGTTTTTTTTTTTTGGTTTGCTACGTCGTACTTACGTACCCAATGATGCACGTTGGTACATTCTCCCCAACTATACAGCCATGCAAAAAAAACTACTCCTAATAATACAGTAACAAATACTGGTATAAAATGTGGACAATAGGATTAACACTGACCGCTGGAGCTAAACTCCCGGTCAAATCAAACACCAGCGCGAGGAACAAAAGATAGACGTCGAAGCAGCCGAACGCTCCTGTTCCTGGTCCCGGTCCATGATCGTCGCCGCAAAGTCGCCCGCTGGAGCACGCTCTTGCTGGAATGGTCCATCAGCCGCTGGACTCGCCCACTCGACTCTGCGGAAACCGGAGCCCCTTTCCGGTCCGGTGACGTTGGAAAATCTACGTGACGCGGACAGTGGTAGGTCACCTGGTACCTTCGCGGCGTGGAAGCCGTGCGCGCTCTGGATTACCGTCGGCTAAACCATCTTGATCTTGAACGTTGACGGTTTCCAGTGTGTTGGAGAAGTTGGCATTGATCGGTCGCACACGCGCCACGGATAATCCATCGCTTGACAAGTTGTCAGTGGGTAACTTATGTCCCTTACTTTTCTTTTCTTTTTCTATTTTCTGCTGACTGGGGAGCAGACAGACGCCAAATGGGTACGCAAGGTTTTTACTAGGACAATGCACATGCATTGCAACAGGATATAAATATTTTAAATACGTTAGTTTTTTATTTACCTGTCTATATTAATGTGTTTGTGTTAATAAATATTTATCGAATCATGCCCATGATTTACCTTATATTTTGATGAGAACTTTGCTGAGTAATTAAAGAGAAATTGATTCAGAAGATAAATAAATTGAGATGACTGATCATCATACGGGAAATGTTGGACGAAGGGTTGATGGAAAGAAAAAGTAAAACATGGACAGAAATTCAATTTGGCTCACGGGCCCAAAAATAATTTTTGAAATGTCCAAAAAATTAAGACAAAATTTTTGTGTGTTGTTAGTCACATCCAAATGCTATCTGCAATTTTGAGGCAAAAAAGTTAAGCATTTTGGCTTGTGCAAAAAGATAATGAATACCAAATGTTACCCCCAAATGTCACCTTAAATTTGTTTTTTCACTGACAAAACACTGCTGCTCCGTTTCGCATGAAAATTGTCAGACATGCTTGCGACACTAACACTAACATCCAAAAAAACAGAAGTTTTGAAAATGTTTACTATTTTTTTCATGTTACTGTTCACCCTGGAGCCAAAACGCCCCTCCCAAAACATGGAACTTTACGTTCCTTTTAAGTAGTACAGATTTTCTGTGGATTAGGGGCAAACAGATGCCAGATGATACGTACTTTTTTTACTAAGACAATGGCCGTGCGTTGCAACAAGATTTAAATATTTTATTACGTTAGTTTGTGATTTGCATGCTCATATTAATGTGATTGTTTGAATAAACATTGATCAAATCATGTCCATGATTTACCATGTATTTTCATAAAAAGTTCGATAAGTAAATTAAAGTGAAATTTGTTCAAAAGGTAACTAAATTAAGAGAATTGATTATCATACACGAAAAGTTGGACAAAGGGGTGGTGGAAAGGAAAGTGAAATAAGAAACTTTACCTTTTTAAGTAATATAATAGAATAAAAAAAATAAAGGTGATTGCATGGCTTTAGCAAATTGAAGCCCGTAAAGCGTTACAACAAGGATCAACAACGAGAAATTAAATGGAAGTTCGATACAGACCCAAAGGGCCACGCCAAACAAGCCGACTACAAACGAAACAAACTAGATAAAAGGCGGAAGACGCATGGCGGTTAGTGGATGAAGATCACTCTGCATGGTGGCTGCTTCCCTCTATGAGAACCTTTGCATGCTCTCGAAGTTTGTTGCACAACATCTCAAGAGCATATGCCTTCGCGGTTAATGCATTACCCGCAAAAAAGATTGTATAATGCATTAGCTGGGTGTTTAGTAAAGATGCCTTCAATAAGGGCTTTGTTTCTAATGTGCCAAAGAGTCCAAGCTAAAGACACGAAAATCAACCAAGTCATCTAGTGTGAAAGGCCCGCTAGCCTCCCACTTAGAGTGTTGAAGGATGCGAAAGACGCAGGTGCCCAACTGCACGTAGTAACGTCATGAACACAACCCCAAAGGAATTGTGCCAAGATACACTTAAAAAATTGGTTTGCATCTTCGTCATCGCCACACAGCAGTACTAAGCCATCCCTGGGCCATGACATTTCTGCACCTCCACACCCGAAGGTAATCTATCCCGCACAAGCTACCATAAAAAGATCTTGATTTTTTGTGGAGATACGAGCTTTCCAAATGTCCATTGCCTGGAAAGGGGTTGCACCTTAATGGAGAGCATGATAGAGGGAGCTAGTGGAAAATTTTATGGACGGCTCAAGTTTCCACCTAAAGGAATCGGGCTGGTCGGATGGGGTAGAATCCGTAAGCATCATAACCAGGCGGTCCCATTTCTGCAGCTCGGCCAGTCTAAAGGATCTGCGAAATTGTGGACACCACTGTCCGTTTTGCCAATCGGCGCAAACTAAGGATTTAGGGTGGCGGGCAATTGCAAATAAGTGAGGGAACACCGTAACGAGGGGGTTCAACCCTAGTCACACATCTAACCAAAAGACCGTGGATTTGTCATTTCCAAGAATGTGCACCGCCCCAATGCACAAAAGTTGTATAATCTTCAACACAAATTTCCAAAACTGAAACCCGTTCTGACAGGTGGTCGTCGAGATCGGGGCATGTTACAGTTATTTGTGTTTGATGATGTCTAATCATAACGCGCCCTCGCCTCTTAAGATTTTCACTGCCCACTTGGCCATCAAGCACCAATTCATGTGCTTGGTGTTAAGAATGCCGAGGCCCCCAACCACTTTGGGGGCACAGATGGTAGTAGAGATAGTAGAGAAAGGTAAACTTTCATTGATTTCAACGCATTGTTTTTTTATTGATTACCACATGTGCCATGTGATGTTTTTATTGTGCTTTTCATAGTTAGCTACTGGATAGCACTACAAAGCACCTTCTGAATTGAGGATGGCTATAACAAAAATAACACTGGCGGTGAAAAAAATTTAAATAACTAATCTAGATCATTGGAGATGGGAACTAAATATTGCTTTGCAAGTACTCCCTCTGTAAACTAATATAAGACATTTTAGATCACTACTTTAGTGATCTAAAAATTCTTATAGTTCGCAGAGGCAATATTTATTTGTAACTTGTCAATGAAAAATAGCTACCTCTCCCCAATATAATAAATTTGCACCAAACTTAGCGGATATTCAATTTAGCTCAAAATAGTAGGCATGTACATGTTCATCTCCAAATATAGATGTTTACGGGGAAAACCCGGTCATTTTGACATGTGCAAAACAAAAACCAAGGTGGGTGCCAATTGTTTTGTATTTCTAAACCATCGAACTTCGGGTTTTCTGGACGAAATAAAATGGTTTGGTTTCACATGAAAATTGTCTAAAGTGTGCTTGACAACTTTATGCTCCTGGAGCCAAAACGCCGTGCCCTAAAGTTAGATGAATCTTGTGAGTTAGCTTGCTGGTGGAAATATCTATACACGTAGATCCCTCAGCCTGGATTTGTACCACCCATCTTCAATCCCTAGTTTTTCCTATTTTCTCATCGTGAATATTGTTTCTATTTCTTCGACTGCTTTCAGAAATTAAGGGTAACCAAGCTGCAGAATCAGCTATGACACGGCTTGTTCTGGTTTTGTCTAGATGTTTGATGGATGCAAGCACAAAGACAAAGAACCCCCTTAGCTGTCAAACGTTCGTTGGGAGGAGGTTGCATTTGTGAACAATTTTGCTGGCATTCTTTTTCTAACGGTAAGCCTACTGACACATTTACTTATATCATGGCAGAGTTACATCATGTAGTACAAGAGGTAATAAGAAATCAGAAGTAATATCCACTTCCACCCAAACATACCTAGTTTTGGAATCACAGCAAGTCCTAGCCAAGAAATGTGCTAGCCTATTCGCTTCCCTGCGGCAAAAACTGAACGATATTGATGGAACACCATGAGCCAAGTGAAAGCAATCAACAAGTAATGCTGAGTTAGGTCCTCAAATATCCATATTACCATTGCAAGCCTCCTTTAATTCCAAATTCAACTTTGGCTTTTGAGCATCGAATATCAAAGATCATTTGGAGCCCTCTTCTTAACACCAGTGTCTCAGCAGCTTGTACATTATGTGTGTGGTCAAACACTTTAGAGGCCCCTGCTATCAGAGCAACTCCTATGGGATGACCCATTTCGTCCGCAGCCGTCCGTTTGGGTTGGCGCGGACACAAAAGGCGGCCCAACGCGCCGACCCCAAACGGACGCGTGTCCGTTTTTTGTCCACGGGCGATCCATTTCCGGCCCATTTTTGAGCCGGATTTGCGTCGGCGCGGACACGCGACGGACGCACGCGCACTCGCCTACTCCTGTCCTCGGGCCCGCTGGTCTGTGGCACATTGGCCTCCCCTCTCACCCCCCGGCCAACAAGCAACCCTCGCCCGCCTCCTTCGTCGCCGACGCCGCCACCCATTTTTGTCGGCGACTCTTCCAGCTGCCGCCGCCTCCACATCCGCCTAGCAACGCCGCCCCTCCCCCCCGTCGCCCTTCGTCGTCGTTTTGCCGCCGGGGAGCAAACTGCTTCCCACCGCCGCTTCCCCCCACCGCACAGCCGCCGGTGACCAAGAAGCCGCCCCTGCCACATCTGACCGGCACGCTCGTCGGACGCCGTCACACTCGCCGGACGCCGGCAGGGCATCTAGCTGGTCTGTGGGCGCCATGACTCCCCTCACCGGCCGTCTCCTTCTTCAACACCCACAAGCTGATTGACAGTTTGCCAAGGTACGAAATGGACTCCGCTGACGAGTTCTTTTTTCATAATTTCCTTTGCGACTCCGATGATTCGTCGTCCGACAACGAGGAGGAGATATTGGCTGCCATGTTGGTACATCACCACTTCAACAACCAGCGGCCGTTGTTCCGTGGCTCCATTCCGGGCCACCTTCCGGCGTTGAATCGCAACCGAGAGAGCGGGCATTTCCTTCTCTCGAAGGACTGCTTTGATACAACAAACTCGTTGTTCAAACATACAAATTCTGCCGTTGTTTCCGTATGAGTAGGCATGTTTTCAACCGTATTAAAGAGGGAGTGGTCGGCTATGATGACTACTTCGAGTGCAAAGAGGATGCTGTCGTGGAATTGTCACGGCAGATGTCCTCTTGCAAGGACTTAGTTGTGGAGCCATCGCTACTAGGAAGCTTAAAGGGGTTAATTGGGACAAAGGACGCGAGAGAGTTATACTAGTTCGGCCCCTTACGGTGAAGGTAAGGCCTACGTCTAGTTGGGTTGATATTGCTAAGGTTTCAATGACCAGGGAGCGAAATATGCTATGCCCGATTCTTGAGGAGTTGTTTCTTGCCCTAAGCCGCCGGCGGGTCGTCCCCTTATATACACGGGTTGACGCCCTGCGGCCTACAGAGTCCCTGCCGGCTCATAGACAGTGTCCGGCTCGGTGACTAGTTAATTCTACCTTATGTTACAAGTCATGTCATCATGGCGGTTTACCACTATGGGCCTTAAGCCGCTTGTGGGCCTTAGACCCTTTATTGAACCGCCATCTTCACGCTTGGTCTTGGGCTTCTTTCTGATGAGTCTTCTTTGTGTAACCCGGCCCCTCCTGGGCGGCTTACACAAATAGTTATATCCTCAACATTAGGCCCCAGATTGATTTGACCCGGTTCATGTCAATCTTAAAATATCTTAAGAAATAAACCTTCAGCCTTCTGCCTGTGCAAAGGTTTTTAACCCGCCATGACGTCATCTTCTGGATCCGCGTTAACCCACCGTGACGTCATCTTTACTTAAATTCATATTTTACTCTGCCATATCCTCCAACGAATCTTTGCTTTTACTGACCGTTCCGAAAATCGAGGCGTCGGGGCTGCTGGATAATAATGTTTGGTCTCCTTGTTTCTTGCGCCGTCTCAGTCGGTCTTCCCTTATAAATAGGCACGACCTAGGTCTTCCATTCTCCCCCCTTTCGGTCATCCTCTTCCTCTCGCTGTGTCTCTGCCACCCGAGCTCCGCCGCCACCGCCGTCGAGCTCCTTGTCTTCATCGACTCAGGCCGGTTCATCAACCCGAATCTGACCAGAAATCAACGGCAAACGTCCACATCCGTAAGTTCCCTTCTTTCCACTTCTTAGATCTGCATTGGAGCTTCTTCGAGTTCGTCGGTGTTCATCGCCGCCCGCGACGAACCCTTGATGTTCTTCACCTTCGACGCCCTGTTCAAATTGCTGAACAATATAAAACTGCTGTGGTGACTGTTTTACGTTTATCTCGAACATAGACAAATCTCTTTTCTTTTGTTCAGAGGCTTCCTTCGAGTGGATGAACTTCTCTGCACTTATTTTAGGTCTAGAAAATTTTGTTTTTAGAATGACCATTTGATCCAAAACAATATTTGCAACTTGTGAAACCTGTTTGTTCCACACTTAGTCAAAAAACTGCCTCTGTTGAATTTGTTTAACTATAGTAACCTATGTAGCCGGTTTATGAAAACACCGATTGTCAGTCTTTCTTGCTTCCGGCGACTTTAAGAAAATTTAACTGCCCTTGATACCTGTAGCGGCTTAAATATCATTGCGCAGTTACCTATATGTCATTAGGCCCCATCTGAAGCCGCTATTTTGAATAGACTTAAAAATACTTCCCTTCCGGGTTAAAATTGAACCAGAGCTTCTTATTTTGTCATAGGCTTCCACCTACACCATGGCACCTAAGGCTCCCAAGGCTCCTGTGACCTGTAATTGGGTCCAATCCATTGTCACAGAAAGCAAATTGTCTGAATTTGTGAAGTCCGGCCACCTGCCCAAGAAGGAGGTCATGTTTTATCGTGCACCTGACCCGTCTGAGGAGAAACCTCAGCCCAAAGAAGGGGAGGTGATAGTTTTTACGGATCATATGAGCCGGGGATTTGCTTCACCCGGTTCAAAATTCTTCAGGGATGTTTTGCATTTCTTTGACCTCAGACCTCAAGACATTGGACCCAACTCCGTGTCAAATATCTGCAACTTCCAAGTTTTCTGCGAAGTGTACACAGGAGAAGAGCCCAATCTACTTTTGTTAAGAGAGCTATTCTATTTAAACGGCAGAATGAGCGTGCTAACGGGCCGATCTAGAACTCGCGGCATCTCAATTCAGCGCGGAGGCGCCTCTTTCCTTATGCCGAACTGCCCAGCCACCCAAAGGATGGAACCAGGACGTGGTTTTATTGCGGGACACTTCTCCGGTGGCGAGAACCTCTCGCCCGGCTTCCACGCTCTGCGCCTTGAATCAAATCACCCGCTGGCGGATAAACTAACCGATGTTGAACGTCTATCACTTGCCCCTACCATCAAGAAGATCAAAGCCCTCTTAGGCAATGGCTTGAGCGGTATTGATTTGGTGCAAGTCTGGATCTCCTGGCGGGTGATCCCGTTAAGCCGCCGACCCGGATTAATGTGCTCTTACACCGGCGAGAAGGATGACCCACTGCGCCACAGTTCTGATGACTTACCAGATGATATGATGGAAGTTATGACCCAGACTTTGTTGAAAGAAGGCACAATGATTAGTAATGCCTTTGGCTTACTTCCCTTCTGCAAGAAGAACCCGACCCCTGCAGTGAGTCATCAACCTCAATAAATACTCTTTACTCTATTACACCTTGCTTTTACTCATAACCCTTTATCATTTTTCACAGGCCGATGACAATTTCTAGAAGGTCAAGTATGACCATGAGGCGGCCAAACAAGCCAGAGCGGCAAAAAGAGCCGAAAGGAGAGCCGCCAAGATTGGAACTTCGAAGAAGAGGAAGCCAAGCGCTTCAGATATGTTTAAACTTGACGATACTGATGATGATGAAGAAGAGGTAACTTTTAATTCCCTTGACTCTTTATCATCACCTTACTGACATTAAATCTTTTCAGGAAGACACGGGGAACAACCAAGCCGTCGAGGAAGAGGTAACTATAATCTCCTCCGACTCCGAGCCCCTGTCGCGTCAGAAAATTCGAAGAGTAACCTGGAAAGTAAGATTTTCACATCCTTTGGCTTACCAAGATCCTCAATTTCTTTTGAAGCAACAGCAAATTGAAAGCCGGAGGCAGACCCGGACCAGCAAGGATGCAGAGCTCTCCTCCGGCTTACCTGACGTAACCAGGAAGCGTCGGACTGAGGTTATCTCCGATTTACGTTCTGTTTTACCTTTGGCGGGTTTAATTCGTCCACCTCTCAATTCATCCGACTCCAATTATCAGGATACCTCTCCTTCCTCCGGCGAGTCTATGCAATCTAATATGCCGGCTTTCAAAACTGCCCCCGGGTAATGTAATTTTGTTTACCTTATGCTTTGCCTTACTCATGCTTTTGTACTCATCCTTCTGCCTTTGTCCACAACGTGCAAGTGAAACCCAGTAAGAGGGCAAAAAAGAGTAAGCCGTCCCAAGACTCGGTCGCGACTGAACCGGAACTTGGCATGACTGCTCCTGACAGTTCTACCCATCAGCCACCGCCTGAACCAGCCTATGACATTCCAGCACCAACCTCTGATCCACCCGCCGAAGACACTCTCAACAGTTCTGATAACCCGGAAGCTCCTAGCCCGGCCAAGACAATTGACCCGGAAGTTGAGATTCTGAAGACTCAGTTTGTTGAGCCGGGGCAGCCCACTGTCCTTGCCAAATGCTCTGTCAAGGAGGAGCTTCTGGAACGCCGAAAGGCCAAGCTAGGCAATGCTGACTATACTCATTTGAGCATTGGAGAGATAGTCTCTGGCTATATCAATCAAGTACATAGCAGCCGTGACTTGGAAATTGACATGGTGAAGCAAATACAGCAAAAATCTGAGGTATAACTTATGCTACTTTTCTTAATCATACTTACTGTATCAGCCCCCAAGTCTATTGCTTATGAATAAATATGTTGTAGACTTAGAAAACTGCTTAGCCCTGCTTTGTCCGGTTTAGAAAGAAGATATTTAACCCGGTTGTAACATGATACCTTGAACTTGCGATACACATTAGCCCCCAAGTGTCAAGTATATTTGCTTGCAAAGTGCTTGGGACTTAATTTCCATGAACCGACATTGTAAGTTAAAATTCTTCAGCATACATTAGCCCCCAAGTGTCAAGTATCTTTGCTTGCAAAGTGCTTGGGACTTAATGTTATCTTACCATGATTCTGACTATAACCCGGCATCAATGCAGGCCACCACAAGTCAATTTGAGTCCGAGATTGCTGACCTGAAGGGCCGCCTGGCAGCTAAAGAACTTGAAATTCAAAAGGCCAACTCCAAATTGAATTCAGCGTCTCTGAACAAGAGAAGTTGAAGAAGAATTTTGAGGCGGAGAAGAAAATCTGGGCTGATGAGAAGGCCTCACTAGTAACCCGGGTCAAGACAATGAAACATCACTTGCGTAAACAATGAGCTGTCCGGCTTAAAGCGCCAGATATCTCAAATGGTCTCAGCAATCTTCGGTAAGTTACTATATATAACCTCAAACATTGCAATCCTTCCTTTGATGACTATTTTAATTGTTATCTCCGGCTCACCTTATGTTTATGAACGCAGGCCCCAGGAGCACAAACCTCAAGCAGAACATGTTGATCAAACTGAAAGTGGTTTACACTCTAGTGGAGCAACTGCACACCGGGTCACAACGTGCTTTGGCCGTTGTGGCTTTATCAAATGACGTTCACCATCTCCTGCAAGATGTGCTAAAGCGGCTTGCCGTGCTACCCCAGCGGATCCAAGAACTAAGACGGGCATCTGCCAGAGCCGGGGCTATAGCCGCATTGAGCCGGGCCAAGGCTTGGCTTCCAGAGTTAGACCCGGCAGACTTTGCTCTTGGGTAACCCAGCTTGAAGGAAGACGGCTCTTTATTCAACGAGACAGACTTCACCGCCTGTGTGAAAGACATACGTCATGTGGCTACTCTCATTGGGAACGATACTGACCTTACCAAGTATCAGCCAGGCTATGACAGTGAGAACCGGAGAATTCCAACACCTCACTATGACGAAGTCAACCTGATCCGTCCAACTCGTAAGCATACCTTTGCCCCTGAAGTCGACCCAGACGGTTTAATAGATGATGAAGCTGAGTTTGAAGCCTTGAGTGGCATTGACTAGGCCTCGTCAACCTTCCAGGACAGGGCAGCCGACGGAGAAGCGGAGAAGGATAACCCAGAATCTTCAAGCCAACCAAAGGAGTGAACTGCCAGGCGTTTATGACTTTGCGAAAACAATGCTTCATTATTCAGACTCGGGGAGTCTTGTAATAGGGTAGAAAAACCTCTCGATTTTTGTCATGCCTTCGCGCATGTTTATGGCGCTTAATACTTTCATAAGTCGCCATCGCTATATACTTCCAGCTTGTGTTGATCTTTTATTTCCTTGATGTTAAAAATTTGCTTGCCTTATCCTGCATATAAAACAAGCAGAATTCCCTTGGCGACTTATTGCATCGGGGGTCACATAAGGTACCGATAACCCTGAGTGTGAACCAAAACATCATATAAAGGCCGATTTATGATTATATTTGTTAAACATGATCACAATAGCATACCTGCGATCCTTTTGGTAATCTCGCCGGTTTATGTGACCCAAATCATGAGGGTAAGTTTTAACTCCTGAAAGTTGGCACATATGATGTTCACCTGGCCCTTAACAACTGAAGTGACCAATATTAAACCGGTGGAACGAGACCCCCATAGTACTTTCGAGAAGGCCTCACGATAGTCAAACATTTACACTTACAAAGTATGATGAATAATAAATGAAATTTAAAGGCCTCTGATTCGAATACGATCAGTGAACCGTTCCAAAGGGGTTAAGCTAAGATTTGGATACGATCATATAGCCCCCAGTGGCTTTGGCGATGCCGATCAAGTGGGTATCGACAGCTATGTTCTCTTTGGTTCGAATATGACCTATGTTTGAACAGGAAGCCCCCAAGTGACCATAAGAGTTGTTTAATGACGCTGATTCGAATACGATCCACGTCAGACCCAAAGGGTTAAGCTATGATTCAAATATGATCAAGAAGCCCCCAAGTGGGTTTGGCAGTATGCCGATCAAGTGGGTATCGACAACTATGTTCTCTTTGGTTCGAATACGACCTATGTTTGAACAAGAAGCCCCCAGGTGACCATGACTAAATTCAGATATGATCATAAGCCGGACCAAAGGGAAAGCCGGATTCAGATATGATCCGCTCCCTGTTGGTTGTTTCCACCACCTGATAAAGAAGACATGTAAACCTTTGAGGGTGAAAAGAACAGAGGTCCTGCTTTATTGCTTTATATAATATATACATCATCAAAAAAAATATACGTCTTGAGAACTGGTGGCTCACGTATAATAAGGCCGAAGATGGGCGATATTCCACGGCCGACGGGTCTCCTCCTCCGACTTACGTGAGTCTTTGTACTCTCGAACATCGATAAGGTAGTATGACCCGTTGTTCAGATTCTTGCTGACCACAAAGGGTCCTTCCCAAGGAGGGGATAGCTTGTGCATATCAGACTGATCCTGGATGAGCCGGAGCACTAAGTCGCCTTCCTAAAAGGTTCTGCTTCTAACCCGACGGCTGTGATAGCGGCGCAGGTCTTGCTGGTAAATCGTAGAGCGGGCTATTGCCAAGTCTCGCTCCTCATCCAACAAGTCAAGTGCATCCTGATGAGCTTTTCGTTATCAGCCTCAACGTAAGCCGCCACGCGGGGTGAGTCGTGTCGGATGTCACTTGGCAGGACTGCCTCTGCTCCGTACACCATGAAGAAAGGTGTGTAACCTGTAGATCTGTTAGGCGTAGTGTTGATGCTCCACAGTACAGAGGGTAGCTCCTCCACCCAACAACCCGGAGTCCGCTGTAAGGGGACCAAGAGCCAGGGTTTGATACCCTTCAGGATCTCCTGATTAGCTCTTTCTGCTTGACCATTGGATTGAGGATGAGCAACAGCCGAAACATCAAGCGGATATGTTCTCGTTGATGAGAACTCTTTCATGGCACCCTTGGAGAGATTAGTGCCATTATCGTTATGATGCTGTGTGGAAAACCAAAGCGAAAGATCACCTTTTCATGAACTGAACCGCCGTGGCTGCATCACACTTCTTGACCGGCTCTGCCTCAACCCACTTTGTAAACTTATCCACCGCCACCGGAGGTGTGTCTTTTATCCTTAGACCTCTTGAAAGGTCCAACCATGTCAAGCCCCTGCATCGCAAACGGCCAAGTAATTGGAATCATCCTCAACTCTTGAGCGGCACATGAGCTCGTCGTGAGAATTTTTACATCCGTCACATTTCTGGCCGATCCTCCGCATCGGATGAGCCGTCACCAATAGAAACCATGACGGAAAGCCTTGGCCACAAGAGATTTTGAGCCGGCATGATGACCACAATCTCCTTCATGGATCTCACGAAGTATCTCCTGACCCTCCGCAGGCGACACACAACGTTGAAACGCCCCAGTGACACTGCGGTGATGTAACTCGCCATGAACAATCGTCATAGATTTGGACCGCCTGATGATTTGTCTCGCCAAGGTCTCATCCTCAGGCAACTCTCCCCGGGTCATATAGGCCAAATATGGCACTGTCCAATCCGGGATGACGTGAAGAGCGGCCACCAGGTGTGCCTCCGGGTCTGGCACTGCTAGTTCTTCCTCTGTAGGTACCTTGACAGAAGGATTATGCAAAACGTCGAGAAAGGTGTTAGGCGGCACCGGTTTACGCTGAGATCCCAGCCGGCTTAAAGCATCAGCCGCCTCATTCTTCCTTCGATCAATGTGCTCTACTTGATAACCTTTGAAGTGCCCAGCCACAGCATCAACTTCACGACGGTAAGCCACCATAAGGGGATCCTTGGAGTCCCACTTGCCTAACACCTGTTGAGCCACAAGATCTGAGTCGCCCAAGCACCTTACCCGGCTCAAATTCATCTCTTTGGCCATCCGGAGACCATGGAGTAAGGCCTCGTACTCAGCTGCATTGTTAGTACAAGGAAACATAAGCTGGAGCACATAACCAAATTTGTCACCTCGAGGGGAAGTTAAAACAACTCCAGCCCCCGAGCCTTCTAACTGCCTGGACCCATCAAAGTGAATAGTCCAATATGTGTTATCTGACTTCTCCTCAGGTGCCTGCAACTCTGTCCAATCATTAATAAAATCCACCAGGGCTTGAGACTTGATAGCAGTCCGAGGCATGTATTTCAAACCATGAGGCCCAAGCTCAATGGCCCACTTGGCGACTCGTCCCGTGGCCTCTCTATTCTGTATGATGTCTCCTAAGGGGGCAGAGCTTACCACAGTAAAATCCACCAGGGCTTGAGACTTGATAGCAGTCCGAGGCATGTATTTCAAACCATGAGGCCCAAGCTCAATGGCCCACTTGGCGACTCGTCCCGTGGCCTCTCTATTCTGTATGATGTCTCCTAAGGGGGCAGAGCTTACCACAGTGATAGGATGACCTTGGAAGTACTGCTTCAACTTCCGACTTGCCATGAACACTCCGTAAACAAGTTTCTACCAATGTGGATACCTTTGTTTAGACTCAATGAGCACCTCACTGATGTAGTAAACCGGCCGTTGAACCGGATGCTCCTTGCCAGCCTCCTTGCGCTCCACCATGATGGCAACACTGACGGCTCGTGCGTTAGCAGCCACATATAACAGTAATGGCTCCCTATCAATGGGAACCGCAAGGACCGTGCTCGACATAACTGTCTCTTTAAATCTTCAAAGGCAGTATTAAAGCATCACTCGCATAAAAGTGTCATTTTATTCATCATCGTCTGCGGTAGGGCCTTCTCACCTAACCGCTTACGAAACCGCTTAAAGCAGCAACACGACCCGCGGTCGCTGAACATAATTGATGCATGCCGGTTTAGCCAAAGAGGTGATTGCCTTGATCTTCTCCGGGTTAGCTTCAATGCCTCTGTTTGAGACCAGAAAACCCAGAAGCTTGCCTGCAGGTACACCAAATACACACTTGGCCGGGTTAAGCATCATCTTATAAACCCGGAGGTTATCAAAGGTCTCCTTTAAATCAGATATCAAGGTTTCCTTCTCCCTGGATTTCACCACGATGTCATTCACATAAGCATGAACATTGCGCCCAATTTGATCGTGGAGACAGTTCTGTACACATCGCTGATAAGTCGCTTGGGCACTCTTGAGCCCAAATGGCATAGATACATAGCAGAAGGCTCCAAACGGAGTGATGAAAGCCGTCTTCTCCTGGTCCTTAACTTCCATTTTAATCTGATGATAGCCAGAGTAAGCATCCAAAAAGCTCAATCGCTCGCAACCCGCCGTAGCATCAATGATTTGATCAATGTGGGGGAGGGCAAAGGGATCAGCGGGACAAGCCTTATTTAAGTCCGTGTAATCCACACACATCCGCCAGGTGCCGTTCTTCTTGAGCACGAGCACCGGGTTAGCTAACCACTCCGGGTGAAAAACTTCGACAATGAACCCAGCCGCTAAGAGCCGGGCGACCTCCTCTCCAATAGCTTTCCGTCTTTCATCATTGAACCGTCGAAGAAATTTCCTGACCGGCTTATACTCCGGATCAATATTAAGAGTGTGCTCAGCGAGTTCTCTCGGGACGCCCGGCATGTCAGAAGGTTCCCATGCAAAGATGTCCCGGTTCTCATGGATGAACTCGATGAGCGCGCTTTCCTATTTAGGATCCAAGTTGGCACTGTGCTGAACTGCTTAGAAGAGTCGCCTGGAGTAAAGTCAACAATCTTCGTTTTAGCGGCCGATTTAAACTTCAACGCCGGGTCATGCTCTGTAGTTGGCCTCTTCAGAGAGGTCATATCCGCCGGGTCAACATTATCTTGATAAAACTTTAGCTCTTCTGCTGCACAAACAGACTCAGCATAAGCCGCGTCACCTTCTTCACACTCCAAGGCCACCTTTCGACTCCCATGCTTAGTGATGGTGCCCTTGTGACCCGGCATCTTGAGCTGCAGATAAACATAACATGGTCGTGCCATGAACTTGGCATAAGCCGGCCGCCCAAACAGAGCATGATATGGACTCTTGATTTTGACCACCTCAAACGTCAATTTCTCAGCCCTGGAATCATATTCATCTCCAAAGGCCACCTCCAATTCAATCTTACCGACCGGGTATGCCGACTTACCAGGCACCACCCCATGGAGAACGATGTTGGATGTCTTTAAATTTTTGTCAGTCAAGCCCATGCGTCGAAAGGTCTCGTAATAGCGGATGTTGATACTGCTGCCTCCGTCCATGAGTACCTTGGTAAATTTATATCCACCGACCTGAGGCGCCACCACCAAGGCTAACTGACCCGGATTATCAACCCGGGGCGGGTGATCTTCCCTGCTCCATACAATAGGCTGCTCTGACCACCTCAAGTAACGGGGAACTGCCGGCTTAACAAAGTTCACGGCCCTCTTATGAACCTTCTGGTCACGTGTGCACAAGCTAGTGGTGAACACATGACACTGCCCATTATTCAGCTGCTTCGGATGGCTTTGATAACCTGACTGCTGCTGCTGTTGTCCCCCTTGACCAGGCTGCTGTTGATTATAGCCGCTTTGATTTCCCTGAAAGCCGGAACTTGAACCGCCGCCCAAGCCATGGAAGCCGCCGGCTCCTGAGCCGCCGCCCGACCCATGATTGCCATCAAACGTGTTGGAATTCTTGAAAGCCTTCATGATCGCGCAATCTTTCCATAAGTGGGTGGCGGGTCATTCCCGGGTGCCGTGTCTCGGGCAAGGCTCATTGAGTAGCTGCTCAAGAGATGGGCCTGACCCGCCAGATCGAGGGGGTGGTTTTCCCTTACGTCTCTGATTGTTACCCTATGCATTGGCATTGGCCACAAACTCCGGGTTACCCTCAGCCTTACGCTTGTTGCCTCCTTGATTCATCGGGTTATGCTACTGACCTTTTCCATTGCCGTTCTTCTTTCCCTTCCCTGTCTTTTCCTCATCAAACGCGGGATCCTTGGTACTATCAGAGTCGGCGTATTTGACTAAATCTGCCATCAGTGTGCCCATATCATTGCAATCACGCTTAAGGCGCCCCAGTTTCTGTCTTAGCGGCTCAAAGCGGCAATTCTTCTCCAACATGAGGACTGCAGAGCCGGCATCCATCTTATCAGACGAATATATTATCTCCTTGACCTAGCGCACCCAATGAGTTGTGGATTCACCCTCCTCCTGCTTACAATTTGTCAAGTCCACAATCGACATAGATTGCTTGCAAGTTTCTTTGAAGTTCTGGATGATTCGGGCCTTTAGCTCTGCCCATGAACTAATGGAATTGGGCGGCAAGCCCTTTAACCAAGACCGGGCCGTTCCATCCAACATCATGGTGAAGTACTTAGCCATTGCTGCATCGCTGACCTCCAACAGTTCCATGGCCATCTCATAACTTTCAATCCACGCTCCGGGCTATAAGTCGGCCGTGTAATTCGGCACTGTAACATCCCAAATTTCCCATTTGGAATGTTTTACAATTATAGCTAAGCATCTATGCATTACTGTTTGAATTGAGTGACATTTGAAATTATTTCAGAGGCTTTTGAGTTTGTTGGAATTTGAATTCAAATTGGCAGATGAATTTACTTCAAAACAATGCCTCACAAATACTTGAGAAAAAGTATGAGAGGAGTAAACATGACACTCCAAAAATGTCAAAAGAAAAGTTTTGCCAAAAAGATTGAATTCAAATTTGATTTTATTTGGGATTTCTAGAAAAATGTTTTTTTTAAGTTTGAGTTTTGCCCCTGGAAAAATGTTCAAATTGTAGGGAATATTCCCCTGATAATTTTGATATATATATGTCCTATATAAAATATATTAATATATATTCTCTCTCCTCTCCCTAATTCAAAAAAGGAAAAAAACCCCAGCGCCAGCCAGCTAACTGCCCACCAGTAGCCGAGGCAGCCCACCAGTGAGCGAGGCTCGGCCAACCAACCGACCGAGCCGGCCTGCCCGAGCCGCGCCTTGAAACCCTTTCCCCTCGCCAACCGACCAAACCCCCCTCCTCTCTCTCGACGCGCAGGCCCCACCCCTTCTTCTTCCTCTCCACGCGTCGCGCCGCCGCTGAATCCGGAGATCGCGGGATCTCCTTCCCGATTCGCCCCTCCTCCAAGTCGGCCGCCCCTATATATACCCCCCCTCGACCCGTTCCCCACTTTCCCCTCGCCTACCCCTCCACCTTGCCGCAATCCTCACTGAACCCGACGTCGCCTCCGCGCCATTGTCCCTGCCCGCTCGACTCGACCCACCTTCGAGCTCCACCGACTCCACCACCGACCTCCTCTCGCTCCTCCGCCAAGACCACGGACGCCTCCGCCGTCTCCCCGACCACCGGAGCCACCACGCCGTCGTCGCCCGAGAGCCGTCGTCCGTCGCCGTCGTCGCCATCATGTGAGTCGCCGAGCCGCCCACCACCGTCCGATCTAAAATCTAGGGCCTAGATTAGACTAGCGAAGGGGTAGGTTTTATTTTAAAAAGTCCGGTTTAGCTACGGTTTTTTTTTCTGGTTTAGTTAGTGGTTAGTTAGACCGGCCGATCGGTTTATTTCCTCGGGCACGTTTTAGTTATTTGTCGCCTGAGCGTTAGATAGTCCCGTTAGTGCCAGTTTTTCTTTTTAATTATATTTTCGTTTCTGTTTTTTTAACAGAATAGTTCCAGTTTTGTAAAATCCATATCTTTTAGGTTACTTAATATTTTTAGTTGATTCTTTTTTTGTTAGTTTGCAAATTTGTTGTAGTTTCTGTAGAAAATATGTTTGGCCATGTTTAAATTATTAAAAATTGTTTTATTTTTGTTTTAGACAGATTAGTATTTCTGCTATAAAATGAGTTAGGATTATTTTAATTTAGTGATTCTTTTTGTCACTGGTTTGTTTTGACTTTGCCTAGCAGTAGGAATTTATTTGGGTATTTTAGATTTAATAAAAAATAGTTTTAGTCAAAATCATGTGTTTCTTGTTTATTTAACTAGCTACAGTTTTCCTATTGTTTTGTTTAGTAAATAATTTTATTTTTCCTATGTTATAGTTTATTTTAGATTAGTTTCTGTAGCTTTAGAACATGAACTTTTATTTACATAAAATAAAAAGTTTATTTTATTTTCTTGCTAGTTGTTGGTTTGGATTTCTTCGAGTTTTCTTTGATTTTTGGTTCGATTGTTTTGTGTGTTTTAGGTTAGCATGCTGTTATGTTAAGTGATTGTATGTTCTTATGCTTATATGATTGTTGTTTGCCTCGGTAGAATTTCCGGAGTGCGAAGCTTGCTATCACGAGTCTCTAGCTTTCGAAGACCGTCAGCAAGGCAAGTTATTTGACCATGTTTTCTTTTACAATACCTATGATTTTATTGCATTAGAATTATACCTCCCCACCATGCATGCAGTAGGAGAATTTTAAGTTATGTTCTTGAGTAGTATCATGAGGTAGGATGAAACCAATTCCCCTTGTTACCATGGCCCGGGACGAAGTAGTTTATTTTGCTATGCTCGTAGACGGGGTTGGTTGAGTGTTTCATAAGGGAGATGTGAGAGTCAAGATGATGACAACCCCATGACTTCAAGCTCAAGATGGACTTCAAAATTCACTCATTGGGTGGAGGACGGTTGACGGGCACCTGGAGAAAACCAGCGGTTGGCGGGATGCATGGAGAAGAGCCATGACATCTCTGCGGAAAGCTTCACCCAGCCACGAAGAGACGGATGGATACCCCATTGACCGGAAGCTTACTGTGCAGCCGCAAGCCATTATGGGCTCGCTTGGTCAACCCTAGGTGTGACTCGCCGGACGGTGCTACGAGATGTAGAAGAACGGTAGGATTGGATAGGTACGGCGGTGGCGGAGGAACTCTTGGAAGACCCTGTTTCGTTCGTCCCGTCTTCAAACACCAGGAAGTGCGAAGACTTAAAGGAGGGAACGATTCTTGCGGGTAAAGTGCGCAAACCTCTGCAGAGTGAGATCTAATCGGTTAGCCGTGTCCACGGTTACGGACAATTTGAGCCTCTGGAACTTGGAGTATTTCGGATATCTCAACACCGAACTTAATAAATTAATTGAGGGGATTATTTAATAATTGGGAATGAGACATTGGTTGGCGGAACCATCTCAATAACTACCAACATTTTGTAGTATTTACAACAAGTCCTTGTTGTAGGAAAAAACTGGCTTTTTCGCAAAACAATGAAACTTAGAGCCCCAGAGCCAAATTGCATATAGTGTTAGTAATTTTATTGTTGTTCTCTCTTTGACTTGCCGGCATATTCAAAATGCTGACCTACACGGCTGCAACGTCTTATGTTGCAGAGGAGTTTTCCGATCAGGAGTGAGGCTACGATCCACGCTTGGCGATTGCCCTATGGAGTCGGATGGACTCGCTATTCGTCTACGCTTCCGCAGCTTTATTTAGTTTATTTCTCATGAGTTGGCCTTCGGCCGAATTTATTATCTTGTAATAAAGACTCGATATGAGAATCGTGTAATAAATTCAGGTGTGATTGAACTTTGAATCTTTGCATCAATATACTGTGTGTGCCAGCATGATCTTGGGATGGTACAGCTACACAGAGACTTGACCGTTATCGGGTCGGGTCGCTACAGAGATGGTATCAGAGAACACGCTGACCGTAGGACGTAACCCCTAGGATCGGAAAGCCATAGGAAGAGACTATTTATTTTATGTCCTTATCATTCCGTAATTCTCCCCTGTTCATTTTTGACTTCTCTCTGATTTTCAACATTCTAGATGGCGCCGAGTTCACCCCAGTTCGCTACGGAGTTTTGCCACCAGATGAGACGATGCCTCTCGGCAAGAAGCTGGTTCAGATCGTGAAGAAGCTGAAGATTGCTCGCCTCAATCACCGGAAGCCTACCAATGCACTTCCGACGGATACCCGCCACTGGATTGAGGTGCACATTCCAGGAGGACCTTCGGAGGACATTGAGCCCATTGACTTTGAGTTTACCGATTTCAATTGGATCCTCGGAAGAGACATGGCGATTTATCGTGCACTTGGACATCTCAGGGAAGAGTACAGGGCCGAGCTCGACCCATCAGACCTCGCCATGATTTCTCGCAGAGCTAGGAATGGAGATATCATCCGTACCATAGAGGACGACTCCATTCTCTCATATGTCCAAGACTTGGAGAGTCTCCTCAGGAAATGGGAAATCCAGACTCGCCGTAACTCGAAGGTACACAGGAGGCTGTTGTTCCATGAACTGGAACTGGAGGAGAAAGCACACGCAGACTTCCTTGATCATGAAGAAGAAATCAAGGATTTCATGGAGAGAGTCGACAAGCTGAAGATGGATGTTGCCGCATTAGAGGAAAAGATGGACCTGGGAGAAGACCTTTTTCCGAGTGGAGATGACGGACCCCTCGTGAGCAATGACCAGGATTATGAAGAGAGCTCCACCGAAGAAAGCCGCAAGAGGAGGCGCCGCACCAGAGGATGCCACACCGGAGGACGCCGCACCAGAGGACGCAAGGATAATTGATGAAGACATTTAGTCGACCGCCATGTTATTTTATTTCCGTCGATCAGTTAGGCCGTTATTTTCGATTAGTCGTGAAAATTTGTAATCCGAGATTGAACCATGGTTGAGTTGATTGAATAAATGATTGGTGTGATTATGATTGTGCATTCATATGGGTAGTGATATTTTCTCATTAGACCCTTGTTCTATTCTAATTTTCTCATCCACTCCAAAACACCAGATGCCTCCGAGACGTGACCCCGGTCTCAACTTTCCGCCGGAGCTCACCCAGCTGATCCACCAGCAGAATGCCCTCATGCAGATGCTCATCTAGAACCAGAACAACAACAACAACAACAATCCACCGCCACCACCCCCTGTTGACAACTTGACCCGCTTCCTAAGGTTGAATCCGCCAGTGTTCTCTAGCAGCACTGAGCCGATTGTGGCCGATGATTGGCTCCGCAAGGTCGGAAGGGAGTTAGCCACTGCTGGATGCACAGATGCAGAGAAGGTGCCTTTGCTGCACATCAACTTGATGGACCTGCAGCCTCTTGGTGGTAGAACTACACCGCCACTTATCCCATCGCCACCATCACGTGGGATCAGTTCCCAGAAGCTTTCGCACCGCTCATGTCTCATTTGGAGCCATGAGTGCAAGAAGCGTGAGTTCCGCAACTTACGCCAGGGAACCGTCTTGTGGGCGAGACGTGGATGAGTTCAGCAAGTTAGCTCGCTATGCCCCGGATGATGTGGCCACAGATGCCATAAGCAGGAAAAGTTTCTCGAGGACTCGATGACGAGCTGGGAATGCAGCTAATGGTGGCTACCTTCAACAACTACCGGTGAGCTGGTAGACAAGGCCACCATACTTGAAGGCAAGCAGCAGCAGATTGATAGCATAGCGGAAGTATGGCCAGGGAAGTACAACTCGAGCTCAGCAGAAGCCCGTTATGCCCCATACTGGAGGGCATACCCATCACACCCATGGAGGACATAATCATGGAGGACATAACCATGGAGGAAATGGGAACAACCGCAACCCGACAACAAGTCGGGCAATGGAAACGGCAATGGCAACCAGCATCGTCCTGCCCGGCTCGAAGGATCTGAGTCACATCACTGCTTCAAGTGCCGGAAAACAGGGCACTATGCCACCGACTGCCCGGAGGCCAAGCAGAGGAATGGAAACGGCAATGGAAGCTCAGCAAAGAAGCCCAACCCTTTTCCTCGTGCTCAGGTGAACCACATTGACGTGGAGGACGTCTATGATCAGCCAGACACTGTGGTTGGTAAGTTTTTATTAAATTCACGTCTAGTATTGGTACTCTTTGATTCTGGTGCAACGCATTCATTTATATCAAGGGTAGTTGTGGAAAAGTACGGGTTGCCCACTAGAACCCTTAGAAGCCCTCTTCACGTCGGCCCGCAGAGGAGAAATGATGGCAGCTTAGGCTATCATGCAACCCTCAACATCGAAACCATAAATTTCCGCAGACCTCATAGTATTGGAAACCCAAACCTTGGATGTGATCCTAGGCATGGATTGGTTGACTAAGTTTGAAGGAAACATAGACTGTGCTCAGAAGACGATTCTGCTCACCACTCCGGAGCGAAGAGGATCAAGTATGTATCCGCACGTATCCCGATGAAGAATCGGTGCATTCCCTCACGGAGTTGTTCAGAGGAAGTGCCAGAGTGCAAGATTTTCCGATGTGTTTCGGAGGAATTACCGGGAATGCCACCGACAGAGACATTGAATTTCTGATTGAGTTATTGCCCGGCACAGCCCCAATATCCAAGAGACCCTATCGGATGCCCCCGAACGATTTGGAAGAGATCAAGAATCAAATTAATGAACTCTTGGAGAAAGGATATATTCGGCCAAGCTCGTCACCTTGGGGAGCCCCAGTTCTTTTGGTAGAGAAGAAGGATGGAACCCTGAGAATGGTTGTGGATTATCGTTCGTTGAACGACGTGACCATCAAGAACAAGTACCCTCTGCCGATGATTAATGACTTATTTGATCAGCTAGTTGGAGCCAAGGTATTCTCCAAGATCGATCTTCGATCAGGGTATCATCAGTTGAAGATCCGTGAAAAGGATATACCTAAAACAGCATTCACCACCAGGTATGGTTTATATGAGTATACCGTCATGTCATTCGGATTGACTAATGCCCCTGCATACTTCATGAATTTGATGAACAAGGTATTTATGGAATATCTGGACAAGTTTGTCGTGGTGTTCATCAATGATATACTGATTTTTCCAAGAGCGAGGAAGAGCATAAGGAACATTTGCGTCTAGTTCGAGAAACTCCGAGAACATCGTTGTATGCCAAGTTCAGCAAGCGTGAATTTTGGCTGAAGGAAGTCGGATTCCTCGGACATGTTATTTCGGAGAAGGAATAGCAATGACCCCACCAAAGTTGTATCACCACCGATTGGCGTCACCCACCTCACCAAGGAGATCAGCAGTTTTCTCGGACTCGCAGGATATTATCGGAGGTTTATTGAGAATTTCTCGAAGATTGCCAAGCCCATGACCTGAGCTGTTGAAGAAGGACGCCAAGTACATTTGGACCGAGGATTGTGAAGCCGTTTCTGTGAATTGAAGAAACGTTTGGTTACAGCCCAGTGCTGATTTTGCGGACATACACAAGGATTACGGTATATTGTGACGCTTCTCGTCGTGGACTCGGAGGAGTACTCATGCAGGAAGGAAAGGTTGTAGCTTATACCTCCGCATAGCCACGACCTCACGAGATGAATTATGCCACACATGATTTGGAGTTAGCAGCAGTAGTGCATGCACTCAAGACCTGGAGACATTTCCTTATCGGAAACCGTTGTGATGTTTACACAGATCATAAGAGCTTGAAGTATATTTTTACGCAGAAAGAGTTGAACCTCAGGCAGAGGAGATGGCTAGAGTTAATCAAGGACTATGACATGAGATTGCATTACCACCCAGGAAAGGCTAATGTTGTAGCAGATGCTTTGAGCCGTAAGAGTTATGTGAATACTCTTATAGCGGGAGGATTACCCAGAGTTAGTCGATGACCTCAGAGATCTTCGACTGGAGATAGTTCCGAGAGGATATGTTGCAGCTCTGGAAGTTCAGTCCACTTTGGCCGAAAGAATTCGTGAAGCCCAGAAGTCGGACAAGGAAATTGATGAGATAAAGAAAAGGATGAATGAAGGAAAAGCTAAAGGGTTTCGTAAGGATGAATACGGAGCTATATGGTATGAGGATCGTATTTATGTGCCCAATGATCCCGAACTCAGGAAGCTAATTCTTCAGGAGGCTCATGATTCACCGTACTCGATTCACCCCGGTAACACCAAGATGTATCTGGATTTGAAGGAAAGTTTCGTGGACGGGTATGAAGAAGGATATTGCCGAGTACGTAGCGATATGCGATGTTTGCCAACGAGTAAAGGCGGAACATCGAAGCCAGCAGGTTACTTCAACCTTTGCCGATTCCCGAGAGGAAATGGGAAAAACTTGGAATGGATTTTATCACGGGATTACCCAGACCCGCTCAGGTTATGATTCCATCTGGGTAGTGGTTGATCGATTGACCAAGGTAGCTCATTTCATTCCGTGAAAACTACCTATACCAGCGCTAAGTTAGCCAAGATATACATGACCAGGATCGATGTTCGCATGGAGTTCCGAGGAGTATCGTGTCGATAGAGGAACACAATTCACCTCAAAGTTTTGGAATCGTTGCATGAAACTTTGGGTACGAGGCTGGAGTTCAAGACAGCTTTTCATCCGCAGCATGATGGACAGACCGAGAGAGTCAACCAGATCCCGGAGGACATGTTGAGAGCTTGTGCGCTAGACTATGGGTCTAGCTGGGATGATAATTTGCCATACGCGGAGTTCTCGTACAATAACAGCTTATCGAGACCGATCAAGATGGCCCCTTCAAGCTCTATACGGAAGGAGGTGCGAACACCATTCTTTGTGGGATGGTGTTGGATATCGAAATCTTTTCGTCCCGATCTTATCGAGATTCAAGAGAAAGTCAAACTGATTCGAGATAGACTCAAGGTAGCTCATCGAGGCGTAAGAGTTATGCCGACAAGAACGCAAGGAAGTAACTTACGAAGCGGAGACCGGGCATATCTTCGTGTGTCTCACTTCGTGGAATCAAGAGGTTCGTGTTAAAGGAAAGTTAGCACCCGGTTCATTGGCCCTACAAAATCCTCGAACATCGTGGAGAAGTTGCTTACAAGTTGGAATTGCGGAAGGATTGTCCGGAGTTCATGATGTCTTCCATGTTTCTCGGTGAAGAAATGCCATGCCGACATGGCCGATATTCCGTTGAGAGACACAAAGGCCCCTAGAGGCCATACAGCTCGACGGTGATCTGACTTATGAGGAGAAACCCGTCCGAATTCTCGAGATCATGAACAGAGTCACCCGCAGCAAGATCATCAAGTTTTGCAAGGTGTGTGGAGTCATCACTCCGAGGAGGAAGCCACCGGGAGCGAGAAGAAGACCTCCGCCGAGACCACCGCACCTATTTGCTAGCCAACCCGAATCTCGAGGGCTAGATTCATCTTAAGGTGGTAGGTTTCTAACATCCCAAATTTCCCATTTGGAATGTTTTACAATTATAGCTAAGCATCTATGCATTACTGTTTGAATTGAGTGACATTTGAAATTATTTCAGAGGCTTTTGAGTTTGTTGGAATTTGAATTCAAATTGGCAGATGAATTTACTTCAAAACAATGCCTGACAAATACTTGAGAAAAAGTATGAGAAGAGTAAACATGACACTCCAAAATGTCGGAAGAAAAGTTTTGCCAAAAGATTGAATTCAAATTTGATTTTATTTGGGATTTCTAGAAAATGTTTTTTTAAGTTTGAGTTTTGCCTCGAAAATGTTCAAATTGTAGGAATATTCCCCGATAATTTTGATATATATATGTCCTATATAAAATATATATATTTAATATATTCTCTCCTCTCCTAATTCAAAAAAAAAGGAAAAAAAACCCCAGCGCCACCAGCTAACCCTGCCCAATAGCCGAGGCAGCCCACCACCAAGGCAGGCTCAGCCCGATAACCGCCCGAGCCGGCCTGCCCGCCCGCCCTACCAAACCCTTCCCCTCGGCCAACCGACCGAACCCCCCCCTCTCTCACGACGCGCAGGCCCCACCCCTTCTTCTTCCTCCTCCACGCCACGCCACGCGCCGCCGCCAGATCCCGGAGATCGCGGGATCTCCTTCCCGATTCCCCTCCTCCAAGTCGGCCGCCCTATATATACCCGCCCCTCGACCCGTTCCCCACTTCCCCTCGCCTACCCTCCACTCGCCGCAATCCTCGCGGAACCCGACGCCGCCGTCGCGCCATTGTCCCTGCCCGCCGACCACCCCCGAGCTCCACCGACTCCACCACCGACCTCCCTCGCTCCGCCGCCCACGGACGTCTCCGCCGTCTTCCCCGACCACCGGAGCCACCACGCCGTCGTCGCCCGAGCCGCCGTCGTCCGTCGCCGTCGTCGCCACCGCGGTGAGTCGCCGGAGCCGCCCACCACCGTCCGATCTAAAATCTAGGGCCTAGATTAGACTAGCGAAGGGGTAGGTTTTATTTTAAAAAGTCCGGTTTAGCTACGGTTTTTTTTCTGGTTTAGTTAGTGGTTAGTTAGACCGGCCGATCGGTTTATTTCCTCGGGCACGTTTTAGTTATTTGTCGCCTGAGCGTTAGATAGGCCCGTTAGCGTCAGTTTTTCTTTTTAATTATATTTTCGTTTCTGTTTTTTTAACAGAATAGTTCCAGTTTTGTAAAATCCATATCTTTTAGGTTACTTAATATTTTTAGTTGATTCTTTTTTTGTTAGTTTGCAAATTTGTTGTAGTTTCTGTAGAAAATATGTTTGGCCATGTTTAAATTATTAAAAATTGTTTTATTTTAGTTTTAGACAGATTAGTATTTCTGCTATAAAATGAGTTAGGATTATTTTAATTTAGTGATTCTTTTGTCACTGCTTTGTTTTGACTTTGCCTAGCAGTAGGAATTTATTTGGGTATTTTAGATTTAATAAAAAAATAGTTTTAGTCAAAATCATGTGTTTCTTGTTTATTTAACTAGCTACAGTTTTCCTATTGTTTTGTTTAGTAAATAATTTTATTTTTCCTATGTTATAGTTTATTTTAGATTAGTTTCTGTAGCTTTAGAACATGAACTTTTATTTACATAAAATAAAAAGTTTATTTTATTTTCTTGCTAGTTGTTGGTTTGGATTTCTTCGAGTTTTCTTTGGTTTTTGGTTCGATTGTTTTGTGTGTTTTAGGTTAGCATGCTGTTATGTTAAGTGATTGTATGTTCTTATGCTTATATGATTGTTGTTTGCCTCGGTAGAATTTCCGGAGTGCGAAGCTTGCTATCACGAGTCCCTAGCTTTCGAAGACCGTCAACAAGGCAAGTTATTTGACCATGTTTTCTTTTACAATACCTATGATTTTATTGCATTAGAATTATACCTCCCCACCATGCATGCAGTAGGAGAATTTTAAGTTATGTTCTTGAGTAGTATCATGAGGTAGGATGAAACCAATTCCCCTTGTTACCATGGCCCGGGACGAAGTAGTTTATTTTGCTATGCTCGTAGACGGGGTTGGTTGAGTGTTTCATAAGGGAGATGTGAGAGTCAAGATGATGACAACCCCATGACTTCAAGCTCAAGATGGACTTCAAAATTCACTAATGGGTGGAGGGCGGTTGACGGGCACCTGGAGAAAACCAGCGGTTGGCGGGATGCATGGAGAAGAGCCATGACATCTTCATGGAAAGCTTCACCCAGCCACGAAGAGACGGATGGATACCCCATTGACGGAAGCTTACCTGCAGCCGCAAGCCATTATGGGCTCGCTTGGTCAACCCTAGGTGTGACTCGGCGGACGGTGCTACGAGATGTAGAAGAATGGTAGGATTGGATGGGTACGGCGGTGGCGGAGGAACTCTTCGAAGACCCTGTTTTCGTTCGTCCGCCTTCAAACACCGTGAAGTGCGAAGACTTAAAGGAGGAACGATTCTTGAGGGTAAAGTCATAAACCTCTGCAGAGTGAGATCTAATCGGTTAGCCGTGTCCACGATTCTGGACAATTTGAGCCTCTGGAACTTGGAGTATTTGGATATCTCAACACCGAACTTAATAAATTAATTGAGGGGATTATTTAATAATTGGGAATGAGACATTGGTTGGCAGAACCATCTCAATAACTACCAACATTTTGTAGTATTTACAACAAGTCCTTGTTGTAGGGAAAAACTGGCTTTTTCGCAAAACAATGGAACTTAGAGCCCCACAGCCAAATTGCATATAGTGTTAGTAATTTTATTGTTGTTCTCTCTTTGACTTGCCGCATATTCAAAATGCTGACCTACACGGCTGCAACGCCTTATGTTGCGAGGAGTTTTCCAATCAGGAGTGAGGCTACGATCCACGCTTGGCATTTCCCTATGGAGTCGGATGGACTCGCTATTCGCTCACGCTTCGCAGCTTTATTTAGTTTATTTCTCATGAGTTGGCCTTCGCCAATTTATTATCTTGTAATAAAGACTCGATATGAGAATCGTGTAATAAATTCAGGTGTGATTGAACTTTGAATCTTTGCATCAATATCTTTGTGTGTGCAAGATGATCTTGGGATGGTACAGCTACACGTAGACTTGACCGTGATCGGTCGGGTCGCCTGAGCACCTTCGAGGTCCCTTGAAGTCCTTAGGTAGACGACATCCCGCAGAGCGGCACCAAACAAGGAACACCGCCGGTTCTAGTAGCCACTCCCGCCTCAACGGAAGTAAATCGGATACACCGGGAGATCTTGATGAGCCGTCTGTTGAGCCGCTTAGCTGAGCCGCCCGCTTCGTCCCCCGACATATTCGGTCTTGTACCGGGTTATAACCACCGGGCTGGTTACGGCTGGGCGTTGCTTGACAAAGCTTCGACTCCATGTGCTCGCTGTAACTTGGACTCGGTTTTGACGAGGCGGTGCTAACCAAGGCGGAGGAGTCGAATGAATCCTGTCCCGGCTATAAGAATAAGTCTCTTGCTGAGCCAGGGCCATCTGGACAAGTTCTCTGATCCTCCGGGTCTCCACCGCTGCCGGATCATCACCGTCCACTGGGAGAGCCGCCAAACGCGCTGATGCTGCGATTAAGTTCTCCATGGGATTGGAAAAGTGACCAGGTGGTATTGGTACATAGCGGGGCGGGGCCATGCTCCCATGAGGAGGTGCCATCTCTCGAGGCTGAGCCGGTCATCCCGCTCCGGCTGTCATGAACTGATTTGCTTCGGGCGGGTTGCTAGGGCCGGCACCGGGTGTAGCGAAAAGGTTCCGAGGGTCGTAAATCGGAGGCAAACGGGATTGAGTTTTCTGGTGCCTCCTTCTCATCACCTCATTAGATGCGTTTAGGCTCATCGTAAGCTGGAAGGCCTCTGACTGGAGCTGCTGCGCCCGTGCATCCAAAGCCGCATGTTCTGTAGCTAACCTGGTGTCCTCAGCTGCCAAGGCCTCCTTGGCCCGAGCTATCTCCTCACGCACCTGTGCCACCTCCGCGTTATGCTCATCTTGATTTGCAGGAATAACCATGGCGGTTAACAGGGCCGTAAGCTTATCCATGAGATCCATCAGTATCTGAGCCGGCGGGCGCACAGGGCCTCCTGCCCCGGCCACTCCTGACCCGGACGTTATTGCTGCAACGGTTGTAGAGTTTTGGCCGGGTTGAGTCCCAGCCATGAAGACTCCTCCCTGGCTTGGCGGCTCATAGGGGTCCGGAATACTGGGGCCATTGGAACAGCCCCCAAGCACGCCATCTTGCACTTGATACAGTGAATCTGTTGAACCGGCGGACGAATCACCGTCCGAGAGGACGGCCGTCTCACCACCATCTTCAGATCCTTCAGAAAGTTCCTCTCCGTGGATGCAGCCCATGAAGGCACGCTTCATGACGGGTTGAACTCGGGCGGGTCTCGCGCACTGAGCCGTTTCGACGAGGTTGGTGTAGTTGTCCGGCTCAGGGCCCGGTTCACCAATCCGGCCGATGAAGACGTGGATTCCGCCGAAGGGGACCCGGTACCCATACTCAATTGAGCCGGCGTCGGGGCCCCAGCTTTTGTCATCGATGTAGATTTTGCGGCGACTCTTGGTCATCCGCCAGCTGCAGATCCTTGAGCCCTTGGAAGCTGCCCTTCAAGAACTCAACCACCACGGCGCTGGCCCCACGGTGGGCGTAACCGTCGTGGAATTGTCACGGCAGATGTCCTCTTGCAAGGACTTAGTTGTGGAGCCATCGCGACTAGGAAGCTTAAAGGGGTTAATCGGGACAAAGGACACGAGAGAGTTATACTAGTTCGGCCCCTTACGGTGAAGGTAAGGCCTACATCTAGTTGGGTTGATATTGCTAGGGTTTCGATGACCAGGGAGCGAAATATGCTATGCCCGGTTCCCGAGGAGTTGTTTCTTGCCCTAAGCCGCCGGCGGGTCGTCCCCTTATATACACGGGTTGACGCCCTGCGGCCTACAGAGTCCCTGCCGGCTCATAGACAGTGTCCGGCTCGGTGACTAGTTAATTCTACCTTATGTTACAAGTCATGTCATCATGGCGGTTTACCACTATGGGCCTTAAGCCGCCTGTGGGCCTTAGACCCTTTATTGAACCGCCATCTTCACGCTTGGTCTTGGGCTTCTTTCTGATGAGTCTTCTTTGTGTAACCCGGCCCCTCCTGGGCGGCTTACACAAATAGTTATATCCCCAACAGATGCCGTCGGCAAGATTGGTTTCTCCTCTTATCAGAAATGCACTGCCGCCATCCGAATGCTTGCATACGGAGTGCCCGGTGATCTCATTGACGAGTACGTCCGTATGAGCGAGTCTACATGCCTAGAGTCCCTGTATAAGTTATGCAAGGTTGTTATTGCTGTGTTTGGCCCTGAGTACTTGAGAGAGCCGATAGCTGAAGATACAGCCGGTTTGTTGGTGATGAATGCCAGCAGGGGCTTCCCAGGGATGCTTGGCAGCATAGACTGCATGCACTGGGAGTGGAAGAACTGCCTTCCGCTTGGCAAAGGCGTTATATAAGGGACATGTCGAGGCTTGCTTTGTCATACTAGAGGTCGTATGGCGTCTCAAGATCTCTGGATCTAGCACTCTTTTCTTTGGCATGGCTGGATCACGAGAATGATATCAACGCGTGCTTGGCGCTTCGCCGGTGTTTGCTAGGCTTGCCAAGGCAACAGCCCACCGTGAACTTTATCACAACGGCCACAACTACGACAAAGGGTACTATCTGGGTGACGGTATCTATCCTCAGTGGACCATTATTGTCAAGACAATACCCAACCCTGTCGGAGAGAAAAGGAAAAGATTTGCCCAAGAGCAAGAGAGTGCTAGGAAGGATGTCGAGCGTGCCTTTGGTGTTTTGCAATCTCGATGGGGCATCATTCGGTATCCTGCTAATACTTGGAGCACGCAGAAACTGTGGGAGGTGATGACTGCTTGTGTGATCATGCACAATATGATCGTAGAAGACGAGCGCCCGAAACGTCTGTACGATCAAGGCTTTCAGTTTCAGGATGAGAATATTGTGCCTGAGTATGGAATAGCGGCAACATTTGAGCAGTTCACTCAATTTCATAAAGACATGCGTGATTGGGAAACTCACGTGCAACTACAAAATGATTTGGTTGAGTATATGTGGTCTCATGTTGGCAACCAATAGATGTATCTTCTTTTATTCGTTTGCAAAACTATGTGAAACATTTGTATTTGTATTTGGCTTGTAAAACTATAATATTTATTTGAGCGGCCAGACTATTTGGCTTGTAACATTTTTATTTGACAATATGCTGAATGCAAATCAATGTAAAATTGAGCGGCCAGCCGGTCACGCCGGCACATATGGGTCGGCGCGTTGGGCGCCGCTGCCGATCCATATCAAAAACAGGGCGGACGCTTGGCGGGCAGACGCCGGGCGGGCGGCGACCCGAACGGACAAAAAGCAGACCAAATCACGGTCCGTTTAGGTTGGCCCGTTGGAGTTGCTCTCACTTCTCCTCTACTGTTACGCAAAATCGCTGCTACTACACCCGTACCGTCGTCGGAGAAACACACATCCATGTTCATCTTATACATCCCCGGCTGTGGTTTTTGCCATGTCTTCTCCGGATACAGAACAGTTTGCCGCGGTGCATGATTAATAGTGACCACTTGTATGGCGAGAGCAGAACTCGTGGGCTGTTTGATCGGCTCTCCCTTCACAGCTTCCCGATGCTCCCACCAAATATACCAAGCAGTGGCAGTTTCTGTCAGAAAAGGCGATTTTTCGTTTGAAACTACCACCGTTTGATCTCATTTCAGAACTAAACGGCCATAAAAGGGGGTTTCGTTGGTCACCCCTCTCCCAGCAAACGGTTGCCAGATAGAACTTCTGATGATAAAAGATGATCAAGTGAGAAGATAAAACATCTCATCCCATTTGTCCTTGTGTGGGAAAAAGAAAAAGAAAAATCCACATGCTTCTCAAACCAATTTGGTAACCAACATGTGCGCCTTATTTCAAACAAGCAGCGTGCAAGAGCCGTAGTTGAGGTGGCACACGTTTTTACCCGAACCCTGGTTCACAGCAGAATACGTTTATACATTGGTGTCGCACGTTTTCATGATCTGGGGTCGGCTCATATTTTCTCTACCGGTTCACCGCCGGCACAAAAACGGCATGCATATATGCACGTGAGATCAAAGTTAATCACTAATCAGATCATCTTTGTCGCCTAACCGAACTTGTCCTAGCCTTTGGCTGTTTTCGATAACCTGCATGAGTGAGATCCCATCGGGCCGATTTGCCGAATGCATGAGGAGCCGGGTCTTTGGATCCGCATCTACATCGTCCTCGCAGCCATTTTTAGGCTGCCCCTGGCTAGGCCATGCTGAATGGCCCACAGCTATGACGCCCCAGCCCCGGACGTTGTCATGGAAAAGAGTCAATTTTTCGAAATATTTTTAGATCCAATTCAATTTTGTGCTGAAGTTTCAGAAAAGGGCCAACTCTATACATTTTCACCCTCGAGTGCTCAGTTACCGAAAAAAAAATAAAAGAAGCTCCTGGCGATCGTGAGCTAGACTGCGTGCGGGACGGACGTGGGCGTGGCCACGATCCCTGGAGCGGGACGTGGGCGTGATTGGCTGCCGTCCGAGCCAGTGGTGGACGTGTTCCAACAGCCCCCCGCAGCCACAGCAGGGTCGTCGACGATGTTGAGGCTGGAACGGAACTCGGAGAAGATGGCCGACGGCAGCCCTTTGGTGAAGATGTCGGCGAACTGAGAAGTCGAGGGTACGTGGAGCATACGAACGTCGTCGAAGGAGACGCGCTCACGGACGAAGTGGAGATCGATCTCCACGTGCTTGGTGCGTTGGTGTTGCACCGGGTTGGAGGAGAGGTAGGCGGCGCTGACGTTGTCGCAGTAGACGATCGTCGCGCTCGCCGGTGGTCGGTGCAGTTCATGCAACAGTTGACGGAGCCAGCAAGTATCCGCGACAGCGTGCGCCACGGCGCGGTATTCTGCCTCCGCACTCGAGCGTGACACCGTGTGCTGCCGCTTGGAGGACCAGGAGACAAGGTTGTCGCCGAGGAAGACGCAAAACCCGGACGTAGAGCGTCGCGTGTCCGGGCATCCGGCCTAGTCGGCGTCGGAGTACGCGACGAGGTTGTAGCTGGTGGAGCGCCGCAGATGAAGCCCGAGGTGAGCCGTGCCGCGCACATACCGCAGGACACGCTTGAGCATGGTGCGGTGCGCCTCGCGCTGGTCGTGCATGAACAGGCAGAGTTGTTGAACGGCATAGGCGAGGTCGGGGCGTGTCAGTGTTAAGTACTGAAGGGCGCCGGCCAGGCTGCGGTACTCCGCCGGGTCGGAGACGGGGGCGCCGTCCGTCGCAGAGAGCTTGCACTTGGTGTCGGCGGGCGTGGCGATTGGCTTGCAGTGGAGCATGCCGGCGCGCTCGAGGATCTCGAGCGCGTACTGGTGCTGGGAGAGGAGGAGCTCGCCGGCAGTACGGTGCGCGATGATGCCGAGGAAGTGGTGGAGCTCACCCAAGTCGCTCATGGCGAACTCGGCGTGGAGAGCAGCGAGGATGGAGCGCAGCAGGTGATCGGAGCTGGCGGTGAACAGGATGTCGTCGACGTACAGCAGCAAGTACGCGGTCCCGGTGCCGCGCTGGAGGATGAAGAGCGAGGAGTCGCACTTCGAGGCGTGGAAGCCGAGCGTGAGGACGAAGGCGTGGAAGCGATGGAACCACGCCCGCGGCGCCTGGTGAAGTCCGTACAGTGACTTGCGCAGCTGGCAGACGTGCGTAGGCTGGGCGGCGTCGACGAAGCCGGAGGGTTGCTGGTTGTAGATGGTGGTGTCGAGCTCGCCGTGGAGGAAGGCTTTCTTCACGTCCAATTGATGGACGGGCCAGCCCGACGAGACGGCGAGGCTGAGGACGACACGGATCGTCGCCAGTTTCACCACGGGGCTGAAGGTGTCGCCGAAGTCGATGTCGGGCCGTTGTGTGAAGCCGCGAAGGACCCACCGGCCCTTGTAGCGAGCGAGACTGCCGTCGGGATGAAGCTTGTGGCGAAAAACCCACTTCCCAGTCACCATGTGAGCACCTGCAGGACAGGCAACAAGAGACCACGTATTGTTTTGCAACAAAGCACGATATTCATCACACATGGCGGCGTACCAGTTCGGATCTTTGAGCGCTTGTTTGTAGGTGGAGGGTATGGGAGAGATGGTGGGTTCAGTGGCCACAACGGCGAGAGAGAAAAGCGTTTTGGGTTGTTAAAAACCTGATTTGCCGCGCGTTTGCATGGTGTGAGCGTTACGGCGTGGGGTGATGGGGACAGCGCGGGGCGGGAGGGGCCGACCAGGTGGCGAGCTGGGGTCGGCGTGGTTGGTGCTGATGGAGGAAGTGGCCGACAACGGGTGGCGTGGCGATGGGGGAGAGGTGGTGGGGGTGGGGTCCGGGGTGGTGGGGCCCGAGGCGGGAGCGTCGGGGACAGGGGGTCAGGGCTGATGGGCGGCGATCCTGAGGAGGATGGGGCTGGGGCGGGATTGGTTGCGCGGAGCGAGGCAGATACGCCGGCAGGTGCGGTCAGGTAGGTGGGGAGGCAGTCGAGGCGGATCGGGTCAGGTGTTTTGTGCATGGGATTTTCTGTGGCACGTTCGGGCGAGGCGTTTTCTGCGTAAGGAAAAACGTGTTCGTCGAAGATGACATGACGGGAGGTGATCACTTTATGGGACTCGAGGTCGAAGCATCGGTATCCCTTATGTTCACGGGTAAGACCAAGAAGAACGCAACGACGGGACCGCCGATCTATTTTGTGGGGTGGTGGCGTACAAGTTTGGGTAGCAAAGGCAGCCGAATGTGCGAAGGTGGTCGTATGTAGGAGCGATACTGTAACGCCCCGGATTCGATGCGCCAGGTGTCTGCCAGTTATTCGCCGTCGTTGCCATGTCATTTGCTTGCGTGTGGCACTTTGCCATGTCATCATCTGCATTTCATATCATGTCATCATGTGCATTTCATTTTGCATACGTGTTCGTTTCATGCATCCGAGCATTTTCCCCGTTGTCCGTTTTGTAATCCGGCACTCCTATGTCTCCCAGCGCCCCCTTTTGCCTCTTTTCGTGTGCGGGTGTTAAACGGTCTCGGAATGAACCGAGGTTTGCCAAGCGGCCTTGGTATAGCACCGGTAGACCGCCTGTCAAGTTTCGTGCCATTTGGAGGTCGTTTGATACTCCAACAGTTAACGGGTAACCGCAAAGCCCTCTTTGTTGCAGCCCAACACCCCTCCCAAAGTGGCCCAAAACCCAGCAAACTCCTCTCCGTGTTTCTCGGTCGTTCGATCACGATCGCGTGGCCGAAAACCGCACCTCATTTGGACACTCCTAGCTTCCTCTACCTATATATATGTGTGCCTCCTCGATATTTTCGCGGTCCAACCCTAGCCCTCTCCTCTCTCAAGGCGCCGGACATATCCGCCCGGCTGACGGACACGCCCACCGCGCCTCCACATCACCAGACCAATCCGAGCCGCCACCTCAGCCAGCGCCGCCACCCCGCCAATCCTCGCCGCCACCTCACCTTCTCTCCTCCTCCCACCTGGGCCCTGCTGAGGCCTGTGTCGGCCGCGCTTGAGCCCGCGCGCCCGGCCAGCGCCCGCCGCCTCCCGCGCCGGCCGCCGGCCGCGCGCCGCGCCATGACTGGCTGCCGCGGCGGTCGCCGGCGTGCCCGCTGCCGCTGCCTCCTCGCCTCCGGTCCGCCGGCCATGGCGCGCGCCCGGCCGGCCGCCGGCCCCGGCTCTCCCGAGCCCCTCCGGCCTTCCCCCGTCCTTCTCCGGTCCTCTCCGGCCGCCGCGCGCCATCTCCGGCGAGATCCCGGCCATCCTCGATCTCCCCGCCGCCCGTTGACTTTTTCCCGAGGTCTAAAATCCACCAAGTCCCGAATCTGTGATTATTTTGTTGCATTTTCATCATGCCATAACTTTGTATCCGTAGCTCCGTTTTGGGCGTGTAATATGTCAAAATGTTCGTCTCGACGAGTAGATCATTTCACCTCATTGCATCATTTTCATTTGAGCTCATCTTGATGCCCTAAATGCTGTTGGAAAAGGGCTATGTGATATTAGTTTCTGTTTCTTAACAGAACATGCACTTTTGTCATTTTTGCCATGATTGATGTGTGCATTCTATGAACTTGAGTCCTACATGTGTTTTGAAATATGCCATGCCATCTTTACAGGGGTGTATGCCATGTATTTTTGTGATCTCTGTGGTGACTAGCACAAGCATGCAAATTAGGCTTCATGATGTTGCTGATTTCAGCCCCTATTCTGCTGATATTTTTATGCCATGTTAACTTGATGCTACCGAGAGATCCATGCTTATTTTGAGATACTTCAGTAAGGATGTTTTGAACACATGGTTATGCTCTATGCATCCATGCCCTTGTTTGCAATTATCGAGTGCCATGGCTTGAGTCAATCGAGCTCTACTTTTGCTATAAAATGTTTCCTGGCAGGTTGTTTACATGTTATTCAATTTTGCCAAGGTTGTTGTAGTTGATCCTTGCATGCTATGATGTTGTTCTTGCCATGTATAGCTTCTATGCCATGTCTTCTTACTGTTGCTTGCCTTGCCATGCCATGCATTGCTCTGTGGTGAGTGGTTCAAGCTCACCAACATGCCTATTTATTGTTGTTCCTGCCATGTTTAAATCTGTAATATAACTTGCCATGTTTACATGGGTGCCATCATATTTTCTGATCCTTTTTGGCTTATGATCAGTAAAGGACTTTTGTTCTATGCATTTAGTAGTATCATGCCATGCATTTGTTTGCCATGATAAGTTCCTGTAACATGTTGTTTGATAGCTCTAAACATTGCAACCTGATGTTATTTCTGCCAATGCCTGAAACTGTTATTATTTGCAATCTTGCCATGTCATTTTGAGCATGTTCTAGTGATTTCTGGAGATAGCTCAGTGTTAATGTTTTGTAATGCTTTACCTGTACATCATGCCCATGCCTTTTGTTATTATGTTGAGGTCCTGTAGCATGTTGTTTTGATGCTTGCAATATGCCTAGTTGCTGTTTTGGGCAGATTGTTGTCATGTCTTGTATAGAGTGTATGTGTTGAACAGTTGCTCCGTTTTGAGTGTGCTCTATATGAAACTTGCTTGATTTTGCATGTAGTTTCATATTATCATGTTGCACCCTTGTTTTGAGGTGTTTGCTTGATGTTTGGGTGCATTTTGCATCAATGCCATGTTTAACTTGTTTTGCTCATATCTTCTAGCCCGTAGCTCCGAATCTAATGAACTTTATATGTAACTTGGCTAGAATTTCGTGTAGATCATCGTGGTGCATCTTAACTTGCTGTTTAACAACTTGAACATAAAGTTATTCAGATCTGGACCAATTTCGAAATTTGCATATGAGGACTTACCGGAATTGTTATATGTTGTTCCCGGCCTCATCTAAACTTGCTTTGATGTGTTGCTCTTGTTTGCATCATCTCTTGCCATGAGTAGCTTCATGTAGCTTTGTCATGCATCATGCTTTGTTCATGTGTGGTGTGTTTACCATGTTGTGTGCTTCTTCTTGTTAGTTCCTGTTTTGTTGCGATAGTGAGGATTCGTTCGTCTACGCTTGGTTCGGCTTCATCCGTTCGTCTTCTTCATGGACTCGTTCTTCTTCCTTGCGGGATTTCAGGCAAGATGACCGCTACCCTGGATCTCACTACTATCATTGCTATGCTAGTTGCTTCGTTCTTTCGCTATGCTGCGCTACCTATTACCTGTTTATCAAGCCATCCCAATTGCCATGTCAGCCTCTAACCTTTGACACCCTTCATAGCAAACCGTTGTTTGGCTATGTTACCGCTTTGCTCAGCCCCTCTTATAGCGTTGTTAGTTGCGGTGAAGATGAAGTTTGTTCCTTGTTGAACATGGAGATGTTGTTCCTTGTGGGAACATGTTTACTTGTTGGGATATCACAATATATCTTATATTATTAATGCATCTATATACTTGGTAAAGGGTGGAAGGCTCGGCCTTATGCCTGGTGTTTTGTTCCACTCTTGCCGCCCTAGTTTCCGTCATATCGGTGTTATGTTCCCGGATTTTGCGTCCCTAACGCGGTCGGGTGATTTATGGGACACCCTTGACAGTTCGCTTTGAATAAGACTCCTCCAGCAAGGCCCAACATTGGTTTTACCATTTGCCTCACCTAGCCCTTTTTCCCTCGGGTTTCGGAGCCCGAGGGTCATCTTTATTTTAACCCCCGGACCAGTGCTCCTTCGAGTGCTGGTCCGAACTAGAGCCCTGCGGCGCCCCTCAAGGAAACTTGAGGTCTGGTTTTAGTTGTGCGGACTGCTCATCCGGTGTGCCACGAGAACGAGGTACGTGCGACTCTATCGGGATTTGTCGGCACATCCGGCGGCTTTGCTGGTCTTGTTTTATTGTCGAAATGTCTTGTAGCCGGATTCCGAGACTGATCGGGTCTTCCGGGAGAAGGAATATCCTTCGTTGATCGCGAGAGCTTATCATGGGCTAAGTTGGGACACCCCGCAGGTTTGAACTTTCAAAGCCGTTCCAGCGGTTATGTGGCGATGGGAATTTGTTAATATCCGGTTGTAGTAAACTTGAAGCAAACTCTTCTAAAATACACCAACCGTGAGTGTCTCTTTTCGGGGTTGATCGAGAGGAGAACACGGTTTCTGGGTTATGTTTGACGTAAGTAGGAGTTTAGGATCACTTCTTGATCATTACTAGTTGACGACCGTTCCGCTTGCTCTCTTCTCGCTCTTATTTGCGTATGTTAGCCACCATATTTGCTTAGTCGCTGCTGCAACCTCACCACCTTACCCTTTCCTTTCCCATTAAGCTTTGCTAGTCTTGATACCCATGGTAATGGGATTGCTGAGTCCTCGTGGCTCACAGATTACTACACCACCAGTTGCAGGTACAGGTTTGCGATGATCATGACGTGAGAGCGATGTTTACTTGCCTTGGAGTTCTTCTTCTGCTTCTTCTTCGATCAGGGGATAGGTTCCAGGTCGGCAGCCTGGGCTAGCAGGGTGGATGTCGTTTGAGCTTCTGTTTATGTTGCATCCGTAGTCGGATGTTGATCTTGTATATGATGTTGATGTATTCTTGTGGCATTTGTGCCTTATGTATGTATCCCCATCTATTATGTAATGTTGATGTAATGATATCCTCCTTGCAAAAGCGTCTTCAAGATGCGCTTCTATCCTTGGTGGGACCTTCGAGTTCCTTTTGGATAGGGTCGCATCTTGGGCGTGACAAGTTGGTATCAGAGCCTCGACCGACCCTAGGAGCCCCCCTTGATTGATCGTGTAGTTTGGCCGCAGTTGAGTCTAGAATAAAACTGTTTTCGGAGTTTAGTTATATCGGAGAGTAGGAATTCTTTTTACTCCTCTGCCCCTTCGTCGCTCTGGTGAGGAATCGTGACGTAGGTGTTTTGAATTACTTCTCTTCCCTTTCAAATTTTCTTTAGGATCACGCAGTTGGTTTTCCGATCATTGGTTCTCATCTCTTTTCATCCGGTGCATTTTTCGTCAAGTTGACTCGAGCCTCTTCATCGTTGTCAAGTTCAATCCTCAGTTGTTTTCTTTTCCCACCCGCCCTCCCTTCTTCTTCTCGGAACCGGAGTCCGTAATCGGGTATCCACCCTACTCGTGAGAAGTCTTTGCTTTCTTTCCTCAATGATTTCAACCAGTGTTTCCTTTGAAGTTATTCATCGGATTTCCCTTTCCAAGTTGCCTTTGTTTTCCCGCCCTCCCACCCTATTATTCCCGCAGTTCGAGTTTCTTCTGACCATCAATTCCATTCGTGTGGAGCCTCTTCAGTCTTTCGTCAATTGTTTCAACCGGTAAATTCTCGTCTTGTTCGTCATTCTTCATCCCTTTTCTTTTTTTCCGGTGGATTCAATTCAAGTTTTGAGGTTGATCATATTCTTTTCCTTCGAAGTGTTCTCCTTGCTCGTTCGCCTCTCACCAGTTTATCATTCCGGAGTTCCGAAGACATCTCAGGAGATTCGTCTGTGTTCCAATTAATTCGAGGCTGTCACCTCATTCAAATATCTCAATTGTTCCGATGCTTCATCTATCTATTCGACATCCCTTTCCAACGGTGTTTTCTTTTAGTGGGCCCTAACCCACAGGTCTTTTCCCAGGATCTTACCTGACTCTTCTATTTCCCCAGAGTTATTCTCTAATTCTTTTCAAAGTGTGATGTAAGTATGAATTTCATCAGTCAGATGTTTTTCCAAGATCGATTTCAAATCATTTCATTGTTGCCTCAACCTCTTCGCTTTTCATTCTCCCGGAGTATCCCAGTAATTTTTATGGTGTTTTCGATAATTGAAGGCCGAAGAAGAGTTCCTTCTAAATCTTGTCCATTCCCCCGGAGATTCGCGGTGCTAGCTCGATGTTATCATATCTAATTGTCTCCAATCATGCAAATTCTTTTCATCCATCCGGAGCATTTCAGGAGTTGCTTTCTCTCTCGATCATCCAGAGGCCATCTTTTCGGAAGATTTCTTCATTCTAAGTTTTCAGATTCGTTCTCCAATTATTCTATATCCGTGCCTTCGTTCGTCTCAATATTCTTCCGGTGCTTCGTTCAAGTATTCTTCTGTCAGTTCGCGATCTCTTTGTTCTCTTGCATTTTAATTCCCTCAATTATCTCCGTGCTTCTCTAATTCTTCTCAGTGATTCATTCTCTTTCATCAGTCATTTCCGAATTCTTACGGTGGTTCTTTCAAGATTCTTTTTCCTTAATTATCATTTAATCCATTCGTTCTTTTCAACCCTACCGGTGGTTCATGAAGACCTCTTAAGTTTGCGATATGTCACTTCTCAATCTTTTTCAAGAAGAATAAGTAGTTTGCAAAATCCGTTGTTTGTCATCAATTTAATTTGATGAAGGATAAGCATACAATAAATCTTATTCTTATTTCATCCAAGTGATTAATCTTTTTCTTCGGAGTTTGTTCTTGAGGAATAAATTCTAGTTCCAAGTGTTTTCATCTTTTCTTTTCCGGAGTTCAATTATTTCCTCGACCATTTCGTCGGAATCCTCCATCTAAATCATCGCAATGCTCATCTTATTCTTTCGTCCTTCATTTTATCTCGCCATCCTTTTGTTACCGGAGTTCTTCACGGTGGTTCTTCATGATTTATTTCATTCTTCAAGAGTTCATCAAGATTCTTGTTCAAGGAGCTCAAGTATCTTCCTTCTTGCATCTCAAAGTGCAATTAATCCTCCATATCCTTTCGAAGTGGAGTTTTGCATTTCTTTGTTCTCCTCAGCTATTTAATCTTTTCCGTTTGTGGTAGGTTATCACCTCATAATTTTTGAGAGGTTATCCATAAGTCCACATAAAGCTTATTCTTTTCGTTGTTGAATTTTCTCAACAACTCCGTTCAACCTCTCCTTCTAAGTTCTTTTCATTCCATTCTTTCAATTCTTCCGGAGGCATTGCGTTGCTTATGTCGTCAAGTTTCATCCCATCTTGTGAAGCTCATGTTCTATTCTTTCCTTGTTCAACCGGTGTGCTGCCTAAATCCTTTCAGTCTTATTCGTTTCTTTTCTCATTCTAACCACTGCGGTTAGAACGAGTGCTTTCATAGTATATCTGATTCCGTGAGCTTTCGATTCTCGTCATTCTCGTCGTTCCTCTCTTTTTCTCGAGTGCTCTCGATTCTTTGCTTCTTCTCTTGAGTTCTTGGTTCACCTCATCCCTTTTCCCTTCCGTCTCGGTCCTAAGATCTCGGGACGAGATCTCTTGTTAGTGGAGGAGTGTTGTAACGCCCCGGATTCGATGCGCCAGGTGTCTGCCAGTTATTCGCCGTCGTTGCCATGTCATTTGCTTGCGTGTGGCACTTTTCCATGTCATCATCTACATTTCATATCATGTCATCATGTGCATTTCATTTTGCATACGTGTTCGTTTCATGCATCCGAGCATTTTCCCCGTTGTCCGTTTTGTAATCCGGCACTCCTATGTCTCCCGGCGCCCCCTTTTGCCTCTTTTCGTGTGCGGGTGTTAAACGGTCTCGGAATGGACAGAGGTTTGCCAAGCGGCCTTGGTATAGCACCGGTAGACCGCCTGTCAAGTTTCGTGCCATTTGGAGGTCGTTTGATACTCCAACGGTTAACCGGGTAACCGCAAAGCCCTCTTTTGTTGCAGCCCAACACCTCTCCCAAAGTGGCCCAAAACCCAGCAAACTCCTCTCCATGCTCTCGGTCGTTCGATCACGATCGCGTGGCCGAAAACCGCACCTCATTTGGACACTCCTAGCTTCCTCTACCTATATATATGTGTGCCTCCCCCGAAATTTTCGCAGTCCAACCCTAGCCTCTCTCCTCCTCTCTTGCCCGGACATGTCCGCCGGGCGGCCGGACACGCCCACCGCGCCTCCACATCACCAGACCAATCCGAGCCGCCACCTCAGCCAGCGCCACCCCGCCAATCCCGTCGCCACCTCACCTTCTCTCTCTCCCCACTGCGCGGCCCGCCTAAGGCCGGGTCGGGCCGCCAGTTCCCGCGCGCTGGCAGCGCCAGCGCCGCCAGCGCCGCCGCCCATCCGGCCCGCCGCCCGGTCGCCCGGCGTGCCACCGCCCGCTGCCTCCTCGCCTCCGGTCCCTTGGCCATGGCTTGCCGCGCCCGCCGCCGCCGCCCCGGCTCTCCCGAGCCCCTCGGCCTTCCCCGTCCTTCTCCGGTCCTCTCCGGCCGCCCATGCATCATCTCCGGCGAGATCCCGCCATCCTCGATCTCCCGCCGCCCGTTGACTTTTTCCCGAGGTCTAAAATCCACCAAGTCCCGAATCTGTGATTATTTTGTTGCATTTTCATCATGCCATAACTTTGCATCCGTAGCTCCGTTTTGGGCGTGTAATATGTCAAAATGTTCGCCTCGACGAGTAGATCATTTCATCTCATGGCATCATTTTCATTTGGGCTCATCTTGATGCCCGAAATGCTGTTGGAAGAGGGCTATGTGATGTTAGTTTCTGTTTCTTAACAGAACATGCACTTTTGTCATTTTTGCCATGATTGATGTGTGCATTCTATGAACTTGAGTCCTACATGTGTTTTGTAATATGCCATGCCATCTTTACAGGGGTGTATGCCATGTATTTTTGTGATCTCTGTGGTGACTAGCACAAGCATGCAAATTAGGCTTCATGATGTTGCTGATTTCAGCCCCTATTCTGCTGATATTTTTATGCCATGTTAACTTGATGCTACCGAGAGATCCATGCTTATTTTGAGATACTTCAGTAAGGATGTTTTGAACACATGGTTATGCTCTATGCATCCATGCCCTTGTTTGCAATTATCGAGTGCCATGGCTTGAGTCAATCGAGCTCTACTTTTGCTATAAAATGTTTCTGGCAGGTTGTTTACATGTTATTCAATTTTGCCAAGGTTGTTGTAGTTGATCCTTGCATGCTATGATGTTGTTCTTGCCATGTATAGCTTCTATGCCATGTCTTCTTACTGTTGCTTGCCTTGCCATGCCATGCATTGCTCTGTGGTGAGTGGTTCAAGCTCACCAACATGCCTACTTATTGTTGTTCCTGCCATGTTTAAATCTGTAATATAACTTGCCATGTTTACATGGGTGCCATCATATTTTCTGATCCTTTTTGGCTTATGATCAGTAAAGGACTTTTGTTCTATGCATTTAGTAGTATCATGCCATGCATTTGTTTGCCATGATAAGTTCCTGTAACATGTTGTTTGATAGCTCTAAACATTGCAACTGATGTTATTTACGCCAATGCCCAAATCGTTATTATTTGCAATCTTGCCATGTCATTTTGAGCATGTTCTAGTGATTTCGGAGATAGCTCAGTGTTAATGTTTTGTAATGCTTTACCTGTACATCATGCCCATGCCTTTTGTTATTATGTTGAGGTCCTGTAGCATGTTGTTTTGATGCTTGCAATATGCCTAGTTGCTGTTTTGGGCAGATTGTTGTCATGTCTTGTATAGAGTGTATGTGTTGAACAGTTGCTCCGTTTTGAGTGTGCTCTATATGAAACTTGCTTGATTTTGCATGTAGTTTCATATTATCATGTTGCACCCTTGTTTTGAGGTGTTTGCTTGATGTTTGGGTGCATTTTGCATCAATGCCATGTTTAACTTGTTTTGCTCATATCTTCTAGCCCGTAGCTCCGAATCTAATGAACTTTATATGTAACTTGGATAGAATTTCGTGTAGATCATCATGGTGCATCTTAACTTGCTGTTTAACAACTTGAACATAAAGTTATTCAGATCTGGACCAATTTTGAAATTTGCATATGAGGACTTACCGGAATTGTTATATGTTGTTCCCGGCCTCATCTAAACTTGCTTTGATGTGTTGCTCTTGTTTGCATCATCTCTTGCCATGAGTAGCTTCATGTAGCTTTGTCATGCATCATGCTTTGTTCATGTGTGGTGTGTTTACCATGTTGTGTGCTTCTTCTTGTTAGTTCCTGTTTTGTTGCGATCGTGAGGATTCGTTCGTCTACGCTTGGTTCGGCTTCATCCGTTCGTCTTCTTCATGGACTCGTTCTTCTTCCTTGCGGGATTTCAGGCAATATGACCGCTACCCTGGATCTCACTACTATCATTGCTATGCTAGTTGCTTCGTTCTTTCGCTATGCTGCGCTACCTATTACCTGTTTATCAAGCCATCCCAATTGCCATGTCAGCCTCTAACCTTTGACACCCTTCCTAGCAAACCGTTGTTTGGCTATGTTACCGCTTTGCTCAGCCCCTCTTATAGCGTTGTTAGTTGCAGGTGAAGATGAAGTTTGTTCCTTGTTGGAACATGGAGATGTTGTTCCTTGTGGGAACATGTTTACTTGTTGGGATATCACAATATATCTTATATTATTAATGCATCTATATACTTGGTAAAGGGTGGAAGGCTCGGCCTTATGCCTGGTGTTTTGTTCCACTCTTGCCGCCCTAGTTTCCGTCATATCGGTGTTATGTTCCCGGATTTTGCGTCCCTAACGCGGTCGGGTGATTTATGGGACCCCTTGACAGTTCGCTTTGAATAAGACTCCTCCAAAGAAGGCCCAACATTGGTTTTACCATTTGCCTCACCTAGCCCTTTTTCCCTTGGGTTTCGGAGCCGAGGGTCATCTTTATTTTAACCCCCGGACCAGTGCTCCTTCGAGTGCTGGCCCGAACTAGAGCCCTGCTGGCGCCCCTCAAGGAAACTTGAGGTCTGGTTTTAGTTGTACGGACTGCTCATCCGGTGTGCCACGAGAACGAGGTACGTGCGACTCCTATCGGGATTTGTCGGCACATCCGGCGGCTTTGCTGGTCTTGTTTTATTCTTTGTCGAAATGTCTTGTAGCCGGATTCCGAGACTGATCGGGTCTTCCCGGGAGAAGGAATATCCTTCGTTGATCGCGAGAGCTTATCATGGGCTAAGTTGGGACACCCTGCAGGTTTGAACTTTCGAAAGCCATGCCCGCGGTTATGTGGCGATGGGAATTTGTTAATATCCGGTTGTAGTAAACTTGAAGCAAAGTCTTCTAAAATACACCAACCGTGTGCGTAACCGTGAGTGTCTCTTTTCGGGGTTGATCGAGAGGAGAACACGGTTTCTGGGTTATGTTTGACGTAAGTAGGAGTTCAGGATCACTTCTTGATCATTACTAGTTGACGACCGTTCCGCTTGCTCTCTTCTCGCTCTTATTTGCGTATGTTAGCCACCATATTTGCTTAGTCGCTGCTGCAACCTCACCACCTTACCCTTTCCTTTCCTATTAAGCTTTGCTAGTCTTGATACCCATGGTAATGGGATTCTTTGAGTCCTCGTGGCTCACAGATTACTACACCACCATTGCAGTGTACAGGTTTGCGATGATCATGACGTGAGAGCGATGTTTACTTGCCTTGGAGTTCTTCTTACGCTTCTTCTTTGATCGGGGATAGGTTCGGTCGGCAGCCTGGGCTAGCAGGGTGGATGTCGTTTGAGCTTCTGTTTATGTTGCATCCGTAGTCGGATGCTGATCTTGTATATGATGTTGATGTATTCTTGTGGCATTTGTGCCTTATGTATGTATCCCCATCTATTATGTAATGTTGATGTAATGATATCCACCTTGCAAAAGCGTCTTCAAGAGGCGCTTCTATCCTTGGTGGGACCTTCGAGTTCCTTTTGGATAGGGTCGCATCTTGGGCGTGACAGATACCGTGTAACATGTAGAAGGGGTTGTTGTTGGAGATGGCACGGGAGGGGCGTAGGTTGAGGAGATGAGTGGCTGTGTTGAGGCTCTCGACTCAGAACTTGGGTGGCATGCTAGCTTGGAGGAGTAGTGTACGCATGATGTCGTTGGTGGTTCGGATGGCGCGCTCGGCTTTGCCATTCTATGGCGACGTGTGGGGGCAGGAGAGGCGTAGGCTGAGGCCGTTGTCGGAGAGGAAGGAGCGGAGGTGGAGTAGTGACTAAAATCATCAATAGTGAGCAAATAATATTCATAGCCAGAACAACTAGGGATCCGCGACGTCGATAAGTAGTAAAAGAGCTAGAGCTAGGGAAAGGAAGCCGTGGCTGCCGCCCAAGCTGGCAAGCCTCACAAGTGGCCGAGGGAGGTTTGCTTTTGTTACAAGAAGGGAATTCTTTAGCTAAATGAGATAAAGAGGCACGGCTAGGGTGCCCTAAATGTCGATGCCACAAGTCGCCGATGTCCACGGTGAGAGCGGTGGGCGACTCGCCGAAGAACGGGTAGAGGCCGGTGGAACTATTTGACCTCATGAGAGGGGTCCTGGTCGCCAGATCCTTCACAAGAAAACCATGAGGGTCAAACTCCACAGAAACAGAGTTGTCAGTGGTGAATTGTCGTACAGAAAGTAAGTTCTTGATGACAGAGGGGGAAAATAGAACGTGGTTAAGGTTGAAGGGGCGGGGTGGGAGAGAGGCGGTGCCGATGGCATGTACAGGCATGTAAGAACCGTCGCCGACCAAGATAGATGGATGCTTTGATGAAAAACAAGACGAGCTCAAGTTACCTGCGTCGTTGGTGATGTGGTTGGATGCGCCGGTGTCGAGGTACCACTCGCCGGAGGCCGGAGGCCGCAGAGACAGGTTGTTCATGGCGGAGTAGAGGAGAGCAGTCTGGTCCCACGACGGCGGTGATGGCGCGGCGGGCTGGTGCAGCGGTGGAGTTGGCGGGGCGCTGTAGACCGGTGGTTGCGCCGTAGATCATCGGGTAGGCCTGATGAGGCACCCCGGGGCGTGGCCCGAGCACACCAGCGGCGTTCAACGGCACCCAGGGAGCGCGCCCAGGCGGAGGAAAGGGCGTGCCCCACGGCGCGAAATACCCCATCCAGGGCTGCTGAGTCGAAGATGGCGCAGGGGGTGGGCCGCCACGGCCGCCATAGCCGCCCCGCCGCCGCGCGCGCCGACCGTGCCGCGCGCTTCGCGGTCCGAGCCACCGGACGGCCTGGCGACGAGGGGCGGAGCCCCGGTCATTGCTTCTGCTGGTGGGATCGATCGTCGGTGGTGGCGATGAGGGCGGTGGCGCCCGCGGTCCGAGCGCGCGCGTCCTGGCTGATCTCCTCCAGCATCAGACGGGAGCGAGCCTGGACGAAGGTGGGGAAGGGCACTTGCATGGGCAACAGAGAGGCCATGACCCCGAACGCGGCGAGAGCCCGCGGATGAGCTGCAGGGTGAGCGTCTTGTTGGTGACATGCTCGTCGAGGTCGTCCAGCTGGTCTGCCAGGGCCTTCAGGCGTCGGCAGTACTCGGCGATCCGCAGATCGCCCTGGAGGGTGGCTCGGAACTCGGCGCCGGCGTGGATGGCGCGGCCCGCGAGGTTGTCGCAGAAGAAAGCGTCGAGCAGAGTCCAGGTGTGGTAGGCGGTGGTATTTGGGGCAGAGATGACATCATAGAGTTCGTGCGAGATCGTACCCTAGATCATGAGGAGGGTCTGAAGGTCGTCGTGGCGCCATTGCGCTGTCTGCGAGAGAGGCGTGGAGGGGACGAGGACGTGGCTCTCCACACCGGACTTGCGCGGACGAGACTTGCCTGCTCCCCTTCCGTGTGCCCATTCGTGCTCCCGCATATGTGGCTTGATTTGATTGGAACAAAATAAGGCCCGGCCCCACCCCCATAAAATCAGGGGGGGAAATGATTAGATTAGAAAGGAAAAAGGAAAAAAGACAGCCGTTGGATGAGGTGGGAGCACGGATGGGAGCATGGAAAGGGAGCAGGCAAGCCGTTGAAGGACATGATGCGGCGCCACTTGGAGTAGTTGCCGCAGATGGGATCCAGCTTGAAGTCGATGTGGGCGCTGATGTTGACTGCGTGGATCGAAGGAGGAGGCCCGGTCGAAAAAGACGCGCCGTCGGAGAGGGCCGCGCCGAGCGGCGAGAGGGTGAGGTTGAGTGGGGCGGTGGTGGGCGGAGCGGTGCTAAGGGAAAGGGAAGCCGGTATGGAGGGCAGCGGGGTGGTGGTGGTGGGCAGTGGGGAGCTGGGGGCGCTGCAGAGCTGCCATGGGGAAGCTCCCCGGAGTCGGAGCCGGCGTCAGAGGACTGCGAGCCGGCCATGGACAGGAGGGAAAGAACTGCTCTGGTGCCAAGAAGAAGGATACAATGCGATGGATACATTGATCAGAGGGCAAAGCCCTATATATACACGGGTACAGACGAGTGGAGCAAAGCTCCTGGCGATCGTGAGCTAGACTGCGTGCGGGACGGACGTGGGCGTGGCGTGGGCGTGATTGGCTGCCGTCCGAGCCAGTGGTGGACGTGTTCCAACAAAAACCACCGATTTCTGAGAGTACCTTTGGTAGCACAACCATGCTTTATTGTAACAATTATTATTATTGTTATTGAACCAAGAATGCTTAAAACAGCTACAACAGAAAAGAAAATAAAAACAATCTAAAGTAAGATCAGAAACCGGCACACAAGTTCTAAGTTAATCAATTACTTCATCTGACACAGCACTATGAAATACAGTACATAGCATTTTACATGCAGGCTCCATCTTTGGTGCCAGAGCTCCTTACGCGAGCTCCATAACGAGCGCAGATGCACCGCCACCGCCGTTGCAGACACCAGCAACTCCGATCTTGCCACTCTTCTCCCTAAGAACCTGTTGAGAAGAAAGAACCCCGTATTGCTTAGTTCAATTTTACAAGAACCATGAGAAACGGGCATTGAAGACACGATGACCTAATTAAGATGCTGACAACATCAGAACAAGTGAGGATAGAAGCACTGAAGACATGGTAAATGAACCCACGGAATGTAACTTTCACATATACTTTTTAAGCCTCAATGTGGAACAATTGTACGGGTTACAGATTTAACTCCTTTCTGCATATATTTGGGACACAGAAAGGAGTCACAAAGATGGCCAAATAGTTGTAACAAAAATGTCTTACCCTTATTTTGTGGTATTCTGCAGGCAAGATGTTAATTTTGCATATAAGATGTTTATTCCTATGATTACTACTTTTTTTGCGGGAACCTATGATTTACTACTCTCTCCGTTCCTAAATACAAGTCTTTGTAGAGATTTCACTATGAACTACATGCTGATGTATATAGATGTATTTTAAGTGTAGATTCATTCATTTTGCTCCGTATATAGTCCACCTAGTGGAATCTCTACAAAGACTTATATTTAGGAACGGAGGAAGTACTTGATATCATCATTTACTCATGAAATAGCTTCTACTAGAAAATAGGATCCATGCTGAAAAACAGACTGACACGAATGATCAAAATGCAAAACAACACCTCAAGAAAGAACTTACACCAAGAAGGGTGACCAAAATGCGAGCACCACTGCACCCAAGTGGGTGTCCTAAAGATACAGCTCCTCCATGTACATTTATCTTTTCCTGCAAGCATAGCTGTTGTCAGCATGGAAGTTGTAACTATCATCTGCTGATCGGATTAATAAGTATTGCTGGTTCATAGCGAGTAGTCACAGTAACCAAGATTTAGTTCCTGGCAAGAATGTTCGATTTATTTTCAGGTGCAAACGTAATTTTGGTTGAAACAAGGAAGCACTTACTGAAGGAATTCCGAGAAGCTTTTGATTTGCAAGTGCAACAGCCTGTTTCCAGAAATAAAAATAAATACCATTTCAAATAATGTAATTAACTAATTACTAAGAAATAAAGAGAAATGATCAAGAGATACCGAAAAGGCTTCATTGATTTCATAAAAATCAACACGGGAGGACTCTAGGCCAGCATTCGTGAGAGCCTTTGGTATGGCAAGTGCTGGGGTAGTGGTAAATAGTTCAGGAGCCTGCGTAACATGGGAATTGAAAAATATCATTAAGGGATTCAATTTTGGTAGCAAATAACCTTCACTGATTACAATTACATAGAAGTATTCCAGGAAAGACGGACTCCTATAACCTTCCAGAACCTACATAATTATATGCATTTGCCTATAATTGTACTCTACTACCAGCTAAGATTAAAAAAAAAAGGTACTGTAGCTTACTTGGGCTGCATCGGCAAATCCCTTGATCCTTGCAAGGACTTGCAATCCAAGTTCTTGAGCCTTCTTCCCACTCACCAATACTAATGCTGCAGCACCATCACTGTTCCACTCAAAAGAAACAGATGTTACTCAGTGCAGATGCATCACATTTTTCAGTGCATAAATAAACACACGACGAAGTTGGAGGGAGTACATAGAATGCCCATCAAAGACAGCAGTGCAGGTAGTTAGTTTCTAGCTTAGTGTTCCTTGATTGGCCTCTCTAGGAAGTTAATGTATATGACTATATGAGGATTCCTAATCTATCAATATGCATTGCATCGAGACACTACATTTGCATTTTCTTGAAAAGTTTAATACACAAAAGGAACCGCAGCATTTTTTTCTTGAAAATGAACCAATTTCAGTTATAAATACAAAATAATATATACCATCTTTTGGGCTGAAGTAAAAACATTCTGAGCAGCCCAAACATAAATGTTAAACAGGAGTAGCACTTTGGAGACAAAGAGCAGTTGAATATGGCATTGCAGAAGACAACAATAACACAAATCAAATGAAATGCATAGTGTAGAACAAAGTATAAAATGTCAAAACAGAAAGAAAGAAGGAAAACCACATCTTTCAGAATATCATGCAGTGGTTTGAAAACGATATGTGACAGAAGGACTTCAAAAGGCTTGTAAATAAAATAAATGACAAGCAGATACCTTATACTAGAAGCATTTCCAGCAGTAACCGTACCAGCATTATCCTTGAATGCTGGTCGTAGCTTCTTCAGCTTGGCTGCGTCAAACTACGAGACACAATAGTTATATGATGAAGATGAGAGCCTAAACATTTATTTACAAGACACAAATAAATGCAAACTACATACTTTCCTTCTTGCAGTTAACTATATGATGAAGATAAACCATTGACATGTTTACCAACAACAAAATACGTACTGTTTATTAGTACTTTTTTAGCCTAGTGCGTGAAAGCACTGCATTAGAACCAGATACATGCTGCCCTAAATAATCTGCTTGTTTATATTGAGATATAGCTACTGTTAACTAAGTGACATGGGGTGTAGGCATGTAGCTTATTTGTGCCATCTTATTAGAAAATTTACCTTGTCTAGGCTCTCATCTTTGTCAACAAGTACTGCAGGTTTCCCTCTACCAACAGGAACTTCAATCTGGATGATAGGACATAGAACATTAGGGAAACAAATAAAGGAACAGTTTCTTACTTTGCCAAAGAAACAGAAAAATCACCGGAATAATCTCCCATGCAAAAGCACCACTGTCACGAGCAGCAATTCCACGCTCATTACTTTGAATAGCATATGCATCCTACATAAAGAATATATAAATCTCAGATGTCATGAATAATAAATATATGGATTGCAGTTTAAGAAGAACAAAACAGCGAATCTTAGAAGATTTTGGAGGCATCCGACAGGTTTAACGCTGGTATATCAAATTCACCAACGACAACAATAAACCACAAAAGGGAGTACCCAATACCGAAATCTCCAACATATTCTGGGGAACGGAATTTCTAGGCAGCACTTCAATTGCCTTTCTTTTTGCAAGGAGGCTGATTCAACCCCAGACTCCAGGAAACAAGTGGAGATAATCTATGATGCACAAGGCCCACCCTTCTTAGATTTTTTTTGTAAGTAATTGCAAAGTGATTTAAGGTGCAAAGCATATTGTTCTGCACTGAAGACCAGCCTATAAGATAATATAGAAGTAATATCTACATGTCTCAAGCAAGCATACAAACAAAATCTGTGAAATCATGTTCGAAGCAAGCAACGAAAGGCTCATTTACTCAACCTACCCTAACTAGTAGTGTAAACTAATAGTGCATAATATACACTGGCAGTAATGCAGAATTGCAGCTATTGCTTCAAAGCATACATGATAATGTATGAGATGAAGAAAAAAGATATAAAACAAGAAACTGCATCAAAATGGTGATAATGGCAGTGATCAGTTCACACTGGAAAGACTGATTGTATGCGCGCTTCTGTATTTGTATTAATATTCACTACTACTGAATCTCCATACATAACAACTAAGACAATGTGTGCCCTTTTGGCGCTAGACAAATATAAGAATTGTAACTACATCAGAATATGGTTATTGCAATTTGTGGCAAGTTACCTGGTCTTCCCTCGTCAGGGCATGATTGTCAGCACAAAGCTCAGCGCACACTCCCATGGCATAATCACCGTATACATCCCAAAGGCCATCCTTAAGCATGCCATCAACGAGGCTGTCATGTCCGAAACGAGATCCTTTTCTGCATTTGATTGCACAAATCAGTAAGTCGGCACCAAGACATAAACAGACATACATTAACAGTGAAGTTTTAAATCCATGTTAACCAAGATCCAAGAACATAATATAGTGTAAACATGTTAACAAATAATGAATGAATGAATGAGCAACACAAGAGTACTGAAAGGCAATCTAAATTCTAAAGTTAAGGTCTGACACAAAAAAATTCGAACAGATATTTTGGCATTGTATTCTTCCTAGTATGCTTAGTGTATGCAAGAAAATGATCGTACTTCATTTATGCACTACACAAAAGTAGAACCAGAAGAACACTTGCTGACCTAGCTTCAGCAATGTATTTCGGAGCATTCGACATGCTTTCCATCCCACCTGCCACAACAATGTCATTGATTCCCAGTTGAATTGATTGTGCAGCAAACATGGTCGCTGTATAGAAAGGAAAGGAAACGGATCATGGTCAGAAAAAATAAGTCCCCTTCAGGAAACTGAGTACAGAGATTACAAGCATGGTCACAAGAATTCAGACCTTTCATGCCAGATGCGCAGACTTTGTTGACTGTGGTGCAAACAACCGTATTTGGTATCCCTGCACCTAAAGCAGCTTGTCTTGCAGGAGCTTGCCCCAAGTTAGCACTCAAGACATTGCCAAAGAAGACCTCCTGCACAAGGGATGGATCGACATTTGACCTTCTCAGAGCAGCTGATCACCCCAGTAATTATGTTAGTACTAGGATGTTACCAAACGGAACAAAGTATACCATCTGGGGTAAACAGACAGAAAGTATTGATATCACCTTCAATTGCTATAGAGCCAAGTTTCGTAGCAGGCAAGGAAGACAAGCCACCAAGGAAACTACCCATAGGGGTGCGTGCAACCCCAACAACACATACATCTGTCAGTAGTAAAGGAAAAGTTACTAACTGCAGCATACTGCAAAACCATCTAGCAGGCTCCCCTGCAAATGCTAACTACACAGAGCATAATTATACTCTGAACTTCTGAAGGCATGACTAGACAATGAAAATCAGGGAAGCCATCTGGTAAATGCCAGATTTCTCTTTATCTGATGCTCCCTCAATTTCAATATTTATTGATTTGTACAAGTTTGCGAAAGGCACCAAACAAAATACAAGAATCTGTTGTCTGACATGATGCCACGCTGGTAGTGAGTCAATTGTTTCCTTCTTCTTGTGGTTGGAATCAATTGTTTCCAGTGGTGATACAACAAAAAAAAAAAGATAAGCAAGCTGATCTAGAAGAGGAAAAGGGAAAGTAGCCTATAGCCAATGATGGACATTATCACCATGATGTTGCCAAGCCTATCAACTAGTAGTATGTTATACTGGCAACCGCACAACATAATTCAAATATGTCAAAGGATCGAGAAAGAAAACAAAAAACCAATGTCACTGGCAAGAATAAATAGGAATTAAAACAAAAGACTGCCAATTGGTGCCTATCAACACGTTAGATCAATGTTTCACCGAACTGAGTCGAAGCCACAATCCTTTCGACTCAGATCGCTTATGCAGCAGTTACAAAAAAAAAAGGAGTCTGAACTCTGAATTGCTAACAGCGAGCAGCTCATTGCCAGTGGTAATGCAACAAAAAACAAAAGATAACCAAGCTGATCTAGAGGAGGAGGAAAAGGGAAATTAGCCTATAGTCAATGATGGACATTATCACTATGGTGTTGCTAAGCATATCAACTACTCCTGTATGTTATACTGGCAACCGCACAGCATAATTCAAATATGCCAAGGATCGAGAAAGAAAACAAAAACCAATATCACTGGCAAGTACGAATAAGGATTAAAACAAAAGACTGACTGCCAATTGGTGCCTATCAACACGTTAGATCAATGTTTCGCCGAACCGAGTCAAGGCCACAATCCTTTCGATGCAGATCGCTTATGTAGTAGTTACAGAGAAACTGAGTCTGAACTCTGAACTACTGACAGTGAGCAGCTCATTGCCTTGGAAAAAGCTCGGATGAAACAATACCTCTGGCGTCTGAACCCATGGCCGCTCCAAAGTCCAGCTGCGACCTGCAAAATCAGAACAAGCAACCCAGCGTCAGCCACCTCACACGCAAGCGCGCCACGGAATCGAGCGAAGAGCCGTCGCATCGCACGCGATCCCTCGGCAACGGGGGTGGATGGGGGGAGGATTCAATTCGATGATTCTGCAAGGAGGCAGGGGGGAAGAGAGAGCGTGCCTCGATCTGGTGGCGGCGGAGTGCACGAGGAGGAGTCGAGATCGGGGAGAGGGAACAAGACACTGAAACAGAGAACGGAGGTGGACTGGAGTGCTCGACTGCCCCGCTTTCGCTGTTATATTGGGCTCCTCGGACCGTTGATGGTTGGGCGTTGTTTAGATGGCATCTCGACCATCCGCAGTCGACATCGCCATGGCTGTAAAGAAGAGAAGGATGAGTTTTTCTTTTTCTTTTTTGGAAGGGTGGGGGTTAATTTGGTTAGTAGTACAAGTTTAATGGCGGTGGAACAAAAATAAGAGTCTCGTAATTAAAAGATGGAAGGTAGTCATGAGCTCATATTCCCGTACAATCGGATTTCCCTGATTTGGGGGGATTTTTTCAAGACTTAATAAACGGATTAATAGGAGGGTGCATGCAGCGGTCAGCCTTGCAGGTCAAAATAATGGTTTTAACCTCGTGGTCAACATTTAACGCGATCTGACCAGGTTTCAAAGTTTGCTCAGAGTTAAGCCTTTTTGCTACCGCCAAATACCCCGAAGGAGTAGGATTAATGGGCTACCACATTGATCATCGGTTGTAGACCCCCAGCAATGTCATTTGGTCATGTCTGCGAAATTGGCCGATGCAAATAGGTTTTTTCCCTTAGCTGGGGTTTCGTCTTCTCCCGGGGCGATTGTTTCGCCGCCGTCGAGTTTTTCTTCCCTCTTCCGATCGTGTCGCTGGATCGTCTCGGGCTGAACTCGGGGTGTTCCCTGGGACACCGCCCGGCCTGGACGCCCCTTTGCCACGAGAAGGAAGTTTTTAGGGCTCCTTGCAACACCCGATCGATCTACCTCGGGTTAGGATTCCAGTGATGGCAGCGGATGGCTCGTCGACAGCAAGGGCTCCTGGCGCAGATCCCGTTGCAGAGCTACAGAAGATGATGGAGGAGCTAGGGCTCCATGAGGAAGATTTGGATGATGTCGTCTATGACGAGAAAGAGGCACCGACGGATGCAGCGAGATGGGTGGCCGTCGTTCGGGTGCACATAGACAAGCCGTATAGCCAATTTTGGTTCTTCAAGAACATGCGTGCGGTGTGGGATCTTGAGCATGACTGCAAATTCCGTCCCCTAGAAGACAATCTTTACACAGTGCAATTTTTTTTGTCTTGGGGATTGGGAGAGGGTTATGCAGGATGGCCCATGGAACTTTCGAGGAAACGCTGTCATCCTCAAGCCTTATGATGGTGTTACCCAACCTTCAATGGTAGCACTGGACACACTGGATATATGGGCGCAAATCCATGATGTTCCTGACAAGTATGCTCACCTCGTGGAAGCCATGGCAGGAAAGATTGGAGAGGTCTTGTACGCAGAAAATATATCCCAGGATCTTGCCGGTAACTTCTACCGAGTTTGGGTGAGAATTAATGTTTTCAAGCCTCTAAATAATGCAGTAAGTATGATCAGAGATGGAAAGCGCCAGATCTACAGGGTGAGGTACGAGAAACTCCCAGATTGGTGTGTTGTATGTGGGCATCTTGGCCATATTTTCAAGGAGCACGGTGACGGTATTCATGCACCAGCAACTCTTGTTTTCAAGGACCTCCGCGCTTCATGGGCCATGCGCACGGGTGCGGGGCCTGGGGAGGCCGCGACCGCAGAGGAGGAAGAAGAGGAGGCCATGGAGGCCGTTCCAATGCTAGAGATGACAGGCAACATGGCTCTGCTATGAATACTGAATCTGCGGATGGGGATGACCAAACTGCTAATACAGTCATAGATATTGAGATGCAGGAGTCAAACCGGAAAAGGCTGGACAGAGATGATGGGTGGGCGCCTGAGTCAGTGCTATTAGCAGGAGCTGTAGAACCAGTAGTTGATGGGGGGCCGGTGGGGGTGGGGTACTAGCACTGCCACCAGCACAGACGCCATTGAGCCCACCCCCAAAACAGGACCCGAAGCGGCCCAAGATATCCGTCGCAGGAGAGAAGAGTACCCAAGACAAGGTAAACAGCAAGAAAGGAGGCAAACACCCAGATGCATCATCTGCGGGCTCCCCGGCGGAGCACCGCCGGGCACAATGAGTCTCTTAAGCTGGAATTGTCGTGGTGCGGGCAAAGCCGCGACAATTCAAGAACTTCGCGAGCTAGCGAGGAAGTTTGCCCCTACTCTACTTTGTATTGTTGAAACTCAGCCGGATAGAGCGAGAGTAGAATGTTTAGCTAGTACTGTTGGTTTTTATAACGCTTTTGCTGTCAGTAGTCAAAGGTCGTAGTGGCGGCCTATGAATTTTCTGGAACAATTCAATAAAGCTTGAGATTCTAGGGTACTGATAACCCACAAGTATAGGGGATCAATTGTAGCCTCTTTCGATAAGTAAGAGTGTCGAACCCAACGAGGAGCTAAAGGTAGAACAAATATTCCCTCAAGTTCTATCGACCACCGATACAACTCTACGCACACTCGACGTTAGCTTTACCGGAAACAAGTATGAAACTAGAAGTACTTTGTAGGTGTTGTTGGATAGGTTTGCAAGAAAGTAAAGAGCGAGTAAATAAAAGCTAGGGGCTGTTTAGATGAAGACACAACTAAGTTAGTTTCAGTAGAGAGCTTTTTGTTACGAGAAAGTTATTTGTCCCTAGGCAATCGATAACTAGACCGGTAATCATTATTGCAATTTTATTTGAGGGAGAGGCATAAGCTAATATACTTTATCTACTTGGATCATATGCACTTATGATTGGAACTCTAGCAAGCATCCGCAACTACTAAAGATCATTAAGGTAAAACCCAACCATAGCATTAAAGCATCAAGTTCTCTTTATCCCATACACAAACAACCTACTTACTCGGGTCTGTGCTTCTGTTCACTCACGCCACCCACCATAAGCAAATCATGAACATATTGCAAACCCTACAGCGGGGATCCCTCACGCTTGCACGACACAGAGAGCACCATAGGACAACACCAATAATAAAACATGCAACTCAAACCAATCATGATCATCGATTAACCCATAGGACAAAACGGATCTACTCAGACATCATAGGATAGCCATACATCATTGGGAAATAATATATAGCGTTGAGCACCATGTTTAAGTAGAGATTACAGTGGGTAAGAGAGAGGTTACACCGCTGCATAGAGGGGGGAAGAGTTGGTGATGATGGCGGTGAAGTTGTTGGTGAAGATTGCGGTGATGATGTTGGCCACGGCGGCGTTCCGACGCCACTGGGAGAGAAGGGGAGAGGGGGGCCCTTCGTCTTCTTCTTCCTTGACCTCCTCCCTAGATGGGAGAAGGGTTTCCCCTCTGCTCCTTGGCCTCCATGGCGTGGGAGGGGCGAGAGCCCCTCCGAGATTGGATCTATCTCTCTATCTCTCTCTGTTTACGCATTCATTCACGCCCTTTCACCGTTTCAGATATATATGGAGATCCGTAACTCGATTGGGCTGAAACCTTCGCCGTGTTTTTTACCAAAAATTAGCTTTCTTGCGGCCGAAGAAGGGCATCAACCGCCTTACGGGTGGCCCACGAGGGTCGGGGCGCCCGAGGGAAGCAGCGCGCCTTCCTCGTGGCCACCTCGCACCGTCTCGCGTGGATTTTTCTTCCGAATTTTCCAAATATTCCAAAAATAAGCTCAATCCATTTTATCCCGTTTGGATTTCGTTTAATATGGATATTCTCGAAACATAAAACATGCAATGCAGACGAGAACCTTTGGGCAATCGGATCAATATGTTAGTCCCAAAATAGTATAAAAAGTTGCCAAAAGTATATGAAAGTTGTATAATATTGGCATGGAACAATCAAAATTATAGATACTGACGGAGACGTATCAAGCATCCCTAAGCTTAATTCCTGCTCGTCCTCGAGTAGGTAAATGATAAAAAGATAATTTTGATGTGGAATGCTACCTAGCATAATCTTGATCATGTATCTAATCATGGCATGAATATTAAGACACGAGTGATTCAAAGCAATAGTCTATCCTTTGACATAAAAACAATAATACTTCAAGCATACCAACCAAGCAATTATGTCTTATTGAAATAACATAGCCAAAGAAAGCTCATCCCTACAAAATCATATAGTCTGGCTATGCTCCATCTTCACCACACAAAATATTCACATCATGCACAACCCCGATGACAAGCCAAGCAATTGTTTCATACTTTTGATGTTCTCAAACCTTTTCAACTTTCACGCGATACATGAGCGTGAGCCATGGACATAGCACTATAGGTGGAATGGAATGTGATGGTGGGGGTTATGTGGGAAGACAAAAAAGGAGAAAGTCTCACATCAACTAGGCGTATCAACGGGCTATGGAGATGCCCATTAATAGATATCAATGTGAGTGAGTAGGGATTGCCATGCAATGGATGCACTAAGAGCTATAAGTGTATGAAAGCTCAAACTGGAAACTAAGTGGGTGTGCATCCAACTTGCTTGCTCATGAAGACCTCGGGCGTTTGAGGAAGCCCATCATCGGAATATACAAGCCAAGTTCTATAATGAAAATTCCCACTAGTATATGAAAGTAAAAGCATAGGATACTCTCCCTATGAAGAACATGGTGCTACTCTGAAGCACAAATGTGGTAAAAGGATAGTAACATTGCCCCTTCTCTCCTTTTCTCTCATTTTTCCATTTTTTTATATTTTTTGGTGGGCTTCTTTGGCCTCTTTTTTTATTTTGGCTTCTTTGGCCTCTTTTATTTTTTGTAAAGTCCGGAGTCTCATCCTGACTTGTGGGGGAATCATAGTCTCCATCATCCTTTCCTCACTGGGGCAATGCTCTAATAATGATGATCATCACACTTTTATTTACTTACAACTCGATACTAGAACAAAGATATGACTCTATATGAATGCCCCCGGCGGTGTACCGGGATGTGCAATGATCTAGCATAGCAAAGATATCAAAAAACGGACAAGGCATAAAAATATCATGCTAGCTATGTTACGATCATGCAAAGCAATATGACAATGAATGCTCGAGTCATGTATATGATGATGATGGAAGTTGCATGGCAATATATATCGGAATGGCTATGGAAATGCCATGATAGGTAGGTATGGTGGCTGTTTTGAGGAAGATATAAGGAGGTTTATGTGTGATAGAGCGATCGTATCACGGGTTTGATGCACCGTGAAGTTTGCACCAACTCTCGAGGTGAGAAAGGGCAATGCACGTGCATCAAGAGGCTAGCAATGATGGAAGGGTGAGAGTGCGATAATCTATGGACTCAACATTAGTCATAAAGAACTCACATACTTATTAAAAAAGTCTATTAGCTATCGAAACAAAGTACTATGCGCATGCTCCTAGGGGGATAGATTGGTAGGAAAAGACCATCGCTCGTCCCCGATCGCCACTCATAAGGAAGACAATCAATAAACACCTCATGCTCCAACTTCGTTACATAACGGTTCACCATACGTGCATGCTACGGGACTTGCAAACCTCAACACAAGTATTTCTCAATTTCACAATTACTCAACTAGCACGACTCTAATATCACCACCTTTATATCGCAAAACTATTGCAAGGAATCAAACATATCATATTCAGTGATCTACAAGTTTTATGTTGGGCTTTATGACTAACCATGTGAATGACCAGTTCCTGTCATCTCTCTAAATAGATATAAGTGAAGCACGAGAGTTTAATTCTTTCTACAAAAGATATGCCCACGCTCTAACAAATATAAGTGAAGCAAAAGAGCATTCTACAAATGAAGGTTGTCTATGTAAAGAGAAACAGGCAATCCAAGCTTCAAATGATATAAGTGAAGCACATGAAGCATTCTATAAAGCCATACTCAAAAGATATAAGTGAAGTGCAATGAGAATTCTATAAATCAACCAAGGACTATCTCATACCAGCATGGTGCATAAAATAAAAGTGAAAACTAAATGCAAAAGACGCTCCAAGATTGCACATATCGCACGAAACGAATCCGAAAACATACCGATATTTGTTGAAGAAAGAGGGGATGCCTTCCGGGGCATCCCCAAGCTTAGACGCTTGAGTCTCCTTGAATATTTACTTGGGGTGCCTCGGGCATCCCCAAGCTTGAGCTCTTGCCTCTCTTCCTTCTTCTCACATCGAAACCTTCTTGATCATCGAACACTTCATCCACACAAAACTTCAACAGAAAACTCGGTAAGATCCGTTAGTATAATAAAGTAAATCACTACTCTAAGTACTATTGCAAACCAATTCATATTTTTTTGCATTGTGTCTACTGTAATATAACTTTTTCATGGCTTAATCCACTGATATAAATTGATAGTTTCATCAAAACAAGCAAACTATGCATCAAAAATAGGATCTGTCTAAAACAGAACAGTCTGTAATAATCTGAACATTCACCATACTTATGGTACTTGAACAATTATGCCAAAATTATGAAAAGTAAAAAAATTGTATAGAAAGATATTGCAAAAAGAATCAGAAGCATTTGACGTTCCAGTAAAAAATTAAAAATCGCGAACTACAGCCAAAGTTTTTGTCCTGCACTGTACAAACCAACAAGTATTGTAAACATCCTAAAGGCAAACCTTGGCACATTATTTTTATAATAAAATGGAATTGTAAAAGGGGATAATTATTTTTGTTTAAAAGTTTCTGTAATCAAGATTCACAAATTTGCCGTGAGCATGAACAAAGTTCAAGGAGCTCTCCCACTTCAACAATGCTTGTCTTTCTCACTTTCACTTTTCTTTTTGAAAAGGTTTTGGGTTCCCCTCTTTATTTTTGTTGTTTTTAAACTAAATGAAAGAACTCAACAGAAAGATATGACTCTCTAAAACTTCCGGGTTGTCTCCCTGGCAGCGCTTTCTTTAAAGCCATTAAGCTAGGCATATAGTGCTCAAGTAGTGAATCCACCCGGATCCCAAGGTATATCAAAGCCAATTTTAATTAGCAATGATTTGTAATTTAGTAGTGAGCACAAAGTAGCATATATCATGTAATGACGAAGTCTAACTCTCTTCCTATGCATCGGCATGTCATAAAAGAACAATTCATGCGCACCTAGTAAAGGCCAATGCATAGTATAAGCAGTTTCTTGCAATTTTAGCGTGTGGGAAACATAGAGAGGTGGAGATATAGTTCCTCTCTCATAATAATTGCAAGTAGGAGCAGCAAGCACATGCATATTATATCTATCAAAATCATCACGTGCAACGGTAAAAGGCAACCCAACAATGTAATCCTTAATAAGTGCAAACTTCTCCGATATAGTGTAGTTTGGAGAATTCAAAAAAATAATAGGACTATCATGTGTGGGTTCAATAGCAACAATTTCATGTTTAACATAAGGAACTATAGCAAGTTCATCTCCATAAGCATAATTCATATTGGCATCTTGGCCACAAGCATAGCAAGCATCATCAAAAAGGGATATTTCCAGAGAATCAACGGGATCATAATAGTCATCATAGCAATCATCCTTCGGTAAGCACGAAGGGAAATTAAACAATGTATGAGTTTAAGAGTTACTCTCATTAGAAGGTGGGCACGGGTAGCTAATCCGCTCTTCCTCCTTTTGTTCTTCGCTCTCCTCCTCATCTTTTTCATCCAATGAGCTCACAGTTTCATCAGTTTCTTCTTCCATAGATTCCTGCAAAATATTATTCTCTTCTTGGACAACGGAGACTTTCTCAATGAGTGCATTAATATCGGAATTGTATTCATAATTCTCATAGCAATATTTGAGGATAGCTAAATTTTCAGGTCTATAAACCGAATCATCATAATCTTCAAACTCTTTTCATAAGCACCCATAAAAGCAACAAATTCTTCTATTTGTTCCACATCATAGTAATCATAGATACCACTAGCATAAGAAGCTAAGGTTTTATTATCATTAAATTTGCATGAAAAGGGAAGGTGTGGAGCCTTCATCCTAGAGTAACAAGTATAATCATAACTCAAGCATAGTTGCCTAGCATACCACTTCAATATATGAATTTGATCCCATAATAGTTTTTCTTATTGTGTCAAGCGGTAATCCCTAAAGTATTCACGTTGATCCAACGTTACTCCCATTACATAATTGAATGGGGTTTTCTCAGGATTATTAAAGTAGTACGTAATATCTTTCACATAACCAGCATCGAGGGTTTTAGGAGGTTCCCCGTCTCCATGAGCAGAAAGTACACCTATTTTTTTTGGTATTTCGTGTTCCATATCCATAACTAAAGATAAAGAACAACTAAGAACAACAAATAAAAATTACTTAGTGATAAAGCAAACAAGCACACACGAGAATATTCACCCCACGCTATTGCTCCCCGACAACGGCGCCAGAAAAAGGTCTTGATAACCCACATGTATAGGGGATCAATTGTAGCATCTTTCGATAAGTAAGAGTGTCGAACCCAACGAGGAGCTAAAGGTAGAACAAATATTCCCTCAAGTTCTATCGACCACCGATACAACTCTACGCACACTCGACGTTCGCTTTACCGGAAACAAGTATGAAACTAGAAGTACTTTGTAGGTGTTGTTGGATAGGTTTGCAAGAAATTAAAGAGCGAGTAAATAAAAGCTAGGGACTGTTTAGATGAAGACACAACTAAGTTAGTTTTAGTAGAGAGATTTTTTTTATGAGAAAGTTATTTGTCCCTAGGCAATCGATAACTAGACCAATAATCATTATTGCAATTTTATTTGAGGGAGAGGCATAAGCTAACATACTTTCTCTACTTGGATCATATGCACTTATGATTGGAACTCTAGCAAGCATCCGCAACTACTAAAGATCATTAAGGTAACCATAGCATTAAAGCATCAAGTCCTCTTTATCCCATACGCAAACAACCTACTTACTTGGGTCTGTGCTTCTGTTCACTCACGCCACCCACCATAAGCAAATCATGAACATATTGCAAACCCTATAGCAGGGATCCCTCACGCTTGCGCGGCACGGAGAGCACCATAGGACAACACCAATATGTAGCGACCAGACCTCAAACATCGATCTCGTACAGCAGTTGTCATCCTGGATCGAGAATCTTGACACGCATGCATGCTTGAAAGATTCATAATGAGTAGCAATCACACACTTATTACATCGAAATGTCTCAAAAGAGAACTTATTACAATAAATATGGCTTAAGGCCATCTAATAACGATAACAGCGGAAGGCTTGGAAGATAAGCGAGTCCATCAACTCCAACGGCATCACTGAGTATAGAACCACGACCCAAGGAACCTTACTCGTCGTCTGAAAAGTCTGCAACATGAATGTTGCAGCCCGAAAACGGGTCAGCACATGGAATATCCTGGCAATGTAACACATAGAGAGCAACATGAAAGAGTAATACTACACTACATGCATATATGGCTGGTAGAAAGCTCTACGGTTACAGTTTTGCATAAAGCCAATTTTTCCCTACTGCAAAGGAATAAATTTTGTTTAACTATCATGGTGGTTGTTAAACATTGAGAATGGTTGACAGCATTCTCAATCCCAATTAAGTAACATCATTAAAACCCAACAATATTAATTAGAGTAACATGATGAGATTCACATGATAATCCAAGTACTAGATACTCAAGTTGTCCATAACCGGGGACACGGCTAACCATGATTAGTTTGATACACTCTGCAGAGGTTTGTGCACTTTTCCCCACAAGACTCGATCTCCTCCGTTGGGATTCTCGCACTACATGGTGTTTGAGAAACGGATGACCGAGACATAGTCTTTCAGAAGCACTAGCACCTTACGATGGGTAGACCGTTACACCTACATCCCCTACATCGCTAGTCTACCACCGTAAGAGTTCGACGACTTAATCAACTATGCTAGAGCCCATAGTAGCTTGTGGCTGCACAATCAAGTTTCTAGCATGAATAATCTCATGATCCCTTTGAGCACGGGTGGCGGTCCAAAAGAAACAGTAATCTCGAATACCCAGTACCTCAATCCACCCAGGATGTGTGTTTAAGTTGCCACCTTAAATAAACCATTAATTAACAATCTCGCATCTGTCATGGATACACTCACCCAATCCACGTCTACTAGCATAGCATGGCATAATAAGCAAAGGTAGAAGTAACTCCCAAGGGTTTGATAATAAAACAGGTAATAGGTACTACCTCAACTACTTCCCAAAATCCACAATTTAATTAGATCCTAATCATGCAATGTTTGAAGATTGATCTAATGCATAAAAACTGGGTATGAAAAGCGATATGATCAAAGTGTTACTTGCCTTGCTGATGATCCGCGAAACCTAGAGATTCAAAGTAGCAAGCGGCGCACTTCGGGTACTCTATCGCAAACAAACAAGCACACAATAAGTACTCATCTAATGCACAGGTAAAACAAAAATAAAAAATCTAACCAGAAAGTTCAACTTAAGAACTCCGGTTTGCAAAAAGAAACAACTCGAACGAAGCAACGAAAGTCAAACGGCGAAAGAAACAGGCTCCGTTTTACTAATCTAGATCTAAGTCAAATTTACAAGCGGCAAAAACTTGTTTGAGTTGATTATTCGGAAAGAGGGTTTTGAGACGAAACTCTAGGCGCTTGAATCGTCTGATTCCGATAAACGAGCGAAAAGTTATACTAGATCGAAAATCGAATCAGAAATCGCGATCGGAAAAATCGCGAAATAAATTCGAGAAAAAGAAAAACGACGAACAGATTAACGAATGAATGTTCGTTATCTGAATCTAAACAATGAACGTGTTCGTTAAAATGAACTAACGAGCGAACGCTCGCTAATTAACCTAAACCGAAAAACCCGATCTAAATAAAAAAACGAATCTAAAAAAACCGAATGAAAACCGGCGAAAACCGAACGGTTTTCTAGGAAAAACCGGCGGCGAGGCGGGGTCAACCTCGGCGGCGGCTGGCGGCTAGGGTAAGGGCTTGGGTGGGGCGCGGGACGGCGGCTCGGGCTGGGGGCGGGGGTCGGCCCGGGGCGCTAACTAAAGGCCTCGCCTGGAGGAGTCCGGGCCTAACACGGCCCGTAGGTCGGTTCAGTTTTTTTAAATTAATTACGCGCAGAAAACTAACGAAATAAATACTAAACGGACTCCAAAAATCCAGAAATAAATTTTCCCCGGCTTCTAAAATCAAGCCGGACAAGATGAACATTTATTTGGGGCCTAAATGCAATTTTGAAAAACGCGCATTTTTCCTAAATTATTTTTTATTAAATCTTCATTATTCCTTTATTTTGGGAAAGTCATTTTATTCCCTCTCTCATATTTTGACAGTAGAAATAATTGAAGATAAAATCAATAAAATCAAATGATCCTATTTTCAAAATTTGAGAAAACTCAAATATGAAAATAACGAAATCTCCAACTCTCTCCGTGGGTCCTTGAGTTGCGTGAGATTTCTAGGATCGAGCCAAAATGCAATAAAATATGCTATGCAAATGATGATCTATGTGTAACATTCCAAATTGAAAATTTGGGATGTTACAAACCTACCCCCCTTAAGATGAATCTCGCCCTCGAGTTTCGGGTTGGCTAGAAAATAGGTGAGGGTGGTCCTTAAGCAGATCTTCCTCTCGCTCCCAGGTGGCTTCATCCTCGGTGTGGTGGCTCCACTGAACTTTGCAAAACTTGATAACCTTGTTGCGTGTGACTCGGCTGGCATATTCGAGAATTTTGACGGGTTTCTCCTTGTAGGTCAAGTCGTTACCCAACTGAATCGCTTCCAGTGGCACAATATCTCTCAGAGGTATATCAGCCATCTCTGCGTGGCACTTCTTCAACTGAGAAACGTGTGGAACACGTCGTGAACTCCTGACAATCCTTCGGGCAATTCCAACTTATAAGCAACTTCTCCCATGTCTTCCAAGACTTTGTATGGCCCCACAAAACGTGGCGCTAACTTTCCTTTAACTCCAAAGCGCTTAACTCCTCGAAGTGGTGATACTCGAAGATAGACTCTATCTCCGACTTCGAAAACTGTCTCCTTGCGTTTAGAATCCGCATAGCTCTTCCGCCTAGACTGGGCTACCTTGAGCCTATCGCGAATCAATTTCACCTTCTGTTCAGACTCCTTAATCAAATCTGGTCCAAACAACTGGCGGTCTCCAACTTCATCCCACAACATGGGGTTCGCACCTCCTTCCGCATAAGGCTTCGAAAGGGCCATCTTCAAACTGGTTTGATAGCTGTTGTTATAAGAAAACTCCACATATGGCAAGTTGTCATCCCAACTTGATCCATAATCCAATGCACATGCTCTCAAAGATATCCTCCAAAATCTGATTGACTCTCTCGGTGCATCCATCCGTGCGTGGATGAAAAGTTGTACTAAACTCTAGTCCGTTCCCAAAGTTTCGTGCAACCGATTCCAAAACTTTGAGGTGAACTGGGTTCCTCTATCTGATACGATACTCCTCGGAACTCCATGCAGACATATGATCCTGGTCATGTATATCTTAGCCAACTTGGCACTGCTGTAGCTAGTCTTCACTGGGATGAAATGAGCTACCTTCGTCAAGCGATCAACTTCAACCCAAATCGAGTCATAGCCTGAACGAGTCCTGGGCAATCCTCTGATAAAATCCATGCCTAACTGTTCCCACTTCCATTCGGGTATCGGCAATGGCTTTAACAATCCTGCTAGTTTCTGATGCTCTGCCTTCACTCTCTGACATACATCACAAACTGCTACATACTCTGTAATATCCTTCTTCATTCCGGTCCACCAGAAAGTATCCTTCAAATCCAAATACATCTTGGTATTTCCTGGGTGAATCGAATACGGCGAATCATGGGCCTCTTGCAAAATCAACTTCCTGATCTCCGGATCACTAGGCACATAAACACGGTCCTCAAACCATAGGGTATCGTGCTCATCCTCACGAAATCCCTTAGCTTTTCCCTTGCTCATTTTCTCCTTAATAGTGGAAATTTCCTTATCCATCTTCTGAGCTTCTTTGATCTTATCCATCAAAGTAGACTGAATCTCCAATGCTGCTACATAGCCTCTCGGAACTATCTCCAAACATAGCTCTCGAAGATCCTCGGCTAACTCCTTTGGTAAACCCTCGGTCATTAGGGTGGTGACATGGCTCTTGCGGCTCAACGCATCTGCTACTACGTTAGCCTTTCCGGGGTGATAATGCAATCTCATATCATAATCCTTGATGTGCTCCAACCATCTCCTTTGCCTGAGATTTAACTCCTTCTGCGTGAAGATGTACTTCAAACTCTTGTGATCCGTGTACACCTCGCAATGGTTTCCAATGAGAAAATGTCTCCAAGTCTTCAATGCGTGCACTACGGCTGCTAACTCCAAATCATGAGTTGCATAATTCAACTCATGAGGCTTAAGCTGTCGTGAAGCATACGAAACAACTCTTCCCTCCTGCATAAGCACTGCTCCAAGTCCTCGACGTGAAGCGTCGCAATACACCTCGTAATCCTTGCTTTGATCTGGCAGAATCAACACTGGTGAGGTAACCAAACGTTTCTTCAATTCTTGGAAAATAGCCTCACATTCCTCAGTCCATTTGAACTTAGTGTCTTTCTTCAACAACTCCGTCATAGGCTTCGCAATCTTCGAGAAAATCTTAATGAATCTCCGGTAGTATCCTGCCAGTCCAAGAAAACTCTGGATCTCTCCAACTGTCGTTGGTGCTTCCCAGTTTGTCACAGTGACAACCTTGGTGGGATCCACTGCTATACCTTCTCCGGATATAACATGTCCGAGGAATCCAACTTCCTTCAACCAAAACTCACATTTGCTGAACTTGGCATATAACTGATGTTCTCTGAGCTTCTCAAGTACCAAACGCAAATGCTCATTATGATCTTCTTCATTCTTCGAGTAGACCAAAATATCATCAATGAACACCACGACGAACTTATCCAAAAACTCCATAAACACCTTGTTCATCATGTTCATGAAATAGGCAGGTGCGTTAGTTAGACCAAAAGACATAACGGTATACTCATACAGCCCGTACCTGGTGGTAAAAGCCGTCTTAGGCATATCCTGCTCTCGTATCTTCAACTGATGGTATCCTGATCGCAAATCGATCTTCGAAAATACCTTAGCTCCTTGCAATTGGTCAAACAAGTCGTTGATCATCGGCAATGGGTACTTATTCTTAATGGTCACTTCATCCAACCCTCGGTAATCAACAACCATTCTTAATGATCCATCCTTCTTCTCCACTAGAAGTACTGGCGATCCCCAAGGCGAAGAACTTGGGCGAATAAAACCTTTATCCAGTAACTCCTTAATCTGCTTCTTAATTTCTTCCAAATCTTGTGCAGGCATCCGTGTAACGCCCCGGATACAACTTTCCATATTCGTAACTCCAACTCTTGCCTTTTCCGGAGATGTGTTATGTTATTTCCTTCGTGGTTGGGTTTTGTCTTTTGTTTTGCTTTTGTTCAGGTCTTGCATCTCATCTCATGGCATCATTCGCATTGCATCGGCACTCATTGCCGTCATTGTTTTTAAAACTTGCATCCGCGCGTAGTTGCCGCTCCTCACTTCCCTCTATATTGCGTTCGTTGACCCTTTCGAGATCAACCGTGTTTTCGGTTCCCTCTTGTCAAACCACCTAACCTCTCTCCGACCCCCCTCTTTCGTGCGTCCGAAATCTTCCCCGAACCCGACCCGAGCTGTCGTCACCGATGGGTCCGGATCAACCCCAAACATCCCTAAAATATCTTCGTTCATTTGTTTGGACTCCCGAAGCATTTTATTCTCGACCGTCCGATTTTAATCGGATGATCCAAAACTTCCCTCCTTTCTCATATATATAGTCCACCCCTAGTCTATTTTGGATAACCCTAGAAATCCTCCCCTTGTCCTCCTAGCCGCCGCCACACTCCTCTTGTCTCCCCTGTTCCTCGGGATCTACCCCGATCCAAATTTCCACCCAACAAGCCGCCACCTTCCTCCTCGTTTTCCAGATCGAGCAAGGCCACAACCTATCAATCCATCGACCCACCTCCTCTCCTTGAATTCCCCATCGGGCCAACCCCTTTTTCCGAAGCAGCAGCTACCGAGGCCCCAAGCAACCCTGCCGCCCGGCGACCTCGCCCGGGCGCCGACGACCCGCATGGTCCAGGCCTCTTCCCCGCCTGCTTCCTCCTTCCTTTCTAGCTCCCTCCTTTCTCTCATGGCGTCGCTTGCCATGAACGCCGCCGCCTTTGGGAAGTCGCTGCCGTCGCCGCTCCTGCGTCGGCCCGCCGTGGGCACCGTGGAGCTTCCTCCGCTCCGGAGCTCCTTCCGACGCCTTGAGCTTGCCAAGCCCGCCGCCGGGGACCTCCTCTGCGCCCGCTGACCCGCGCCGTCCGCCTCGGAGCCGGCCGCCACCGCCTCCTCCCGAATCTGCTCCGCCTCGCTCTACCGGACGGAGCAGCACGGACCAGCAGGAGCTCTCCGCCATGGTCGTTGAGAGGAGCTCGCGTCCCCGTGCCCAGATGCTCCTCCGCCGCTGCTGTTCCGCCGGAGTACCAGCGGCCTCGGATCCGCCAAGATCCGGCAGCCCACGTCGAGCATCTCCTCTTCCTAGCCGTATCCGCGTCATCCGCGCCCTCGCCCGCTGCCATCCCCTTCCTGGAGGTCCGCCGTCGCGCCCTGCTCGCCTCCTCTGCTTCGTTCGAGCAGGGAGGACGACGCGCCTCTGCTCGCTGCGTTGACCGCGCCTTCCTCGCCTTGGTGGATCGCGACCAAGCAGCCCCTTCGCCAGGCCCAGCGCGTCCCAACCGACCTCCTCCACCTCGCGCCTCTTGGGCCTCCTCCACCGAACCGGGCCAAGCCCATGAACGTGAGCAGCCACCCCCCTCTCTCGAGCACTTCTTTGGCCAGCCGATTTCGGCCAGCGAGGGTTTTTTTTCTGCGTTGCTATAATTTGCTATTTATCCTGTGATTTACCAGTTTCTGAAAAACCCTCTTACATCATGCATTTAATAACTCACAATTGGTGCATCGGATTCAAATGTTTTATATATGTAAAATGCTCGAGAAAGTTGTGTAGATTAATAATATGCCACTTTCATCCCATGTTAAAATGTTTAACATGCTGTTTGTGTTTATTTTGCATAATGCCATGCTAAAATGATTTATTTCATAACTAAATAACCGTAGCTCCATTTTAAATAAATTATATATGTAAGTGGGGTAGAAAAATGCCTAGTTTAACATGGTGCAGTTTATTTTCCTGTTTAACAACAATAAAATATGTTTTAGGGCAGAACAGTAGCAAATTCGAAATATGCACATGAGGATTTTCCAGACTTGTTGTTCGTTGTTTCCGGCCTCATTTAAACTTGCCTAGTTAGGTAGTTTTGTTGTGCTTCACCCCTTGCCATGATAATCACCATTTAATATTGTTGGGTACATAACCGAGAGAGAACTAAATACTTGCATGTGGTGTTTCGTCAATATGCAACTCGTTGCATATTGAGCTCCACTTAACTTGTAGTATTGTTTGTTGCACTTTGCCATGCCATGCCTCATTAAACCGGTCATGCATCATATTTGTTTGTGCATCATGCCATGATTATGCTTGTGTGTTTACTATGTTGTTTGCTTCTTTCCGGTTTGCTTCTCTCGTTAGCTTCGGTTTCGTTCCGGAGTCGTGAGGATTCGTTCGACTTCGTCCGTTTGTCTTCTTCATGGACTCGTTCTTCTTCCTTGCGGGATTTCAGGCAAGATGACCATACCCTCGAAATCACTTCTATCTTTGCTTGCTAGTTGCTCGCTCTTTTGCTATGCCTATGCTACGATGCCTATCACTTGCTTATCATGCCTCCTATGTTGCCATGTCAAGCCCCTAATCATCCTTTCCTAGCAAACCGTTGTTTGGCTATGTTACCGCTTTGCTCAGCCCCTCTTATAGCGTTGTTAGTTGCAGGTGAAGATGAAGTTCGTTCCTTGTTGGAACATGGAGATGTTGTTCCTTGTTGTAACATGTTTACTTGTTGGGATATCACAATATATCTTATTTAATTAATGCATCTATATACTTGGTAAAGGGTGGAAGTCTCGCCTTATGCCCGGTGTTTTGTTCCACTCTTGCCGCCTAGTTTCCGTCATATCGGTGTTATGTTCCCGGTTTTGCGCCCCTAACGCGGTCGGGTGATTTATGGGACCCCTTGACAGATTCGCTTTGAATAAGACTTTTCCAAAGAAGGCCCAACATTGGTTTTCCCATTTGCCTCACCTATGCCCTTTTTCCCTTGGGTTTTGAGCCCGAGGGTCATCTTTATTTTAGCCCCGGACCGGTGCTCCTTCGAGTGTTGGCCCGAACTAGAGCCCCTGTGCGGCGCCCCTCAAGGCAAATTGAGGTCTGGTTTTAGTTGTACGGACTGCTCATCCGAGTGTGCCCCGAGACCGAGATATGTGCAGCTCCTATCGATTTGTCGGACATCCGGCAGCTTTGCTGGTCTTGTTTTATCTTTGTCGAAATGTCTTGTAGCCGGATTCCGAGACTGATCGGGTCTTCCGGGAGAAGGAATATCCTTCGTTGATCGCGAGAGCTTATCATGGGCTAAGTTGGGACACCCCGTAGGGTATTATCTTCAAAGCCGTGCCGCGGTTATGTGGCGATGGGAATTTGTTAATGTCCGGTTGTAGAAAACCCGAAGTTGATCTTAACTAAAATACACCAACGCGTGTGTAACCGTGATGGTCTCTTCTCGCGGAGTCCGGAAGTGAACACGTGTTGGAGTTATGCTTGACGAGGTTGTTCTAGGATCACTTCTTGATCATAGTTGTTCGACCGTGCTTTGCCTCCTCTTCTCGCTCTCTTTTGCGTATGGTAGCCACCATATATGCTAGTCGCTTGCTGCAGCTCCACCTCACTACCCCTGTCCTACCTTTAAGCTTAAATAGTCTTGATCTCATGGTGTGAGATTGCTGAGTCCCCGTGACTCACAGATACTTCAAAACCAGTTTGCGGTGCCGATGAAACCGTGCAGGTGGCCACCCGAGCTCAAGGAGGAGCTCGATGAAGTTCTTGTTCTTTGTGTTGTTTCGCTTCAGCTTGATCAAGAGTGGAGCCAGTTGGGACGATCGGGGATC